>JAQFVV010012449.1:1305000-2505000 GCA_028023455.1 Epiperipatus broadwayi
TCAATGATATGGATGTCTGAAGAGTTGGAGAATGGAATATATTGAAGCCTGTCTTTTAAAATTTGAAGATTTGCTATCTTAATATAAACTGAGCATTGATTATATATGTGTGTGGGAGAAGATGATCTGGACTAACTGATGAGTGCTGGTTCAGCATACTTATATTGGAGATCATTTATCCTTTTCATATGTGTGTGGTCATGGGTATCAGTTGTATAGGATAGATTGAATAGCTGTAGGGAGCTTGAAAGTCTGAGTTCAAATTTTTTCTAGTTAATATCATTATTATAATTTCCATTGTTCTAATTGCTTTTAGATATTTGTTAGTTTGTTGCTCATAAATAAATATATATATTGAACCATATTAAAATATGTATAGTATTTGGTAATATTTAAAAAAAAAGTAAAAGACGCAATTTAATTTTTTCTTTTTAGTTAGTATGATTTATTTTTATATAATGTGCAATGAAAGTTATTTTTGTATCTATCTATTTAATTTAATTAAAATTAAAATTGGAGAGAATAAAAAAGACATGCAGATAAACAAAAAAAAGACTATGCTAATTAAAGATGGCAGAAATATTTTGGGTAAAAAAAAAAACTTTGTAGCTGAAAACTAATAAAGAATGCACAGGATTAACTTTTATTGTGATAACAAAAACAAAAGATAATATGTGCAGAAGCTTCAAAACTGGATGGAGGTATAAAAAGAGGAATACAACTTCGATCTAAGTCTTCTGGTTATCTTGTTCTTGGGGTTGGAGGTTTTTGTGAGAGCCCTGAGGAGTGAAATGCATCTGCCCAGGAATACTACTCACCTGCTGAACTAAGTCTTCATGCAGAAATGGGAATGAAGTATCATTGACACATCTTCCATAATGAAGAGGTCACCCCAAAAGAGCTTCTGACTACAGCCTTAAAACAGACCAGGACCATGGCAATGTTGGCAAAAGAAATCAATTAACTTCCAATGAACTCAGAATCCCAAAGGCATACATTATACTACAAGAATCTACACAAACTTACCGGTAAGATAAAATTATTCATACCCAATTTGTGACTAAAGATATTTGCAAACTAATTGTTGTGTTTGGCTTGATTTACAAGTTTGTTTCAAAACCAACAGACAAATGATGACAAAACTACTCAATTAATATGTACAATTTATTAATCACAAAATATATGCACATGTTAGTTAAACAATAATATACATATAGTTTATACA
Source organism: Epiperipatus broadwayi (assembly GCA_028023455.1). Taxonomy (NCBI): domain Eukaryota; kingdom Metazoa; phylum Onychophora; class Udeonychophora; order Euonychophora; family Peripatidae; genus Epiperipatus; species Epiperipatus broadwayi. The sequence continues at coordinate 1,306,226 of JAQFVV010012449.1, forward strand.
AGTTAATGCTGAGATAATCTGCTGAGTAATAGAACTCCCTTCCATCTATATGATGTCTGCCTTGCGAGTTCAAGTCAGACTCTTCTGGCTGCACTGGACAGTTTTTCTCGAGTCAGTTCTAGTTTGGACTCTTCCAGTGGCACTTAGACAGCTTGCTTTGAGTTGACTGCAGAGATAAGCAGTTTCTAGTCCTGCTTGCCTCACTGCTGAGATGTCATGATAATGTCTAGTGAAGACACCCTTGCTAATGGCAGAGGTTTCACTGGAGAGCACATTCAGTCATTCAAATTGACTGATGTTAATGCCCCCTCTCTCTCTCTCTTTCTCTCTCACTATCTCTCTGACTGCCTTGCATCCAGAAAGGCTGACTATTTAATGGTAGATCCTTTACCTTACTGGAAACAGATCAGATTCAGCAATCATGCTTGCCTATTGGCCTGTACTTATCATTGGCTATGTGTTTGTCTGTACATCAGCCTATTGGCCAGCAGCAAACAATGCTCAATCTGATTAAGGTAGGAATCTGGACTAGTCTACTTCTGAAGGCAAGGTCAGATATGACACTAACATTAACTATAAGCGTATAATACTGATAGAGACATTAACTTTAAATATGAAGCTCCTAATACTAGTTATTGTCTATTTTTGTTATTTGAGAAACTCTCTAGAAGAAATGTGTAGCAAAAACTTTAATTATGTGATCAATATTATTATCTGGATTAATATGTATGTGCTTTCCAATTTTATTTAATAATTTCTCATTTAAATAGTATAATTTGTTATAATAAAAGTATTTATCTTTAATAATGATTTTCATTGTGCATTATTGATTTTAAGTTTATTAGATTTATTGTTTACTAATTGCATGAGAAATGAATAAGTTACTTTTGCCAATATGCTTGTTTAAAAGTTAAGCCCTGAAAAAAATTCATATAAAAGCTTTAAAATGACAAGAAACGCAATTGCTGATTTTTTAATAATTTGCTTCGTAAATGACGATGAGACAGATCTGGCACCCTGTTCTAAATAAATAAATAAAACATTCTGCCACCAATTCAAATCATAATAATTATTAGGCCAGTTAATTAAGAAATATAGCTATGTTCTTGAGATATCTAAACTCATATATGAACGGAAGATTCTTCTTTTTCATAGCTTGATTAACTTGCACTTTCTAGTCCAACCATGAACATTAAATTAGATCATGAACGGTACAATATATATTGCTGATAGTATGCTGAACTATTATGTAGTCAATAGGAAATGCATATGTCTATATATTTAATGTATTTGTTGAAGGAAGTAGTTTGCAAATCTCTTCATGATCATTAACTATAATGACATCTGCCTTGTTATCAGTTTTGATAGTATTTCTTTAATTTTTATTTATTTCATTTTTGAACAGTTTAGAGTTTCTCCATCCTCACCCCACCCTAATTTTGTTCTAGTGTATTATTTTTATCATTATTTGTGTTTTTATTTATTTGATATTTGAATATAATGTAATGCTATAAAACAAGATCTTACAAATAGTAAAAAAGAAATGGAGAAACAGTACAGTAGGAACTTGCATTTTTAAGAAAATAATTATTTTTTGAGTAGTTTCTTTTTATTTAAAGATTATATTTATTATTTATCATTTAAAAATAATTACAGTTTGCTATTTAAAAAAATTTTTAAAGAGAAATAAATCAATAGAACAGAACACAATAAAAGATATTTATGTTTATGCATTGGGCAGAAATGATAATATCAACTTTACCAGTATTTTATAATTACAGTTTGCTATTTAAAAAAAATTTTAAAGAGAAATAAATCAATAGAACAGAAGAACACAATAAAAGATATTTATGTTTATGCATTGGGCAGAAATGATAATATCAACTTTACCAGTATTTTTTTTCAGCAGAAATAAATAAATATATACCAACAAGCATGAATTTGTCCATCAATGTACATAAATATGTGTACGTATAGATATTTATATCACAATGATTTTTTAAATATATGTGCATATATTGTATTTTTTTTAAACTATTCTATTATTTTAATGATTAAAAGAATATGTTTTTAGAATCTATATTACATAAAAAATGTACATATAAATCTTTAGGATGATTATAATTATAATATTTGTGTTATGACATCTTCAGAAACATGTAATGGATGAATAAACTGAATTTAATGTTTTAAATAGGTATAGTTGGTTTCAAATTAAATTCTTGTAACCATTACTCATCATGATTTATTTGTGATTCTAAGATTAATAATGCATTGGATATAATTTATTTTATTAAGTTCTCTTATTTTTTAAAAAGTAATAATAGGTGAACATACACCATCGGACTATTATGAAAAGAGATTTTGGAGAAACAAAATTTTACAACATTTAGTTATAAGGATAGATGTAAAACTACTTTTAAAAGCATAACTATTATTACTGCTAATGAAGTTGCCAATATTTATACCAGGCTTTTAAATCTGAGATTAAAAGAATGCAAGAAAATATTATTGTAGCAGAATTGCAGATTTTCTTTCATAATGTTCAATTAGCATATGATTTATAAAACCTGTAGATATTGATGAACTTGAATGTGCTTGGATTATTGTAAATCAGGAGGAAATAGTATACTTATCCAATTTTTAAAAAAAATTTAGGGCCTATAATGAAAGCATGATTGACAAAACTATCCAGTAACATTATTTATACAGAAACTATTCAAAAATTTGGCAAAAAAAAAAACTATAGCAGTTTTAAAACCATAAAACCTAGTAATGATCCAAAAAATTATAACCCAATATCATTTATTTGATGTTTCCTTACGAACCTTTTTCACAGAATCATATCAAAAGAATTTTATCAATAGTTGGAAGTCATCTGCTGAGGTTAAGCAAGGAAGAAACTATTATGAACAAGTTTAACCTTAACAATCCATATTAAATAGCACAAATAAGTGAATGACTTTATTGTTTGGGACTTCATAAGAAGTTTGAGTTTTAGAAGTGCCAGAACTAGAATCAATACAAGACTGTACATTCTAGAATCTGGCAATCAATCATTATACTAAATCATGCAGGACATAACTTTCCTTGAAACATGCTTTCAAATTTAAAACTGGTGCAACTTTTATTGATCTAACCTCAACTTATGATTGATTCTGTTTATAAAAATTATCTAAAATTCATAAATCCGAGAAAACTATTAATTTCTGGACAAAATATTCTCCAATAGAAAAATTCAAGTGATGCTAAATGATAGTCTTTATGGATACAAAATTTATCAGAATGCTTGAAGTTCATTTATGCTAATGACATTGCTTCAACTTACCATAAGAGATCCATCCTTTCATGAAATAGAAAAATCTCTAAGATATGAAAAGATTGGATTTTTTTTCTAAGACTAGGATCTTATTTCTAATCCAGTGAAGTCATTGTGCTCAACTGTTTATGTAATTGATGGGAAATCATTTTGTAAACTGAATATAGCTATTTGCAATAATATGCTAAAACACAATCCTAGCTCATGTTATTTAGAAATAACTTTAGATCACAGCCTAACTTTTTTATTATTTAGCTAAGTTAAATCAAAATTAATTTCTAAGGAATGCTAACCATTACTATTTGAGTTTATGATGCAAATTTTTTAAGGAAAGCTTTTTTTTGTACTAGCATATTCTACTAGTAAATGTTGTGTTTCCTGTTTAGAGAAAGTTTCCACACAAATTTTTGGATAGTCAATTAAATATTACCATGATAAATATTACTGGTATACTCAAGTCTACTTTTGGGTGAGACTTTTTATTCTTTCATGCATCATCCACCATATATCATAATAGAAGGTGGTTCACAAAAAATGTATAAAAGAGATTGACTTGTCAATAACTCGAGATATAGTTTCACCACTTAAGTTTCATCTCAAACATAGATCTCTCTTTTGAATGTTAAACAAAGAACCTTCAATCAAAATTATATAAAAATGTAATTCTTATGTTATTCCAAACAATTTCTTTTTCCAGATCTAACAATAGAACCAGCTAGATTTGATCTTCCTAGATACAACTACTGAAGTTTTATTAAAAGTTTCAGGACAACCCATGGTGGTTGCTATTGTCTGATATATTATAAATGAAGTGTATCAAACCACAAAGTAAATGACTGTTAAATTTATGGTTACAGTGTCAAAATACAAAGTTACTCTAATTTCCAGTTGGAATCTCTACAAGTTCCTTACTGATATTTTGTCAATAGATTAGCTGGAAAAAAATCCATATTTTAAAAAAAAATTATTTAATTAGCAGCAAATTCTTCATATAGTAGTGCCACTCAGTGCAATCCTTAGCAAAAAGGTTTGTGCATAAAAATTTTATTTAGTGCCTATTTATCCAATATCCCAGACTAGTTTCTAGCTTGTGGCTTTTATCAATGAGTAGTCTTGAATCTGAAATCATTGCAGCTAGATATTAGGATCTAATGCAACAATCCAGCAGACACCCTTTTACTTATTTAGTTAACTATAATGATATCAGCCTAAAATGAAAACACAATAATGTTTTCAATACAAATCAATTCACTTGCAGAGTCATATAGATTTGAACTCTGTTAAATATCTTACATTTTGTTGTCATTGTTTTTTTTTAAAAAACAACAGTCACTATTGGTATAAAACCACTAAAACATAACATGATCACCATTTCCTATGCTTACACAATTTGTTTAAACAGTGATGTGGTGTCATGCCTTGTGACTTTTCCTTATACAGGATCAGGAACTTCTCAGCTACTATGCCCAGAGAAATCTGTTAGCCACTTTACTTTCCATTTCCTGCCCTATGTTTTCCCATATTCTTCTCTATCCTGCTCCATACCATTTCCACAACATAATCTTTGTCAACTCCCCAACATTTATATCTAAATCTCTCTTATTTTTTCCCAAATCCCACATAAGAACCAATAACCCACTTTATATATAATCACTTTGTTTATATTTATTCTTCCACAACTTCATTATTTGTACCCTTACTGATTTCAGGCATTTACATTCAATTAATAGGTACCTAATATTTTCTATGCCTTTCTTACACAACTTGCAGACTAAATCAACCATATTTTCCATTTATGTGTATATCCCTTTGTTAATAAAGATTCTGTTCAAACCTTAAACAGTAAACTATTTTCCTTGCTATTGTCATAAATTAATTTGCGTCCAATATTCCATTTTCTTCTATATATATTTAAACTCTTTTTACTCTCCATACTAGTTTTCCATCTCTCCAACTCCCTATTCTTTATTAATGCATCTATTTTTCTATCCCATTCCTTACCACTATAACACTCAACAATTCTCCTAACACAATCATCCCACCTTTTGTATAAGTATACTGACATAAATTCTTTATCCAAATCTTCTGCAGATCATACTACCTTTCTCATCCATCCTGTAGCTTGCCTTTTACTCATAACCAATTAAATTAAATACTATTTTAGCTATTCTCTGATTATCCATAAACTGCAATCTATTGAGCATTTTTTCATTTCTCATATAAAAACTTGACCATTCCATATTTCCTTGAATTGTCTCCAGTAGCAAACTCCATATAGTAGTGCCAGCCAGTGGAAGCCTTATTCAATGGATGCAAGAAGCCTCCTCACTGATGAAAGACACAAACTAGAAACCATCTGGGGATATTGGATGAATAGACACTATATAGGGATTTTATACTCAAACCTTGCATTCCATTGATTACTACTAAATCTTGCACTGGGTGGCACTACTATGTGGACAATTTGCTATTGTTTAAACAACTTGGGTAATCATAGGAAATAGTGATCATGTGATGTTTTAATGATTTTATATCAATCCTGCCCATAAGATGAAGTGAGCATGGTTTTTCAAAAACTAATGACAGCAAATATATATATACTGAACTGGGTTCAGATCTATATGACTATATAAGTGAAAGAGTTTGGATTAAAAACATTATTGTGTTTATGTTTTGAGCTTATAGCTTTATATTTAACTATATAAGAAAAAGGTGGCTACTAAAGGGTTGTGTTAAATCCTAATTATCTAGTTGCAGCAATTTCTAATTCAAAGCTCCTCATTGATGAAAGTCACCAGTTAGAAACTTGTTTGGGAATTTGAGTGAGTATGCACTAGATAGAGATTTAATGCACTAACCTTCTTGTATCCATTGTTTACTAAGGCTTGCAATGGAGATGGCATTACTGTATGGAGAGTTTGTATAAGCATAGAAAATGATGATCATGTAATATTTCAGTGGTTTTAAAAAATAATATTTAAAGAAAATCTAACACACTATTTTTTTTATATTTCATAAAAATTATCTTTCAAGACTTAGATAAACCACACAAAAAAAGTTCATTAGTTTTGAATCAGACTAATCTGAGTTTAATGAAGTCAAATTTGTCTAATTAACTTAAGAATAAGCATTGTAGCACAACTTTATTGTTTAATTTTTTAAAATTAACAATCTGCATTCATTAAAAATGGAGAAAGATATCTAATTGATTTTCCTGTGTTCAGAAATTAGTCGTTGATTGACAATAACTTAGATATGTTGTGAATGGTGCAGAATCACAATGATTCAAATCACACATATAAGTATTTGAATGTCTTTGAAAGTTCAATTGTGAGATTCATAGACACTTATGACCAAGTTACTATTTTAAAGCTTTGAATTTTATTGTGAATAATATATCTTGAAATCAGCAGTTTAATGATGGAAAATGTATGCATAATAGTTTTAACCATGTCGTGTGATTACAAAAACATGTTTTCCACCCTTTAGAACAATTTATGTCTGATGATTTCCTGACAAATTATCATATAGATTGAATTCCAATTGCAAAATGTAATGGTAAAACTTGCTTGATTTACATTGTAAAATATTTTTAGTCTAATTGTTACTTTATATAGATATAAACAGCTCCAGATTATTTGAACAATTTAGGAACTATATTCATCCCATAATACAAATATTGTTTTCAAACTACATCTTTTTTCCCCCAAAAGTATGTTGTTTTAAATCGTGCAGTCACATAGATAGTCATTGGTTTGAGTAATACAGAATATCATGCATTTTTCATGATTCCTAAAACCTTGTTTTAAATGAGATTTTTTTTTTTTTTTTTTGGATAATATGGAAATCATTCCTTTTTGGAGAACATTTGCTTATGAAGAAAGGTTTAATATTTCTCTAGATGCTACTTAAATGTTAAATAATTTTATGCCATCATAAAGCTGCCATAGGTGTTACTATTTTGCTTAACCATTGTATTTTCTAAATTAAATACTTTTTCCTTTATGTTCTATCATGTTCACATTTGTAAAACCAATAATAGTTGAATGATCCTTGTGGTGATTGGCACAGTGTTCATATTTAATTGATAATTGGAATGCTAGTTTTTTTTATCTCTTTTCTTTTTTTTTTTACTTTATGCTTTATCTGATTTATTAATAAATTCATTTAAAATCTAATTAATTTAACTTAAATTAAAATGGAAATTGGAATTTGCAAATTCAATCATTTTCTCTCATGTGCATCCTATTTTAATTTGCCAAGATGCTGTTCAGAATAATTATATTTCTTCATATTTATTTTTATATTTTAGTAAACTAATTTTATAAATTGGTTAAATTATTTTATAAGTGTATGCAACTTGAATTTGTAATTAAAACTATGTAATAATCAAATTTTTTTTATTACTGTATTTTAATTTTTTTTTCCTTTCCAAAAAAGAAAAGAAAATGTAATGATAGAAAAAGAAATAAATTCTTTGAACAATTTAAAAAAAGAAAAAGAAATATGGATAAATGATTGCAATTAACCAAAAAATAAATAAAAGTTTGATATTTATACATATGTAAAGCATTCAATATTAAATATATTTATAACTTATTCCACCAAACATATTTTAATTATATGAATAAGTCATTTCAACAGATAAATATTATCCAAGTATGTATTTTTGACTGAACCAGCGTTCTTACATTTGCCAGGGCACAACTGCTCATATGTCCTCATTAATCATTCCAGGTATTAATGCTAAAGGTATTTATTAGTTTGGAAAAATTATTTGATATATATACCATTAAGCAAGACATTAATAATTTTTTCATGTGTAAAGCCTTGCAACAAGTGATATTCTTTTACCATCTTATTAGCAATAAAAATTAAATTACTATTTGACCAAAATAACATATCATTTGGGGTTATTAATTGTCACAATATTAGGAGTGGTATCAATCTTTCTGTGATGTAATGCTTATTAATTATATTTAATATATATGTTCTAATAATTTTAATAATCCTATAAAAACACTGGCTATTAAATATGTATCACAGAGTATATTTAATAATATTTATGGAGAAGTAATTCCAAAAAGTCAGTTTTTTATAAGTCATTTTGGTAAAGTTGTAAATAATGATCTAATACCAATGCTAATTTACCAGTCAGATAAAAAAAAAAAGCCCACTTTTATCTAATCATCACATTGTTTATATGGATAATAAGTCAGTCTTTGATACTCAAAAGGGGTGAAACTTTAAAGTAGTAGCATTTTGGAGTTTATTTTTCTATAAATATTAGTCATTCTGTAATAGAAATGTTAATTCTAATTTCATTTATTCAGTTTTATAGTTATATATTATATATAACGAATCTTGAACTCAATATTTTGCAGTATTTTTTGTTAGGAAATGCAATTGCAATTAATGTTTATGGTAGCAAATTATTAAATATATATTTTAAAAATCATCTAATATCCTTCTTAATATGCATAAGTATTTATGTAGACTGGTTTAGCATATAGTTTTAATTAGCCATCCTATAAGAAGCCATTGTCAAAATGGAATGAAACAAACACAAGTTTTTCTATGTGTATTTTATAACCTACAGAAGCAATAGTTTATATTGATTTTAATCCTAAATGAAAAATACAGCTTTGATAAATCATTTGTTTCTAAATTGTATATAATTTATGTGTGAATCTTGTGTTAAGAGAATATAGCATAAAATTCTAAGATACTTCTTTAATTATTGCAAAGATTGAAATATTTGTGTACAGCATGTGCATTATTCAAATTGATTCTTAATTCAAAATCCAAAATGTGCTTAACATTATTAATTAAATGGTAAACATTTTGCATGATTCAAATATTATAATATAGAAATTTGTTCAATGCTATTTCTTCTTTCTCAATCTCTCTTTTGAACTAAAGCATTTTTAAACTCGATTTTTGTTGTTTTTTGTTGATTATCCGAATATAATAAATAATATATATATATATTTGTATTTTGATCAGATTAATTCTCTTTTTTCCCTTGTCTTTGATCAAATTATATTCAATGCTAAAATTTATCAGTTTATTTTTTATTCTGACATGATTTGATCACAGTAATTTTATTCATTTAATTTGCATTAATGTTTTTTTTTTTTGCTAATATGGTTAATTGCATTCAATACTTTTTTATCACTCTTAAGAAAACTTTTTGTTTTAAATGCAGTTCTGTAATGAATAATAAAATTTTACAAAAAGCAAAAAATGAAGTTTTCATTAAGAAGCAAACATAAGTCTGAACAACTTACTAAATCAAAATCATTAGAACTTAAGACATTTTTCTTGGATTATTGCTATAAATATAATGTTAAACCATATTTTTAATATATTAAATAAAAAAACAGAAATTTATTATGTGTGCAATAACTTCATGAATAATTCCAGAATGAAATATTTGGATGAGGGGGAGTGGATCCATTTTAAATAAATAAAACAAAAAAATATTAATGTTGCTGGATTTTTGATTTTTTTTTAAAAAAAAAGTTATTGTTGATTTACATTAATACTTAATTTGAATTTTTTTCTGTTTCTTTTGATTTTGAATTCAACATATTTCCTATGCAAGTGTGTATTCAGATGTGGGATTTTTATTTCAAGATAATTACTTTTTATCAGCATTGTTGTGTCTGACATTTAACTTTTTTTTTAAAAAAAAAGAAAAACTGTTAAACAATTTTGAATTGTGCTTAAATCATTTTTATTAAACTCAGTCACAAGTTGCAGGTGTGCACGTTGTGTGGGGCCCAAAGGCACTTTATGTGGAGGGGGGTGCACCAAGACACAGATAATTAATGAAACTTACAATGTAAATGAAAATATTTACATTTTCAAATTACTTCATTGTTAGAAATACATTCTGAGTGTAAATATTTTTTTATGTAATTATGAGTGGAATACTTATTTAATTAAACAATTGCTTAAGCCTTGAATTTCGAAGTTCCAGCTTGAAATATACCACATATATACTTTTATTACTATGCTAAATTAAACAAGCCAACATTTATTATGATAATAAATAATGTCTGTTAACGTTTAGATTTGCAAATCACTTTACTGTTAGAAACACATTCTGTTTGTAAATGTTTTTTATTTCAATATAAGAGGAATACTTCTTTACTTAGACATAATATGACAGTGGCTTGAGTCTTGAAATATACTACACCAGGGGTCCCCAATCCTATGCCCGTGAGCACCATGGTGCCCACAGACCATTTTACGTGTGCCCGCCGCTATCCGAACATGATAAAAAATTATCTAATACAAATAAATTTAATTTTTAAAATTTCTTTGTAATCAAATTGTAGGGCATACTATACTTTTACAGTATAAAAATATAAACGTTAATTATATGTTAAAATCTTATTTTTGAAATAAATATTTTTTTGTACATTATGTGTATTATTAACAATATCCAACTATAAATTTACATTGAAAAAATAAATGATGCCCGCCACCTGGTTGAAAAAATAAATGGTGCCCGCCACCTGGCTGATGTTATAGAATGTGCTCTTAAGTGTAAAAAGGTTGGGGACCCCTGTACTACACAAATATTTTATCATTGCACAAAACTGAACAGATTGACACTCTTTTGTCACTATAATTAATAAAATTTATATGTAAATGAAAATGTTTGTATTTCTCAATCACTTTTACATTATTAGTAGTAATTTATTTTAAAATAAAACCTATTTTTAAAATATTGCCTAATAATTATAGTAATTTTGCATGTAATGAAATTATTTTTATCAATGATATTTTACACTGCTAATATGTGTTATTCAGTTTAAGAGTCCAGTTCTATCACTTCCATTCCTGTCATATGTAAAATATTTTTAATAGCAATATTATCTTTCCTTTTTGTTTTTATTATGCTGTATTATCTTTTTGTACATTTTATTAAATAGCTTATATTTTCAATAAAGGTATTGTTTTTTTATATGTCATATTATCTTTTTATGTTTTACTAAACAGCTTTTTATTGAGTGTAGACAGCACTTTGTTTTCTAACTAAAAATTCATAACTGATCCATAATCCACACCACAATCCAAATTTAAGGAAAACATAATTTTTAAAAAGATATTATTGCAAGCCAAAATATTTAATTCTTAACAAATTTCATGATTATAGTATTATTTAATGCAATTTTTGATTATAATAAAACCCCTAGATAGATGTACTAGTGACAAAGTCTAAAAATTAGTGTATTTAGTAGAGAAAATCAAGTGTTTGATTTTTTTTTTCATTATCCAACATAAACTGTAAATAAACAAAATAAAGTGCAAGTGGTTTTAATGACTTTTAAAACTTTATTGAATAAACAATCTAAATATGAAAATTTACATTTTCTTTCCATAAATAAAGCCTAGCTAGATCTCTAATTGTCAACTATATAATAAAGTATAATATAGATAATACTTAATTAGTTATTAATAAGCATTAAAAAAATTAAATAATATTATGCAAATATTTTAAACAAGAGAGGCTGTTTTTGTAATAAAAAATATAAACAAGTTATTTATGAGAGATTCTGAATTAAAAGTCACCAAAAATATTTTTAACATGTTAGTGCTAATAGAATTAAGTGTTTTATCAGCCATATTATTCAAAGTTGACCTAGTTTGATAGTCCTAATGAAAATATAAAATTTACATCAGTAAACAATATAAATTTGAGAATTTAAAATATCAGATTATATATATATATAATAAATAATAGTTACTAATATGAAATAACGTGCACACAATAAATTAAATAAATAATAATTGTAAAAATTTTATTATTGCAGGAATATAACTTTGTTGATAGAAACAAGTTATAAGTTTATGCTGAGAGATTTTGATGGATTTTCAAACAAACAAGAACTATTATTAATCTGTCAATTAAAGTTGATCTAAATATTGGTAAAGAAGTATAACAGTCACATCATCTTTTACAACTGTTGTACTTCATGACCTCAAGACTGCAATTTTTTGATCAGCCATATTATCATTAATAATAAATCTGGAAGTTCTGAAAAATACTAATCGCCAAAAATATTATTGTATTTCTATCGCAATATTTTCTGAACAACAGATCTGGTGATTCAAAGGAACTATTTATTTTTAAAAATATATCATTCTAAGACAGGAATTTATCTCATGGGCAAGTCTTTTGAAGGAAGTGATATATGTGAACCTCAAAGAAAAATTGAACATTCTTAATAGATAAATAAGTTAACTTTAGCTTAATAATGGATGTGAACTTTATATCGTAAGGTTTAACTCACGTACAGAAATCATAAATTGATGAAATTGAGAGAGTAACTTCAACACTCATCTTAAGTCATTGTTTGTCAACTAAAAAATATTCTATCACTAAAAAAAAATAGATTTATGATGGTTGCTATTCTGATTAGTATACAAATAATATCTGATCTAATATCTTTCTTTGTGAAAGCTAAATTGGCCTCTTCTTTATTATGTACTATTTACTCCACTAATAAAATCAGAATTACCATAATCTCTTTTGATTATGCAATATTTAATTTCTTTAGAAATGTTTTGTCTTCAAAAATTATATGAAGAATATACAATCCTCATTATTCATTCTTCCCAGTAATGCACACTTATTTGCTAATAAAATTTTTGTGATTTTACATAGAAAATCTGATATTCTAAAAATTCAATTATACATGTGTAGAATTATTACTATTTTTAATTAAAACATAGAGTCAATAGTACTTTCAATAAAGTACATAATTATTAAATTAAAGTTGAGGAAAATTACCCATAAATACAAACTATTTATTGATGATATTTGTACATTGAAATGATGAAAAATATCTTGATATAATTATATTCTACTTATGTTAAATCATATAAAGAGTTGCTTGAAATTTTTCAAGATATTCATACAGAGAATAATAAATACAATTTGTTCTTTAAACAGATATCAAGAAATTATCTATTTACTTACAAATAAATGTTTTACTTAAATTATCAACTGCAAAATCACTTGGAACTAGATGAAAGATATGATTGAACCTCAAATACCGATTTTTATAATGACTGATGTCCAATTTCATATTTGTAAAGTAAATTTGGCAACAGTTCTTGTAGTTTGTCAATTTTATTATTGTATTCTACTCTACAGATCCCATTAACTTATTTAGAAGAATGTTATAATATTTTTTTACATATTACTATAGCATATTGAGTTTCAAGAATAAATACCTAATTAACAAAAAAAAGTTTTCCAAAGTCTAACACATATCATTAGACAATATTCACACCAAAGTGTTTGCCAGAATTATTCTACAGCAAACACAACCCAATCTTAGACCTATACATTATGTCATGTGCAGCATGAAATTCTTGCCCTACCACTATCAATCAGATGAGTTAAAGACAACAAACTTACTTTAAACATATCTTTGATAATGTAAATGTTTAAACTGATTAGATAATATATTTGTTAATGAAGAACCCAACTTAGCATTCATTTTAAATACATTAAAACCATTATCTCCATAAATAAACTTTTGTAAAATTTCAATTAACTTCCACATCACAAAAGAATTGTTGCAATCTTTGTTTTGTATGTTAATCCATTATTCTAAGTCATTTGTGATGCTTGAATCTTTTATCACTTTTTAGGTACTCATCATTTCAGTTCTTGTATACATTATCATTTTAACTAGGAATATTGTAAATCTTTTTATGTTAGAGATTTAAATGCAAAACTTCTTCATATACATGTGATTCTCCATCTCATTTAAAAATTAAATACATGAAAGTTAACAATCAGCATATTCTTTCATGTTTTTGCTACATTAACAAAATTGGCACATCACTTTTTATAATGTCATTAAAATACCAACACTTTTGAGATCTTTCAACTTTATGAATGCAATGAATAAAGTATCTCTTTTGTTTCATTCTGTGATTTGTCATTACCGAATATTATTATCAGTGGAATCAAAAGACAATAAATTACCTCATTAAAAATAGTCATTGGGTCCAGACCAATCAATCCAAATTTTTTTTTCCAGTTTATCACTGCCAAATTAAGTGCTAAAATGATTTAGTAACTTTATTATACAAACTGGTCATAATCTGTGTAGCTAAAATATATTTTTCTTTTTAGTTAAGCTGTTTGTAATAAACTGGATATTCTTACCATGAAAAACAAAATAGTATTGAGATTAATAATTTACTACAAGGTTGCCTTGGTTCATCAATTTATACCTACATAAAAACAGCACTGAATAAAGCAAATCATTAGAATCTATTATACTAGAACTGTATTTATGACATATTTTTTGCAGTTATGTTAATGGCCACAACTTCTGGAACTTTAACAGAATGCATAATTTATGCAGTATCTTAGAAGAGACTATTTAACTCATGGTAGATATCTTAACATCAACAAGATAAAACTTAATATGCATTTTAATATTATTGATAAGAATAAAAACTGCTTTTACATTATTTTAATATCAGTTAATATTTTTTTAGAAATATCACTCCATTATTTACTTTAATCAAAAGTATATTTAAATTACATTTTGATAAAGAGAGGGAATATTTTGATCACCTTTTTATTAATAATATATCTACTTTACTTACTAATTTAGATCTGGATACAGATATCTACTTTAATGAGCTAAACAGCTCATTTTTATCTTAAAAATGGAACGGATGCGGATCCTGATCAATAATCTGGAGAAGTTTTAAAATATAGTTGTGAATTATTAGTTCCAAAACTACCAGAATTTTTAGGAATATATAGTCTCATGAAGTTGTACATCCTAATCTTAAGGGGATTCTATTGTTCCAATTTACAAAAAATAAAAGGGATAAATATGACTCCAGTAATTATCATGGAATATCATTGAAATTCATTACAGTAAAAGTAACTTTTAAGGATTTTGTTAAATAGGTCTCATTTCCAGTCATAGATGAAAGGTCATTAGAAATTCAATGTAACGTTTCAAAATAAAGAAGCATCATAGATATAATTTTTATAGCTAAGCAAATACACGAAATATGTCAAGTACAAAGGAGTGATTTATATATTTTTTTATTGATTTGACTCAATTAATGGAATAGGTTTTGAAATTAATTATTTATCCACCAATGTTTATTTGTATTATATATCTTCATAATGAAATGAGAAAGGTGTTATTGCTATAGTTGGAAAATCTGAAACAATTTAAATAAAAGCTGGCATTAAACAATAATGTGTAGTAGTTTGTTTTTTATTTTTAAGAGAGTGAGCTTTGGGACTATTTTATAGAATATTTCAAAAAGCGAACACCACTGTATGAGTTTGATGGTAAAATTTTAGTTTGACTAATTGAAAACAAAAAGTAAGAACATTCTCTTTGTGATATCCTTGCTAATTCAAAAAGGTGATTTACAGAATGGAGTTAATGTTTTTAATGAAATATATAAAGACTACTTTAATAATTAATGTTCAAAAATACATATTGTTGAGTAGAAGAAAATTTTTCAGCAACTTTTAACTTGATTGACTATCATCTTAAGAATGTGCAATTTAAATATCTTGGTAGTTTTTTAAATATAAATATGAATTTAGTTATTGAGATGCAACACAGATTCTAATTAATATATTGTTATTGCATTTTATAAGTTAAAAGATAGAATATTTCATCACAATGATATAACTGCTGCATTTAAATTAGTTGTATTAAATTGAGAGTTGGTCTTACCTAACAAAAATAGTAGGAAAATTTTGTTTTGATGCTCCATAAATGTCTAAAAATATGATGATATATCATATGACAAATCAATTTGTATTTCAGTTTTCTGGATATTAAACATGTAGGGTCTACTATTTTTATATCTGATTTTTATTGGATTGAGCATATGAAATGAACAGTAAATGAAATGTATTTTATGATGTGCTTGGCACAGAGAGAATCTATTTATTTATATAATGAAAATTATCTCAAAGGCAATCTAAAGAAGTGCAATATTGATTGCTTTCATTGAGAAGATACAACTGATGATAGAATCGATTGGAGAATTATATTTAAGAAAATTTTTTAATTCTTTCACAAAAGAAAGTTTGCTACAGATGTTACAAAGACAGGATTGAAAAATAAATAAACTAATAGACAAGTTTATATTATATGATTTAAGAATTAATTTGTATAATTACTGCAAAACTGATCTCTGGTATTATTATTACTTTGTTTTTCTATGTATATTTTTTGGGGGGATTGTAATGTTCATCCTCTTTTACTAGTGGTTTCTGCTGATAGTGAAGTTTGTAAAAAGAATATATTAATCTCTTTTTTCAATTATGGAAGCCCCAGTATTATTCGATCAAAGATGTGCAAATAATGATTTCTAACAACCACTATTATAAGAAAGCATTTCTTGCTATTGTATTTTGTACATCATAAATATTTTATATTTATCATTGAAAAATCAATGATGATTTATCCAGATCACAATATTTAATTATTTTTTATCTTATAGCTACTCTTACTCATAATAACATGGTGTAATATAGATTTCTCATCCCTGAGAATTTATTATCTAATGGATTATATATTTGTATGTTGATATCTCATCAAGTAATTTTGTTTGTATTGTATTTGTTGTGGGTATTTTAAAATTTTTAATTTATTTGTGAAACAGTTTTTATATAAAATAAAAAATTACTGTACTAGAACAAGTAACTTATTCATCATATCTAGTTTTATGTTATTTATTTTTTTCCTCCCAAAGATTAAGTTCTTTCTCAAGTTGATACATAAAATGGGTTACAGATACAAGCTCATTTTGTGTGTAAGTTTGTTGCAAGCAAATATCATGTTTACTCATTCACTCATATTTATTTAGATATAAAAATTATTTACAATTAATATATTTAATTAAAGGAGATTTAAACACAGACTTTCAAGCTTCTTTCAGTTATTCACTCTAATATAACAATACACATGCCCACATATATGTGAAAAAGATAAATGATCTCCAATATTCATATTTCGTGCTGAACCAGCACTCATCATTTGGTCTGGATTATCATCTCTCACATGTATATAGTCAATGCTCGATTTTATATTAAGATAGCAAATCTACAAACTTTAATGGCCAGGCTTCAATCCTCTCCATTTTCCAACTCTTCAGCCATCCATCTCATTGAAAATCTGATGACGGAATGCTTAAAGCCCTAGTTGATGATGACCCCTCATATGTAGGACTTTAATATGTTCGTTTAAATACACAGAAGAGGGATGAATGTGTTTATCAATAATTACTGTTTAATATTATTTAAAACATTAGAAATTAATTATAATTGAAAATTATCTTTTCAAAAGAAGTCTATACCTTAGAATCAGTTTACCATTAAATCTTATATTTGAGTTATGGAAAATCTTGTGTTATTTTTAAATAGAATTTATATTTATTGCCATAATGTTAATTTTCCTTTCAGTTTCATTCATTAAAATAATATTTCTATTAATATTTTTTAAATAGCTCACAAATTTAACAGTAGATAATATTCTCTGATTAGAAATATTTAAGAATACAATTTTAAAATAAAATGTAGATTTTAAATCAATAAAATATAGATTTTAAATCAAAATAAAGAATTATATGAAATTAAATTACCAAAAAGTTTTGCTCTGAAATTAAATTAATTTGTTCATTAAATGTAAACATGTTTAAAAAATTATTGTTTATAAGGAAAGAAAGGTTGATTCTTTTTTAAAATTGATTTGATGTCTAGTTATTGCTTATTTTTAAAAAGAAGAAATGTTGATTTTATTTTTTAAATTGATTTAATTCCTACTTAGGATAACAATTTTGATCTTTATTGATTTGATTTGTTGACTAAAAATTCCTGGAATATGATAATTTTGATTTTGGCGTTTATAGTTTATTATTGATTTCAATTGAAATAATTACTTAAAATGAGCAAAGCAGTTTTTGTTTATTTGATAATCTTTCTTCAAGAAAGCAAGATTGAATTTTTAATTATTTAATGTAATGATGTACATAATAATGAATCTAAGATACTGACATAATTCTCCACTCTTTAGCAGAATTGTTCAGGAATAAATGATAATACTCAAAACTTAGATAATAATAATTAAATATTTTTCTTTGTTTGATAATCAGTTATATAACACAAATATCTGATCATAAAAACAAGATTCCTCTTTGAAATATTTAATATAGTGGTATACTGTAGTAATAATCATTCCAAGATACTAACATATTTCTTCATTTGATAAGATTGTTCTAGGAAAAAGTAACACTCAAGCAATAACAGTTATATTTATTTAATATTGAAAGGAGTTTTTCTTTATTTGATTAGCCTCTCATGCAAGTTTAGTTTTTAATTATCTAATATTATGATATAGATAATCTAAGATATTGGCATATTTTTTATTCATCTAAAATATTGTTTCTGGAACAATATTACAAACACTTCCACAATTAAACTTTATTATAAAGAAGTTTTAGGGAATGCCTTTTTAAATGATTATAAAATGGTTCTACATCAATGTAATATGGCATTCTTTCACTAATGGTGAAAAAACATAAGTATCATGTTTCCATGCTGTGATTTGAATGTTTAGAAAATTGATAAACACAACAAATCATGAATACATTGGGGTTTTTTTTGGAGGGGGGGGGGATTGTGTTGTGAAAAAAAGGCAAATATCAAAGAATTTAGGAAAGTTGAGAAAATATAGTCATTCCAATTAAAAAAAATAACACTTTATTTTTTATTATATAGATACATAAATTCTAAATTTTGATAGATAAAAGAGGTACAGGGGCATAAGATATATGTATTGAAAGATCCTAATCCTTTAGTATTTAGTGGGGTCTTGCACACACATGCTCTAACTTTAACATAGAGT
Source organism: Epiperipatus broadwayi (assembly GCA_028023455.1). Taxonomy (NCBI): domain Eukaryota; kingdom Metazoa; phylum Onychophora; class Udeonychophora; order Euonychophora; family Peripatidae; genus Epiperipatus; species Epiperipatus broadwayi. The sequence goes on from JAQFVV010012449.1 coordinate 1,325,477, forward strand.
TCTTTAAAACACAGTTAAACAATGATACTCAAGTTATTACAATGGAAAGAGAGATGACTCTTGTATCTCTTTTCAAATTCTTACAAATTCATGGAAAGTTGTATTTAAGCTAAAAAAAGATATTGCAAAAGATCAATTACCACACAGGTTGTTCAAAGTTCTAATGCCAATTTTTATTATATTGAAAGGAAGGCCATCCCTGTGCTTTAAATGCAACAGAGTGGGTCATATAGCTGCACTGTGTGTGTCTGGGAATTGCATAAAATGCAATAAGTTTGATAGAATTAATCATTTATGTGGGTCTAGTAATGTAAAGACCTGGGCTAACATAGTAGATAGTGATATTAATAAAAATATTGATAATGCTTATTCTGACATTGATGAGATTGATGTAGATCCCAGGCAATCTTCCAAGCATACTGGTGTTATCTTATGTTAACAGTTACATTCATGAGGTTGATGAGTTGGTGTCCCCTAGTGATATTGAGAGGGTTTACAAGAATGTAAGTAAATTCTGATATAAATATACATGAAGGAATGGAGATCAATAGCAATTCCATTACTGTATGCGTTTATAACAATTCTGATTCTAGAATTAATATAGGAGTATATGTCAATACCAATAATATACAGAATAATTGTATATCGCTAAATAAGTCAGGTAGTAAAATTGAGCTTAATTCTGAGTTTAGATATCATAAAGATACAATTGAAATGATGAATGAAACCATAACTGATATTTTTCTGGATAAAGAGTTAATTAGTCCTAATAATCATGAACAAATCTCTCAGAATACTAACACTTAATATTAGAGGTTTTACTAGCCCAGGGGAAGTAGATAAAATTGTAGATTATTTATCTAAAGAGAAATATGAAATAGTAATTTTAACTGAGACTAAAATAATTGATAAGTTATCTCAACAGAAATTATTCTTTTTAAAGCTAATGTTAGGCCTGCCCAAGGCATAGACATTTTAATATATATGCATTCAGGGATTAAAAAAATTCAGTTTTTTTCAATTACAATTAAACTATATTGCCCTTTCCTTTGTTTTTCAGGCTGACTTGCACTACCTGATCACTGTATACTCTATAGCAAAGGGTAATGATATTGTAAATATAATTCATAATGTTCAGAGCAGGTTGTTTCACAGACCAGGTATTATAATTCTAGGAGTTGATCTTTATTTAGTACATTCCGATCTCTTCCAATTGTAGTAAAAAATAAAATGAATGAAATATTACTGTATCCATTGTATGATAAATATCCAGATTCTCGTCTTTTATAGACATTTTCTTTATGTCGGATCATAAGCTCAATGAGTCAACAATTAAAACATCGCTGGTTCATTTTTCAGATCACCTCTGTGTAAAGTTAAAAATTGATAACTATTGTCAAATCAATATAGATTTTCAATTAGGAGAAATATAAGAATTGGGATTCTGTTCTCGATTGACCAATTATCTGTTTTTGTGACTATCATTAATTATTATACAAAATGTTCTGGCTTACCACCCTGCATCACGTGGTTTAAAATTAAAAAGGATCTTTTTCAAATATGTTATAACAATGCGGAGAACAAATTATCAATGAATCAAATGAAAAATAGAATCTCTGAAATTCAGAGAGTTTTACATATTACTTACCTCAGACCTAATCATTAATTAATTAATAGTTTACAAGAAGAATATAACAACTTATATCAACTTATCCATCAAGAAGCTCATACAATATGGCTTAAGAAATTAATTCCTAACTTGAGTAAATTATCAAAGCTCACAATGAACTATGCTAGTCTATATATCCCACATGCTAAATGTATTTCCAGCATCATGAAAGATGACTATAGCATGGCCTCCATGTTGATAATTACTTGTTTGAAAAATTAAAAATTGAAATTTGACTTAAGCACCAGTTTCATCAATCAATAAAGTAGTATCATAACCGTGGAACAGAAAGAGTATATTACCAACTAGGATATTCAAGATGAGATCAATAGCCTCAAAGTACAATCAATAATGGCTAATGGCACAATCCCAGACTATTTATAAATAGCTTGGCTATGCCCTCAAATTTGCAATGTGGAGATTTTTTAATCAGTTGTGTTATCAGAGAATTGAGTGGCCCTTAGCCTCAAAAAAGACATTAATGCAAAAGCCATCAATTGGTGATCTGAGATATTTCTATAGAAGATATCAATTCAAAGATTTTGGCTAGAATTCTCTTGACTTGAAGAAATTGCATCACCTTATTAACACTAGTAAATGCAGCCTTAAAAATTCATGAGACCATTAAATATACCAGCACTTAATTGTAACTCAACATTATGCTATTCAAATAGACATTAGGGCCACTTTTGACCTAGTTAATTGGTCATATTTGATTCAGCCCCTCCACATTTTAATCCCAGAGCATACATGGTTGGTGAATGCAGTTGAAAATTATATTAGAAATAGTACAATTTCTCGTAAACACTTCATGAGAAGATATATTTTTTTTATTCCTAAGAGGGTTCTTCCACAAGGTTGTCCATTAGCCACTCTTCTGCTTGTCTATATAGACCCTCTCGTTTGTGAGATTGAGAACCTCAACCCTGGTCTTTGTCTCCTGCACTTGGAAGTACAGATAGCCAGAACTGCATTCATTGATGGTATAATAATAATATTTCAAAACAGCTATAATATCCAAGTTGTGATGAATATCTTAGAAAATTTTCAAGTTGTAACTGGCTCAGTTATTCAACCAATAAATTCTGCAGCCTGGCAGTTAGCTAAGGTAAAAAAAATATCATCTAACTTTTTGGCTCTTCCATCTGCCTTCTTGGGCATACCATTATATATGTCCAAGACAAAGATGAACAGATACTTGAATAAATTAATTATTACAAAAATTGAAGATAAAATAAGTAAATTATCTTTGCTTAAATTATATGAAGTTACGAGATCATTAATTTTTAATGCCATCATGTCAGGGACCTTGGCATATTATGCTTCCTGGGTGGCTTTATATAACAAAACAATACTCAGAATAAATCAGTTCACAAAGAAATATATCTGGGGTAGGGCTTCTAGATGGATCTCAATTTTAACCTTGCAAATGCCAATAGAAAAGGGAGGTTTGGCCTTGTTGAGCCTGGACTATACGTATCTTACATCAAGGCAAGTATATATATTAACATAATTAAAAGTCAATTCTTAGGGCCTTCATTTAATCACACTGGCACTCTCAATGAAATTGGAAATGAAGGAGGATCTTTTATAGCTGACCTATCCATTTCTTACAGGGATCTGCAGGATGATCTGAATATGTTCAGTTTGGAGGGTATTAAATATAAAGACATAATGAATCATCTTAAATGTAATGATAATGCATGAGATATATAAAAAAAGGTGTTGAAAAAATTCCACTCTATATATGCCCCTCAATCCTACTTGAAATTTGTTTTCAAACTGATAAATGGTTTATTTCCAACGGCTAAGGTACTAAATGAAAGACTACATATGAATTTGGATCTGATCTGTTTACTATGTAAATCTAGTAATGAAATGTTTCAGAACCTATTTGAAGAATGTCCGGCGTTTGTGCAGATAAGATCTAGAGTGTTCCACAGGCTATTTATAAACTTAAAATGTCTACTTAGGCAGAACATTGTGAAATTTAGCCCCCTCCCCAATGCACTGGTAATTGTGCTTTTCCTTAAAACTATATGGGCAATAATATGTGTGATATTTGATAACAAGAAATTCAACTGGCTAAGAAAACTGGATAGTGATTGGGAAATCTATTTCGACTAATGCCTGAGATACTTGCCAAGGAAGACGATGGTTCAAATCTGGAGTGGCCCTGGATTGACTCTATGTGAAGTTAGCAGATAAATGTTTGCGTTGAGTGAAATGGTGAATTTCTTTGATTGTCTTTTGTCCCAGGCTAACCAAACATTTTGTCATGTGTTTCACTGATTTGAATTGTCACAACCCATTCAGCACTTTCTAGATGTGTTTGAATACTTCTCCTCGGTAATTGATACAGGACAACCTTCTTGAGTTGAAGATAACTATTTACTGGTCTGGAACCTTCTCATTTTAACAGCAGAATATTCAAATTCTTTGGGTTTTGGTATATAAATCTATAATTTAAATTTAACATTTATTTAATTACTTGCACAAATTGTAAATATTTATTTTGTTAATAAAGTTTTTTGTTATTAAAAAACAACAACAAAGTAATAGTAATATTAGCGATTAAGCCAATGCACGTGCGCTTTAAAGATAAATTATAAATGAATACTCAATTTTTCCAGACATGAGGTATAGTATTTTAGAAAGAATTGAATGAATCCACCCATTCTTTCGACACAAATGTTTATGTATGGGCAAATCTTAAGTGTGTGGAAATAAGAGCATGACGGTGTTACACGATCACTTTAAATTACATTTGTTATGTTTGAAAGAATGACACTTGCAAAATCTTAACAATTTACGAACCGTCATTCTTTAGTTGAAATTAAACATATATAATGAGATATTATTTTATATAGCGCATGATTTTTATGTAATTTAAAGTGATCGTGTAACACTGTCATGCTCTTCTTTCCACACACTTAAGATTTGCCCATACATAAATGTTTGGGTCCAAAGAATGGGTGGATTCATTTTCATTCTTTCTAAAATATTATATCTCATGTCTGGAAAAATTGAGTATTCATTTATAATTTATCTTTAAAGTGCATGTGCATTGGTTTAATCACTAAATACTATTTCATAAAAAACATAGCACTATATAAAATAATATCTCATTAACAACATAGTAAATAAAATCAACTTATAAATCTTTTATAAAAAAAAATTTTTTAAAATGAATTTTTTGATAAATATTTTTCCTTATAGAACTATTAATTACTATCAGTTTTGAACAGTGTATAAATTTATAATTTATAAGAAAATATGTATTTAAATTAATCTTTTCACATATTCTATTAGAATAGTCAAAATATGGTATACATTTGAATAGTTATATTTTTTTATTATTTATAATAATAATAAAGTTGTGCTAACACACATATAACCTAAAGCTGTCTAAATTAACAAATTAATTGTAGTCAACAAATTAAAATGGCTAAGCACTTTCGAGAAAGTGTATTTCTCATAATCATAGCCTGTTATGACTCACTCATTGGAATCATTATATATGTACAATATGCAAACTTTATGCAAATGAGTCAATTAGCCCATCTTTTAGATATAGCAAAACATGCTTTTTTGCAATTAATGGTGAAGGAGTTTTCTGCTATGAAGTAAGCTTCCTTTGCCTTATGTTTAACATCGTGCCTCTCTGTACAAACCAATTTTGCAGAGGCGAGTTCAAACTCACGTCTGGATACTTTTTGATGTTGTGTAAAAACTGTAAGTCTATTCTGGTTAGTATGCAACTTATTATACCTATACTTATGCTGTGACAATCTAGTAGCTATGGAGGCTCTGGTCTCACCATAGTATGAGGCTTTGCATCCACTGTGAGGGCATGCAACATTATACATGGCCTGTGGGGTCTGATCAGGAAGCTATGGTGTTTTTAGTATTGTTAATAAGACTATTAGTTGAGAGAGGTGTGTGAAAGCTCAAATGAAACTCTAAAGAGAAAGTCCTATTCAAAGAGGGCACATAAGGCAACAACAGCCAAAGCTTATCACTAACTCTGTGTATTCCTATATTATTAATAAAAAGGTCTAAATTTTACTATAAATTATACTGCACTTGTATCCTGATTTGATTAAATTGTTAGTATAATTAATCATGTTAGACCTATTATCCACCTCAAATTTGCACAAATGGTAATTTCTAAAAAGGAACTGTCAACCCAGCAAACTTGTGCGCCATAGGTGTGTATGAATCAGGGTGAATCTGTCATGAACTTCTGGTGGCTTCATGGCCATTGTATAGTTAAGTGTGGTGTGTATGAATCAGGGTGAATCTGTCCATGAACTTCTTGTGTCTTCATGGCCATTGTATAGTTAAGTGTACATTCTTCTCTGTGTATGTTGATGTCTAAATAGTTTACTTTTTGCTTTATGTTTTCCCATGTAATGTTTAACTCTAAGGATGTGTGCTTGTATCTGAGCTTTGATTTGCTCAATGTTTTCTGGAGCAGCTATAAATAAGTCATTCACATACCTCATATATATTATATGATTATCCAATATGTTGTATTGAAATAATGCTTGTTTTTTTATAATAATTCAAATAAATGCTAGCCACAATGCTACTCATGGGTAATCCCATAGGCCATCCATCATTCATTTGGTACCAATTGTCTTCAAACTTTGCCATTATATTTTTATCCAACCATCTCAAGAATTCGGTGATGAAATTAATGCAGGCTTGCACCACATTATTACTTGCTAGTTCTAGTTTTATAATGTTGACAGAAGTTTTTCTATTAATCGATCCATATAATTCAGAAATATTTAAAGCAGCAATTTTAAACTCAGGTTTTATTAGTGCATTTTTGACTCGCTCAACAAGGTCAAAAGAAGATTTGATAGTATACTCACCAAAGCCTACACTGTCGATCAGCCACTGATTTATCTTCCTAGCTGTTTCAAAATAATCCATACCTCCGAAGTCTAACATCAGCCTCAGAGGTGTATTAGGTTTGTATAATTTAGTATTGGCAAACATTCAATGGGATGTGGAAGACAGGTATATTTGATAATACTCAGCTTTAGAGAAAGTTTTATTGCAATGTGTATGCAGTATCGATGATATAAACTTCTTTTTATTAAGTTTGTTATTAAAGCTTGCAATGTGTACAAATTTCAGTTTATTGATTTGAATTTTCATTCGTTTTTATTCATTATCACAAACTGTTCCCCTTGTCTTCTCTCATGCATGTAATTAAACTGTCAACAAAAAAATTTTTTGGTGTTGCTAATTTTTCCACCCCGTATTTTGGTGCACATTGTAAAATATATAATCTTTGTTATTTAATGATAATTATTTATAATTTTAAGTTTATACTGATGTTTAATTGCTAATGAGTATTTATTTTATGGAAGTTGGCTAATGCTGCATGAACTGACAGTTTGGATATTGTGTGATTGAATGTATTTAGATTGATATTATTAATACTAGTTATAAATTTCCTATGACTTAGTTTTGTAATAAATACTTTTATAATAGCATGGGTAATGCCATTATATTTTAATAAATTTGGCTATAACAATTAATTATTATTGATATTATTCAAATATAAATGTAGTTTTATGAAAAAATTAATGTTGTTACTTTAAATATTATTATAGTATTGAGTTTATCTTATCTTTAACAGATATTTCACCCATTTCTTTCTTTTATAAGCCCTTATTATATAGGTTGCTGGATTACTAATTATTTATAACAATGATGGCTTGGTTTAGTTTATATGTTAAACTGTCCATCATGCGTGCATGTGTTGGTTGATTTTGATATATGAATTCAAGTATTAATGGCTGCTACAACAACATCATTGTTTTTTTTAATAAATTATTTTGTTTGTTAAGTATAGATTTTGTTTATTTTATTATTGATTATTAATTGATTAATAATTTGAATAAAATTCTAAATTATTGATATGCTAAACATAATACAAGTAGGACTTATGCTAGGTAAACTTGTATCTTTTCTTCAAGATTTGTTATTAGTTGGAAGAATTTTTTATATATAATTTATGGCTTCCAGTTACACATAATATTGTAAAATGGTTTCTGGTCTCTACGACCACTGAAAAATTTAAAAGAAAAATAGCATTATACAATTAGTAGGTTTTATATGTAAGTGTGACTTTGCTACTAAACTTCTTTCTTTGATATTTGCTTTCATTAGTTAAAAATATTAGATAATAATTTGATATAAGAAAATGGTCTAAATCTATTATCTAGTAGTGCTTTCTCATGAGGTTATATATCAAACTATTTTATCTATTACCGGGATTTTTTTTTCTGATTTATGGACCATGGTAAACTTATATCCTGAGAGATAAGGTTAGTATTTTTGTTTATGATTTGGCCCCAATTTTAGGGACTTCAATAAACTTATACTCTGAAAGATAATATTAGCCTAGTTTTATATTTTATTTTTTTTATATATTTGGCATGAATATGTAAAGCTTGATATAATATAAAGCATTATGAGATACTTAAATATAGGAAATTTTTTTTAAGACTGACTTATCCAATGTTTGTGATCTGATAAACTTTATTCTTTAGTTTTAATAAATTACATCTATTAGTTTTAATTGATTGGATAGAAGTAAATTATTAGATTAAATTCACTACATTCCTCTTGAAATTCTGAATAAAATAATGCAATATTACTGATTTGAGACAATTCTTTGCTTCAAAATATTAAAACATTGGCCTTTCATTTTTATTAGAGCCTTTCAGATTACAAATCATGCAAGTATCTGTGAGAAATGTTTATTTTTAATAAATATTGTAAACCAATGTTGTTATCAATTATAGAATTTAAAACTTTTTGCATGTTCTTATAATTTTTCTATGCTTTACTGAAGCTATCTGGAATACCTTCCTATCAATTTTGAGTGTGCCATGCTTTTTGTCTAATAATGTGATAGTAAAAAATTGTTACAAAAAATAATGTGATGCTTTCAAGTTATGACAAAACTTCTGAAATTATACTTTTTGCCTATGTTCATTTTCATATGAAACATATTTTTGTTATGGCTATCTTCATTTGAATCCTTGTTTTACTGGTTTTGATGGATCATATTGCTTCATATTATTCTGATTTGTAAGTTTATTAATGGCCTCATCAACTATTATTTCTCTGCATTACATGTGGCTTTAAAATTTACATTACAGTAATCTATAATTGACAAATTTTATAAAGTTTATTATAATCTTTATTAGTTTAGAATTGGTTAAAATGGTTGAATAAAAGAAATTAAGTGAGAATTGGACTCAAATCATAATCAATAATTGCTATATATATGGAGTATCTAAATTAAGTCCAGGCCCATGTGATTTTTTTTTAAGTTAGAGAGCTGACTTTAAAGACATGTAGATGTCTAAAAGTCTCAGATCTTCTTCTTGACAGTTAAATATTAGATAAATGCTTAGCTTGAATTGGTTTTTTGAATCTGGTGTCCTATTCCTCACTGAAGAAAGCCATAGCTCAAAACCAGTCTGGGGATGGGGACAATCCTAGATAAAGATGATTTGAATGCCTTCTTTTGTAGTAGCATTTATCATAATAAAAAAAGCTTGTTTAAAGCTTATTAGCATGCTCATAATTTTACATATTTATAAATACAAGCTATATATATATATATATGAGTGTGTGTGTGTCATGTGACATCTGACTTTCTATATTACTATTATAATTTTGCTGTTGGGAGCTTTAGCTAAATTAATTGGCTAAGCCTATTAATATATGAAGTATCTGAATTAAGTTCAGGCCCATATGATTTTTTAAGTTGGAGAGCTGATTTTATAGACATGTAAATGTCTAAAAGTTTCAGATCTTTTTGACAGTTAACTATTAGACAAATGCTTAGTTTGAGTTGGTTTTTTGAACCTATCTCCTCACTGAAGAGAGCCATAGCTCGAAACCAGTCTGGTGATGGGGACAATCCTAGATAAAGATTATTTGAATACCTTCTCTTGTAGTAGCATTTATCTTTAAAAAAAAGCTTGTTTAGAACTTATTAGTATGATTTTAATTATATATATATTTAAAAAGATTACATTAACAAGTATTTTAGCTGCCATTTAAAATTGGAAGAAATACAAATCTTTGATTGTAAAAGTTGATTTTTTAAAAAATGCTTTCAAAGTAAACAAAAATTTATTGTAAATGATTTTTATTTAATATGTGCTTGATTTTATTTTCAACATTAGGCTGACATTTGGAATAATTGCAAAAATACAAATGCTAAAAACATAAAAATAATAATATAAAAATATTTATAATGAATGCTTGTATTTACTGTTTCTGTTGGCTAAAAAAACTAGACAATAATTGTTTCTTTGACTGAAGTTGGGTTTTGTTTTTAATATGACTAAAAGCATGGGGTATTCAAGAATTAATTAATTTCTGGATCTCCTTTCCCTTGCTTTTTTCTAAGTTAAGTATAGAAACTCCTATTATCTTCAAAGAAACAATTTTCTGACTTTTTAGTCTACAGTAACCAAAAATAAAAGTGTTCATTATAAATATTTTTTATATCTATTATCAGATTTATTTGTAAATGTAATGGTATTAGTCTTAACATTCTTGATTCTAAACTCTTCAGTTTTACAATTTTGTTAGATTAAAAGATGGTATATTCAAAACTTAAACAAATGTATATGTACTTGTTAAATAATAACCATTAATTTGATATTCACTATAATGATTGTTTATTTGCAACAACTTTTTACTAGTAATCAAAAACATTTATACATTTTTCTTTATTAAATTTAAATAGCAGTAGCACAACTATTATTTTTAATATCTATATATTTACAATATATTTTGCATATTTTATTACAGCATATTAGCAAAAAAAAAAAAATACATAAGTAAATAAGTAAACAAATATTTACTAATTAATGGCAAAAAAAAAAAGCAAATGATAATGTTAAATAATAAATGTTTGTTTACTTCAAAATATTTAAAATATACAAACTTTAATTATAAGAAATAGTCAAATATATATATATATAATAATAATATTAATAAAGTTGTCTTTTAAATATTTTAAAAAACATTAGTAAATTTTTTTTTTGTTGCTTTTTCTAGAGGAAAAATGAAAATAATACTTTAATTAGAATAATAATCAAACTGAGAATTACAGAATAGAAACATAATATAATGTTCATGATAGTTAAATTTATTAATTTACAAATAAATATTTGTTTCATTGTATTTTTTTTTTTAATTTCATTTTAAAACTTGCCTCTATTAATTTCTTTCCTATAGTATGTTTATTTATAATTTTATTTTTTTTGTTTATTCAAGATTAATAAATGTTTTATAATTTATTAATGAAACATGCTAATAAAGTATCACACACATGAACATTTGAAGATTTTTCTTCATAATTTTGTTCATATGTGGAAAGTTGCCAAGTTTTCAATGATTGAATTAATGGTATTGAATCTGTAGTTTTTAATTATCAATAGACACTATGATCTTGATAATATCTTTCACTAATGGTTTAAAATTGAACAGTGATATAAATATTAAGTAGATGAGTTATACTGAAAGTTAGATAAGTCAATTGATCTTTCAGATATATAACTATTAGTGGAGTGTTCTCTTTTATTATTTTATGAGAAAAACCTGGATAAATATAAATGACAAATGATTGACTCTTATTCTTGATATTTTTTGATTCTTTAGACACCAGCAAAAATAATCATATCATTATAAATTATTCATCACTTACTTTTTTATAATTGGTAGTTTTTTACAGAAAGGAATAAAGTTTTATTCATTGAAAGAATTAGAAATTATGAACTTCTTTTTTAAAAAATGATAGCTTTGGTTGAGAGGTTGTCTGTCTAAAATTCATTGTATTCAAATTCCAGATAATGTGAGACAGAACCAAAGAATTAATATAACATGAATTCCTTTTTTGGTTTAGCTCATTATATAAAGTCAATTAATGTATCTTTCAGTAATGGATATTTTTATTTTAATCAAATCAATTTCTTTCTTTTATAAGTCTTATCCAATTCATAGCTACTAAATCATCTTGTCACAGTTGTCAGTGATATTACTAAAGTTTTTAGAAATGAGTTATCAATATATTTATATATACAACAAACCACACACATACTTCTTTATAAATCTTGATTTATTATAACGTTTCAACTATATTATTTTATAGTCTTTATCAAGGAACAACTAAAAAATACCAAAGTAAATAAATACAAATATTTCATAATACATATATTAAAATACAAATATCTCTTATCTTAAAACTTTTCTAACAAATAATCTTAACTTTTCATTACATTCATTTCTTAAATAATCTCACTTAAAAATATTTCCCCATAATTATTTAAGTAAATCACTCTAGTATCATATAGAACATAAACTGCAGAATTTTTATCATTTAAATGCTGATTTAACTTTGTTGCCAATTCATTCTTTGTAGTTCCAACATAGGACATTTCTTTATTATCTCTAAAACAATCTAAACATTTTATAATATAAACTGAATTCATAATTTCTAAATTATTACAGTCATTATTATTATTAATTAACAAATTCAAATATTTTTTTTCCTTTTTATAAATAGGACAAATAATATTTTTTATTAATCATATTAAATAATTTCCTAATTTTAACAAACTTTTTGAAATATTAAAACCAACATAAATTATCTTGCTATTATTATTATTCTTATTTTATCTTATCCTATTATTTATTTTTTCAATATTTTTATTACAAAACAAACCATAAGATTAAATATGAATAATAGTAAGATAATTTATATTGGTTTCAAGGTTTCAAAGGGTTTGTTTGTTAAAATTAGGAAATTATTTAATATTATTAATAAAAAATATATAATGTTATCATTTGCCCTGTTTATAAAAAGAAAAAAAATGTTTAAATTTGTTAATTAATAATTGTTCATAATTGGAATAACCAAATGGAAATATATAAGCTAGATCATAATCCCTGGAGAACCTTGCAGTCGGATGAGTTGAACTAGTATTTAGAATATATGACACGTATCAAGAGTTAACAACAATGAAGCAGACTTTGGAGGCTGTTTCAACCCCCTGATGGCTTGTTTATTATGGCAGTGTTGATTTGAGCTAATCATTTTTTTTCTTTGGTTAACTTTAAAATTAGAGAGTTTGTAAGGTGGTTGGGCTGATTTGGGCCACCTCCAATTTTGTAACTTTGATGGAGGCTTTGCTGCAATAATTTTCCGGGCATGGGCCTGCACTCCTCTTTTCTTCCTTGGGGGTGGTGGCGGTCGTTAGGAGGCTGGTTCTTTAGTGCAGGCTGTTGACAATTATTGCCGCTACCTGGAAAACCTGCTAGGAGGGTACCTGGTCAAAGTTTCAGCACATTTCCTGCTCTGGTTGGCTGCTGTGCCCCCTTGATAGGTTGGTTTTAAGCAGTGCAGATCTGTTCTCGCTATGTGTTAGTTTTTCTTAGTTGGCTTTCCAATTCTGGGCAGGTAGACTGAATGCGGTCCCTGTACATTTGGACTGTTGATTGGGAGACAGAGGCATCTGGAATGGTCTTGACATGGCTCGGCTGCAGGTCGAGAATTTATTATTCAATGGACTTGAGCCTTGGACCTCGCTGCCTGTTGTGATGGTTAGCACAATGCTGGACTTGTCCACCTATTTAGCTGAAGCATTTGGGTCTTCACTTCGGGGCCCCAGGGTGGGATCATTGGGTGATGGATGGCTTCTCAGTAGCTGGTCCATGTAGATTCATGTATAGATACTCATGTTCAGATACACATTAATATCAACCTTATAGCAACTCTTTAATGGACATAATTGTTATCAAGCATATTTACTTTATATAATCAATAATTGTTTTACCTTGTTTGTCACATTGAACACTTTGTAATTCTCAATGGGTAAGTGTACCCAAAATTTTTGTAATCCTTTTACTAATAAAGGTTACTTTTGAAAGATAATAATGATAATGATTGTAATAATTTAGAAGTTGTGAATTAGGTTTAAATTATAAAATGTTTAGATTGTTTCAAAGATTAATTAAAGAAATATATATTGAAACTACAAAGAATAAATTGGGAACAAGATTAAAACAGCATTTAATTGATAAAAATTCTGCAGTTTATAGTCATAAGAGTAAATTTAAACATAAAAGTTTTAAAATTATAGAAATTAAAAATTATAAAAGAAGCAATTATATTAATGAAATGAAACCTGCAATGAATATGATGTTAATTGGAAAAAAAAAGAGGATAGTAGGTTGATTTAGTAAATAATTATAGGGGATTATTTTTAAAAAAGGTATTTAAGAAATGAATGTAATAAAAAGTTAAGATTGTTTGTTAGAAGAGTTTTAAAATAAAAGGTATTTGTACTTTGTTATATGTATTATGGAATATTTGTATTTATCGTTTTTTATATATTTTTTAGTTATTCCTTGATAAAGATTATGAAATAATATAGTTGAAATGTTGGAGTATATTATTGTACATTAGAATAGTTCATATTATAATAAATTGAGATTTATAAAGAAGTTTGGGTGTGGTTTTGTTGTATATATATTAAAATTAATAAGCTATTTTTAAAATAGAAGATTGTGTTTGTTTGTTATTTTTTAGCATGTTTATCTGTGAAATTATTAGTATATTTTATATAATTTTATAGAATCTTTGACATTTTATAATAAAGCCATGTGTTAACATATATATACATATATGTATTATATATGCACTTACATTGACAAAAAGATTTACATAATAAAATCAGAATGTCCTATTATTATTTGCCAGAATGCAGAAACACATACATATTTTTAAGTAAAATCTTGATTATATTAATGCAACATGAGTTCCTGTATTGAAAGGGCTCATTGCTGACATTCAGTTAATATTGTTTGGAGGAAGAAAATAGTCTGGTATTGATATAAACCAATATCTGTTTCTTATGTCATTTTAGTGACTACTAAATTTTTATTCTATTATTATTATAGTTAATACCATTATTATATCTTTTACAAATGAATTATTAATTTGTTTACATGTGTGAAATCATTAGCATATTTTTATTAACTTTTACATGACATTTTACCTAATTATATAAATTTTTTATAGTAATATATATATATCTGATTAGTGATCTGGATTATATTTCTAGCAGCATTATTTTAAGCTAATATTATTTGATTAATCTTATATGTATTGTTTTGATTTATATATATATATATTCAGGACTTAAACTCAGACTTTCAAACATTCTACAGCTATTTAATCCATCTTTTACAACTGATACATGACCAGTGTAGCAGTTGTATAGGATGGATTGGATAACTGTGAGGAGCTTGGAAATCTGAGTTCAAATCCCTTATAATTACATTAAATTTAGTATAGACAATATACATGTATTTAAATATTATATACATATAATATTGTTCTGAGACTTAGTATTTTAGATAAGTTTAAACTTTTTTATTAGTTAAATTAATATTCATATCTCTTATTGATGATGGTTTGTTACTTTATATTGAATCTTAGATATCTATTGTACATTTAAATTCTTTTTGATTTATATTTGGTTCAATTGTAAGTTTTTGAAGAGATTTTTGATTCTGATATGTAATTTAAAAATGAAATGTTTTTAAGTGTGTTAGGATGGTAATTGCAGAAATACTGAAGGCAAGAAAAGGCAAACTACCACTAATGGTTATTATTTTTATCATCATACTTTATTGTCTTCATTAGTTACTAGAACAACAATTACATTACACATTGGAAATATCTTATAATTTAATTTTAATTATTTAAACCATTCTTTTCATTCCAAACACCTAATGTATTGTAAAAAAAAAGTTTTGAGTGCTGATTGAGGCACAGCAAAGTTGTGAAATTGACTATTCTAATGTTAACATTTATACTGTAATGGTCAGAAAACGTGTGACTCGTAAACATAGTGCAGAATTCTACCACCATACAGAACAGCAGCACCATCGAGTAGCGAAGCCACCCATGGTACTGAGTTCGAACATAGTTTATCGGTTCCACAATACAATCCACGAAACAACGCATCTGATGCGACATTAGTAAATATTTCCTTAGGCACGGTGGTCAGGGATATGCAAGAGACTCATGATTTTATTCTCGAGTTAGCCAATAACCAAACTAATATTAATTAAACATTCATATTTACATAATCGAGGAAATATTATATAGAATGGGTATCGAATAAATGAAACGTAACTGCAGACGTATAGTTTAAAATTATTTATTAACACATTTTAATAAGATCATTTACTAACAATATTTATGGATTAAAAGCTTCAGTAGCGGGATTTGCGACATGATTATATTTTAAAGAATACATTTATTTATTTGTTTACAAAAGGAATTCATTTATTTGAGGGCGTAATCTAGCTACCTAAAATTCTTGAGTAAGTATTTCTAATGCATGCCTGGAGGGATTTATTCCTTTGCAATGCAAGAGTCTAAAGTATGGGTTATAAGAGTAATGGCAGACATATATTTATTTAATTAAAATATTTATTTATAACTAAGGGCAAACATTTATTTGAGAGTGATTTATGAAGATAATGCAGAGGCGGAGTGACATATAGAATAATAAAATTAAGTAAAGGAACACGTGGTACGCTTTAGAAAGGCGATATGGAATGGCAGTATATCGAAACTGCAATGCCGTGAATGAGTTTATAATAATGTCGAGCTGGTCTCTGCCATCGGCCCGACGAAGTAAGGTGTCACATAAGCATAACCAGGGACAAGCGGTCCGTGTCGCAGTTTTGCTGGCTGGCTGCATGACATTGTCAAGTCCTACGGGAGCACCCATTATGCCCGCTTGTGTAGGACGACTGGGGTTAATTTCAACCCTTAAGAATCCGGAAATTTCACGGCGGAATGGGTCATCGCGTCTCTAAAACGTAACACATGTATAATGTACAAACGATTAGGATGAGATTTAAATAGATTTCTAATTCGGCCCTACATTATCAACATTTACTAAAGAACGTTGGTGACTCTCAAAGAAATGTAATTTTCTGGAATTATTCATGATGATTTAATAAATACAAAACAGATATAAATTGGGAATTATTGTAACTAATACGTCAGCCATTTGCGAAGTACTAGACCCCTGCATTACAATAAATGATGCCATTGAATGCATGTCGATTTATATGGCAGTTAAGTTATTTAGGAAAATACATATTAATGAAAATGTGACACGCATTCACTGTTTCAAACGATCATAGATTTAAACTTTGAAAATAGAGACAATTGTGAGCATGCAATAATTAGATAATAAATATAGATAAAATGTAGATTTTAAAAATACGCACCCAAGATAGAATGAGGTAAGCTAGATTAGTAAAGAAATTTACACATTAAATTAATTATTCAATTTTAGTTATACAAATGGTAGTTTTACATTTTATAATTTAGATAAGTAGTATGAAGAAGAGCTATAGCATATTATTAGAGTACTCTAGAGTTTGAATACAGACAGGTACCTGTTTTATAAGAAGTTTTCTGATTCCATTAGTTTAGCAGAAAAAAGTTCACGAGTGGCAATTCTTTCTTGTATTTAGATATTCATTTAATTTCATGGCAGCAGCAGCTTTCTCATTCATTTCAGGCAGCAGATCTTCATGGTGAATTTATGATGGGCAATGGAAAGTTCAGCATCCGATAGGCCATCTCCCGATGGAGAATAATCTAGGTGCTTTACTCGGTCATACCTTGGCAGGAACAAATTATTTTATTATTTTTGGAGACTCTCAGTGATCGAGAGCAAAGCTAAAGTTTAAGTGAATGTCTCCAGCAAGTCTAAGATGGCCTCTTTTTTTATCTTGATCTCTCACGTTTTTGTTAAGGTATTTTTAGGTTCTATTTAATCTGCCCTGAGGATAATCAATGCATTTTGTTGGTTTTTAATTAAAGAAAGCTGCCATTCTATTGTTTACATTTTACATTTACTAATTATATTTTGGGGAATTTTTCTTTAATTAATCTATTATCTATCACTGACCGATGCTTTTAAATTTCAAAAACAAAAAGGGAACATAAGATTATTTTAACTTTTAATTAAATATTACATCAGATTTTTTTAGAATTATTATTAAATGAAATTTAAACAAAGCAATAAATACGAACTTTATAATCCAAAATAAATGATTAAAATTATACAAAATCATATAACTAAAAGAAATCTAAATTATATTATTTTATCCCTATTTATTGCGTTTAATTTGAGATCGAAATGTGTGCGTGTTTATGCTGAATTCTACATATATTTATACATTTTTAATATTGTTACACACACAATTCGATATCAAAAAGTTTAAATTTGGGCGGGATAGACTGGTCAGTGAGAGACGACAGAAAAAGGTGAAACTTAAGATTCGAATACGAATCTTACTATTTCAATATGTAATATTTAGTTTTTCTAAAGTCTGAAAAATGTTTGTGTTCATGGAAATAGTCAATCTTATCAGTGCTGTTTTTATCATTATATGACTTAAATTATATCAGTTTTTAAAGTCCAAGATTTGCTATAAATTAGTGAGCCAATCGTCTTCACATTCTTACAAACAATATATTCTAATTATTGGTGAAAAAATAAAAATACTTCTTCAATCTTTCAATACAATAACATATATCAATGAAAACGAAATATGAGTCTCATAAATAAAATGAAGCATAGTAAAATATTAAAAGGAAATTATTGATTCTCATTACTGTATTAGTGAGTTCTAGAATATATGTTGCATATAATTTTTTTTATTTAGAAGGTAGTGTGTTCATTAATAACAAGTCAGTTTATTTTTTTGTCATATACATAATTATAGTATTTCTCTGATAGATGGTATATACTAAAGATTGTATTATACATTCATAATGAGGGCAATATGAGGCTCTGCTATTTTTTGTTTCAATGTTTTATATTTTTAGTGATGTATTGACCTGATATTCTGGTGGAAACACTTTAGTATATTGGAGTTTGATGATTAACATTCAAAACCAAGAAAAAAATTGGAGTTAAGAAATAAATTCCAGACATTTCTCCATTTATATTTTGTATAATATGATTACAACAAGCATAAAGAACAAATATCTTGATGTAATCAAAAATATGGGCAAGATATAGAATTATAGGAAGAAAAGAATATCTGTTAGTTTTATCTTGGTGTAATAATTCAAAAAGGTTACTGTATTTTAGACACAGGCCTTAGATCATTTAGTGAGGAAGACAAATGAGATATAGTATGAAACATTCATTGTTAGTTGTTAGAAATTTTGGTTAAATTGTTTGAGTTATGATATTTTTTACAGATTTCTGACTCATCATATTAATTTCTTATATTTGCCATGTTATACATGGAAGAAGTTTGGAGAATCATGTAAATTTGACTTTATCAAGAGAATATTTAAAGTAAAATATGTATTAAAATTCTAAATTGTTATATTTTTTAATGATTAGTAAAACACAAAGAGTACAATGACAATCGTAATCTTGTTGTTAAATTATAGTAGTCATAGAATTAAAGATTTGATTTTGCCATTAAAAAAGGAATAAACATCCAATGTAACAATTTGAGAAAGTGTGGTAGTATTTTTATTAACTTATTGCAAAGGGAGGGAGGAAATTATAAATAAAAATGTAGGTAGCTGTACTTGATTATTAGCAGGTGAGCACTAAATTATAATTATCTGAGTTATGAAAATTTATGGTTATGGTCAAGGTCACATAAAGTTTCATTGAAACATCCAGCATCAAATTAAGTAATATTTTTTTTGTGTGTGTCTCACATGTTCCAAAGAAAACTGATTCTACTCTTAATAGTATAATGGCAGAATTTATATATATATATGTCTGATAGCTATAATAAATTTATATGGATATATTTGTTGTAATATAGTTAACTGTTTACAATGTCTTTATTGCATTAAAAAAATTTTTTATGGTATAATAGTTTTTTATTAATTTCATTTTGTATTTTCTAGTCATATTATAGTTGTAATTTGAATTTTATTTTTATAAACATTCTGTATATTCATTATTTAAAAGTATATAATATCTAGTAAAAAACCTTAAAACAATCTATCAGAGCCACTACTGAGTTGTCTTAATATCACATTAAAAGTATTATCATAATATGAAAGTAGTAAGACTATCTCTGATGATATTGTTACTTGTATATATATTCATTAATATATAATGCTCACAATAAATTCAAATCAAATAACACTACTTGTTAAGAATATAATCCTATCATAGTAAATTATATATATATATTAATTAATCAATCCTTTCTTATAAAATCTTTAATTTTTTGTACAATGCTTAACATTCATCAACATCGACAGTTTCGATTGCCCCTGCAATCTTCTTCAGAACTATAAATATATACACATATATATAAATATAAATTACACAACTATATATAAATTATATAAATCTTATAAAATCCATATACATATATATATTCATAAAAATATACAAAAATATTTATCACCTGTATATCCCCTCAAATACATGAACATTAATAAAATAATTGAAATCTTTTAACACCTTAATTTTAATTTTTTTTATTATATATATTTAATATACTTTCATGCTATTATTTTATATTTTTCAAATATATTTATTTCAATTATTTTTATATTAACTTATCTTTATAACTTTATCTTCTATTTCCATAATTTATATTTAATTATTACTTTTATATGTTAACATTATCATATTTATTTATATACCTATTCTTACTTACTCCATTTTTTTTTTTTTATATCTTATATCCTCTTAAATTTTTTATTTTTACTTTGTATATCCCTATATATATCTCATATTTCTAAAACTTAACTGTTTAAACTTTTTGATCATATTTTGATAATTTAAAATCTATTACATAAACTATTCTGAAATTATTATAAACAGAAAAACATGTTTAATTCCTATTTATTTTATTTTTTATTATATTATTAATAATCTTAATTAATTCTAACATTTAATTCTTAATTTTACCTTTTTAAACTTCTTTATCTTTTACGTTTCTGCTCTATTTCAGTTAAACCGTTTGGTTTATTTTTTTATATTTTTTCATACATTAGCTCCTCTATTGCATTTTTTACCTATTAATTTTTTATCTTTATTTTAATTTTATTCTTTTATTTTTATTATATTAACTTTTATATTAAAATTTTCCTCAATCCGAAATCATTGTTCATTTTTGGTTTAATACTATTTATATAAATAGCTTCTTTAATCTTTCTTTCCCTCCTACTTTCTGTAAAATGTAACATTCTAATACATTCTTTATTAAACTCATGTCCTGTCTCCAATCTGTGCATATATATTGGTGAATTTTTATCATATTTATGCTGTATCAATCTCCTATAAATTGAGTTCTTAGTTTCTCCAACATAATTCATTACCTCTTTATTTTTAATTTTACAATCTCTACAATTAATTTCATAAACTCCATTAACTTTATTATATTCTGTTTTATTTAAACACTCATATTTATTCTCTAATATTCCTATTATATTTTTTCTTTTTTTATTAACTATTTTTAGTTTTAATACTTCATTAAACTTTTTATTAATTTTGTTTATAATTCTATTCAAATTCTTAACTATATAATTATTTCCTGTTTTTAAACCTATATAAGCTGTTTCTTTTTTAGTTATCTCTTTATCTCTATCTCTTTCTTTATATTTATCCTTCATCTTTTTTTCTATCTTTTTAATATTATTATCCACAAACTTTTCTGGATATTCATAATTCCTTAATTCTTCTTTAATTAACTTTTTTTGTTTATTATATTCATCTTCATCTGAACAATAATTTATTGCTCTATAAATTCTAGAATATATTGTACTTCTTTTATATTTTATATCTATATTTGAAAACCAATTAGCAATATTATATTTATTCTTCTTCTTATATATTGATGTCTCCACCTTACAATTTCCTTCCTTATAATATTTCTTTAATTCTATATCTAAATATACTATTCTATTATTTTCTTCCTTTTCCACAGTAAATTTAATTCCTTCATCTATTTTATTGACTTCTTCAATAAATAAATCTATTTGCCTCTGTGACTTGTTAAATATTAATAAGTAATCATCAACGTATCTTCTAATAAATATTGGTGCATTACCACTTCTCAACATTATCTTTTCTAATTAAGGCAATGCAATAAAGAAACAAATTAAAATTAAAATTATATATATATATGGTGCATAATTGACCAATTAACATTCTTATTTCTGGCTACTTTATAGATTATAATAAGATAATAGTTGGAATACATGAAAATAAATGAGTGATATGACAAATATAATTCAATATCATGATAAAAAAATTTACTTTTATTTACATCTCTTGCATATTTAGTATTCTGCTTAAATATTGACATAAATTTATTATCTAGATCAGGGGTCACCAACTTTTTGTGGTATCATGCTGAATCTGTTATAATGTTATTATTCTTCATGCCGACAATGATTCAACCAATCTTATTATTTAATAGTATAAAAATTGGTCCTGTTATAATGGGTTCCAAAATTATATATTATTTATTTTTGAAGTCCATTATAACTGAATATTATATTATTGCTCATTCACTTTTTTAAAATACATAGGATTATATGTGAAAATTATGTTTTGTTAAATTATATTGCATTCAAAAGGTATGCTTAAAATTTTCTTTGGCAAAGAGAAAATTCATCACGTTGGTGCTCAAAAAATTGTGTACTCTTTACAAAATGGCCAATTAATGGATAGTAATTCAGAATAGGCAGAGCACCTTTAACTTTCAATGGTTTAATTTAAAAAACTGATTAATGAACTCTTAACAAAATAAAACAAGTATTTTTCTAGCATTTATCAAAAATGTTTCAAAGAAACTCATTTTTATGATATAAAAAATCAACTCAAAATAAAATTTTTCATATATTTTTTTTTCTTTCAAACTATGGACATATGGAATTTTTCTCCATGAGAAATTTGTTTTAATTACATAATAGACATTTAAAAGAAAAAACCAATGATTTTTAACTTGTTTGAGATCTGAATGATATTATCAAGTCTCAGGAGTTTGTGGAGTTTGTTCATGCAATAACCAGACTATCACTAACTATAAACTTTTTTTTCAAGTAAACATATTAAAACTTAAATTGTATTATTATATAATTATGAATACAAGTTTTTCAAATATAATTGATATAATATTTTGCCTGAATATAAATTTACTTTTAAACATGCAGTTGCATATAAAAGTATCAAAGATCAATTGACCATTAAAAAAAAAAATCCAAGTCAAGTTAATCCTTCCTGAGGAAACAAAAATTCCATCCCACTTAATTCTTATCTTTATTGAAAATAGCAAAGATCGAGTGTACATTTAGTATACAAAATAATTAATAAATTAAACTGAATTGTTGGTTTCCATTTACAGGTGAGTCACATATGTAAAATGTAGGTAATGTCTCAAAAATATAATTTTTTACCATTTCAATCATTCTTCATGCATGTTTTAGATTGTTGAGCCTTGATCTAGATTAATTGTAACTTCATTTGGAATGTTTTGATAATAATTTTTCCTATAAGTTTGAAGATGTTATTAAGTGAAATTTTAGAAAACATAAAATCTTACTAGTCGTACTTCTGTATGGATTCACTATCCAATATACATGATGTATAGATTAAATGGAGTGCTATTTATTTTGCCTCTTCTAAGATTATATCTTTTGACAGTTCATTACGTGATTATCACTTTGTATACAATAGGTGTCTATATAATTTGGCATAAGTCCTTGATTATCAGGAACTGGAAATTACATATTGATAGCTGAATTTAATAGCAATGTAGATTACCTTTTTCTAATACTACTTAATTTATTATGTATTTAATGATGAAGAGGTATTATTATTTATGATGAGTATCTAATTTGAAGTGCTAGAATAAATTATATTTTTAAAAAATCAGTTAATAATAAAGTACCATTTAGTGGTCAAATGTTATCATCTGGTTATAAATACCCTAGTCTTTAAGTATTTTCAATTTGCATTTGGACAGAGAAATTTACATACACACATTTAACTTGTTGTTTTTCAGATTTGCATATAGAGGACTGTAGAAAATAATTTATAAGCTAAATATGTATAAGTTTGTTATAATTTTGAATCTGGTAATTATCTGCTATTGTAAAAAATTGACAGTTGTTAGAGCATCAACTTCTATCATTATTTATTATATTGCAGCAGTGCTCATACTTATCAATGTTTTTTTCATTTTATCCCAAATACTTATAGTATAATTAAAAATAATATGCTCAGTCCAGCTTCATTTAAAATGAAGAGAATCTTTTGATTTCATGACCATGGACATTTTATTAATTATAAGGGTATGTTTATGTTATTACTCTCTTCAAACTAATGATATTTGCATAGTTATCAAGGTTTTATTGGGGGAAAAAAACTTTATTTTCAAAGACAAGTGTTATGTAATCAGTCATACCATCTTGGATTTTTTTAATTATATTCTCTTTCTAGTCCTTCTAGGATTTATTATAATATAAAATATAGAGGGTATATGAGCACAGATTTTCATATGACCCACCACTCTCCACCCTATCTCATAACACTGATACACTTGAACACATATATGTTGAAAAGATAAATAATCACCAATATATGTATTTCATGCTAAACCAGCAATCATCAGTTACCATCTCCACACACATATGCTATAAGTGCTCAGATATATATTAAGATAGCCAAACCTCATACTTTAATGGACAGGCTTCAATCTACTCCACACTCCAACTTTTCAACCATCCATCCAATTGAAAATCTGATGATGGAATGCTCAAAGGCCACCCTGAGGCTGAGATTCTTGTCACACCCATGTTGACCTAAGGTCAATCTGACCCCTCATTTACAGGACATAATCCATTTAATGCACATAGAAGGGATGGGCAGACATCTCTACTTATGTAATAGTTGAAACACACAGTCTTATAAATACCTGTGTCTATATATGTAATATAGAGGGTATATGAGCACAGATTTTCATATGACCCACCACTCTCCACCCTATCTCATAACACTGATACACTTGAACACATATATGTTGAAAATCTGTGCTCATATACCCTATATATTACATATGTAGACACAAGTATATATAAGCCTATGTGTTTCAGCTATTACCTAATCTTGGCCTCAGGGTGGCCTTTGAGCATTCCACCATCAGATTTTCAATTGGATGGATGGTTGAAGAGTTGGAGTGTGGAGTAGATTGAAGCCTGTCCATTAAAATATGAGGTTTGGCTATCTTAATATATATCTGAGCACTTATAGCATATATGTGTGGAGATGGTAATCTGGACCAACTGATGGTTGCTGGTTTAGCATGAAATACATATATTGGTGATTATTTATCTTTTTAACATATATGTGTTCAAGTGTATCAGTGTTATGAGATAGGGTGGAGAGTGGTGGGTCATATGAAAATCTGTGCTCATTTACCCTTTATATTACATATATAGACACAGGTATATATAAGCCTGTGTGTTTTTGCTATAATATAAAATAATAAACCAGGTTGAAAAGGAGCTGTGTATTTGACAGTATTTATTGAATTCAAGGATTTAGTTTAGTAATTTCCATTTCAGATGAATATCATTCATTTATTGAAGATTTTTCTCTGGAAATTGTTTAAATATATTAGTTGATTTTTTTTTTTAATTCATTATTTGGGGAGGTAGTTATATTCCAGTTCAGCTAATATTATAATTGGAGATATTGAATTCATAAAATTAAATATAGATGCTGACATATGAAATTTATTATATTAATAGGTTCTGATAAATTTTTTTAATCATTGCAGATTTTTTATTGCTTTGGGTATGTAATTCTTTTGCAAAATCATAAATAAATCTTTAATAGAATTGTTACGAATGTTATGCAATCTTTAGATTTCTCCAGTTCCCCCCCCCCTATTGAAATAGTAAGATATTATAATTTTTAATTTCTGATGTTTATATGCTAATGTTACTTATGGTTTGGTTAAAAATTCATTGTAAACCTATTGTAAGAGTGTAATACCTATCATCAGTGATGACTATTGTATTATATTATAATGTATGCTTTTTATGAGTTTTTTTTACTGTAGTTGCATTATTACTCATCTGTCCAACTTATATTAATTTTATATCTTTACTCTGTAGATAATAATCGCCTAAATACTCTTTTACAATATACTACTAGCTAGCTTTGAGTTGATTATGAGCTATTTCTTGAATGAAATTCCTAAACTTATTTGAAACTTTATTACTATTGATATTCAAAAACTTTTTCTTTTTGGATATTGAATTTTCAGTTTTTTATCCATTTTTGTAATCAATTTAATTGTTTGTTTGTTTGTTTTTTTGCCAATTGAAATTATTTTTTAGCTTGATAAATTTTGTTTATTTTGCACATAAATTTGTTTTAAAATATTCATACATTAACACTAACGCTATATATGAAGCATAATAGGAATTCTTATAATTTAAATTTCCTATTACCCATCTTTTATTATTCACCTTAACTGTATTTTGACATCATTATTATAACATTTACTCATAAAATAATATCCTCCCTTCCCCTATATTTTTCACATATGTCGATGATTTTATATTAATTTTTAGTTGGTTTTTATTTTATTTATAAATGCTGTATTAAGTTATTTTCTCTTAAAAGGTCATTAATAGCATTTTATTGATTTTTTTATTATTATTAATTTACATTAATGTTTACTTATAACCACCCTCCTATTTTCTGTCTGAAATTGTTTTTAAATATTCTTAAGTATCTTTCTTAATGCTAATCATGAAATCTTACTTCCAGAAGTAATAAAGATAGAAGCAAACTTCTTGGCCGTCTTATCTCTTAGGGCATGTTATTTACTTTAAACAAATTAATGCATTATACTTAAAAGAAAATTAAAAATGACACTGCAAAGGAAGCAAGAGAAAAAAATGTGAAGAAAAAAAAAGGCTTTTTTTTTTTTTTGTTAATGTATGTTATTTATAAAAGTAACATAAAAGTTAATGCATAATTAAAAATAATATGAATTTATTAATTATAAGCAAATTCTGAACTCTAAATCTGATAATAATTTATGTTGAATAAATTGAGAAAGAAAATTTATATTTTTATTGTTATGATTATTGGAATCTGGAGATTATTACTTCACTTTTGTGTCCATTATAAATTTTTAAAATTTTAACAGTGAAGCAATCAGTGAACTTACCAATCAGATAAATGTTACATCATCCTAAAAACCTAGGTTATCAATAGATGGCTTTTTCACTGCCTCCTTTGTATTTATACAGATCTTTCTAATGGTTAAATGAATTCTCATCATCTTATGGGTGCATTATTTGTGGCATTTGAGATATAAGTCTTTTACTTTGACACATTCTGTTTCATCAACATCACCCAAAAAATTTCCAGATGAAATGTTTCTGTGCAATCATATTTCACATTGTCTGGCCATAGTTATGTCAATCACCATGATATTATCTGGACCCAAAAAAATTGAAGATGGTATATATTTAAGAAAAAGATAATGAATGGTTACTAAACAATCTATTTGTATAATATGATGATTTCTTGGGTACTTACCAAAGCACTTCAACATACTGGAACAATATAGGAAAATATCAAGTCAATTTTTTCTATCAACAATGACTAACTCAATCATAAACTGGGTTTAAATTGTATTTATTCTATAAATATTGATACACTGACTTCTAGCATATTTATTTTATTATATTTACTCCAAGAAGACAGAAAAAATGATTCATAATTGTGTATGTAGTTTATAAATATTATAGCAGAAATAAACAGTGATATAAAAGGAAAAAAAAATGTTGAACCATTTTTGTGAAAACAATTCTAATTTCTAATGAACAACTACATTAAATAAAACATACTTGAGACCCAATAGGAAAATAAATTTAATTGTCTGGTCTTGAATTACCAATATATACCAATTTCGTAATAAGCAAACCTCTGTTTGGTGTTCTACTAGAAAAGAAATATGTATAAGAAGATAAAAAATTGAAGCAGTGAAACTTATAAAGATCTGTAGATTCAGTGAGGTCATATGGGTCAACTGCTCTATTATGATAGGTTAAAAATTTTTAGAGAAAAAAAGAAGATCTTTAGAACATATTACTATCAAAATAAATAATTACTTTTATCCAAAGATGCATAATATTGGGCTCATTAGAAAATTAGATTGTATTTTCACAGATTTTTAAAACATGTTTTCTTCAGATTATTTTACTTAACAATCAGTAACATTTTACAAAGAATAAAAATTTCAGACACTTTAACAATATTATAAAATTAAAATGGCTGCTATCTTAAAAGAAATTACTCTAGAACCAGAAAGATAAAGCAAAGCAATCTTAATTTTGTAAATATTATATCATAAGTTTATTGGTTTTTTTTATATATAGGCAGTCCCCTAGTTACGAACACTTGAGTTATAAACATTTCCCTATTATGTAATCACTTTTGGACTTTAGATCTTTATGCGCATACTTTCATGTATAATTAGTGCTGCATACTGTATAAAGAAATGGGTATTCAAAATTGCACAGTATTTTAGTACTTTAATAATTAAAAAATTTATTTTAGTAATTAATGCTACAAGTTTACAGTATCTGATAAAAAAAATTATTTACATACTTTCGTAATTGAATTTTTTCTAAAGAAAGATAGACTTTGGAATTTAGAAAATAATTAAAAGTATATTTTAGAGAACAATAAGAACTTATATAACATTAATTACTCTTATTTTTAGCATCATCACAGACTGTCTTGAACAGGATCAATCATCTTGATTAGTGTTTGTTTTTAAAAGTAGTTTGTGTACAATTACGTTACATATACACTGTATATATTTCTGTTTTGGTGATTTTTTTTTCATTCTTATTAATTAAAAACATGAGTGAGAAACAAAAGAGCAGCAGTGTTTATACAACCAAAAAGAAATCAAGGTTTCATAAACCCCAAACGATCTAGACAAAAATGGTTATAATTAGATGTTTTGGAAATGGTGAATCTTTTGCTTCAATCGCATGTTCATGTAGTTTAAACTGATCAACAATATATACAATTGTGAAAAACAAGAACAAAATTAAGGAATATGTTAAAATTGTGGAAATATTTCTTCAAAGATTGTTTCAAAAAGACATGGCAGAGTAATGGATGAAATGGAGAAATCTTTGGCTTTATGGATTGAAATCAACATCAAAAAGGCATCCCAATGTGTTTATTAATTATTCAAGCTAAGGCTCTTAGTTTGCATGAAGATTGGAAGAAAGAATTAAAAGAAGTCTCTGCTGTTGAATTTGTAGCAAGCAATACCTTCATCAGTGGATGAAGATATTGATGAGTTAATGTAATCTTACTCAGAACCTTTGTCAAATAAAAACTTGATTAAACTGCAAGAGATGAATTAAATACAAAATGAAGAAGAACCTGGCAATGAACTTTTTGTTAAGAGTTTGACAATCAAGAATATGAATGAAGCCTTAGTGCATCTTGACAAAATTTTGACCATCATGGAAGAATGTGTGATCTCAATGGAGAGTGTATGTCTCGTATATAAAGGGCAATGTCATAGAATTCTTTATCAAGAGAAGAAAAATAATACAATTCAATTAACTCTTGATAAATTTGTAAACCAAATTCCAGATACTAATCAATAAAAAATAAATACTGTATTTTGAAAACCTTTTTTGATAATTTTTTTTACATACCTCTACTTTCACAAACAATTTCAACTTCCAAACACATATCAAGAATCAATTAAATTAGTAACTAGGGGACTGCCTGTATATACTAAAATATTACCACTTTTTGTTATTAATATCTGATAGAACATCATTTTCTTTTGACAGTCTAATCAGTTAGGTTAGAACTTTCAGTAACAATTTGTTTTGAATAATTTTGTAATAAACTACACAACAAATATCATGAATAACAAGAAAATATCATGACCATTTATGCTAAATCAGAACTGAAATTTTAGATAAGATACAAATATAAAAATCAAAATTGTTTTATTTGGATTTTGTTGTGATTTGAATAAATCTGTAAGTAAAATAATAAAATTGTAGATAGAAGGAAAAAATGAATCAGCAATAATTTGATTTAACCTTTGCAATAATAAAGATATTGAAATAGTAGCAAAAGAAGGCATGTTATTAAAATTTAAAAGCATCTTGATAGCACTTAAGTAATCTAATCTAAATAATAAATTATATGTTATACTAATAAAGAAATAGAAAATATTGCTGGTTTTTAATTCATTATAATATCACTAATGAAATAAATACTACTAATAATAATAATATGAAAAGTCATGATAAAAACATAGAACTACATACAAAAAAACTCTAAAAAATAAATATATTTTAATATTTGATGCAGTGTATATATAATCATTATATGAAAAAGATATAGTTAACATCAGTATTATTTATTTAAATGCAGAAGAGAGTAATTATGAAAGGATAAAGTAAATATTTTTATTTCATTAAGAAGCTTGATAAATATGATCAGGTAAATTGAAATTTTATATTTTCCAAATAATTGATTGCAATTTTCATTATTTTGAAATGAAATACAGGGATTGTAAAATAGGAATGGATTTTTTAAAAAATAAGATAGAACTTGGAGAACAAATGAAGAGAATTGTTAATATTAAAGGTATTTGTTGAAACCAAAGAAAATATAATGTTAATAAAGATAAAGAAAAAGCTTCGTTGATCAAGTTTTTATTAAACTCGAATTTACAGATTTCATAAATTCCACAAAAACTTTCTTTTAATGTTCAGCTCTAAATAATTAAGAAAGTGTATTTTTGTGAAAAATACACAAGTCTGATTCTTTTGAGTAATTTAAAAATAGAGTACATTGTAGTTTCTGAGATTTATTTAAAGTTTCTAAATTTAGTGTATTATATTCTCAAATGTAATAATGATAAGTTCTGTGCAAGTTTACTTTTTTTTTTTTTTGCAATGATTTTTAACTCTCCTTTTTCCTTCCGAACTTAGATAAGTTTTACTAGTGATTATTATATAAAAATTAAAACACTTCTTTTGTCATAGTGGACATTTTTATCATTTAATATAATCTTCTTTGAGGTAATACCCTAAAAATATTTTATACATAGCATATTTTCTTCATATCAGATATATTTATTTACAAGATTTAGTTCAGTTTTTTTTAAAAAAAGCAAGTTTAAGAAAGAATGAAAAGCAGTGTTTTGTGTATGTGTGCATATATGTATGATTAAAATTACCCAAGTTCAAAACTAAACCAGGCTAGCCAAAGAAAATAAACTCTAGGTTTCATTGCTAAAAGCAAACTTCTCAAATGCAAAGAACTAAAACACATCAACAAATATGTAACTAACTGTTACCCACAATTCCAAATTACATCCCTTGATATTAAAAGAATTCTTAAACAAATTAATTGTTTTGGAATTGTAAATTTTTAATAGTAAAGATTGTTTCATTCTTTTTATTTCATTTCTTTCACAGAAGACAACCTTAACCTCATAAAAACTTATAGAGTGGACTGTATCTCTTTCACGGATATATAAAGCAGAACTAAAATATTTATTTCTAACCCTACTTTTATGTACTTCTATTCTTTTATTTAAGCTCAAACTACTCTGAACTATATATAACTTCTTATAAAAATAAGGGATAATATATACTACTCCAGGAACAGCCTTTCTATTTACTTAATAAATTATTCAAAGTAATTCGCTCTCTTTCCAAGCAATTTTGTTATTGCCAAATAAATTAATATTTTTACTTACAATTTTATAATAATTTGGCAATAAGTAAATTGCTTGGAAAAGGAGGTATTACTTTGAATAATTTAGTAAATAATACAAAGCAAATTTACTATTCCTGGAGTAGTATATACTGTCCCTTGTTTTTGTAAGAAGTTATATTTAAGTCAAAACAGTTTTGAGTTTAAATGAAAGAATAAAAGTATATAAAAGTAGAGTTTAAAATAAATATCTTAGTTCTGCTTTATAAATTTGTGAAAGAGATACAGGCCATACATACTATTGGGTTTTCTGAGGCTAAGGTTGTCTTCATTGAAAGAAATGAAATAATTATTATTATTAAAAAAAAAATTTGATTTTTAAGCAATTAACTTGTTTAATATTACTTTTAATATTAAGGTTGTTTGGGATGTAATTGGGGATTGTGAGTAAGATTTAGTATATATTTGTTGATATGTTTTAATCCTTTGCACTTGAGAAGTTTGCTTTTATCAGTGAAACCAATGATTATGTTATAGAGTTCATTTTCTTTGGCTAGTCTGGTTTAGTTTTGAAATTGGCAGTAATTTTAATTATTTTATTGGCTAATATAGCTTTAGGCTTTTAATGTATATATGTGATACATTAAATATTTTTATGGAATTATTATGCAAACAAATTAAAATGTAGAGTCATTTTTATGTAAATAAGCTAGAAATGTGTCTTAGCATAGCTATTGCATAGTCCCCAAGACTAAATGACTATTGTAGTTTCCAATAATAGTTGTTTTGTTGTTGTTTTTTTTCGCCTTGACTCCAATTTAAAATAAAATTAAGGTCATCTTTCATTTTTAATTCAAGTTGTTATAAAAATTTAATCCAGATAGCTATTTTTTTTTTCATATGTCATAGCATCGGCCGGGACGTGAACCCACAACTGTCTGCAACCAACTACTTGCTTGCAAGGCGGCTGGGATGACCTCTCGGCTAACAACGCTTGATTATTTTTTTAAAACAAGTTGTAAGTCTTTTGAATTCTTTGTGCTTGTAAAAATAGCTATCTGTGTTTAAATTCTTATAACAACTTGAATTAGAAGTGAATGAGGACTTCATTTTATTTCTAAATTAAACTCAAGATATAAAAAAAAAAGTTATTATTGTAAACTGGAAAAAAAATTGGTTTAACTTTAGAGACTATCAGTAATGATGTGTAGTTTGCTTAGCAATATCACTGCTAAAACAAATTTGTAGCTTATTTACATGGAAATGATCTCACACTTTAATTAGTTTATATATATAACTAATTAATATAATATTAGATTAGCAACGATCATTTAATCCTACATGTTTTTTTATAAAAAAAAGTTTTTAATTTTTATTAATTAAATGATAAGATGAAATCAAAAATCAGTGTTTTGGTTTACTTTTGTTTTTATCATTGAATAAAGTTATTTTGTTTCTCTGTAGACAGTTGAATTGAAAATGCTAGTTTACACAATAATTATTCCCAGTCAGTAAATAATAAATCAATAAATAATTATAATTTTATTTTTATAAATTAAATGTTTTTTTTTTAAAAAAATTAAGAAAGCTTAATCTAGAAATAAATATTTTTCAATTTTTAAATTTTATTTAATGTAGATTGAGAGTAATTTTAAATACAAGAATCAATTCATGTCAAGCGTTGGTGGCCTAACGGTTAGCATAGCTACCTTCCAAGCAGTCCTAGTTAGCTTCCCGGTCAACGCATTTGACATATATATATAAAAAAAGAATCAATTCATTTAAAAACTGTTTTAGTCTTTCTAACTATTGAAAGAGATATGGATCCTGTATTTAATTACGCACAATGTCATTGTAGTATATAAAGAAAAGGATCACCAGTAATAAAAAAGTGAGGTTCATTTTTACTTCAAATCACATGGTTTCAATTAACTATTTCAAAATTTTAATTAATAGCATGATTTATTTTGATATTAATGTAATAATAGCCATTGTCTGGCACAAAAGTGCTTAAAGCCCACTTGACAATTTTTGAAAAGTTTGAAAGTATGATTTTGTATAACTATAATATATAGTATCGGTATACAAATATATAAATATGTCCAGTTCACAGTATCAGTATGTTTATGCATGTGTACATCAATATATAAAAATAGGTGATGCTATTTTATTGTTTTGATTATAATAAAATCTTGACAGAGAATTTTACTTCATTTTCATGAAGAAATTGTGAATAATGGAGTTTTTTTTTGTGTGAAATTTTTATTTTGAAAATAAAAGTGTTTATTGTATATATATACTAGCATAATCCATAATGATTATAGAAAATTTGCTTTAGCTGAGTACACTTTTGGCCAATGCAGCCAGAATAATAGTACTACTAAACAGCAGACCATATGTAGAATTTAAATGGAATATTAATTTATGTAAATTGCTAATCTAAATAATCCACTTTTTAGAAAGTTGCACGCTGATTTCTTTTTTGTTGATTGCATGGGAAATATTAGATGTACCATGCCTCTTTTATCTTTCACTTTTTGTCATCACATTCAGTGCTTCAGTGTATTCTTTATGGGGTCAAAAATGTGACCCAAATCCTGTTCATGCTCAAGGAAAACTGATTTGTATTCTGAGTCCTTTTTTGCATGTTTATATAAATATTTGTTGTGCAACTCTGGTAGTGATGTTTGCATGAGATTCTCACGCAATAGAAAAAAGAAAACCGCATACAACTTTCTAAAAAGTAGAAATTTTAAATTATCTATTTACATAAATTAGTATTCCATTTAAATTCTACACACACTCTGCTGTTTACTACTGCTATGATTTTGGCTTCATTGGCTGAAAGTATGTACAGAGCAAATTTTCTATAATCATTACTGAATAATGTTTTCTTAAACCAATGTTGAAAACACTAATATATATATATATTACAATTAGTCTAAGAAAAGAAAAACTTTGTTGAATAGTGTTTATTGATTTTCTAACAAAAATAACTGACTAGCTTTATTGCTGAAGAATTCATAAGAAATTCAAGTACCAGAAGCACCAGTACCGGAATCAATCTAAGAATTTCACTCTTCAGAAACTAAATTTTACCAACTGCACTAAGTCATTATGGCATTGATTGGTTTGCTAATAAAAACTGGAAGATAAAAGTTATTAACTTTTTATATGTATTTATTTAGTTTTGTAATTGTTTGACAAAATCAAAGGGTATTTGATCAGAGCTTAAATTAGCAAAAAATGCATAGGATTCAACTTTTTATTTCTCATTTTTCATGTTGCTCATTCTAGAATTTTTCTAGGAAAAAGAAAAATTATAGAAATGTTTTAGAGATTGCAAATGATAATTAAAGTTTGATGTTTGAAGTCAAAAGAATAGAAGGAAGGGTATTCAAATTAAGATATGATTGATTTTACAAAAGTAATAAAATAATCATAATTTATGAAATAATGTTTTCAGGGTACAGAAGTTGTAGTATTCTCTTTTTTTTTAAATTATTTTTTTCTGTGAAGATAAAAGTTTTTAATCATGTAGGTCTTTTGTTGAAAGTAAACTTAAAAATAAAATGAATATGAAGTTGATTATTATTATTGATCTTAATTTTTAATGAAAAGGCTGGTTATCAAAAAGCAAATTAACTTCCCAGGTTTAAGATTTGATTGTATGATTCCATTTATTGAGAATGACAGAATCTAAATTATAAGCACAGTATTTCATATTATGTGAAATGTTTTATTATTTATTTTTACAAAAATTTTTAACTATATAGAGATTTATACCTTCAATAAATAACTGCATATTAAATTAATATACATATGATATGCAGACAGTGCTTCATCTT
The DNA here is from genome assembly GCA_028023455.1 of Epiperipatus broadwayi. Taxonomy (NCBI): domain Eukaryota; kingdom Metazoa; phylum Onychophora; class Udeonychophora; order Euonychophora; family Peripatidae; genus Epiperipatus; species Epiperipatus broadwayi. The sequence continues at coordinate 1,360,885 of JAQFVV010012449.1, forward strand.
ATATGCTTGAGTCATTACCTCAGCATTGATAATATGCGGTTTTTACTATCATTTCTACTTTTGTTACTCACTCTATTGTTCATCATATCATTTACCAATGTTTCATGACATTGGAAGATATATTTTATTTTATAAGGCATCTTATAGCACTACATTTTATTTTAAATAACCTGTGTTGTATTTGTTAGTACTGAATATTATGACAAACAAATAACTGATGATATGTTATTGACTCTTAATGCAATCCATTTATCATCTAAATGAATTAATTGGTGTGGTCTACTTTCTCAAAAATTTAGACTTTTGTTATTTTAATTTTTTTTTTTTTTTTAGCATTTATTTATTCATTTAGTTTAGATGATGCTCCATTTCTCTGTTTATTTTTGGGGTTCTTTTCATTTTTTAGGCAAATTTATTGCATTGAGTTTAAAGAACACTTATTGATTATTTTTTTTTGTCAATGTTGTTTTTTGTTATTTATGGTTATCACATATCTAGTATACATGCTTTTAATAGATAAAAATTATCAAATATTATTAACTTAGGTTATTTTAAAATAACTGAATAGATCCTTACTTATGAGTCTATGAGATGTTTGAATACTGCAGTGACAGAGATGAGCCATGGACTTTGAGTTTCAAAGTCCGACCCTCTATCACTGTATTAAGCCATGCTGCGCATATATGTTACTTTTTTTTCTAATAGCATGTTCAGATGTTTAAGAAGTATAGTGTTACAACTGTTATAATATTTTATCATCAATGATACGTTATTAATGCTTGTTATCTTTTTAATTCAACTTGTTTGTATTCTTACATTTAGAGTTGTAAAATAAATTTTACACCACTAAAACATCACATGTCCATTTTCTACATTTACACAAGCTGTTTAAACAGTAGCAAACTCTCCATACAGTAGTGCCACCCAGTGAACGCTTTAGTAATCAGTGAGTTCAAGAAAGTTTGTTCAGATCTATATGACTACACAAGTAAAAGGGCTTGAATTGAAAATATTGTTTTTTGTCTTAGCCTTATAGCTTTATAGTTAACTAAATATGTTTAAAAGTGGCTGCTAGAGGTTTGCATTAGATCCTAAGATCTAGGTGCAGTGCTCTCAGATCCAAGCCTCCTCACTGATGAAAATCACAAGCTAGAAATTAATCTGGAGATATTGGATGAGTAGGCAGTAAATAGGGATTCTTGCATCCATTGATTACTAAAGCTTGCACTAGATAAAACTGCTGTATGGAGAGTTTGCAACAATAAATTTTAATGAACGTTCATATTTTGCATTATATAGTAATGAAACTCTTTTTTAAGCATTAAAGTGCAACAATATATTTTATATATTACTAAACAGTCAGATATAATTTTAAATATATATATTTTTTAAATCATCAGTGTCAGTTTTATTTTTAAAATATAGATCATATTTCTACTTTTTTTTACCTTTTTATTATTATGTAGTAATATAATTGAGCATGTTTAATCGATTTTGGATTTCCTAAAAACTACAATTAACATTAATTTAGAATAATGTTTTATCCAGCAGACAATAATTCTTTTATATTATGGATTTTTTTTTTTTAATATGTACCTGAACACACTGAAAATTGCTGAAAAATTTTGATTTCCTGATAATTTTTTTTTTTTTACTTTTTAAAATATTCAAGTCTAAGGAAATTATATGTTTTAAAAATTACTACAATTATTTCTTTCATATATAAAGAAAATGAAAGTATTTAAAAATATTATTAGCCATAAATATAAAAATAAGCTCAACTATAAAAATGCTTATAAATATATTTAATTTTGCCTGCTTCCTTATTTAATATGTATATGTATTCATACTTTTATGAACTATTTTCAGAAAATTAATTATTATGATGATGTTGATAGTAATAATAGAATTAGCTATTATCTTTATACGCATAACTAAATTATCTACCATTTGTGTTAAACTATTTATTACTATTTTGTAGTATTAAAAGCCTAACATGCTACAAATATGAAAATCTAATTGGCCAAATGTTCTAAAATTTAGTCATTCCAAGTTTCCACAGAAAATGTGATTTAATAGCTGAAATTTCCTAATTAAAATTGATGTTATAATTATACATTAATATTATTAATGAATAAAGTGTAATGATTATATAAATAAATTATTAACATAGTTAAGTTATAAAAATTATATCTTATGGAATGAATTTTAAAAAATAAATCCAACAAGTTTTTCTTATTGCAGTTATGTACCTGCAATCCTGTCTAGAAGAATAGGAAAGCATAAAAGTCCTTCACACAGTTGTCTTTTTTATAAATCACAAAAAAGGAATAATAATAATAAGTTAGAGCTTTATTCTTGGTGATTTTTCCATTAAGTGTGGAAAATAGTGATATTTAAATGATTATCTTTTTTTGATATTTCAATTTTTTTTTCTATTTTCGCTTAACTTTGATTAAAGTTACAATTATCTGTGTCATTTTGTGCTGAAAGTTCCTTTTCTGTTCATTTAAAGTTTTCACTTTATTTGTGTAAACAATTTTTTTTCAAATAATCACATACGAAAAAAATTCTATTGGCTTCACATCTGTAAGCTCTTTGGTCACCCTCATCATTACTTTTTGAGATAATAAAGCAGAGACATGTTGCTTCAAAAGAGTCATTGTGTCCTTAATCATGTGAGTAATTAACTCTTATTGTTGAAAGCATTGTTTCCCATTTTCTTCATTTGATAGAATATATTCTTCAGCATTATTTGTAAAACTAAGAAAATATATATATATATACTTAAATATGCTAATAATTTTAACTTTAGCTATATTACATTATAACAGTCTAGGTTTTCCAACATAAAAGGAAGAATGCAGTCAGACCTAGGGTCTTTTTGTAGGATACTGTGAATGATCCGATGAAGTACATAACCTATGATTGTTTCCAACTCCAATGGACTAGCTCTAAGTTTACACATTAAATCTAGATACAATTTGGGTTAGTTCATCCATACCTCACCCCTCTTTTGGGCTCTGTTATGCCTCAGTATTCAAACTCAGAGAAATCTGCCTTCGGATCTCTTCAAGGGTGAATTTACACTATGTAGCAACTACCGCACTTTTATACAGGTTCCAATTGATTTAAAGATCTATCCAAACATATTACTGTATCATTATATAAGAATGAGATATATATATATCCGATTTTAAGTTGATGAATGAATGTATAAATAATGAGACCAGTTTAATTTAAATCAAATTGACAACATTTATTAAATAACAAAACAAAAATGCAAAACTTTTTAACATAATAAAACAATATAATTGTGTGTGTCAAGAATGTATTTCTACCATATCATTGATTAAATGTGTTCACTATTCCAACCCTTAACCATAGTAGAGATATATAATAAGGCACTAATTATTTATAAAGCAGATAAAAATAATAGAAATAAAAAGTCATTATTACATCGACTGCAAAGTTAACTAGCTTATTTACAATATTATACAAGTGTAAATATAATAACCTCGTTGTCCAGTTCCAGTTATTGATGTTCCATCTTCTTTGGGGACCCCCTACCTATATATGGTTTCCTATGGTTGATAGAAAAGAACATCCATACAGGGAGGTTAGTCATTTATACTGAAAAAATAAATATAAACTATCATTAGTTAACAATAAAAGAAAAAAAATAACATGAACTCCGTCCTATAGTAAGTGTATGTGCTTAATATGGAATAATATCAAAAAATCTTATCTTATTCCATATCATAGTGGTGATGATCAATATTAAGTTACTACAGAGGGAAAGCTGACCTAAACTTTATTTAACATAAAATTTTTTTATCTAACTTAATATATCCCCCTCCCCCTTCATTTTGTTGCTTTCACTAATAATGGACTCTTCCAAGTTGTAGGCACATTTCCAAGTGTGAACGTGAAATAAAACTAGAATTTTACAAACATATATAAAAAGAAAAATGCTTAATAAAATCAAAACCTTCTTTGAATCATCTTGATTAATGTCCATGAGTTTGGCAATAATGTCTTATGGATACAATCTATCTCTCTTCGGATCATTCTTCTTCAATAAATCACTCATCAGTCACTAGAATTCGTCACCAACACACTTGAAATGATGTTTCCATTTTCTGCAGTTGCTTTCCTTTTCGATCCATTTAGACATTTAGTGTAGGACATTTGATGTTTCTTTAGGCATTATACAGGTAAGTAGATTAAGTCATCATGCTTCTATAGTTGGGACAGTAGCACTAAAGGCCTATGGCAATGTTAACATAGCCAGAATACATTGCACAGAAGTTTATAACAGATTTAATTTTTCTTGATTTGCTATTTGGCATTTAATGGCTTATATAAGAAAAAATTACTTCATCATTTATATAAATGCTGGCGATGTTCTATTTCTTTTTTCTCCATATTTGAATAATAGCGCAGTTTTTATTTTTAAATATCAATTTAAAATCAGTTCAGTTTTTTGCTAAACTGCATGAATTTATCAAACTTTTCTCTATTTAAATGTCAGATATAATTTCTTATAGTTTTGTGCTGTAAAAATTATACAGATAAATATGGAATATTCAAACAAGGTCATCCATCTTCTCTTGTATTCAACATTCGATCTTAAGATGTTGGCTTCATAGTTATTGCATCATTTAAAAAATAACAAAAGATGATGGAAATAAACTGGGTTTGCTTTTATACCATGCTTAGTTTCCAGTGTTTGGTATACTAACTTCCATTGCCATGGCTGTCTATTGTTGCATGTATTACATTGGTTATAGTTAAAAAATAAAATTATGTAACAGAATTCTACTTTCATTTTCCACACTTGGTTGCCTAGAGATTGGATTGACATTAGATCATCACTACCTTTACTAAGTCTAAGTCTTAATTTGTGATGTACAACACATTGATAATTAACTCATCATTGGTATGAATATATACAAAGGATTTTTTTAACTGGGTTTTTATTTTTCATTAAATAAAAGAAATTAGTTCATTGTTACATTTTTTTAATTTGGTACTTAATAAAGCAAACATTTGTCACCTATATACATATGTATGGTTACAAAAAAAAATGATAGTGTATATTCAACCACCTGTTAGCTAAGCTTATATTTTAAATGGGTTTGATTTTGTGGTGTGGATAAATAAAGATTTGTTTTGATAGGATTGTAAGCTACCCTTATAACATAGAAGAAATTTATTTCCCATTCAAGAATAGTCATCTGACATAATGACTACATTCTAGCTTAGATTTATTCTCTCCAATACCCAAAAATTTTCAAACAAAATAATTTTAAAATAATTGTTTTTCATTTTTGTTATAATAAATGATAAACTATGCAAACTTAAAATTAATTTATTAATCAGGTATGGGATGCAAGATTATTTGATAAGTTATCTTAACCAGCCAAATTATATTATTTTTTTTATGAATCATTCAAATTCGGAAATAGATCAAAAGAATTGGAATATCTAAATATTAGAATGAGCATTTTATTTCATGCATTAAAACCTTTTTGAAATCTGTCATGCCTAATAAAATAAATAAATAGATAAAAATATAGGGTCATTATTTCTATAGGATATATCTCCATATGTATTCATGTAAACATCACATGATCACTACTTCTTATGCTAGCACATAACTGTTATTAAAACAGGCAAAACTCTCCATACAGTAGTGCCATTCAGTGCCAAACAGAGTAATCAATGGATGCCAGAAGGCTTGTGCATAAAATCCCCATCTAGTGCCTATTTATCCAATATCCCCAGACTAGTTTCTGGCTTGTGGCCTTCATCAGTGAGGAGCTTTGGATCTGAGAGCACTGCACCTAGATTTTAGGATCTAATGCAACCCTCCAGCTGCCACCTTTTATCTCTACTTAACTACAAAACTATGAGAATAAAATTGAAAACACAATAATATTTTCAATCTATGCTCAATAGCTTATATAGTCATATGGGTCTGAACTCAGTTCAGTACCCTGACTCTTTGGTGTCTTTGGCTCTTTAAATAGCCACCACTATCCTATTAGGCAGGATTGGTGTTAAACCACTAAACATCACATGATTACTATTTCTTATGCTAGCACATAACTGTTATTAAAGCAGGCCACAAGCGAGAAACTAATCTGGGATATTGGATGAATAGACACTAGATGGGGATTTTATGCACAAGCCTTCTGGCATCCAATGATTACTCTGGTTGACACTGAGTGGTACTACTGTATGGAGAGTTTTGCCTGTTTTAATGTATTCATATACATATACACTAATATTACATGTACAAATAGGCCTTTATTTACATAAACTTTCATCAATCTAGCCATACATAAATATTTTCTAGAATCCATAAAAAAATTAAGAAATGCTTTTTATTCTCATAAGTGCACTAAAAAGTAAATTTTCTCCAGCTTTTATAGTATTCTTCATATTGTGTAATTAAAATAAATTCTTGCAGCAATCATATATTTTTTAACATGAGCACTACATGCTTTTATTTTGGCTACCTAATATCAAGAATAATATACTTATTTTTTGCATTTTAGTGCATTTATGTGAATAAAGTGTTTCTTTATTTTTTTTACACTTTTTAATTTCTACTTTTTACTTTTATAACTTTTTAAAAAACTAGAGAGCAAAATAAATATTTGTTATCAAATTTAAAGCTATTTTTTAATGTCAAAATAATTTTGTAATGCACCTATTTAATAAACGAATATAAATCCTTTTGTTCACTTAAGTAAAGTTAATAAAAATTAGTTTAATTTAAAGGATCAAAAATGTTACCATAATTCATAAACTTAAAGTGCCATTATTTTTATTCTAGCTTAGCTGCTATTTTCTGAAACATATTAACCATATTTAATGATTCTATATTGAAAAAATTATGAAGTCTCAACAAAGTTTAGAATTTTACAAAAAAAAAAAAAAAATGTGTGACTTTTTTGCAAAGTATTGTTTTGCCATAATATTTGCTGGAGATTTAGTATGTTGAACTTTTTTCATCATCTATCATTAAATGTTGAATGTCTAGAAAATTTTAAACTTTATTTAAACTTTTCAAATGCAAACAACTTGTTAGTAATAACACTTGTCATTTGTATTTGTAAAGTTTAAATCAAGTTTAAAATTTTCTAGACATTCAACATTTATGATAGATTATGAGTAGAGTCTAACATATTCTTTGGAATTATCTAAATGAAAAAAATTATAAGAAATGCTGTCTTTGTTAAAAGGTCAAAGATATAGTTCCCTTTTTTTTGTAAAGATTTATTCTTAGTTATCATAATGTTTAGAAAACTAACATTGCTATGTAGAAAGATAAATAGTAATCTGTTTTAATGATTTTTGCCCTTTAAATTTATTTACTTTTTTTTTATTTCTGTAGTAAATAACACTAGATAGCAATATCATAAATATTACTGAATCCCTTATAAAATTTAAAATTTTCACTATTTTTTTATTTTTGCTACAATTATTTGCAAACTAAAATAAGCATTATCATCTGAAATACATATATATGAAAATTTTTTCAATTACATGGGTAAGTGGGTGAAAATTGAGTTACAAGATTTTGTAAACAAAAAAAAAGTTAAATAAAACCATATTATAAAGTACAAAAAAATTAAAATATTAGAAATATATAACAACATAACCTTCAAAAATTTTTTATCTCATATTTTGTGAACATCTTTTGCAATTTTATTTATTACAAAAATATTTTTTTTTATAATTGACATCATTTTTATGCTTAACTTGTATTTGAACTGAATCAACTTACTTAAAAATTTAATTTAAGCAAGAAATTTTTACATAATTAGAGTAATGCTGTATGACTTAATTCTCAGTTGTTGTTTTTTTTTAAAGTGTGTGGGCAACATAGTATATACAACATATACTTATGATATAGTACATCTATACCTTAAATTACCATTATGAGTAAAATAAATCTGTATATGAGGGAGGATCCAAAAATAACCAGAATTATTCTCTAGTTTGCATGCTTGTTGTAGTATGTGCTTCAGCTTTTACATACTTCTGGCAAGACACTTCCACATCAATCTGACAAATGACATTGATCATGTGAAATCTAGGCTTCATGTAGCAAATTTTTTTCTAAACTGCATTTTGCTTATTTGTCTTTTTTTTTATAATTACTGAAATATTAAAATTAATGCTGATTTTTTTTTTTTACACACACAAACAGCATTTTTCTCTCAGATTTAGTTCATAACAGTCAGACATTTTATCTGCAAGTTCTGAAACATTACATGATGCAGTAAAATGTAAACATCCCATTTTGTGCAAAGAAAATAGCACAAACATCACCCTAACAGTAACATCTCTCAAAGCCTTGAGTGTGAAACAATTTTTAATTAAATTCAGCATGATTTAGTTTATCTATCAGACATACTCGCTCAATCTCGCTTCATGCAATTTTTTTTAAGCTCTCAAACGAAAAAATGTCTCTTTTTTTTTTTTGCAGACTTGGAAGTGATGGGGGGGGGGATGATAGAATCATTAAAAGACATCACTTTGTAAGTATTTCTGGACTTCTTTGAAAAATGAAAAACGCATTTAGACCAGTATATTACATCAAATGGATACTAATTTGAAAGAAATTAAATGTATATCACTTAAAAATAAACAATTTTTTATTATAAAATTCCAGTTATTTTGGGATACCCTTTTATTAGAATAATTACATACGTATATTTATAAATATATTGTCTGTGTACATATATATTTTAAAAGAATTACTCCGTATATATGTGTGTTATTTTTTGTTATTGTTATATTGTAAAAGTGCTTATAGTCTGAGAATGATTTAGGATTTTAATATCGACAAAATAAACTTGTTTTTCATTGTCATTTGGACTCTCAAAAATCTTAAAATGGCCTGCATGCTTAAAAAGAAATGTTGATACAACCAGATATATATTGTTATATATTTAATTACATTTTGATGTTCTGGCATTCTAAATATTAAAGTCTGTTTTAGTATTTTTTACATTTATAATGTTCTTTTCTATTAAATCCAATCAAAAATATAATCAGAAATATATACACTGTCCTTTTTTCTTTCCAAAAACTTTATTTTTCCATCACCATATATATATTTACTTTTTTATCACATCCAGTGTTTTGAGTGTAGTGTATATAATGTAGTATATATAGAAAAAAATGTATTGATAAATGAAAGAAAAACGTTATTGTTTTTTATGATAAGGATAAATACATTTTTATGTTTTTATTTAATTTTTAATTGTATTGATAATTATAAAGATGTCAAGATTAGTGGAATAACCTTTTTATCAGTTATAAAAATAAAACAAGAAAAAAAATGTAAATTTTATGCAACTTTCAACTTTATCTTTCTTTTTACAACTCACTGCTAATCTACTTAAAAATGTCAAGATAATTTTTTTCTCTATTCCACCAAGTATTTCATGTTCAGTTGCATTTGAAATATTGTTAAACAAGCTGGTCACTATCACGTGATAAAAAATCTAACCATATCAGAATACCGTAAAGACAAAAAGCCCATTACTTATTTTCAGTTGGATTGGTCTGATTTTTTGAAAAATTTATTTCTTCACTGACATGTTTATCTTGTTATTCAGCATCATCTATCACAGTGATGTTTCAGCTGCTTTATTTTCACCTGATTCCAGCATTAAGACTTTACTCTTAAAACGCCTGTGAGAATGAGCTTCATCTTTTACATCTGAAACTTCATCAAATTTATAATACTGCACAGATTCATACAAACTAAATATATATATATATTGTATTTTGTGTTTAAAATATTAAAATTTTGATTGCCCTGAATATGTAAGCAAAGTTTTTCCAGAAATTTATTTAAATAAAACATTTTATATAATGAACACTGAGAATAAAGCTTCATTAAGGACAGTTCTGGGTGTTCATTTTTAAGTTTACTTATTGCAAGAACTTGTGTTTGTACTCATATGCTTTACTTTTCCTTGTTCATCTCATTAAATTAAAGAAGTTATTAACTCTTAAGCTGATGAAGCAGCCATATTGAATATTCAAAAAATTATGTTAAGCCACAAATTTTATCATAACTTAAGTTTGTATTATTCAAAAATGACATAATATATATTGTTTGAAACATAAAACACCAAAGAGTGCAATTAAGCTGAAAAAAATATAGTCATTGATATTCAAAGTAATAAAAAAAAGAATAAAAGTTAATGTTTCTAATAATTATTTTCATATTATTTCATAAATTCAAATTATCATGCATACAACTTAAAAATTATATTTTTGTTTTTAGGTTAGTTGGATTCATCATAAAATTTCTAAAAAAACTGGCATATAATAATACTTACCTAAAGTAATCCATCACTTGAAAACTTTGTAGAATAATGACATTAGTCTCTTTTAATTTTCCTAGTAGCTCTTCAAAGTGTATTTTCATACAGGGATTTGCAATGAATATGTCATCCCTAATAACATCCCTTATAACAAGTAGTTAGTATTGATCAATAATTAGTATAGTTTGAATATTATAATAAAGAACTTCCATAATGTTTGTAATTTATTAAAAATTATTACTAAAATAGTCCTATATATATAATAAAATAAAAAATGAATGAAATACTAAATTCATTATAGAATTAAGCTTCAGGTATATAAGTTAATAGTTCAGAGTCAGTGCATATATAGTATTATTTATCCTATCTTTATACGTTTTGAGGGCTCATATTGCTTCATACTACTATGATCATAAATTTAGTAATAGCTTCATCAACTGCCACTTCTCTTTGCATTTTATATGCAGCTCTGAAATTTACATTGCAGTAATGTAATATTTACTAAGGCTGTAACCTCACTTATGTAATCAATGTGCATTTAAATAAATTTATAATTACAATTTCAGTAGTGTATAATTGGCCTAAATTTATATACTGTCAAAATCTTTATTTTTAACATTTGCGTATTTTTATTATTATTAAAATGCAGACAAGACATTATAGAAAAATCTAAATTGGGTCATAATATTTGCAAAATATGTTTATCTTTGTCGTATATCACCTAATTCATATACTGGACCCAAGCCCGCATCATACCCAAAAATGCAGATAATTCACAATCATGAGCTCTTTTTTTGACCAGAGTATATGTTAGTTTCAATAATAATTTTTTCATATATTTTTTATCAAATAATAATTTAAAAATATATAAAAATAAGTACTTACCATCGGCTTTCAATAACATTCATTCTTATAAATACATCAGTAAAAAGTTGTATTTTTTCCGATGTAATTTTCAGGGTGAATATTACTTTGTTGACTATGAAAAATCTGAGAGAAAGACAAAAAAAATTCAATTTACTTGATCACAAAAATTATCATAATTTTTATTTTTTATCATAGAAAAATAAAACTTACCTTTTTTGAAACTAGAAAGAAAGATGGAAACAAATGTATAAAAAGCACATGTGTAGACTGCGTAGATTTTTGTTAATATTAAACTTAAACCGGATGTTTATAATTTGAAAATTCTTGAGCATCTTAGATGTTATAAAAGGGAATAAGTTTTAAACTAAAAGTTGTACCAAACTGTGCTGAGGCTAAAACAATGATGAAACAAAACTTTCAAGGTATAATTATTTTATATTGCTTGTGCACACAGTGATAGGAGAGTGTTTAATTTCAGATAAACATATTTTGATTTTAAAGATAATGTTTGCACAAAATATTTGTCAACTGAGGATTTTTTTTTATTAAATAATGAAATTGTATTTTTTTTAAACTTATAAAATCATGAATTATTATGTTTTATTATTTGTAAAATTAAAATCATAATTATCACAAAATCTAAATATGAAAGATTTAATAAATATCTCTACTGTATAATTTATATTAACCCTAGTTATATTTGTCATAATTGCAATATTAAAATTGAATATATATATATTGTGCTAACTGGAATTTGATGTGAATTCAATATATGGTTGAATGTCAGATATATTTTTTTTATCTTATTTTTAATTGGTTTTAATAGATAATATATTAGCCTAAGAGCATGGAAGTAAGTTGCTATAACAATGAAATATTAAAGCAAGGAATGCATTATTATTATTGCAACCTAAAATTGTAAATTAGTTTTATTTATTTAAAATGTATATATAAATAATAAAGTTTATGATTTTAATAAAATTATTATTATTATTATTATTTGTAAATTTGCAAATATGCATTTTGGTCATTGCATTCATGAATAATAGATTATAAACAATACACATGATTTTAGATGTGTTTATTGTTATGTTTATATGATATATGTAATATTATATTGGGAAGATATATATTTCCAGTGCAGTTTTGTGGAAATGTAGTGTAAATTGTTTTAATTTGTATTAAACTAAAATAATATTATTTGTATTTTAAATGTGAATGTTGTTTGTTATATGTAAAGATTATAAAATTTTCTTTTTTATTTTATTATTGTAAAAGCAATTTAAACTGTGAAATGCAGGGTAGTTTCAATATAAAAGTGAATAAAGAGCTTAACCGTAGTTTTGGTGATTTCAATTGTAAGAGATTATAATTGAGGCTTAACTATTCAAATTCACTTTCTAACATCCTGACTTCCATAGAAGCAAATCTAAGTTCTTATATATATATATTTTTATTTTAAAAATATGTGCTTATTAACCATAAAAATGAGGGAATAAGACTGCTTATATTTGTGCAGGAAAACTGAGTAGGATTATCAGAATTTGTTAAAGGAATAAGAAAGTAATTCATAGTGTTCAAATTCATCTCAATATCCCTCTACTAAAATGAGTATTGTGTAAGAATGAAATGTTTTAATAATGGAATATAAAAGCTAACAACATATTATTGTATACAGGAATTGTTTTCATCTGCAGATATAATTTTATTAACATTGATGGAGTGATTTTACAGGATTTAAATCAATTTATTTGTATAACATATTGTTATAAATGGAGATTGGCATCTGTTCATTCATAATGCCATTATAATGTTGAATACTTGATAAATGAAGGATCAAATTTAATACTTGGAAAATATTGGAATTTACAAAATACATATTGTTTTGGATAACTGTTCATGATATTTTTACTTTATTGGGAATATTTAAAGATATGTATATTGTCTATATTAAGCAATGTAATTAGAAAGGACTTGAACGCAGACTTTCAAGCTCCCTAAAGCTATCCTCTCCATCTTATACAATTAATACACATAACTACATACATGTGAAAAAGATAAACAATCTCCAATGTACATAATTTGTGCTAAACTAGCTCTCATCAATTGGTACAGATCACCATCTCCCACACATACAGTTCTCAGATTACATTAAGATAATAAATCTTCAAACTTTAATAGACAAGCTTCAATCTTCTCCACCCTCCAACTCTGCAGCCATCCATATCATTGAAAATCTGAGGATGGAATACTCAAAGTCCTTGTTGATGCCAATATTATTGTCATATTTCAGCCTTTATTCTGTCCATCTGTATTTTGTGTATTTAAATGGACATATTAAGGTGCTATGTGTGAAGGATCAGAGTGACCTAAGGTCAACATGGATATGATAATAATATTAGCATTAACAAGGGCTTTGAGGGTTCTATCCTTGGATTTTCAATGATGTGGATGACTGAAGAATTGGAGGGTGGAGAAGATTGAAACTTGTGCTTGTAATACAAACTGAGGATATATGTGTGGTAGATGGTGATCTGAACCAACTGATGTGTTTTGGTTCAGCACAAAATATTTAGTGGTTTAGTATTTGTATAGGTGTCAAATAAGAATTTTTTATTTATTTTATGTCATTATGCATATTATAAATTTTAAGATTATTTGAAGTATTGACTTTCATTTTATATCATTTAAGTTGGTGTAGATGGTGAGCTATGATAGGTCAATCGACTTTGTGTATTGTATTTTATCATAGTTTTGTATTGCAGACACTTTGTTCAATTGCAATTTGATGTTGTAAATTTATAAAGTTTTAAAAAGACAATTTTGTATATTTTATTAAAGATAGATTAATATACATAAATCTATAAGATAACAAAGCCTTTTACCATTATTAAGTATTTTATTCCATTACAATTGGTTTTTCCAACAAGGGCATATTAGTACTTATGAGACAGGATTGTTAGGTTAGCATCATCTTTATTTTCATTTTTATTAGCATTTCTTTCATTTCATTCTGTTATATATTGGTAATGAATCAATTACTATGTTATACTCTACATAGTTGCAATCAATGTTTTAAGTTTGCGATTATACTAGTCTTTATTTTTTATCCAAATTATTTTCATTCTGTTACAAATGGCTTTCTGTTTGTAGGGCATACTAAGGTCATTTGTTACAAATATATATATATATATATATATTATGCAAATATTAAGTTTGGAATATTTTGAATTAGAAAATCTGATTTATATTTCAATGCATAATCATTAGATTGTATCTTTAAAATATCATTAATTAAAGAAAACATTTAATGTTATTTAAGTTTAATTTTCATTTAAACATAATTTATTTTAATGAATATTATTTAAAAAGTATTAATTAAAAGAAAAAATAAGTTGAATAAAATGAAATAATTTTAGCTTAATATATATATATAATTTAATAGTGAATATTCATTTTAAAAAATTAATTAAAGAAAAAATATATTATTTAAGTTCACTATTCACTTTTTTTTGTTTGATTATGAACAAATGTTTATTTGCATATGTAGCAAAAAATATAATGAAAGTTGCATTTTTTTAAAAGTTTTTTACAAATTATAATATTTGGATATACATGCTGACATATAAGTGAGCAGATATTAGATGGCTCACCTTTATTGTTTTTTTTTTTTTTGTTGACCTTTAAAGAACAAACATTTAGCATAGAAATGCAAACAATTTCATTTTCAGTTGAGATACAATATTGAAAACACTGACCAGATTTTTAAGACTTCAACTTTTTTCTGAATGTCTCTATGTAAATTTCTTTTGAGGATAATTGTTTAATATAGAATTGCAAATGTTAGCTTTATATTTTCCATTCTTGCTATTAAAAGGTGTGAAGGTTGCCTTGACAGCAGTAAGAAATATTGATTTTACTGTGAATGTTTAGGTGGTTACTGGTTGGAACTTAATTTAATGCATAAGTATTCATCACATGAATAAATATGCTTTGATTTGATTTTTTAGCAATTCGGCTTTATACTAGATAAATGTCCTGTAGGGATTGTAAATTTACTATATATTTTTGGATACTGATTTAAAAGTGCTTGAATGTTACAAGTTTTTAATTCATGGGTTTCAAAATAATGATATTCAACTTGTAATATTTAAAAATAAAACAAAACATAATAATATTGGGAGGGGGGGGTTCTATCTAATAAAATACTATAACATTATACATTAACAATGTTACAGTCAATCAACTAAAATAGTTTTGTTTTTAATCTTTTTTTAAATTTATAGTGTTGATAGGTCATCTCAACAAAAAATTTATTATAACTGCACAATTTTCATTTTCTCTGAGGTTTCAAAATAGGTTTTATAATATTGATCACGAAACAGAAACTTTTTTTTTGGTCTTAAAAAACTCTTGTAACACATACTGTGGTTAAAACAAAAATAAATAATTTTTTAATTTATAAATGTGAAAACCTTGAAAAATAGTGTTAAATTTTCATTACTCATTATTTGAAAATTAATAATAATAAAACATTCTTTATTTACATTGCTTTTTTTTTATTAAGGAAAAGTAATACAGAGTGTATACATAAAAATGTGTTACATATGGACTGGTTGTACAGAAGGTTTGGCTGCTACCCTATGTCTTTAACCATTGTTCTATATAATATCAAACTATATGCAGTCTTGAGCATTTATATTGTGCTTGAATGGATGTAACAAGTTTCCACAGCTACGCCACAAGTCAGACAAAATGAGTCTTGATCCTTCATATTAGACCTGCCATTTTATGAATGTATAACACAAGGTACAACAGCTACTTCACTCCATCCTTAACTGCTTTGGTTTTTTCTGCATGTGTTCTGTGCATCTTATTTTGATCGGTCAAAATGTTGTTTTCTTTTTTTACTGACATAAAAACATAAGCATGACATAGATCTCTGACATAGCTTTCTAAAGATGTCTCACAAAAAAAATCCAATGAAATTTGGATTTTTTATTAAAAAAATTTCATAACCAGCGCATTTAATTTTTTTTTTTATCAATTTCGTAATTTCCATGAAGCGATAAAGACAGAAAATACTTATTGGCCTTCAAATAAACTTTTATCGGAATAAAAATACTCTGATTCACAAACAAGGCCTTCAATGGAGTCTAAACATAATCAGAATATCATGCTCGAAAGTATACAATTTTAATTTTTTGACTAATATTTTAATTTTTTTTTTAATTATTTGAAAAAAATGATGTCATCTTTATTAATTTGAGTTTGCAATGGTGTGTGTCTTTATCAATTATATATTTATTTATGCTCATATAGAATTCATATCTACAGTAATTTTTTAAGTTCTAATCCACTTATTTTATAAAAATTGTGATTCTAAAACAGTTTAATAATTTATTATTATATTTATATGGTGTGTTTGTGTTTACAAGTAATGATTTACAAAACTAATAATCACATGTACTGAAAGATTGCATCTGCGGCAAATAATCAAATTCTGATTCTTGCCTATGCCTTGATACTCATACTGTGGAATCACTCTAGTTTTGCTATATATTTCATCACATTATTTTCGTCTATAGCTAACAAATGGACTATATGCAAATAAATTATATCTATGTGATACAATAAATATAATAGATGGCATCACTGGTGTGCATAAAGAATAAACATCACTGGTATGCATAAAGAATATAAACATCACTGGTGTGCATAAAGAATATAAACATCATTGATATACAGAAAATTATATAAAATGAAGAGATGAAACTCATTTCATCAGTAATACAGACAGTAGCCTACAATTTCTAGTTTTAGATAGATAAGCCAATTGCTATGATGACAAATGCATATCTACCTTCTGGAAATGATTTGTTTTGCATCTTTTTTATTAGGATGAATCTGTTTCTTATAGACGCCTCTGACATTTGGTAACTTTTGGGGTACAAGATAAAAATGAAGAATTCTTAGGCAAATACTTTTGGAGATTCTGAAGCTATGGATTATTTCAGGTAAGACATTTTATATATGGTTTGAAAGATAATTTTGTGAGGAATACAAAGAAATTATCACTGAAGATATAATTTAAACTTAATTAATGATGAATTAGAAATTATGAACAAACAATAAAGTAATAACTATTTTGGATGTTGAAATTTTTTTTTCCTTATTTTTTAAATAGTTATCACTATTTGTAGTTTTTCTAGTTTCTATTAATGTAATTTTTTTTTGCTCTAACATAATTAAAACTGAAGATATTGTGAAAATTGTGTCTCAGGCCAATTTTTTTAAAAATTCAATATGGCACCTGGAGGACAAAGCAGTTTTAAAAAGAACTGTAATTTATTGTTCCAAATGGTCTTAGTTTGAGGTATGTGAATTGTATTTGAATTTAAGGATTATATTTCTTTTCCAGATTATTTCTTGTGGGCAATCCACTTCATTAGTTGACATGCTAAATGATACACTTGTAGGTCAATAGGTCTTGGTGGATTGTGTAGAATTACATAGGATGTGCTTATGTTATAGCTAAATCCCATCTTTATTGCACACCAATCTTTCATGGATGGGTGGATGTCAACCTTGTAGCTTGCCTTGCTCTTATGTTCATTTCACTCCTGTCATCACAGAAGGTATTCCTGTTTTGAGCTAGAGTTTTGCCTGCATTCTTGGAGAATCATCCTTTTTGTGTTTCAGTTCTATCTACTCCCAAGTGTCAGAAAAAATGTTCCTGTGACCAACAGTTGATCCCTGGTCTTCATACTGCAGATGATTTGCTTGAACTCACCCCATGGCCTTTTTTATGCTAGGATGAAATTTCAGGTGACACCTGGTGAACTATAATGCCCAGTATATTATAATGGCCATTCTGATTGTGGCGAATGTCCTACTTTTCAGTGCTTTCTCCAAATCCATCATATCAGCCATCTTGAATGGACACTTGAGCACAGCTTTTTTTTTTGAAGTGAGTTAGTTGAGAACATTTGAAATATATATGCTCCATCGTCTCCTCATCCGAACCACAAAGTGTGCTTAGTGGGTCCAATTTTTTAAAACCCCTGCACTGCACAAGAAATTGATTCATTGGGAGTGCACGTAAGACATTTTATTAAGAAATCCACCAGTTTGGACTCCAGTGCCCAAAATCTTGCCCTTCTCGTAAGGAGCTTTATGTTTGTGTTGAAAAATGTTGCTGTTTTTTCCTGTTTGGGATAGATTATTTTGTAAATGTCCCAGTAATTTTTTTTGCTACTAAACAGTTAATTCATATCCAGGTGGAACCACTTATGTGGATCTCTATTTCACTTATCCATCTACTTCTTTTAGGCGGAGGAGTATCTGTTGGTTCTATTGAGCTAGCGATTTGAAGTTCAGACTCTGCCTCTTCTATTGCTTTTAATATGGCTATTGCTTTTAAATTTGAAAATAAAATTGTTAGCAAAAAGTAATAAGGAAAAGATATTTGTCTTTTTCTGTTTAAAATGAAATGCAAATAACTTGTTTTTATTACTATTTTTTTGCTTATTTAGTTTATACTTGCATTTTTAATCAATATAGGCATAAAATTATTAAATGTTAATATTTTTACTTTATACATGAAAATTATAATATGTATGTATAAAAATTCTGCACTTTTATTGTGCTACCTCATCAATTAAATTTTATTTATAGTATCTTTATGTGATTATGATCCATGAAGATCATGAGTTCTTTTATAAATGATTTCCAAGATAAGATTTGATTTTGGTTATTATTTTAAAAACTTTTATTTATAAAAATCATTAATTTAAAATAAAATTAATCTCTCGATATATTTGTCAAACATATAGATAAAAATACTAAAGTGATTTAAAAATCTCTGTGTTAAGCATATAGTCAGGAATATGAAAATATATTACTTAAATCTGTAATGTTGAAAAAAATATTCCAAATGATTTATAATGAAATTAGAAAAGCATATTTTGAAATTGTTAAAGTTTCTGCTCAAAATTTCATCTTGCATATAAATAGCAGTGACAACTTTTATCCAAAAGAAAAAAATGTTATAGAACCATATATTTATTAATGAGGAAAATATTGATAAGGTAGTGTGATTATTGAAATGAAAAAAATTAAATAATTTTAGCAGTTGGAAAAATATATAAAATATTTGGATTTTTGAGTGACTGTTTATATTTTTAGAAGGAAATTAAATTAGAATGAAATATAAATGTATTGTTGACATAGTGAAATTGGATTTAACTTATTAAAATCTTAAATAAAGTGTAATATGTTTATTTGTCTTTACTGAAAAACCAGTTTGTTGATTTCACATAGTCTTTTGAGAAATGTTAATGTAGTTTAGCAATAAGCATTTAATTTGTCCATCAACTTATAACAAAAATTATAGCATCCCATATTCAAAATCCATTGTAAGATTCCATTATTAAAAGATTAACAGAAATTTTGTTACAATTTCACAAGATATATTAAAATATTTGAAATGATTTAGTTCTTAAAATAAAGAAAGGAGAATGAATTTAGAAAAATATTCATCAGAGTTATTTAACAGAAGAATTATTTTTTGTCTTTTTTTTTTTTTGTAAACATTGCTTTTCATCTAAGGAACAAGTAAAAGTGTTTGCTTTTGTTTGATTTTTGAATTTCCATTTGATATTTTTACTGCTATAATTAAATAACTATAGAAGTTTATATTTGTAGATTTATATAAAAACATTTGTAAATTTTATGGATATTGTTAAAAGAATGTAAAAAATGAATTATATAAATTAGTTACTGAGTAGATCATATAACAAGTTGAATTTTGATCCAAGAACTTTTAGCTCTTAAGTCGATTATTCTAGCATTGTAGTAGACTGTACAGGGCATTCTTAGAAGAAAAGATATCAATTGACCAAAAAAGAAGACATATGAAAAAATAATTTGTCTAATAAATATTTTGAAGAAATGATCAATAAATATGTTTGCAAAGCAAATATTTATGCAATAATGGAAGACAGCTTATTATGTTTAATGATGATAAGGCTGTGCTGAGAAGTAGCCAGAGAGATATGAAAATCCTTTAATACATATATATGCAACCTTAGTTATATTCTTTTTTATATTAAGTTTTGTATAGGAAAGGAAGTGTTTGTGAATAGATATGTAAATTGTAATTATATTCATTATTTTATATTTGATCTGAAAATTATTATAAATATTCTAGTTCGTTCTTCTGCTGCTACTGGAATTTCAATCTTCATTAATTATTAAATTATTTCAAATTTCTTTTGAACTAAGGAAAAACTTATTGATAGATTTTATTATTCATAAGCTTTATAAATTATCTACACGTTTTAGAAATGTAATGCAATTTTCTATCTTTCATAACCAAAGATTAGTTCATTTTTTGTCATTGTATATCTATTTGAAAATAGTGTCCAAAAAAATTTCAAGAAATCAATTTAAAAGTGATAATTCTATTTTAATTTATTTTTAAAAAAAAAAAAAAATGTGGAAGAGAGAAAAGTCAAAAATCTCATTGCTCTTCCCCCTATTTATCAATCATTTGGGATTTATAATAAAAAAAAATGAATGTGTAAGCTTTTTTATTCTAAAATAACTTTATTAAAACAAATAATATATGTTTATAAATGATATAATTGGGTAAGAATAAATATTACATTTAAACTATAGGCATAAAAATCTAATCAAGCTCTATCAGATGATAGCATAAAATGATCTTGATTTTAGTAATTTCATGGCTTTCTAATACTATATTATTGTTTGTTTAGTATTGTTGCTTGAGGATTCTAACTACAATAATGACTCAAAATATATTGTCAAAGCGTGAGCAGTCAACTATTTTTTGGATTAATACATTTTTCCACAAGCTTTTTATTCAACATTATGCTGTATAAAATCACTTTTATATATATATACTGTATATATTATTTTAAAAATAATAATTTTATTTATTTATTTTAAATTAGGCAATCAAGAGTCTTATTGCATTCAAATTTATTATTGCCTCAGGATTTACAATAAGAATTTCGAGGTATAACTTAAAACGATAAAAATATACTCAAGCATTATACTTTTTAAATAATGTTTTTGGTATACTGATCAACTTTTGTAAGGAGAAAGTTATAATTCTTGTGATTTGGGTGACTTTTTCTGAAATTGCAGTAGATTTAGAATTTGATACAGACTCATCAACAACTGTCCTAAAGCTAAAATGAAAAAAGTTCTTATCAGTAGTAATATTTAAAAAAAAATTTTTTCATATATAAAGTATGTTTTTTATACATTACTCACAAACTTGTATCTTTTCTTACATGAATTAAATTTGTATCCCATTGAGTAAAATGCTGGGGATTGTATCTGAAAAAAAGAATGTAATCTTAAATATATATATAATTAATTTTAGCTAAAATTGCAATTGGTAATGGAGAGAGAAGAATTTGTGTTTTTGTGTGTGTGTTTTTTAATGTAAAAATAAAAGATAAAAATAGAACAAATAACATTTAAGGAAATGGAAAAAAACTAGAATTTCATTATATATATCTATCATATTTTTTAATAAAATTATATATACACACACAAATTATGAACATAAATAAGTAATTGAGGACTGGTTGTACATGAGAAACTATCATTGCCTATATAGTTTTTTGATAGAATCTTGAATGTTGAGTTTTCATTAAGACAGAATAAATTCAGTAACTTTATTTTTTATTATGTCATTTAATTTTAATTACTGTAGATTTTAATAAGATTTTGTACCCAAGCTATCTTAATTGTTCAATAATCTAGAACTGAAACTAGTCCATAAAATGACCTAAGACTTTTTATTAGCATCCTATGTTTGATGCACTTTAATTTTTTTGACTTCGCAGTACTTATAAAATTTGTAAGTAAAAACAAATCAGATTACTTTACAATGAGCACAGTTTAATGCTGTTTAACTATTACAGTTTATAAAACATCGCGCTATATAAAATAATTGATTTAATTCATTAATTGTAAAGTAAGAAAGTAATATCTTGGATGTATATATTGTAATGGAATAAATTTGAGCAATAATTTTATTTAAGCATTATAAATAAAGTAAGCCAAAATCTGTACTGGAATAAAGTGAAAATAATATTTATTTATTAAACAAATACCAAATTTTATAATGGAATATGTTAAATAATAGTTTATACCAGAATTAATTTACAAAATAATCCTTTTATGTTATGTACTAAAATTTATAATAGTGTTATATGATGAAATAAAATTATTTAAACTTAACAATTATATATATATAAAGCTTATATTAACAATTTATTGACTAGTTCTTTATGTTTGAATAATACCAATAACCCATTTTATTGAATCCTAATAAGATAAAATATCATAATATTTTAATAAATATTAAAATGTAAATATATATAATGATTATTTATTTATACCTAAATGACCAATTGATGTTGTTGTAAACATTAGGTTCTAATAAAACATAAAATCTATATTATTTCAATTATTCAAATTTTTCATGTTTGTGCATAAAGACTTTGAATTATTGTTGTTGTGTTATGTATTTAGTAAATTACATAAACTATAAATTCACATTTAATAAATGTATTCAATAGTTGGAAATAATTGATGCAAAAACGGTATACATATTCACTACAAAGAAAGTGTTTATTTACATTATCTTCAATAAATAATAAATATTAAAGACCCAAAAAAATATTAATCTGTTTTAGTTCATTTATTGATCATTCATATTACAAATAAAATAATTAATTTATTCTAGTTGTTCTTTACATACCTATTGTTTATCCAAAAAATAATCAGTCATTTACTTGATTTATATTTCAATTTTATATTTAAGATACGTTAGTAAATGAATGAAAAGCAGTTATTAAAATAAAAGTTTACTATAATTATTTAAATTATTGTCTTAGAGTTATTAGAATTTCTGATTACTCATACATATATCACATTTTTGCACATACATACCTTAAATGACCTAAAATAATAATAATAATGCAAATAATTATTAAATAAATAAAACATGGTGATAAAATACTAAATAATATTTTATACACATAGAGTTCAATAATCCTAAAGTTTCTTTGTTAAGACCAGGTGAAGGAAAATTCATGAAACAATAATATTTTCAAAAGCATAGTAATTCCAAGTTCTTTATTTCCTTTATAAGTGTGCAAAGTTTATTTAGATAAGTAATTATTGATAGATTATAGCTTTGTTTATGTTTTAGTCAATGCAGAATAATAAGCATTGTTTTATAATTCTTAAATGAATGCATCAGATTGTTATTTTATTAAATCTGGATCATCATCTATTTGGTCATAACATTTAATAAATTATTTATTGGCACTTGATAGATGCATATATATTGTAACAATGAGTGCCCTAATGAACAATTGGTATTAAAATCAGTCAAGAATTAAATTAAGAAAAAAGGATATTGGCAATTAAATTTTCATCTAGTGGAATTTAAAAGTAGCTAATGGAGAACCATGTACATGGTGGAGTGATAGCATACAATTTATTTTTAATTGTCAAATTACTTCTAGTCACAAGTAATGATCAAATTGAATATGCAAAAAACAAGTTTTTATACACATTCAATTATATTTCCTGATTGTTACCCCTCTCCTCCTAATAAGTTATTACATTAATGAATAAATAATTAGTTTGGTTCAGACAAAAAATGTCAAACAATAAACTGTAATTAAAGAATGGTAATAATAATAATGATAAAAAGTATTCACATATTTACAAATTAATATAGACTTATATTGTGATCACACGCAAGAGGAAAAAAAATCTTTATAACTTACAATCTCTTTTGGGGATATCTATAGAAAGTTCAGTTGATTTACTTTAACATCTTTGTGAGCTTACATGTACATTTTGTATCTTTAAACATAGGAGCCTGACCATTTATCTTTGAATTTTAATGTTTTTTGATAATATAAGATTTTAGCTTCCTTTGGTTTCTTCCAAAGCAATTTTCTTCTGAGAGTTTCTATTGCAGTTTTTTTCTGAGCATTTTAAAATAAGTAGATTTGCAGGTTAATTTATAGAAATACATTTCCTTAAAATAATAACATTAGATGAGTAGTTTTTTTTTATTTCTTCACCAAAATAAATGTTAGGTATTTCTTCAGCATTCAGTAATGATGAATAGATCGGTAGAATCAAGGTTAAATTTTAAGGCATATTGTTTGTCTACAGCTCTAGATTCAGCTACACTACTGGAAAGGTCAGGAAAAGCATCTTAAAAGGTCCTCTACTCCATTAAATGCATGATATTAATTAAAAATCTTCATAAAATTCCATTGACTTCTTGATAGCAAGAGATATTATGGTGAAGTGGTGCTACAATTTATTCCCTGGTTTCTTGAAATGTAAATGAGTTCTGAAAACTTCTGTTCATTACCATAATAACATTTTTGTTTTAAAATAAAAAATATTTTTTTATTTTTTAAAAGAATAAAGTAATAATGCATTTTATCCTTACACTTTTTTTTTTTAATATTTAAAAACACATATAAAATCTATTCTATATATGTGAGTTTAATATTTTGTTATATATAATAATATCAATATCTGTAAATCAGAAGTCAGGATTATAATATGTTAATCCATACAGCAAAACTTTATACACATTCTTTTATAAATTTTAGAATGCATTAAAATAATTCCATTTTCCAGCTGTTACCATAGATACCCTCACAAAAGACAAATTATCTTTTGGAATAGATTTAAATCTAGCATTTTTTAAAATATGTTCACTTTAAATTTCACTTACTGCAAACATAGCATATCATCCAAAATGACACAGAGTACCTTAAATTAAATCATGGGTATTTTTATATGATTTGTTCATTGACTTAACATTTAGTTACAATATCCATTGATTTACTCAAATTTACACCTTTCAATACACCGAGTTATTATTTCACTTTGGTAGAGTTTTTACAAACACACCAGCATTCTTGAATAAAATATTTTCTTTAAATTTTAAATATATATGTATTTTAAAATAAAAATAATAATACAATTATTTTACAAATCTCTTCTTATAAAACTGCAAATCAGAGACTGAAATAAATAAATAAATGCATTTAAAAAAATACTACATTTGTTTGTTTAACAAAAAATGTTACTACACTTTCAGATATCTTTTATAATAATATTATTTTAAAACATGTGATTTTAAATTTATTCAATAATCTAAACATGCAAACACATATATAATCACACACATATATGAAAGTATAACTTATTATTTATTTCCTTGAGTCTAGTATTGTTAAAGTATGCAATAAAGTATAAATATTAATGTAAAAACCTATCAAAATATATATTTTTAAATTTATGAATATTATTAATGGACTCCCATGGTGTATTCTACAGTAATTCCAAAATGAAAGTAAACACCACTTGATTATTGTAAACTGTTAATAATTTATAAACCATGATAATATTTTTTTTAAAAAATTACAATCATATTTACTTTAAACCTAATCAGGGATGGTACAATATGTATGTATAAATAAATGATCCTTAATAGTTCACTGCAAGGTAAAACTTTGACAGCAGTCTTCACCAAAATAACGCTGAAAAATGTAATAGCTTTTTATGAGGCTAGTTATTGGCTGTATACATTAAACTCATATTTGAATTTAAGTTACATTATTTATTTACAGAAAGAATTGTATGAATCCAAGTTCATATTGGCTGATGAAATATTGGTTCTATGATTGTTTGTTCCCTCCATTCTAATATGCTATAAATTAATAAATATTCATTGTGTGAATTTTGAAAATAAAGTAAACAAAATACTCATAATTTTTTGCTGAAAAAAAATCAATATTTTCTGATTTTAATAATAAACTTTCATAAATACTGTAGTAAAATTGTCAATACTCAAAAGAAAATATTAAACTATGTTAATAATCTTATTATATTCATTATGTGATATTGTATGTTGCTGTTTTCATTTTTGATAGTTTTCCATAAGGAAAAAATCTTTGTCAATAATAGATCTGAATATTATGTCACACCTCTGACTTTGATATAATTGAAATACTAGTTATTTTGGAAAAATATGATTTAAAAGCTATTAGAGAAACTATTGATATTTTTAAAATGCCAAATATAGTTTAAATAAATATGATAAAATACAATGAATTCCTGCCTTATATAAGCCCATTATTTTTATCTCTTTCTTCTTTTAAAATCAATTTTAATAAATTAGATGACAGTAAAATAAAAGAAAATGCAAAAGCTTTTGATAATTCATCTCTTTTGATTGGACAAGCTATTCAATATATGTATAATTGAATGTTCTTTAATTCATGCACAATCCCAATCTCATTATTTCCTGAGAACCAACAGTTCTTCATTTAAAGATGAATTCAATTTCATTGAAACATTTACAATCTATGCAAAAAATTAATACCCAGGATGACTCAAAAAAGATTTGATTTTCTTATATATATATATATATAGAGAGAGAGAGAGAGATTGTATATTGTGAGACAGTAAGTCATTAACTTTATCAATCAAAGGTTACATCTTTCATTAAATATTTTGTAAAAATAAAAACCTTCTTAAGTTTCTAAAAAAAAACTAGTTATTGGGAGTATATTTTTTGAATCTATAATAAATCTTTAGTAACAACAAGTAGTAATTATATAGGACTGAATTAGTTTATCTTCCATAGGGTTTGGAATCATGCTTGAATCTTTTTTTTTTTGGGGGGGGGGAGGGTTATTTCCAGTAAATTCGCAATTTCTTCAGATAGATGACTTATGATCACTTTAGCTAGCCATTCAATAAATAAGTATCCAATGATTTCAAATTATTTGGATGAATTAGATAACTCAATTTTTTGACCATAAAAGAGCAATATGATACAACTAGGTAATGAAAATATTATTTTATGGTTGCTGATCTCTTACCTTACATTTTGCTATTTTATACTTGTATATACATGCATGGTATATTTGGTCGTATAATAATATTTCATACTGAATGCTTTAAGCTAATTTTTATTATTCTTAAACACAGCTATGATTATGGGGCCATAGAGCTTTGAAGGTGCTAAGCTTTAAATAAATTTAATAAGATATATAACTTCTTTAAGGAGCGTTATAAGCGCGCAATTATTGATATTCTTAAATAAATATTTATTAATAGAAAAAATGTTAATTTATGCTTTTATATGACAAAAAAATTGCATTTCTAAACCAATTTGTTTTTTTTTTTTTGTTTTTTTTTTTTTTAAGGTTAGCAAAAAGTCGAATTATTTTCATAATGGATTAAGTTAAATTGTTAGCAGAAGTAAAATATCATAATAAAACCTAGGCATAAATTTAAAAAAAATAGTTATTTAGTAATTATTTTATTATTTTAGTAGTATTTTTTAAATTAGAAAATTATGTCTATTCAGATGTTTCTGAGATTACTACTGGTGTACTTTTTTTTTTTCAAACTGATTAATAGACATTGTAATTGTAATTTTATTCTTCTGATTAAATTTCTAACTTTTTAGATATCTATCAGAAAGCAGTAAATACAGTTTCTTATGTACATATGTGCTAAATTCTTAAGAAGTCACTATTACTCAGCAGCCTAGTCTACTGCTAATTATACATAAGATTTGCAGAGCCTTACTTTAAAAAAATTTCCAAATATATAAATCAGGTTGAAGGATTAAAAAATGTTATTGATAATGTTCACCATTGTCCAACCTTAAGTAACCCAAGGGCCACATTAAAAAGTTTATCTAAGGGTTGCATCCAAAATAATAAATATAGCACATATATTAAATTATCGGAGCTACTGTTAGTTAGGTTTAGCAAGAATTTTCAAAAATATTATAAAAAAAAAAAAAAGTAATGCTGTTTGTAAAAAAATTTATTGAAACATTAAGCAAGATACAATAATTATTTAAATTGTAAGTACCAAATAATAATATCAAACATGAACATTATAAATAAGTAATAGAATTAAAATATCTAATAAGCATTCAATTCATTTTTTTTTTCTCAAAAAATTCAAAATCTCTAAACAGGTCGTGTTTTGGACAGTTCTATTGTGAACTATTTGAAAAGTCCAGGCAATATCAGAAAAAAGCAATATTTGTTTCATTGATTATAAGATGACTGTGTTATAGAGTATTTTTGGAAAAATAACTATACTAGAACATGTAATTGTTTTTAGAAATTGTATTCAAAATAAAATTAGAATAAGCTATAATTAAAATTGATTATACAAAAACAGACTTCTTTCACATTAGTGAAGGTTTAGATTATGTTACACATTGCCATTCTACTAATTATCCATGTGTTATATTAAATATATAATGAGGAAAATCAGATTGATTGATTTTAATATAGATCCGGGGTTTATAGAAGATGCATTAATAATCTTAGATATATTGAAACTGTTGCACTTGTATTCAAACAAAAAGATTAATGTAATATATTAAAAAACAGTCTAAAATATGGAAATAACTTGAATATGAAAAAGACTAAGATAGTGATGACTGATAAAATTGATAATGAAGACATTAAACCATCAACAGTTTTTGATTCTTTAGTTCATTCCATAAAAAAGATTGTGTTGAGATTTGTCATAGATGTTACTAGAAGGCAAAGTTGCAATGGAAAGTCTAAGATATAGGACTATATTTTTGAAAACAAAGATCAAATTTGTTCACCTACAGCATTTTCTGTAATCAGTATGAAAACCTAAGTGTACTGGGCTGCTCATAGTCTTTTAAAAATAGTGTAGGCAATCAGTAAAATGAATGTTTGACACATGAATGACATATTGAAATTATCTTATTTTAGTCATGTTATATGATTATCTAATTCATTATAATAATGTACAGTGCTTATAAATGTTAATTCTGAAAGAAAGAATGACAGTCTGAAAAAACAAGCAAATGATGTCATTTTGAAGGAAGGTCATTTATATGATCACCAGGAATTGATATTGTTTGGTAATTCTTAATATCGTATATTAATCTTTAAATGTAAATAAAGTGTGTTTATATATATGTGGGGATTGCATATGATACAATTGTGATAAAATTGATAGTATTTCATATTCTTGCTAAATTACTTCCTAAAAGAATTAACATACTAATTATTTATAAAATATCGACAGTAATAATTTAGTCTGTAGGATATCAAAAACACTAATAATAATAAAATTTGTAAAGAAATATATTATTAGTTTAGAGTTATAGTATATAAAATTAGAGAGATGAATTCTAGAAGTCATAAATTTATAAAGTACTGTACACATTTTTGCTCAAAATATAAACCACTCTTTATTAATTAATTTTTTATTTGTTAGTTTATTACTTTTTTTTCTTCAGTTATTTGAATATTATTTATATAACGATTTTTCCAAACTTTCCAAATTCTTACTATAATGCTGCTTAGTTGCTTTCTTAGTATTATTTTTAATATTTCTCAGTTCGAAATTTAAATTGTTCAGTAGTATTTTCTATCAAATATAATTTCAATTTAAAAGTTAATGATTTTTTTAAAAATCTTTTACTATTGATGCAAAAAGAGTTTATAAGAATTGTAAATATTCAAATAATAATATAACTATCAGAAATATTACTCTGATATGAAAATATGTTATAAATAGTTATGATATTTCTGTTATTAGTTCAATTGCATTATTATATGTTAAGAGTAAAATTTTAAATGCATATACAATTCTGGGCCATGTGTTTGTTTATTTTTTTGATTAGGTAAGAATGTACAATTATAAAAGGAGCCTATATAAACATTTTTATATCATACTATTTTACTATTGCTTAAAACATTTTAATAAAATGTGTCCATTCATTAATGGCCATATTTAATTTCGCCTTTGATGTTCCCTTTAATTTAGTTGTAAGTTTGAATATAAATTTAGTTATTTTGTTTTGTTATTGTATATTCAAATGCTGTAAATAATACCCCTAGCCAAAGCTTATTGCTTGAAAGTTTTTTTATTAAAAATATTTTTTTCACTAAAAAGGGATGTATTGATCTTGTAGAATTATTATTTTCAGTGGGTTTTTTTTAAAAAAAAAAAATAATAAAACTATTGAAAATGATTTGAAGAAAAATGTTTGTTTGTGATCATTGATACTTTTATTTCATCCTTAATGAAAAAATAATTATATTGAAGGAATATATTAATCCTATATATTTTGTGTCTGATACATTGATGCAAAAATTTGTGAATGTTTGCACAACTTGTTTTTCTACTTGACTTAGAATATATCAGGTTGTCCTGAAATCAAAACTATTGATAATAAGAGCACAGCCAATATATATTTAAGCCTAATAATAAAATTCCAAACTGAAATATTTATGATTCAGATGTTAATGAAAAATGATATAAATAAAGCAAAAATTTAATTATAAAAAACTCATTTATATTTTTAATGATAGTAAGTTGCATTGTGTTGTATCGGCACTATTAATAAGAAAGAAAAGATTTGTTTAATAAATCCTATATATTTTGTATCTACAATGCTAAAATTTGTGGAATGTTTGCACAAAGTATTTCTCTACTTGACTTGAGAATGTATCAGATTGTCCTAAAACCAAAACTATTTGGTAATAAGAACACAGCCAAAATATATTTAGGCCAAATAATAAATTTTCAAATGTAATATTTATAATTCAGATGTTAATGAAAAATGATACAAATAAAGCAAAAATTTAATTATAAAAAACCCATTTATATTTTTAATGATAGAAAATTGTGTTACATTGTACCACCACTATTAATAAGAAAGAAAAGATTTATTTAACAATGATGATAACTATGATGAATCTATATCTTTAAAAGGCTTTCAAATAGTAAAATAGTGGTTATATATATATATTTGAAGGAAAACACTTTATTCAGACTTCTTTTAACACTTTGATATGAACTTATCTCAGCTTATAGTAAATAATTCTGATATTCCAAAATCATCTATTGCAATTGTTAATATGCTTAATAGTATTTAAATTCTGAGAGAGATAACAATTGTTGGAATGGAAAATTTTTAGTTATACTTATAATAATGGAGACTTCCATTTTTTCTGAGATAGACTCAATAATTTTACTATAGAAGAATTTTTGCCCCTATCCATCATACCACTAACATGGAGGTCAATGATATGGATTAATTCATTGCTTTGATAATTAAAGATGTGTCAGTTCTCTTAATATTTTACAAGTGATGAGCATCTCAAGATATCTTCATTAAATATCTATAAAATATCCATTATTTAATAGAACCTTGCCCTGAATACTTTAGTTTAGTAGTAGAGTGTTGGATTCTGGAGTATAAAATTGTTGGTTTGATTCTATATCTGGCACTTCTGATGCATGAACTTCATATGAACTGTCAGCCATTTGATTTTTTTTTAATAGAATCTTTGTCACTATATTGTTTCTAATGGTTCATAAGAATGAAATGTTGATGACTATTTCAGCTCAGATTGCTGTAGTTTTTTTTTTACCCAAAAAAAAAAAAATAGTGATCAATTAGGAAGAGTTGCAAACAATTCATGGAGAAAAATTAGTAGATTAAAAGCTCATTGTTAAGAATAACCTGCGTGTTTTTGAGTCAAAAAAATATGCACTTGAAAAAATGAAATTACTTATAACTGCTATTAATGAAAGTTACCATTATATGGTAGTTAAAGTAAATGTTAAAGATGAATCATATAGTTTAATATCTAATATTCATATATGGTAATACTGTTACTAAATTCAATGCAAAAGTCACCATTAAATTTATCTACTAATTGTAAGTCTTAATATATATGTTTTCTTATGAAATTGTAAAGATTATAATTAGTAGCAGCCCTTCATAAACGATTACATCTATGTAAAGGTTAGAATGCAGTATTGCAAATCATATGAGCTTATTATTTAAAAAAAAGGATAAAAATTATTTGAAGAATTAGATTGATAATGTAAATACTGAACTGTTTATAGTAATGATTATCTAAAAATATTTTAGTATTGTATTTTTATTGCAGAAATAATTCTGTTTTAGAATGGTATTGTGGCCATTCTACACAACTATTTATAAAAAAGAGATTAGTGATGAAAGTAGCAAACTTATGTGTTCAATGTTGCTAAATTAATTTTAATTAGTTCTCAACTCATTATTTTAGTACTCAAACATCTCATGACTTACAGAGTATTTGAGCATGCAAAAAAATTAATTATAATTAAAAAAATAAACAATTTCAATGTTTTGTATGTAACTTAAAACACTATAAATAAGTGAATAAGATTATTTTTTAAAACTTCATTTATTTATTTTTGTCACTGATATTTTCAAAGCATAATTTTATGTAGAATAAAATATTGTGACTTTTGGAATTATGACCCAAACTAACTAATAAGAAAAGATGCTGCAGTCAGAAAATTAGAAAGTATATTTTTAACAGTAGTAAAATTACTGCTAATGGAAGGAAAATACAAGAATTCAATTACAATGGCAAATCTATCAGTTGTTTTTTTTTTTTTTTGCAGATGTTAATTAGCATGTGATTTATTTATGTACTTTTGAAAACATGACAACATTATCCTAATATCTTTTTATACAATAACTGTTTTAGCCATTAAACTGGAACTGTTCAAGATTATAATTTTAGATTTAAACAATTATGTATTGTGTAACTGTAGTTAAGTATACTCACAGGATTGATAACCTATTTTTGTAAATTATTTTATTGATTTTATCTTTTGCTACCAAGTGGCACATAGTGATATGTGTCAATTTGAGAATATAAAAATCCACATATATATATTGAAAAAGTGTCATCTATGAAAGGATTTGTGAATGTCTAACTTGTTATATCAGTTGTAGTGTATGTGTGGCAATAGGAAATATTGATGAAATAACAGCTACCATAAATGGACAAAAAGTCTGATTTCTTTTAACAAAACTGTATTTTGCTACAGTTTCAGCTTGTATTGTATGACTGCATTGATGCTGATATCCACATTATGGCATTGGACATAGATTACATCATGGATCATAACTCGGATAATCATTGGTAAGGCCATTCTCAGAGAAAGTATGGTAGAAACGAGTCTTAACATAGAAGTGTGCTGTGTGGCATTATTTTGAAAATTTTTAAAGTATTTTGTCCTTTTTGTATACATTTATTATGATTGTATGCCCAATTTATCATTTAAAATAATTTTGAGAAACATGTAGGTATTTTGTAGTAATTATGTGTTATAGTAATGTTTTTAAATATATTTTGGTATCTGTTTAAATTTTATTAGATAATTAATTTAAATTTTGTGATTTTTTTTTTTTTTTTAAGGATGGTGGAGTATTAACAAACAATCCTTCAGCATTAGCCATTCATGAAAGCAAACTTCTGTGGCCTAATGACAATCTTCAGTGTGTGATTTCTATAGGAAATGGCAGATATGAACCAAGTTCAAATCCTTTACCTATTACATCTAGTAGTATCAAGGAAAAATTCACCAAAATACTTGCAAGTGCAACAGATACTGAAGGTAAAAATTGATATTTAATACATTTTTATCTGTAGTATTGTAATATTGTGAATGGGAGTATTTGAATACCATCTTAATTCATTGTGAAAGTAAGATATTAAATTTATATTTAATATCCAAATTTGGGTAACTTTTTCAACAGCTGTCTCACTTTCACAAATCAACATAAACTTGAGTTTTATTTACATTAAGTATATTTTATTTGTTTATTTTTATATGCACATTTGTTAAATGTGATGGCTTTTTTATGATTAACAAGTATATATGTAATTATATGTTTAATGGCAAGAATTATAATCAACTCCTTTTTTATATAAATCTTATCCTTAACCTAAATGTTTATAATCAAAATATTATTTACTTCATAAAATTTACAATTATTGTTGTGTTTCTTTACATATTAATAAGCACATATACAAATGTAATGCAAAAATTTTGTAATTATAATTAGTCTTTTCAAAACTTTTTTCAAAGAACTGCTTAATTTATATTTTTAGAGCTTTTATAATTCTATTTTAAAAAAAAGATTGACTAAACGGGGAAAGTATAATAATTCAAAAGGACCACTATAGGGTAATTTAACACTCACACTCGCACCTCTACCATGCTTTTTCATCAAAAACAATATATTTTAGAATCTTTATTAATTGGCAGTGCTGATATTTTTTGATAGTGTTTCATGATAAAAATGTTAAATGAGTACAGCAGCAGTGCATTGATTACATTTTATGAATTTAAAAATCTTAAAAATAATAATAATAATTTGATTGAGAACAATGATTTGTCTGACAAAAAAAAAATTTAATTGACTATGGTTATTTTATTAAGGCTAAATTGCATTTATGGCATTGAAAGGGTCGCAGACAAAAATACAAATATGCATTTAACTTTGTGTGGATTTCTAAACACTACTGATAACAAATATATTCAAAAAATATTGCTTTATTATCTTTATAACTTTAATTTTAATCTGCATTTCCTCACTAATGATTCATTTTAATTTTAATTTATTAAATCAATGCTTTTTTAAACTGAACAAGATCCATTTATACTTATTAGAGATTTAGAATTTCAAAGTTTGGACTACAAAAAATCCACAACTGCAGATATTCTGAACTCTTATAAATTATTTTAGAGTTATTTTGTGTTTTCTTTCTATAATAGTAAATCTTATGAATGTTATCACAAGCTATATATGTATAACATTTTATTTATTACTATATTATAACCTTTGGCTTTGGCCAAAGAAAACTAGTTTCATTGTAGATGCAACATTCACTGAAAAAAAAAAATTTCTCACAGAAAATCTAATAAAATTGGTATATTCATAACTGATATTAGTTTAGATAATTCTAGCTAATGTGACATATAATTTGTTAAAATTAATGCATAGTTGTGCTTTAATATTTGAATACAGTTTAAAGTCTGTCAACCAGTGGATCTTGATGTGCCTTTATTGTTGGGATTGTGAGTAACCTGAATAGGGGAATTAAGTGTTAAATCAATAGTTAATAGTAACTTAATAGAATAATGTGTTTAATTTAAAGAAATAGATGGGTAAGTTTTAATAGTAGATTTGACATGGAAGTAGTTATAAAATTAGGTCAATTTAGTTGACTAGATTAGTAAATTTAAAACATTTGAATAGGTTTATTACTAGCTGTAATTTTAATACTTAAGCTGGAATGGTTATAGATGTGTGTGGTGACTTACTTGCTTATATAAATGTAATTTTATTTATTGGGAAATATATATATGTTCATAAATAATTTAAAAGCTGATTGAAAGGGTAAAAAATTTTAATTAAATTTAAAGAAATATTTAAAATATTCGGTCATCAAATTTGATTTAATTTAAACTATTTATTTTATATTATATTCTACTTTTATTTTGCTACTTTTTTTTAATCTTGATTTTTATTTGTTATAAAATTTAAAACTGGTAAAAATCCAAGTAAATCACATGATCGTTTAGGTAGTGTGAATAATTAATTAATGTTAAAATTATGATTAACAGTCAATAGGAAATTAATACAGAGGAGGAACAAGCAAGGAAGGTAGGTTTCATGATGATTGACAACTGAGGGTTATAAAAGCCATGCATATCTTTGAGAACGGTTCTGTTCTGCTTCTTCTTCTTCTTCTTGTGTTGCTTCTTTTTGCTTCATTTCTTCACTAAAAAATCTACTTAAAAATTTTGTTGGCACTAAGTAAAGTTCAAATTACAATAAGTAAAATTTTATAAGTTTTTGTTTTAAATAAGAATGTCGAAGTAAATGTTAATTCAGGTACTCATTTTTTGCCCCAAAATTGATCAAGAGTCGGATCCCAATGATAAAGAATTTGTTGGAAACATGTCATAGGCTGATGCATCTGTAGCAAACCCCTGTGTCTCTCTATGCCTGATATATCACAGGTATCATTTGTACAATATCCAGATTTTATTAGAACTGTTATGGTAGATGAGTTGTTTAAATGTCGACTCGTTGAAAGAAAGGAGAAAGAAAGACTTAAATTCTATAACTATCTATAATCTTAAACTTACACTATAAATGAATTAAAGGAGGGGACTTAAGAAACTTTCAAAATGCTTATTATATGAATGATGAAAGAAAACTGTTTCTTTGAGTGAAAAATTTATGAAACAATAATAGCTTACTGTTTATTAATTGAAAATGAAAGTTAATCAGAGATCACTGTTGTAAGATGAATAAATTTGGATCTAAATATACGTTTGAAAATGGAATGTAAAAATTATAAAATACCTGAGAATTATAGAGTTCATTAACTGCTACCGGAAAAACCTATAAAAGAATGTCTAAAATGATCTACTGAAAGTATTAAATGCCTTCGAGAAAGATGTTTGAGGACCTTGTATGATTAAAGAAATAATGCAATTAATTAAATAATATATGAAGAAATTGTTGGAATTGAAAGAATTATGTGTGTGTATACAGTTCATGGAAAATGGCCATTTGTTGTCTTCATGTGTTGATATCATTGTGTGTGCATATCTATAATGTGTGCAGAACTGACAGTGCAATCATTCAGATGATGCTGATGGTGCAAGGATATCACCATAGTGTGATAGATCGATGGACTATAGACTTTTGCTAAGGACTTTAAATACATTTTTTTTTTATTCATTTATGTTATTATGCATTGTTGAAAAGCCTATTTTATTTATATTAAATTTGGTACAACCTATACTTAGGTTATATTGGGGTTGAATATGCTTTTCTTGTATCATTAGATACAATTTAATCTAGATGCTATAATAATATTAATAACTTATATGTGTAAGAGACTTTAAATTATTTATATAAGAAGTTCACTTTTTTATTATTATTATTAAATTTTAATATTATCGATAATATGTCAGATTAATTATATAGTATTAAGATTTTAAATGTTGCTGTGTCCTAGGTTATGAGAAATATAGTTATAAAATAGTATGTATTTTGAATATGATGCACATTTCTTATTTTTTAATTATTTAAGGCTAATATATTTTATTCTAGTCATATTTGATGATTATCATATTTTCAGTTTTATACATCAATGTTATATTATATTTAATGAGAGTTCAAACTCAGTCTCTCTAGGATAAGTGGAATTTGTGTATGAACATTGTTTGTCTAAGGGGTGCCAAATTATTGCTATCTTGAAGGTTGAGATTGAGCTTAACTTTCTCAAAATTATTAGAAGTAGATATTTTAGTTAGTTTATAATGTGATCAAAGATTACTCTCCATCTTCCTAGTTGATATATTCCTTGAGAGATATGGATTTCATATAGTTGAAGTTGTGATCAGTTCATTCCCATGTTTTATAAGTGTACCGACTCAATCCCAACATATCTTTTACCCTCAGATAGTAGTAGCACCCTCCGGGTTCATGCCATCACAGATTTATTGCTTGTATAGCTTTATTTTCCTCCTGAATATATCCTCGTAGTAATATTCTTGACCGTACAATGTGTTATTAACTTAAGTGATTTGTCATTGTTGGAGTTTAATATTTGAAGGAGAACTTTTTAATTCCTGTGTGTTAAGGGTTGATATATAAGGTGTTTCACTGAGCTTTGCTTGCAATCATTTATAAAACCAATAAATATTCTAAATTTAAAATTAATGTTAGTAGCCTAGATATGTGTTGCACATCATGACCACTTGAGCACAGAAGCAAGTCACCATTGGAGTGGTAAGAGTAATGTTATTCATTATTCATTGCTGGAACATAGGTAGCATCGAGTATGTGAATGGATAAGTGTGACCTCCTAAAGAATTGAAGGTTTTGTTTCTAGCTGGAAAGTGTGAAGTGAATATGGGAGGGATAGTTAATAAGATATCATAAATAAAACCTATAACTTTAAATCAACAATAGTTAATTAATATGATTGTCACTAAGTGTTTATAAATATATAATTAATATATGGAGCTTATAAAGCAGAAGATAAGAGTCAGTAGCATCCAGAGGCATATATCTCTCCAAAGTTTTAATAAGTTTGAAAATTTTACTTAATAATTTGTTAGCTTCTAAAATAATTATTTGTACTTGCAGTAAAACAGGAATAGGTTATAAACAGAGTAAATTTAAGTAGTTTAAGATATTTCAATGTTAAGTCTATGCAAGGTTACCTTATGGTAAGGGCATGTAATTCAATTAAATACTATTTAATGCCAAGGAAGTACAATTGTATTCTCTATAACGATTGTAAAATTTGTTGAAATTTTTTTTTTTTCTGTTAAAGTTTATTATTGGATTGCTTCGATGTTTATATCATTTAAAGATGACAATTTTTAAAGTTAATAATTTTATTAATAAATGTTATTTCGTTAATTAAATTTGGTGTAGTGTCTTTATATTCTTGGAACTTCTTAAACTCAGAAATCTAAACATTATACAACCATATTAAATAAATCTTTTGATACTTATCTTGGTACAGACACATAACAAATGTTTAACTATTCAATTAATAATTCTTCGAAAATATGAAAATCACTTTCAAATAAATATTAAAAATTTGCTTTACAGAATATGATACTATGAATTGCAAATATCATGAAGGAAATTTACCTTCAGAATAATTATTATTTCCATTTTAATAAATTTATTATGTTGTTGACGAATATCTCGAGTGGACATAAAATCTCTTTTCCCCTAGTGATATTCAAATGTGGTACTATAGTTCAAAATTTAGAGTTTGACATGATGTTTTATATTAGATAACTATTTATTAATTTATAAAATTTTATTATTATTAGTTAATGAAAGGTAGATATTAGCTCGTAAATTAAGTGGATGTCTACTTATGCTAATTGTAGGATAACATTTACAGATCAACAATGTATTCATAAAGTCACTAGTAGAAATTCTTTATAAGAACCCTGAGATTATGATATTCCAATTTTAAATTAATAATTCACAGATTTATTGTTAGAGAATTAATGCAACTTTATGAATTAATAAGATTCGTAAAACTAATTGATTATTTTATGCAGATTTGATCATGATGATAAGATAGTGTGGAGGATTTAAAGAGATGAACATATTGAAAAGGAAGAGGGGGGAATTCTTATCAGAAAGAAATTAATTGTAACCATGTTATTTGGTGATTTATGTGGTGAATATCGAGATTGTTAAAGTGTTGCAAGAGTGAGTTGAGATTTCTCCTCCTCTTTTAGTTTATTAATAATGTTTTGTCATGTGTATAATTGGTATAATTCTCAGTGTTCTCAGCATGAATTACCAAAATAATTGCAGAACCCTGAGTTTTAGTCAAAGTGTTATTTGTGTTATTTAATATTTTTGAGATATTAAAACTTTGTCATTATTGAAGAATAATACTTTAATATTTTATAGGTCTGATTAGTCTGTCTTTCTCATGCTACATTTTGTTCTATTTAATAATGTCTTTGTGAGATTGGGTTATAATTTGGCTCAGACATGTAATGTCATGGATATTTCTTTAATTTTATGCTTTCTATAAATTACAAATCACCGAGGATCATAAGTCATGGTTATAATATAGACTAGGGTAGATAGTAATTTTCTCTGATTTTAATATGATGTTGCAGAATATTACATGAATAATATCTTCAGTACTATTTTTTTTTCTTAAAATAATGATCTTCCATTATTTTCTGCATCAATAGTTGTTGTGGTTTTTTTTTCAAATGTAAACATCAAAGCAATTTTTAAAAAAAATTTAATTGTCCATTTTTTAGCTTGTTATAATGTTTTTAAAATTATAGTTTTCTAGAATGAGAAATAAATAATTTTTGTTTGCATTTTTTATTATTATTATTATTATTAGATAAAACTTTTTATGTGATCCATAAATGAATCTATGTATTTAAAAAAGTGCCCATAGAAAACTGATATTTGTCATTTTAATTGGCATATCATAATTTTAAAAACATTATGTATCAAAATTTAAATAAGTAAATATATTTGATTTTAAATTGAACTATCAAAAGATTCCCCATATTTTAATTTTATCTTGTCATATTTTATTATGATCTTAAAAATGTCTTTTATGCAAAGGACTAATTATTGAAATGAAAGAAATATTAAATCATAGAGATTTAATTATTATACTAGAATGAAATTTTTTAATTAAAACAAAATATTGGAACTATATAATTTAGATTTTTTGTTATTTTATCAATTTAAATTAAACCATAATTTTATTATTTCTGTGGAAAATTTGTTCACATTGTTATTTCTTAACAGCATTCAAACTCATATAGCAAATAATCTTGACTATATATATATATGAAAAACAAAACAAGTTTTATATACGTAAAAACCTGCTATCACTTGTATTAATGATCAATAGATGGAGCTTTACCAAGACCTCCAAACAAGCGTATTTGTTTACATAAACGTCAGAGTCAATATTCACTGTCTCTTTCATTTTGCTCCACCCTCAGATCAGCTGATTTCAAGCTGATTTGCTCTCATCAGTGAAGGGATAGGAGTTAGAAACTAGACCTAAATATTAACTCCAAGCGTTTATGCAAAACGTTTCTATCAGTTTGCAAGCATGAATTTTTTAGACATCTAAATGTCTTCAAACTCAGCCTATCAAACTAGATAGCTATGTGGGTCTGATATTAGTTCAGTTTCTCCACATAATCAAAGCTTCTGCAATCTATATCATTGCAAGAAAAGTTTTCTTGCAATGATATAGATTGCAGAAGCTTTGATTATTTTCTTGCAATGATATAGATTGCAGAAGCTTTGATTATGTGGAGAAACTGAACTGATATCAGACCCACATAGCTATCTAGTTTGACAGGCTGAGTTTGAAGACATATATATATATTAATATATAAGTATATACTTTGGTAATAAATTGATTTAATGTTGTTAGTATACTACAATATGAAAAATAATTTTATATCAAAGACATCTTTATTTAATTAAAATATGATGTTTAATAATATTTTTAGTATTTGCTGCTGAATCATTTTTATTTATTTATAGGGAATTTGTACATAACTCTCTTAGTATTTTGTATAAAAGCTTTTAAAAATCATTATATAATGATAAAAATAATAATAATAACAGATATATATAAGCACATTGTAATAAATATAAACCTATAAATAAATGTATACTGATAAATATAACAATTTTTGCTGATATTAAAAATTAAATAATAAAATGAAGAATCCTTGATGCTAATTTTTAAAGACATATTGTAAGTGAAATGTATTTATTTTTACTTCTTTATGAAATAGAAAAATTAAATCTCTTGATACTTTTTTATATATGTCTTTAATAAAATTATAAGTTTTTGCTTAATTTGTTTGAGATGTTGTTTTTTTTTTTTTTTTTAAAGGTATGTTTATTGATTTATTTATTTATTTTAGAGTGAAATTAAAAAATAATAGAAAGAATTCAATTTTAAATCTGAAATGGATTCAAATTATAGTCTGTGATACTAATTTGATCTGCTTTTCTGGTGACCAATGAAATAAATAATTTAGAATATAATTAAAAGGTGTTTAATATATTGGTATATGTTATTTCATTTAATTGAAATAATATATAATTTTTTTATTTTATTTGTGCGTATAGAGTCAACAAAAATACTATTTTTTTTCAAGGGTTTTAATTAATTAAAATAAACATTTGACTATTATGAATGACATGTAGGTTGAGCAACTGTATTTTGCTTGTTTTGTGGCAAATGTTATAAATTAGGTAGGAATAGATATTTCTTTCTCATAATTATATATTAGATAATTTCTTTTTTGTTCTTTCTATTTTAGATTACTTTTTTTTATTATCAAATTTTTAGTATTAATGTAAGATAGGATAAGTTATTTGCCCTAGCTTTCATTTGATAAATGTTGATTTGACTAGACTAATAAAATATTGTTGATTTTTTTTTTTTGCATGAAGAAATACATATTTCAAAGAAATGAATCAAACCGTTTATTCTTGTCTAAAAAAATATGTATCAGGAAATGTAGAAATTTTTGGTATTATCAGTGATAGTTTTTTTCCCCGTTAATGTTTGTGATTACAAATTTATTTTTGTTATAGTATTTATGATAAAGTTATGCTGAAATGCCATCTAACCTTTTAGAAAATTTTTGATAAATTAACTTTATAATGCAGAAAGAAAAATGGAAAAAACTTTTTTCTTTTAAAAAAATAATAATAAAATTAATAAATGACATATTGAGAATTAATGTATTATTTTATATAACTTCAGTATTTTTAAGTATGTAGTTGTTATATATTAGATGCTATGAATATATAAATACAGAATGTCTTTTAAACACAGCATGATGGAAATAATATTTTAGTCCATGATATTTTTGAATAAGGCTATTTTAAGAAATTTGAAACCAAAGAAAAGCTATTACAAAGTTGAACTCAGTAACAAAGATTTGGGCTTACAAAATATTGCAAAGCTTTTGGAATTAGGATGTCTACATGATATATCATGCAGTGAATCTCTCCAGGAAATCAACTGATATCAAAACTGCTATTCTTGCTCATTTAGAAAGTTCTTGATTTCAAAAGCTTTTTTAAAAATATATATTCTAACTTATTTCTTTTTTAGGTGCTGGCTCTTTGTGTGAGGATTTATCATAGTAAATAGCATTAACATAAATTAAATCCATTCCGTTAAAAGAATGTATTAACTTTTTACTATAGTGATCTTTTTCCAAATAGGTATTTTTCCTTCTAGACTATAAGTGTCAGTTCACAGCAAAAAAAAAAAATTAAAAATGTATTCTGTATGAAATTGCAAAACAGAAATAACCACAAAGCAAAATACAATAAAAAATAAATTGGAAAATATATATTAAAACTAAAAAAAAATGTTTTTATTGCTTTATTTTTATTTAATGTGTTTGTAATTATAGTGATATGTTAATATCATTTCAAGCAATATAATTCCTGTATTTCATAACAAATTTTTACTTTATGATAACAAAAATTGCACAGCAACTACACTGAGTTAATAAATATTTTATAACTACATTTATGCACAGGTTAATGGTTGATCAATAATATATTTATTACAATATTAAAGTTTAGGATGTACTTTAAATCTATGTTAATGAATTCTTTTTATTGCTGTTGTTGTTTGTTTTTATGCAAGATTTTGATTTACAATTAGTTTTGGAGAATGCATGATGTCTTAGATGTAAATATGTACTTTTAATTCAAATATAATTTATAGACTTGTATTAAAAAGAATGGGACATAAAATAATTATAAATAATATTAAAAGTTTAATGATATATAACATTTCTTCAATATGCTTGTAATTATTTTTTTATCATATTCATTTACCAAATAAGTTATAAGATGCAAATGGATTTACTTAACTTTATGCATTAGTTTTGAACCTGTTAATAGCAAGTAGGTGTAGATATAAGATGTGTATAAAATATTGTTAATAAAACCAAATTATCATTGGAAAAATAAATATTTATTCATGGCAATAAAAATATATAATATATCATGAAACTAAATATTTCAGACATTTTATTGGTAACTTAAATTTAAAAAGTGTGAAATATTTTTTTTATTTAATTTACTCATTCATTTCTAAATACATAAATTAGTTGATTATGTATATGGCTATTTCTTCTGAAACATTTATACTTCAGTAGGAGTTATTATTTTTTAATTGTTTTTGACTCAAAACATGCATGAAACAATGTGTAATTCATTTATAAATAAATCGGAGAGAAGTTTAATAAGTTATTTGATTTGCATGAAAAAGTTTCTTTTCTCCCAGATATTAAAACTAAAAAATAAATCATATATGTAAAACTAAATAAATCATTCATTTATAAATATTGTTTATTCATTTGCATATGAATAAGAGAAGACATTGTTTTGCAGTTTGATGTATGTGAAATAATTTTGTACTTGATCATTCATGAACAGTTTTTGTTGCTAACTAGTTATCTGTGTTAAAATTTGAAAATAATTTATTTTTTAGCAAAATATATATATAAATGAGATATATATATATTATAAATAGGATTTTACATCAGATAATAGGGGTAATAGCAAAAGAAAGTAATTCACTGTTAACTGAAAATAAATCCTTTAATTTCTTTTTGAGGTCTTAAAAAAATTAAGCAGGGCAAATTCCTAATGTCCATTCCATACATCCTTGTTGTTGCAACTGCTAATAAGGATGAGCTGCTCACCAACATACATTAGTTAACAGGATGAGGTTATTGCCTTTTTATCTCTGAATTTAAGATTAAGAAACATCATGGTTTTTCTTTCCAATTGCCTGATAACTGAAATATCAGTTGACTTTTCTTGAAGGCAGAAAGAATGCATTTATGAATGAATATTTTTTATAGATTCTTAGAATCTTGACAAACAAGACTACATTATTGCTTTTATTCCCAGAAGAATGTAAAGTCATCAGCCAAGAAAATGATGGCAGGCAGAGGATGCTAAGAACCCTCTGATTGCACATACAGGTTGCCATTTACATTTCTTAGAATTGCAGAAGGAAAAGTGCTCAAGTTGGAAAAAGTGCCTAATGTTAAATAGAACATTTTTGAAATGTGGGAAGTTAGAAAAAAGATGAGATAATTGATTTAAAAAGTAGGCATGTACTTTAGTACAAAAGCAAAAT
Organism: Epiperipatus broadwayi; assembly: GCA_028023455.1. Classification (NCBI taxonomy): domain Eukaryota; kingdom Metazoa; phylum Onychophora; class Udeonychophora; order Euonychophora; family Peripatidae; genus Epiperipatus; species Epiperipatus broadwayi. The sequence goes on from JAQFVV010012449.1 coordinate 1,405,829, forward strand.
TTTGGAAGCACAAGTGAAGGATTCATTTATAAATAAAAAGTGAAAGAACAGCCTTGTGAAGAGTGGCAAGATAAATTATTCAATTTAATGGAAGATACCAAATGTAGAGAATTCAGCTGGTCTAAGAAGTTCTCATTGTGCTGAAGAAGTAGAAAAGTTTTGTGTGTATATACAAAATGTTTTAGTTCAGACCCAACAATATTTTTAAATTGTCATGGGAGATTTTAATGTTAGAATTGGAAAATGATTAAAAGATGAAAATGTTGTGTAAATTTAGTTATGATGATAAAAATGAGAGATGACACAGACTTATAGAGTTCATTAAAAAAAAAAACTTTATATCATAAATTTATGTTTTGTTTGTTTTGTTTTTTAGAAAGGTGCTAAACTAAAATTGACATGGGAGCATCCAAATAAAGGTATTGCAACATTGGATTATATTTTGATTAACAGAAAATACATATTTCAAGATTGTAGATTAAATACAGGAAGTTATCATTGTGTAGTGAGATATAAGATACATAGTAATGCAAAAATTAGAGAAAAACACTATTCAGAATGATTCCACTGAATTTAAATTAGAACTTGCAAATCATTTTATAATAACAATAAATTTTAAAGATGGTTCAGATTTGAGTGAACTGCAGCAAAGATAGTTAATTGAAACAAGCAGCAGTTTGCCAGTAATTTTTTTTACTTGGATAAGACATCATATGAAGAAAATAAGGAATAGGAAAATATATAAAAATAATTCCTTAAGAAGAATTGAATATCTATAGTTTTATTAAATAGTATAAAAAAAGGTAATAACTATATAAGAAAATATAATTATGAATTAACAAGGAAAAAAAATAAAAGCAACAAGTGTATAAAATAACATGTGCTATTGATAACAAAGTTATTTCTGCAATAAGAAGAAAGGAGACCATATTAAATGTGTGTATAGTTCTATAAAGAAGTATATAGAAATAAAAAACAAGAAACAAAATTATCTTTATGACTATGACATTTTCTGAATTGTCCATAATTTTAGATGAAAATTGAGATGTGCAATTAAATCTATTAAGCAGGGATCAGCATCAGGAAGTGATGGAATTATAATTGATATGTTAAAAGAAGCAGGTAAAGAAATAGAAAAATTGTTAGCCAAGTTATATACCAAATATCTAAATGATAAATACATATCAAATGATTGGAAAATGCAATAGTAATATTGATATTTAAGAAATGTGAGAAAAATTTATAGATATTTCAGCTTTATACCAATTTTTTATCAAGATAATCATGACTCATTTACAGTAAACTCTGGGTTGTACCCATCCAAAAGAACAAACTGGATTTAAAAGTGGTTTTAGCATTGAGAAATAACTAATGAATGTGTGTTGTCATTATGCTTTGGGTTTGTAGATTATGAAAACATATTTGATTCTATAAGCATTTCAGCAGTGATTAAAGTATTAGATCATCCAAATACATCCCAGGTTGTTGTTATATTCTGGAGAAGATTTATCAAAATGCAACAGTAATGATTAGTTTACATAATGGTGCATTGAAAATTAACATTGAGAAGAGTATATGACAGATTGAGTTCATATCTCCAAAACTTTTACAGTAGTTTTTACAAGAAATATTTTGTGAATTAAAATTGGAAGCTAATGGAGTAAAAGTAAATGGAGATTATTTAATTCATCTAGATTTTGCAGATAATGTTTTTCAGAGCTTCAAGAAATGATAAGCTGAAAGGATTAAATTAATGTTCAATGGATTTTCACAGAAGAAAATAAAAATTGCTGATGATGAATTAGAAGTTAATAACTGCAAATAACTTGGTCAGATTAGTAGTACAGAAGATAATGGATAAAAGTAATCGTGGAATCAAACTTCAATGGAGTGCTTTTGGCAGAAATATCTTACTATTAAAAGGAAATATACCTGTGTGTTTGAAAAGGAAGATTTTTAATAAATGGTTTTACCAGTTTTTACATATGGATATAAAACTTAGAACTTATCAAAAGAGAGCACAATGACTTTAGACTACTCAATAAAATATGGGGAGATGTATATTATGAGTAACAAAAAGAGATTGAAAACAAATACATGGGTGAAAGAATGCACAGATATTACTAATATCATTGAAAAAATTAAGTCTCAAATGAACTGGGCTGAACCTATTTGCTAGAAGAGATGATAATAGATGGACATTTGAATTCTTAAGGTATCCCAACAAATTGTAAAAGACTTAGAAAGAAACCATAAATGAGATGGATGGATGAAATAAGAAAGTATGCTAGGGCGATATGGAAAAAAGAGACTAAAGATTGGAGAAACTAGAAAGACCTTCATCCTGCAATGGATTGATAATATTTGAAAATGCATGAGTGACTAATATTAATTCATTTTAATCTCTAAAACGAAATTATTCAAGTATTAATTAGCAATTAATTTATTAAGATTAAAATTTGTTTTGATCTTATCATTGATTTGAGAAATACTTAAGTTAAAAAGATATAAAAACATCTTTTTATTTTCTTTAATGACTTAATGGAAAAAGATTTAATTCATTGTTTTTGTTTTTATCAATTATTGAATAAAAATAAACGTTGATCCATATTCGCTGCAACTTTTTATTTATTCCCTTTAATCTTTAACTAAAAGTATGATTGTATCTTTAAAATTCATTATAATATTGTGTCCGACTAATTAATCAAAAAATGAAAATAATTTAAAAAATATCTTTTGTTAGTAATATTCTGGGGTGAAAGAGAAAGGAATCTGATGAAATTGTATTTTTTCTTTCTAGATAATTTTTAAAATAGGGGTGAATAACCAGTTATTGTTTTTAGTTTTTGTTAAAAATATTTTAATCAAAAAATAAATATATTATTATTCACTACAAAAAACTTGATTTGTGAAGACAAGTTCTTCCAAGTTTAAAAGATTGTTCTTTTCCTCTTTTTTATTATATTTTTTTTAAAATCTAAATATGTTTAATGCTAACTTTTAATTTTTAAATAAAAGTTGTTTTTTTTCTTTCATATGTCAAATGCGTTGACCGGGAAGCGAACCCGGGCCTGCTGCTTGGAAGGCAGCTACGTAGGTCACCAAAGCTTGACAATAAAAGTAGTTTTGCTCTTAATTAAGCATGTATTTATTATTCTAAATAGAATAATTTGATTTTATTTATTTGGTTAAACAAAATAATAGGTATTGTAATATATATTTATGATGTCAATTATTTTGATTTATGAAAGTCTTAAAATTATTGGCTTCTTTGGAATTCATGCATCTAAATTGCATTAAATCATTTAGATTTTTAAAACATCGATAAATTGAAAAGAGATAGAAATGTAAATTTGTTAAAAAATAACAAAATTATATCTATAGTGTAAAATATTAATAGTCAGTAGATATTAGTAATAGCTCAAAATAGATTCCCGGAGTTAATAAATACTGTCTATGTTATAGCCAGAAGAAACCATCTTTTACTGATATTGTTAGTCAAGTGAATTAATTATGATTGTCAAATGTACATTAAATAGGAGTTTCATGAATCTTTGTTTTTAACTTATTTATATTAATCCGGGAGCTTTATCTTTCAGTTAATAATAACTAGATATTAGTTCATCTATCAATACTAACTAAATGGTTAGCTATATTAGCTTTGAAATGACTACCTGGAAGAAAAGTCTTAAGCTTGCTTTTGACCTGAAAAAATTTCAATATTTATCTAGCTAGAGTTGAATCCTATGCATTCGCCATTACAACATGGAAATTTATTAAGCAAAGTGTCACAAATAAAAATAGTATATAATATGATGCATGTAATTTAAACAGGTTTTTTTTACTTATGAATATTATTTAGATTATAATAGCTAATATATTAAATTACACGTATATGTTCATTATTACTTCATATGTTAACTAGTTAGAAAAATAAAGAAGTCATTTTAAAGATAAAGAGCAATATCATTAGTCTGGCGCCTTTAATTCCCAGCCTAAAATATTTTGTTGCGATGAAGAGAACCACAATATTATATTAATTAAATTAAATGGCATTTATTACAGAGTGTTTTTAAAAAATCTTTTTTAATTTAAAAAAAAAATATTTATTATTAAAAACTAAATTAAAATATGTGTTTGAAATGATTTGTAAATGCCTTCATGAAGAAATGATTAATTTTAAAATACAGTATATATGTATATTACTGCGCTATAGAATAAAACATTCAAATATTTTTGGAAATGATTAAATAAAATAAGTTTAAAATAAGAATGTTATTTTTTTGTGATCTTTTTAAATATTTCATCAAAGCTAATTGTTTTATATATTTTAATTTTCCAGTATATATATCATCATCATCATCAACCGTTGTCAATTCACTGCAGGATGATGGTCTCTCTAAGTTCAATCCATCTTCTCCTATCTTTAGCTTCTCTTCTCCACATCACTCCTGCATACTTTTTTTATTTGATCCATCCATCTCACATGTGGTGCCTTTCTGGATCTTTTACAATCTTTTGGAATCTAGCTTAAGATTTCAATTGTCCATCTATTATCATTTCTCCTAGCAATATGTCCAGCCCAACTCCACTTCAGTCTTATTTTTTTTCATTGAGATCAGTAACACCTGTTTGTTCTCTTGCCCATATATTGCATTTTCGATCTCTTCTTGTTACTCCCAACATGCATCTTTCCATACTTCTTTGAGTGGTCTGAAGTCTCTGTATTGCTCTTCTATTAAGTGTCCAAGTCTCAGATCCATAAGTAAGAACTGGTAAAACACATTTATTAAAAACCTTCCTTTTCAAACACATAGGCATATTTCTTTTTAGTATCAAGTTATTTCTACCAAAAGCACTCCAACCAAGTTTAATTCTATGATTAATTTCATCCATTATGTTTCCATCTGTATTAATAATCTGACCAAGGTATTTGTAACTGTTAACTTCTTCTAACTCATCATAATCAATCTTTATTTTCATATTTTGAGAAAATCCATTAAACATTACTTTAGTCTTTTTAACATTTATCTTTAGTCCTACTTTCCTACTTTCATCTGATAACTCCTGCAACATTTCCTGCAGCTCTAAAGCATTATTTGCAAAAAAAACTACATCATCTGCAAAATCTAAATGACTTAAATAATCTCCATTTACTTTCACTCCTTTAGCTTCCCATTTTAATCCACAAAATACTTCTTGCAGCACTGCTGTAAAAAGTTTTGGAGATATTTTTAGTCACCCTGTCTTACACCCTTCTCAATGTTGACTTTCCTAGTATCATTATGTAATCTAATTGTTGCTGTTGCATTTTTATAAATATTCTTTAAAATATGACAATATCCTGGATCTATACCTTGATGATCCAATGCTTTAATCACTGAAGAAATGTTTATAGAATCAAATGCCTTTTCATAATCTACAAATCCAAAGCATAATGGCAACTCATATTCATTTGTCCTTTCTATAACTTCTCTCAATACCTGGATATGATCTACTGTACTAAAACCACTTTTAAATCCAGCTTGTTCTCTTGGTTGGTGGAAATCCAATGTTCTCTGTAGACGAGTTGTAATTATCTTGGTAAAATTTTTGTATAAAACTGATAAAAGGCTGATAGGTCTGTAATTTCTAATATCTTCTTTATCACCTTTTTAAAAATTAATATTATTACTGCATTCTTTCAATCATCTGGTACATCTTTATCATTTAGACATTTGGTATATAACTTTGCTTAAAAAAATTCTATTTCTTCACCTGCTTCTTTTAATATATCAATTATAATTCCATCATTACCTGGAGCCTTTCCTTTCTTCATACATTTAATTGCATGTCTCACTTCTTCATTTAAAATTCTGGGCAATTCAGAAGATGTAATAGATATAGGAGGTACTTGTTCTTTATTACTATATAATTCTTGATAAAAGTCTTCTACCCATTTCATGATGTCATCTCTCTTTTTAGTAATAATTCCATCTTTTTTTTTATTGCAGATATAAATTTCCTACCAATACCAAAATGTTGTTTTACACTCTTGAGACTTTTATTCTCTTCTACAGCTTTCCTTGCTAGTTCACAGTTATACTTTCTTATATCATATTCAACTCTTTTCCACACCATTTTACAAAATTTGAGATATTCAATCTTTTTTAATGCATCATTTTTGTATATCTTCATATTTCTTCTTTTCTTCATAAATTCTCTAGTCTCAGTAGAAATTTTATTGGTCAATTGCTGCTTTTTTCTACCAGCTATCTTTGTTGCAGTTTTTAAAAGTGTATCAGTTATTTTCATATTAATTTCATTCAAATCTGAATCATGTTCAAAATCTACTAATAATTGAAAAACGATTTGCAAGTTCTAATTTAAATTCATTAGAATGTTTCTGAAGATTATGAATATCAACTGTAAATATTGTTTTTCTTAATAATTTTTGTCTCTCTAGTTTTGCATTAACACGTATCTTACATTTTACTAATCAATGATTACTTCCTGTATTAAATTTATTAAGAACATTACAATCTTGAAATATATACTTTCTGTTAGTCAAAATATCCAATTCTGCTATCTCTTCATTTGGATGCTTCCATGTTCATTTCCTTTTAACATTTTTCTCAAAAAAAAAATTCATAATATAAAGTTTTTCTTTTTATGCAAATGCACAAGTCTATATCCTTTCTCATTTCTATTACCATAACCAAAATTACCTATAGCATGTTCATCTTTCATTTGTTTACCAATTCTAGCATTAAAGTCTCCCATAACAATTTTAAAATGTTGTTTACTCCGATCAAAAGCCTTTTGCACATCCATATAAAAATCTTCTACTACTTCATCACTATGAGAACTTGTTAGGGCATAAATCTCAATTATCTGCATTTGATATCTGCTATTAAGTTGTATAACTAATCTTGCCACTCTGTCCGATATACCATCAATCTCCACGATGTTGTTCTTCCACTTTTTATTTATAAAGAATTCTACTCCACTTGTATTTCCAATACATCTGGGTTCCTCAGAAAACACGTGCAAATGAAATTGTGCAAAGGGGGGATGTGGTCTGTGATTTTTCAAAATTCACGTAAAAGCAAAGCACCAACATAAAATTACTTTAAAATTTGCGCAAAAAAAAAATAAGGAAATAAAATATGACTAATAAAAAATTTCAAATTTGAAAAAAATTGATACAAGACAAACTTTTTTTAACTATAATATTTAATTTTATTCAAAATAATATATTTTTATGCATAATTTACAGTACAGTGATTTACATTTTTTATACACATTTTAATTATTATCGCTATTTGCCGAAATACACATTCATTTGCAAACTGGTAAAAAAATCAGATTTTTCACGAGAGGAAATACAACTAGCGCCAACTTCACACTCGTATTGTATCAATGGTTTTCTGGTGACAATGTAATTCATAATTAATCTTTGAGATGATGATTTTATTAATTGTTTATGAAACTAACAACTAAAAATTAAATTTTTATTTTTGTCTTTAATTTTCAATTTCTTTAAAAGTCAAATTTCACATCACATTAATTTCAAGTCGCCGTAAGTAATTTTTAAATTGTTAATTACAATTAAAAATCAGATTTTAATTTTTAATTGTCAAATTTAATTGTGCCCACTGCTATTACTCACCTTTTAAAAATAAACTTGTGGACACTAAATGATTAATAATTGATTATGTTCTTTTTTAAAAAGCAAAAACAGAATGTGATTTAAAATGCAAAATTAACACGCACAATGTTTGAACAAATTTACATTATAATCTTGTAAAATTTAATGTGTGTATACATAAAATGTGGAAATCATGATTTTAATTTCATTATTGCATAAAATTTTACTGTTATAAAGCACTGAAAATATTGAAATTACTAAGATGAAAGTACAATTCCAATAATGTGCTATTACTTTCAATATAACATAAGTGCGTGAAATTTATTATTTAAAGTAATAGCGCATTATCGGAGTTCGACTTCCGGTGAAACATGAATCACGTAACTTCAAAATCATGTTAAATAAGTCCACGTAAAAAGTGACCCAGGTGTATTTGTATCTTTATACTAGAGTACATGTCCACTTTTTAAATCAATTGTCTCTTTACCTTTTCTTCTAACTTCACAAAGTCCAATAATGTTCCATTAAGTATAAGATAGTTCTTCTTCTAATTTTTGCAATCTTCATTCAATTGAAAGTGATCTGCAGTTATAAGTACCTAAACAAAATGTCATTATCATATGGCAACCTGGGTCCACAATCAGGGGATTCTTAGCACCCTCCACCTTTGGCTACCAACCGCTGTCTTGGTTGGTGACTTTACAGCCTCCTGGGAATACGGGTCATGATTTATTTTTGTCTGTTATTATTGTATATATTTTGGAAAAATATTTATCATTTACACAAACACTCATTCTGCCTTATCAGGCAACTGAGAAGAAAGACCATGGTGTTTCATGACCTTAAACTCAGAGGTAAAAAGCTAATATATTTACCACGCTGGCTAATGCATGTTGGTGAACAGCTCATCCATGTTCGTATACTACATGAATAATCACATAGTAATAACAGCTGCAATGACAAGAACATATGGAGTGGACATTCGGAATTTGCCCTGCTTGGTCCTTTAAGTCCTCCAAGAGGAATTAAAGGGTCTCCTTTCAGTTAATTGCAAACTCCTTTCTGCAGCCAGTATATATATATATACTTGCAGCCAAATAAAAATAAAATTTTGATTCTTGATATATATTTTCTTGTAGTATATATATAGAAACATAGTATACATTTAATTATAGACAGGAATATTTATAAATGTTTTATTTTAAAAATAATAATATTTATTACTACAAAAAAAAAAATAATAATAAAGTTCAATACAGAGCATAAGCTATAAAGAAATAATGATTAACAATATTACAAATTAACTAGCACTGCTTTTGACCATTATCTGAATTCTTTATCATCTTTTTCTCTATGTTTTTACAAGGTCCATTTCCCCCTGATATAGAGTCCAGTTATGATTTTTGACTTTTATGTTATTTTCCTCCTTTCTACAAACACAAACTGGATGTCATCTCATATTGCAAATGCAGCATTTCTCCATTTTAAATTCACATAACTTCTTTGTGTGTCCTTTAATTCTGCAACAATAATATGTCAGATCATTCCTTGAAATTTTGTAGGTGCCTTAACCATTTGAGTTTATTTACACTTGTTGAACTTTTTACTTTATTAATCTGACCCATGTTTTGTTTTTATTTCATGTGCTATGCATTTAGCAATCACCACCCTATGTATTAAATTTACTTTACTTAACATTTTTTTAAGGTTGTTGTACGTCATCCCATATATCATTTAAGTCAGCAGTGAATTCACATTGTTTGGTTAATATTCTTAATGCTAAGTTATTATCTTGGTAATGTTCACAAGGCAATTGCTTTTTTATTCTGAAATGTGAGTGAGCCATCATCAGTTGAAAATAAATATATACAGATTTTTCACTAATTCTTGTATGGTATATCCTCTGAGATTTTTGGGGCACTCAATTTTTTGCTATCTGCAAAACATTGCTACTGTTAAAAAATAAAAGAATGGAAACTTTAACTTTATATTCTTAAATTTTATTTATATACACATAACAGGTGATATATTCAATGTATATATTCTATGATGTTGGATTGTTTACATCAAACTCCCAAAGATTATGAGTCAGTATTGCTATCATTATATTTACTAAATTTCACTTTTAACTTTTATTCACTCATGGATTAACTGCACTATTCTATTTTCACTATCCCAGAAAACAGGTTCAATTTTAGACTACATCATAAATTGTCGACTTTGTCAGCTGCTGTGTTTACAGGAGGATCTATAATTCCAACTGGGTCAATGACAAAAATAATCACATAAACAGCTTATACATATCTCACTAAGTTTATTTTTCTATGCTGAAGAATATTAATAAAATGATAAAATAAATAACAATAAAATAATAATAGAACAACAATAATTATCCCTTAATTTCAGGATAAATATTAGAACAAGTTTGACGTGTGGAATACTTCAGTCTCACATGGTACAAATGTATATTACAGTCCATAAATTCAGAGTTGTGTTAGCTCTTATTTTTTAAAGCATATCATTAACTCATAGTTGTTTTCCATTAACACATTTACAGATGAGTTCTTATTCACTTCAGTCTGTCATTTTACATAGCTAACAACTTCAGTTTAAAGTTTTTAAATTAACACTCTCATTTCTCTTTTTTGAGAAAGCATTATTATTATCAACTTAACTTTCTTGCTCCTTTGATACTCTCAGTTCATCTTTTTATTAGTTGCACTAATTAACATAATTTTTATTCATTTTCTCTTAAAGAAATTTTCTAAAAAGCTCTATTTTTCAGGTAAAACAATACACAGCATTAACTATATGCATTTTCACAAATTTAAGAATAAATTTTATTTACATTATCATATACACATGTACAAACAGTCCACTTTCATATTAATTTACTTTGAATAATTGATTTATTGTATTTATTCTGCTTGGAGGGTTATTTTCTATTATATATTAATCAAAATATGAATTCATGATAAAAATGCATAAAATAGTTTCAAAGTTCTATTAAAATTAAAATTTTTGATAATTTTCAGTGTACATTTTCATTTAATAAAAGTATTTAGTAAACCATTTATGAAATAACTTTTATTAAATTATTTTAATATTAATAATTTTGAGTTAATTTATTTTAACTCCATTTTGTGGGATATTTTTAAAACTATTGTATAAACATTCTTGAATTAAAAGATAATTGTTATTTTGTAATAAATTGGCAAAATTGGATTAAATAAGTTGGCATAAAACAAAAGTTATGTTAATGTGAAATCAGTGTGCATTTACTGAATGTTTTCAATGAATTGATAATCAGATTAAATAAATTATATTGATGAAAAACTTAATGTTAAGAGTGTAAATTTGTGTTTTAAATCTGAACTATAAATTTGGTAGATTTTTTTTTTTTTACTATATATTAAGTAATTGTCTAAAAAGATTTTATAACTCCAAACACTTGCTTAATAAAAGTCATTAGAACTAAAGAATCAGCAATGATATCTTGTCATTTCTTTAAACCCATCTATAGCAAACAATATATCATCTCCTACTTCTAATTTATTATAACACTATGATTCAAATCTTGCAAAACTAACATATCAAATTATGAAGAAAAGTATCTTCATCTCTCTGAAAATCTCTAATGTTAAATTAAATAAAATAAATAAATAACAAACCACACTTTTAAATATTGTTGATATATATACAGATAGTTTATTTTCTTTACTTATTTGTATTACTTTCCATACATTTTCAATTATTTTTTCAAGATTGATGCTTCTTTTGTATTCTTAAGAAACTCAAGTTTCTTTGAAAAAAAAAAATATTAACCAATGGATTTAAAAAATAATAAAGTAATAGTTTTCTTTCAGCAAATAATCCTTTCAATCAGCTTAAAATTGTTTTGATCTAAAGAATAATAATTTTCTAAATTTCACTTTGCTTACCCTATCATCTTTCAATGGTTATTAAGATTTAAACTTCATTTTCCATTCATTTATGTACAGTATATATCTTCATAGTCAAACTTTCTTGGGAGATCAGCAACAAATAGAGCCTTTTAAGATGGACATACTCATGTGTTTATATGTATATTTAAATGCCATATATTTTCTATATAATTATTGAATAATTTGTATAGGTCATTTTAAAAAATACTCTCAATTTATTTAGAAATTAAAAAGGAAAAGGAAAATTTTTGGCATGAAATTTCTATTGTTTATCATTGTTATTAAAAAAAAAAAAAAATTATATGAACATTTGTAAATTCTCTTGCAATAAAAAAAAAAATTAGACATAGTTAGAAAAAAGGTATTTTTATATAAAGTCATCAAAACACCACATGATCACCATTCCATATGCTTATTCATGCTGTTAATAAAAGTATCAAACGCTCCATACACTTCATGTACATGCAATATACTATATTCTTTTTTTTTCTTTTAAAAAAACGTTTATTTCTTTCTCCTTAAATCATATATATACATTTTTAATACATTATCATCTCTCCAACGTTTTCACATTTTCTGCAGTCATTCTCAGGATTCTGTAACAAATACATATATTTGCATCATTATTATTATTATTATTTTTCCCCCGTTATGTTATTTAAATATGCTGCCAATTAAATCTTTGCCGCAAATCTTCTTTATTTTTATAATACTATATCTTTTGTTTATTATAACTTATCAAAAATTAATAGTTCAATATCATATACTAATTAAATAAGTATTTACTAAAATCATGAGACTATGAAGTGAAGTTACAATTGGTATTGATTTTTTGAATTAATGTCTTTCCAAGACCTGTGTCAATGGCTGAATACTATTACCTCTTTATTATCTCATTACTAACTCCGCCTCTTATGACTTTTATAAATGAACTATCTTTAATAATAATAGATAAATAAATCTTAATCTTTTGCTAAGGAAATATAATTAAAAATCTCAGGTTCTTCTAATTATCTTAAAGTAATATAATCGGCAGATAGGAATGATAGGGTTTAATATCAAACCAAATACACCTAACTTATTCTAATAACAATAACTAACAATAATAATCTTAGTGTATAACTTATTCTTATCTATTTTATTATACTATTAATCATTGAAAATAAGTAAATCTATACTGTTTTCTTTCCATATAGTTCTTAATTTTAAAATAGACCAAAATCTTATAATTTAACAATTTGTGGCAATAAATAATATTTTTCTTATCTTGTGCTTATATTCTTTGTGCCTTGAATATTATATGTTAATGTCAATCAATTTCTATAAATTATATTAGAAAATATTGTGTTTCTTTCTCAAATAATAAAATAATAATTCATATTGTGCAAATTTATGTTTATTCAAATTTTGTTCAATTTGGTAAAATATGAATTCCTTTTAAAAACTAAAAATTTATTTACTCACTTTAAAAATACTTATTTTTTTTTAGAAAAGAAATAAAAATAAAAAAAATAAAATTTTTACTGTTATTTTTATATTAATAGTATATATTTATTAAATTTCATTATTTATATTTATTTAATTTTATAAATTTTGTTTAAAAAGGTTTTATGTGAAATTCTTCTTTTAAATAAAAACTTTAATATTAAAATTATTTCCTTAAGTCTTATGTTTTTATTTATATTTTTTACTATTATTTTCAATATTATTATTTAAGTATTTTGTATATAATATTGTTATATATTTATTTCTTATATATTCTCTTCTTAATATTTTTTCTTTTAAATATATTTTAAAATTATTAATTAAATTTTATAAGTATTATTATAAAATTCTATATTCTTTTCTATTTAAATTATTACTTTCTTTACTTGTTATTCTTATTCCTTCTAAAATTCATCTAAATATCTTTACTTATTCACAAAAATATTTTAAAAAAAATAATAATTATCAAATCTTTTCCTCTTCTTGATACTCATAAAATATAATTTCTAAAAATTATTATTTATCTATAATAAAAAATAAATAATTTTTGTCCTCTTATTGAAAGAAAAATAAATAATACATATATAATTATTCCTATATTTAAAAAATAAAATTATTCAAAATATAATTATTTTAGTTCTCTTTTTTCTAAATTTTCTTTAAAGTTAAAAAAAGTTTTCTATTTTTTTAAATATTCTCTCCATTCAATAAAATTTTTGTCAAAAAAATAAAATAAATTATTATTTCATAATTTTAAAAATACTTTATTACCTTCCTCCAGGTTACTTTTCAAAATAATTTCATTTACCTATTTCTTTAAAATATTTGTTTGTTTAAAATTTATGAAAGTTATATTATATTTTTTTTTTAAAAAAATTAATTCTTTCCTTCTTTAATAAATTATATTATTAAATATATGTTAGTTATAATAAAAAAAATATTACATAAAATATCTTCTTTCCCCATAATTTTCTTTTTCCAAAACCAAAATATTCCTTTTCTATTGTTTAAGTTTTTAAAAAAACGTTTTTTTAAATACAAAAAATTAAAATAGTTTATTATTTTTCTTTAAGAAAATTATTTAAAATTATATTTAGTAAATATATAAATCTATTAATATTTAAATACTTGGATACTATTTATTTCTTAAAATATTTATAAGTATTTAGATTCTTCTATCAATCAGCTTCTAATAAATATTTTATTTATAGGTACTTCTCTCAATAAATTTGATTATTTCTTTTAAAAAAATAGTCTTTTAAACAAAAACTTAAAAAGTATTTATGTTCATTATTATTTACCATCTTTACTAAGTTATATACTTAGATTTATAATTTACAAATACTTTCTTCATAAAGTATTTTCATTCTTTTAAATATTTTATAAAATAATACTCACTTTAATTAAAGCAAATATTACTTTTATCTCTAGTAACTCTCCTAGTAAAGTTTGTTAAATTTTTAGTATAAAGTCTCCAATACATTTTATCCTTATAATGTTTTCATGACTATTTGATATAAGAGTTCAATAAGATAATAGAATTATAATTAAATTAGAGATATTTGTGTAAACTTATAAATATTTAAACACTCTCTATAATTTTAAAAGATTAGAGAGGTCTATAATTTTACTTAGCTATTTCTAATACAACTTTACTTTAAAATTAAATCACAATCCCCTCCGAACAATTGAACCTTGGTTTTATCGAAGAAACTCCCACTTGATTGGTAAATTAAAAATCAACTTGCTAGCTTATTTACTATTTTAAAAAATTAAAAATAAATAATGATTATTTAATATTTATTATTTATCATATTAAATTTTAAATAATCTTTATGTTTATTTAAATCATTAAACATTTTTTAAAATATTCTTTCTTACTTTATTTCACTTTTACTTTTATAAGATTATTTTTATAAAAAACTAAGTCTATTTTTATTGTTATGTTTTTAAGAGTATTTTAAAATAGATTTAATATTTCATTAATTATCTTTATTTTTATTTCGGATAGAATATAATATTTATAAATTTTATAAAAATTTTAAAATAGTTTTGCAACTTTACTAAAAACTCACAAGATGTGTATGTGTCTAACTAACATCTGTTTTAAACACAGCAAAGCTTGTATAATCTAAAAATAAACTAAAATTTCATTTTTAAAAATAAATATTTTTAAAATAAATAATATCTTATAACAATTTTAAAATAATAATTGATATTATTAAAATAAATATTAATCTTCTATTATGTACTACTAATAATTAAAATATTTATATTCACTTATTAAATATTAATCTTTATCAAATAATATATGCATTTAATTTTAACTTGTCTTTTTTAAAACTTTAACTTTAAACATTTATTTATTAAATTTATTAATGCAGTATTGATATGGCAGTTTTCCAACCATATACTATTATCATCCCCATTGAAAGTTCTCTCAAACATAGAAATTTTTATCAAATATTCATAGATTACTTTAATTAATTTTAAAAATTGTTATAAATAAAATAAATCATATAGCTAAATATATCTTAAATTTAAAATTTTTTAATAGATGATACAACAATTATGGAGACCATAAAAGACAATATATACCGTCCTCATCATAAAAAAACAGTAACATTTCTTTATCATCTATCTTTTTTTAAAAAAAAAAATACATACAACATTATATAACCTACATTTACTTACTTTCTTATATTCCAATTTTTTATTACATTTCATATACACATTCATTTCTCTGTTTAACTACAACCAATTTGTTATATATAGCCTTTTATATATATTTTACTAATTACCTTTTAATTGAAATACTTTTATATACGATTTGTTTTTATTTAAATACATTATCTACACAATATGTTCTATTTACACACAAGTTTGTTTCTTTTTATATATAGACTTTTTTTTATCATTCTCTTCTTATATAATTTAACGTTTTCTATCATTTTTATCTCAAAATGTATATGTCAAAATTCTTTACTATGTATATTAACATTTGAATTTTTATCACTTAATCCTGTTTTAGCCTTGTCTTTAATTTCTTTTTTGTTGTACCTATATATGACACATCCCTGTTATCTTTTTTACAATCTGAGCATTCAATCCTATACATTCCATTCTTATTTTCAACATTCTTATTCTTTGTTTCATTTATCAAATTTCCTAAATTAAATTTCTTTTTATATACAAGTGCGTAACATAGCTGCCTGCCAAGCAACTGACCCAGGTTCACTTCCCCCGGGCAACACATTTGACTTGTGAAAAAAAGAAAAAAAATTAAAGTACATAATCTTTTTAATTTTAAAAAAAAAGTATTTTTTGATATATTGCAACTACTATATATTATTTCATGGATATTTTTCTTTTTAGTTTTTCAATATTTCTTTCATTGCATAATTTTAATAGGATAATCATTTTATTGCCTCTTCCCTTAAATATCTATTCCTTTCTTAAATAACTTTTTCCTGCATTCATAGATTATGACAGCTTGCATTTGGTGGCACTACTTTATGGAGGGTTTGGTATTCTTATTTTTTATAAATTTGCAGTATAATGAAAATGATGAGACTATGTCAGAACACTTGAAATAAATTACGAAAAGAATTTGTCATTACTGCTATATTTTATATTACTAGTTATTGATTTTCTTTAATTTATGAGTATCTAGTAAATTCTAGAAAATTTTATATAATTTAGGTAATCAAATTAGTCATCTTAAGTTTTTATTTTTTAAGTAGTAGAAATTATTAAATTTTCTTGCATTTCCAAAGTTAGTCAAGTAAAGAATGTAGCATAACATTTTAAATTGTAGAAAGAAAAAGAAATTTAAATATATTTTATTTTATAATTAAAATTTTTGGGTGTTTCTGATTTAAATAATTAGATGAAATTTATATTTCAAAATAATATAAACTATATAAATTATGTAATTTATTTTGACATAACTATATACTTATTTCATCAATGAGCCATTTTATGAAGTTTATTGGATGTATTTTTAATGTATTAAAGATCCACATCCTTTTCATTATAATTTAATATTTTGACATTGATCGTATCCATTTATATCTAACTCAAATAAATGAAATAAAGGGATCCTCATTTTAATATAGTTTAATGAATTATATGAAAATATTATAAGAAAAATAAAAATCTTGTTAATCAAATATAATAATTTATGAAAAAAAATATTTAATGAATTCTAGGTGCTTTGAAAATGCATATTAAAATTTTTTAAATTATTGTTTTATTGTCAATAAATAATAACAATTTAAAGAATTCAGATGTTTTTATTGATAAAATGTAAATGAATTATGTTTTATGACAAAAATGTTGATAATTTGTTTTGAAAAGATAGGAGAATATGTTGTAGTTGGGTTTTTTTGTTTAAAAAAATATTTTTATTGATAAAATATTGTAATCTATATAATAACAACAAGCGTCTCAATCAATAGAAAATTCCTTTTGATTGCATCTTAGTGCTGGCAGTTTATTCCGTTCCTCAATCCTAAGTAGTTCACCTTGATTAGCTGTTTGAATAGTAAGATGTGGTTGTAGCTTCCTAATTAAAAATGGAAAACTCCCATATTGAATATTTCCAATTGTAAAAATAGTTTATATATAAGCTATTCATATAAAATTAAATATAAATTATATTATTTATGGTTAATTTGAAACAAATGTCTTTATCATTTGCAAATATCTGGAGAAATAGTGTGAGGAGGGAAATTTTAAATGAAATTATGGCTGTAAATTGTGATAAGACAATAATTGTATTAATAGAAATTGTATTTAAGTGAATTTTTTTAAGGCACAAATCTTTTTTATCATTTATTTTATTCATTTATAATATTAAAAAAAAAGTTTGTAATTTAATCTTGATTGAGGAAGAAAATCCAATCTAATCATCTCAAAGTTGAATTGCTAGACTTCTTTGTCCATCAAAAGTAGTATTAAACCTGGTCTGATAGTCTCTAAAGAGAATAGATTTTATAAATAGCCATCTAAATGAAAGATTATTTTTAAAGGTAAAATAGTGAACAATAGCATTACTAATTATCTGAGTCTATCAGTAAACTTAATTGATGAGATTCAGGACCATAGTAAAGTGAATATGTACAGAATGTCTAACAATATTCCATTATGATAAAAAAATTATTCAGTGCCTATTCACAGGAGTACACTTTTAAATTATCTGAGGTGATCAATTGATTCTATAAATTGAGCTCTGTTATCAATAAATTATTATAAAAATAAGTAAAATAATGCCACACTACAAATGTAAATAAAATTAGGTTAGCACCAAAGTCTATTTTTTGTTTATATGTATTATTAAAAGTTGGATTCAATTGGTTATGCTAAATTTTAAATGCTATTGTGAAAATGAATGTACCAGAATATTTCACTGTTCTGACAAGTAATCACTGTATATGACTAAAATCCATAATGGCAAAATAAATTTCACATTGGAAAAATACTATTAACTGCTGCTTACAGTCACCCAATCTATTTTATCTTGGATGCTGGCTATGAAATAAGGGAAGTCAAATTGGACAAAAATTATATATATCATGATTAGTAGAAAAAATATCCAATCTTAGATATACTGATATCACCATTTAAAAGATAGCATTGCATTTAAATATGAATAAGAACAAAGATTATAATAAATAACTGTTGTAACAAATGAGTTAAAAATTGATATAGAAAAAATAAAAGTTGTGGAAATATTTTTTAGTAATATAGAAATCTAGAAATTAAGATATTTTTTCAAAACTAGCATTGTGTCAGATGTATGAAAATGATCAGAATTATTTAAGCTGTACTATTTTTTGTGATTATTTGAGAATATGAAAGTTGGATAAAGAAGAAACATGGTCAGAATATTGATGCTTTTGAAGCAATCTTTTCAGAACATCATAACAGCAAGAAAAATGAATAAATTATATTCTATACTAATACACAATATTTTTTATATTTTTTATAATTTATTGAACTTGTAAATTTTGTTTGATTTAGATTTCATCAAAAATTGGAAATTGTGTATCAAGAAATAAATGTACATTTTTGTCTTATCTATCTATAATTTTTGATCCTCAATTTATATATAGAAGGGCTCAATAAGCTTCTGAAAGCAAATCATTGTATTGACTTACATATATAGTATTCTCAAATCTAAAATTATTTTCAAGCTTTGTGATGTTCTGAAATGTTACTAGCGTGTGTAAAATCATTAACGAAGTTTGATAAAAATATTCAATCGTATAATAACATACATATTTGCTATTACTTCAAACTACAAATCACCAGATGCAAACAAAGCAAAACTCTCCATACAGTAGTGCTATGTGCTGGTATAAGAGATAGTGGTCGTGTGATGCTTAATGGGTTATCACCAGATGCATTTTTGATATTATTCTTTTTCCAAAATTCTATCAAAGTTAGTGCTCTATTTTGTTTTGTTTTTCTTTAAATTGTAAATAATGTTATAGCTGTAATCTATCAAAAAATAAATGTTGGAAAAGAAAAATTATGTTATTATCAAATACATTGAGTGAAATTCAAGTTTATGTTACTAGTGATGCTTTTTTTTCATTATTATTGAAGAATTTTCAGATAACCTAAATCATTTGAAAATATTTTGACATCTTATAAATACATGTTAAATGCTTACAAAATAAATAATAAATGTTATCATATCAAATTATTAGTTGCAAACATGTGCATATGATACTTAAAAGAAATAATAAAGACGAGAACCCTATGTGTTTAAATTTAATACACACTAATTCGAAAAAATATATATTTTTCAATAAATATTGTTTCCAGCATTATAAATCATTATCAGTATTTTCATACAATATCAATTATCTTCAGAAGGAAGTACATATTGTTTTTAAAAGTGTTTTATAATTTATTTTATTTTTTACATAAATAAATTTGCATTAATATATACCAAATTAGAATATTTAAAATCACTTTAAAAAAAGGATATCATTTGACAAAATGTATTTAATTATATGTATAATCTAATTATATTTATAATGTTGTTAAATAATTTCTGGAATGGATTTTTTTTAATATAGATAAATTTGAAATCACACTGATTAATTACAGAACACATCATTGTTTTTGCTTAATAGCATTATAACTTATTTTCTGATATTCATCTGTAAAAATGAAATAAAATAATTCAGACTATTGTTGCAAATAAATTCTTAGATACTTTTTCATAGAACTCTTAACCATTTTGTTTTTAAAATTTCTGAGCAAAAACTCCTTTATTTGTAATGGAAGAAAATTTAACGTCATTTTAATTTATAATATTTTTGTTTAATATAATGCCACAGCTCTTGACAGAGATATTTTCTGAATACAAATAAAGAGAAAATGAAAATTATTAAGTTTTTTTACCCCAAATCTAATGATTTCATTCTGTAAAATATTTGTTAGTAAGGTGAAAATCATACTTGAAAGTGCTGAAGATCAGATTTTCTGAATATCAGAAATTTGCTGCCATAAACTTAAAAGAGTAGTTAAAATTATTATTGTTTTTTATTTTTAAAACACATATAAATATATTGTACCGAGACAAAGTCAGTACATGTATATACCCACACACACAAGCAGTGTAAATACTCTATATTTTATTTACTTTCAATTTATGATAAAAAATAAACGTATTTTCTTTCAATACTTTATAAAAATACACTAATAAAATAAATGTTAATATTTCTGATTAAATAGTTAATAAAATGTTAATAATTCTAATTAAATAATTTAAGGCTTTCATATAATCTATTATAATAATATCCTCTAAAAAATAAAAATATTAAAATATTACTAATATGCCATTTAAATCTCAATAAGTAATTTCTACTTGTATATGCCGCGGGGGTAATTAAAAAGGGGTTTATTTTAAATTATAACTATAGCGAAAGTTAAAAGCTTATAGAGGTGATTTTGAGATTAAATGCTCGACTTTTAAACTAATGTAAGATTATATTGTTCTCTTAAAACACACACGCACGTATGCATCAAAGGTGTGAATAAGTATAAATTTTTTAACTGAGATTGCAATATGAGATTGCCTAAACCTAAGATTGCCTCAAGCATATGGATTGAATGAACACTACGTAGGACACGGACCCCAACGACAACTCAGAGAATATTGAACTCTGGGTGGAGATTGGATCCTCAGATAATAGCCAACCCATATAAATATGAGTCTTAGTCTTTGTCTACACCTTGGTTACAGTTTTTCACATTCTTTGTTTTTGTTTTGCTTATGCTTATAGTTCTTTTTTAAATTCTTCCAGAAGCTACAACCAGAACTTTCTTTTTTTTTTGCTACCCGGTCTACCCAATATGACCACTGTGAAATTAACCTTTAGAGCGTCGATCGTCATGATGGGCTAAGAAACCCCTCAGTGATTGATCGACGCTCCGCCGCCAGAACATCTCCACCGCTACGAGTGATCAACAACAGTGTCGTCCAAACATCGTACTCCAATCAATCCAATGACGTTGTCCCGTCTAACTTACAAGAATCGTCCAAACATACTATGATGAACTTATATAAAATAAATAATCACTTATTATGGAAACAGTATCCAACCGGTTCGAACCCTCACCAAATTAGAAGCAGCTGAAGACTACGCAAAATCCTAGGTAAACATTTTATTTCTTTTATGCTCCCATTCATTCTTTAAGTATACTTTAAAAGGCAATCTCATAACTAATTAAATTCGCATTTCGTAAAATCAAAATATAAAATGATCCATAATCCCTCATATTTGAATTAATATTTTAACCTCAACTTTCGTAGAATAAAATATCAGACGTTATATAATTCTTAATATTTAAATCTTAGAACTTTTTCCTGTTATGAACTTTGATCAGAATTATTGTTTTCTTTTCGCAACGAAATTATAACACACACCTAACTTCAAAATGTAAGAGAAAGAAATATATTATATTATGTTCTTTTCTGTGCGAGTGCAAGAATGCGTGTATGTGTGTGCAAATAAATCTATTAACTAATGTTTTCATTTCTTTTATATTCAATAAATTCCATTTTTATTTAAACAAGTCGAGCATTCCTCAAATCATTCTCTATAATTAAAAAATATATTTAAGTATTATAAGTAAAATTTATTCACGCAATTAATTATGTTTACTTTTAAATTTGTCTTTTTTTTATCTTTGTTTTGTTTATTTCTTTAAACTTCATCGTGCCGTAAGTCACGATGTTTATTTACTATATAGTTAAGATAAGTTTAAGAGTTGGGAGGGCCTATTAATAATTTGTGTAAGTAAATGTCAATAAAGATAATATGAATAATTCTATTGGACTGTATGATAATGGGGGGATGATATTACAAGCTTCTAACTAATTTTTTTATAAGGACGCATAAATCAAACATTCGTACTAGTTGCAAAATAGCCAATATCTCGGCCCCATATTTGGATTGATCTGTAAATCAACCAAGCTTCTTCTCTATTGGTTATTATTGTGTCTTTTACCAAAATGATATTCTTGAAACAATTTCATCGCGACCCTGAGTGACCCTTATTGGTCCATGCTGGGAGTTGGAGCTTATGGGCGGGAATTAGACTTCGAAATCGTTTTGATATGACGTAAGGTGATGCGAGAAATTAAATTGTAAATTAAATCATCGTGTCTGGCGCCCCCTTGTGTTGATAATGAACAACTATCGATGTAGGAAAATAAATAAAGCTTTACGCTATATCATGTTTGTTTCGGAGCTCTCAATCCCTATATGATCGGATGAGTAAGGGTCCGGTTACAATATATTTATGGGGGTATCCTTTATGTAACCCATTACAAGGCAAAGATCATTCAAGTAATCCTTTATAAGAAGACATTTCTCGTCAAGCTTGCAATTATCACTTGATGAAGGTTTTTAGTAATTTTTCTTTTATCTTTAATAAAAAATAGCTAGGCAACAAATTTACTGACTAGTAAGAGAATAACTAACTGGTTGGCTTTGGGCCAGCCACTTGAAATAAAAGTCCAAGATAATCATTTTTTCAGATATGAAGGTTTATTGAACTTAGATTTGAACTTAATCTCATGTCTTGATATATGATTTTCTAATCAGCTATGCTTTTGGGTTGTGTATATGCATTAACAAAATTATTATATACTATTTTTGAAAACATAATTGTTTAATTTTTTATCAGCTTTGGTATTAATTTATAATTATTTATTTGTCAAGAAAAATTTTAATACAACATTAATTTTTGAAAAAATACTTTTTATAGTTCCATGTATATTGAGCACAATATTTTTAAAATATTTATTGAAATTCCATTTTATCTTTTTAATATTCTGACTTGGTAAATGTTAATTTTTATTAAAGTGCAGTTTTTGCTGAATATATAAATAAGTAAATAAATTTATAAATACATTCATCAATAACATTTGTTTTTATGTTCATTTAATGTATAATAAAATTGATGTTCATACTTTATTTATGTGTTTATAAATGTATATTTAAAACTAACATTTTTTGCCATGTGGGATATAGTGCTGTTGTAGAGTCTAAAAGTTTGTGAATCAAAATTCATGGTCTCAAATATCACATGACTTTTTAAGCAACTAACTAACTTCTAAATTTTATATATGAATTGTGATATTTTTAAAATTATCTGAAAGTTTTCAATAGCCTGAACTCGATTTGAAATTATTTTTTGAATTTAAGAATAAATCATGGATATTTATTTTTGTATAAGTATTTTATCAAGGAACTTTTAGAAGATGGCATAATATTACCCCCCCCCATTAATATTTTTTAATGCATTATAACTAATAATTGACATAAAAAATGTTTAATTAGCAATAGAAATTCATTTAATTTTTAATATCTGAGACATATTAACACAGTTGCCTGTTTATATGTGTATATGTATGTGTAGGATGGATATGTGTATTGCTTCTGGTTAATTTTTTAAAATTTTTAAAAATTCTTTTAATATGCTAGCCTAAATTTTGACTTAATAAAAGGATGAATAATTTATGTAAAGTATTGGCTTAATTGATTTTTTTTATTTCTTTATTAATTATTTTTATATTTATTTGTATCTTATCACTATTATAGAAAGACAAATAATAAAATGTTAAAGTAGAGTTTTGCAATGAAAGTACAAATATATGAATCATTTACATGTCACGAGATCAAGGCTCTAATCTGCTTATTTGATATGGTGTAATGTTGGTTTTTAATTTTCTTCTGCGGCATTTTTTTTTTTCTAAAGATTTCAATACTTTGCTTAATGTAGCTCTCTTATTTTTTACTCTTAGCCATATTCTTCCTATGAGGACTATTCAGTATGACATTTCATTAGAGTGATTCGATTTTGAGATCTTCATAATCAGAGTCTTCCTCTTTCATGAAAACTTTGTGCAAAGTTCATTATAAATTATTTTTTAGAAAATCCGTAAGCTAAAGAACACACTAATTAGTCTTATGATTTTTTATTTTATTTTGCCAACTTATTTTTAACATTTTGCTGGGTGTCTTGAATTGATATTTTTCCGATGTTTTTGTTATATAAATAAATTATCAGGTTTCGCTTTCATATGATTTGTAATTATATGTACAGGTGTGTGTAAGCCTGTACAGTGTATTAAGTTATATAAAGTTATATGAATTATTTGTATGTATGTACATACATAAGTAAAAATCTTCTGTAATATACACAATTTTTTTTAAAAATCTGTGCTCTTTTTTTTTTAAAAAAAAAAAGAAAATGCAAGCACACAATATTTTTACATACATAGAATTTCAAGATTAAAAAGTAATTGTGACAAATGACTTATTTTAATTTTGTAGTATAATTTTGAATTTAACCATTCATTATAGAAATAGTTTTAAAAAAGAATATTAAAAGTTTTACACGAGTCTATTTATAAGCTTCCAGCAAGGAAAATAATTGTGTAAAAAAATTGCCATTAAATATGCAAATAATTATCATATAATCTTTGGTGTATTTTATCCAATTAAACATTAATTATAGACTAATCCTTTAAAGTAGTGATATTCCTTTTTCCCCTCATTTAAAGGTCATATTCAAAGTTACATTTATTTAATGGATCATATTAACTCATTTTAAAATGTTAAAATGATTATTGAATTAATAATTAAATAATCATATGATTAGTTACTCAAATGCTTATGGGACATTCAATCATGTAAGTGATACTTTAAGTATAATAGTTTTATTTATATGACTAAATTGAAATTTTATTTTTATTTTTCTTAACTAATAATCAATTCAGATCCTTTATCTCGTGAGTTCACCATTCTACCATTCCATTCCATTACATTACATAGGGAAATTAACAATTTATAAATAAGGAAACTCTTTTTTATATTAGTTATCTTTTTGCCTGTTAACTAAAATGTACAATTAGAAATTAGTTCAAATTATTTTATTTTATATCATTCTGAAGAAATTTTGTATACATTATGTATATATCAAATCTCTGATATATATATATTTATATTTTGTTCTTAACAATGCTTCTTTCACTTTAGCTCAATGATATTGCAACCATCCATTAGTCCAGAAGTCAGACCAGTTTCTTTGCATTGGATGCATTTTAAATATCTACTTCACTATCATATTGTAATTTAATTTCATATACATATTTTGTTCATATTCTATAACTTCATATATATTATATTCAGACATATATAATGATATTAACTGTTTATACTTCTTGAAACATAAGATCAAGGATGTGAAAAGGATAAATGTTTCCTAAGATGCACATTTTAAGCTGAATCAGCACTCATCAGTTGGTCCAGATTGCAATCTCTTACACATATCTTTACCTTTTGTTTAATGTTATATAGATAGCAATTTATTATAGTTTGACTATAAATGTCAGACTTTCTGCATTCATAACTTTGACACAAACCACTTTATAGAAATATATTAATGTAATTTTACTAATCATTTATTAAACTAGAGATTATCCCTAATCCAAAGGTATTCTATAATTCTCAATTAATAATATGGGTGTGGTGTTACAGAAGTATCAACACCCATTTCTTTGTCCATATTGACTTGTTAACTTTCACTACACCACTCGCATATATTGTAATGGTCAAGTTTTGTATAATCAGTCAACAAGACTGAAAGACCAAGCAGGGATTGTCAACCAGCAGACATAGGGGTGAATCATCATGCTCCTAGTTTAAACCTCTATCTAGGCTTTTTAGTCTCAACCACCTAATTAACATCCTTGACATCACACAGTTTTCCCCTTTTTTATAGCTCAATGTATCTCAGGGTTCAAACTTGGACTCTTTTTCTCAGTGTTTTTTACAACTCACAACATGACAAGGATCAGCATTCCTAAGTCTTACATCAATTTATTTATCTTGGGTTTATTACATGATTTTGGGGTCTAATAATTTCTCTGTGACTCACAAATTAATATTATATCAATGAAGTACAAAATCATGGATGTACTAATTAAGCAAATGAATGTATTTCTGATAATAGTTAATCAATAAATAGTTCTGACTCACAAGTTTAAATTAACAATACTATAAATTTATTTACATAAGACTAACATAATTAAGAGAGCAGCTTACACATGGAGGACGATGACAATCTACTGGCTTTTACATAATGATATTAAAGGTAATGGCAGCTTACAACAAGATTGTGTGCCCTACTTAGCTAAATTCGAATTATGGATATTCATCAGTCCATTCTAGGTTTATCTATGATTTATTACATTCCCATTTATTGTGAAGGTTAACTTGTGGATGGGTTTGATTTTAAAGGTTACCTGGAGCTGCTAACAAGTGGAGGCTGGACTACAAATATTTATTAGAAATTGCGGTACTGCCTAAGAGCACATGAACAGTGGTATATTAAGACAAGGATTGGCTTTGCGATCTCATGGTGTGGTTCACTGCTGAAGATTGGATGTCCCTGGCTGCAGAGGTACCTCTGTTTCTAACAAAGGGTGCCCCCAATGGAGAGAGTGTAGATGTACTAAAATCCAGGACTTGTGGTGCAAGAAGTCTCTGGCTCTTGCGGAACCTGGACCAGTGCTAATATGTGGATTAGGAACCTGGGCATGCGGCATCTGGTCTGCTCTTATGCAGTTTGACCATTAAGATGCATGAACTACACAGAAATATCTATGAAATTTGATAATAAAGTGACTTCCCACGCATTTAAGGCAAAAATGGAAGTATATATACAAACAACAATCTATGAAACCTTCCGCATACAGAATTAAGATGAATAAAATTATTTTGCTCTGTTTATTACTATTTATACGTGAGGAATAATTTATATAGTTAATGATACATGAGTAGTTGGTAATTAAAACCCATTCACAATAATTATTTTCATAATCTTAAAGAGTAAAATCTAATAAATAATATTTAAAGGCTTTGAGGAGATTACTAATTTCTAAATAGACTGATAACTTTATCCAAAGAATTGCAGGTTTTATTTATATACTATTTATATGTTGCATCGATGAGCAATGCAATACATACATTTAGATTGCTTCATTATTATTACTTCTTCAAATATAAAATCTTTGATTACATATATACCGCTTGTTAAGGAAGTTCATTATATAAAATCACTATTAAAGGAGAAATATTAATTTAGCGGTATGCGAAGTAATTTCTAATAACCTT
This sequence comes from Epiperipatus broadwayi, assembly GCA_028023455.1. Classification (NCBI taxonomy): domain Eukaryota; kingdom Metazoa; phylum Onychophora; class Udeonychophora; order Euonychophora; family Peripatidae; genus Epiperipatus; species Epiperipatus broadwayi. The sequence continues at coordinate 1,433,596 of JAQFVV010012449.1, forward strand.
AGTTTTGTATGCGAAGTAATTTCTAATAACATTAGTTTTGACCTCAAGTAGATTAGATTATATATAGACTTTATTGAGCACATTATAGGTAAACAACATAATTTATAAATCTATTAAATGAAATATTCTTACCATCCTTTCTTAATTTTTATATCAATCTAAGAAATGACACATAGCTTTCCTTTACATGATTCGGGGGGGGGGGGGACTTTAAAAAAAGAAAATTTTTTTAAACATATTAATTTTGACATTAAAATAGAATACCTTAAGATTTGGCATCTTATCTGATCATTATATCCCATGGGGTTTTGAGAGCAGAGAAGTGTAAACATGTTTTAACTTTTGATTCCCTCCATCAAGATAATACATATAACTAAAATGAAATAAAACTAAATCTTTAATTTGTTCAATAATTAAGCCAGCAGATTTAACATTTATAGTAATTCAACATAGGTTACATAGGGTTGAGACTAGTTAAGAAATATATAAATTTAGTTACAGTTTGAATATTTAAACAGAATATAACAATTTTACTGGCAATATTAAATGATGGCTTTGGGATTTCTTTACACTTATGGATAGATGGATTGATAAACTTCAAACTGGTATTAATATGGTAGGATGTGGATGGGGCTTCTACATTTTACTCGAACTATTGGACACCAACTCCCCGATGACCTGGAGAAGCCTATGCCGACTATTCACACATTCTGGCAAGTATGGTCATTATAAATTATTACTGGCGTTATTAATAAGCAGGATTTGGGATGATTCACTAGAATGGTAACTTTTAATAAAAATAATGAAAATTTTTAAACATAAATTACGTTAGAGTTCTGCTTGTCCCATGATCAAAAAATATTAAGCTGAACCTCAAACAATGCCCCCTTCTGTGCTTATATTTTTTTTATGCTTGGGGCCTACTTTCTGCTTTAATAGATTTTAGGTTTAATTTTGATTTTTTTTATTTTTGTTCTATTAGCATTTTCATTTCTTCATATTTTCTACCACCGCTTTGGTTTCCTGTGCATTGTATTTTATTTTACACTACAATACTTTGCAATATGTACAGGATGAGCATGGTGTGAACTGTAACTATTTCTGTTATAGTATGTACAAATAGAGAAATATAGCACTTACTTTTCCTTATTTAATGGATTCCAACCCCTCTTCCATTGTCTTACACATTTTAAAATTTTTCCTTAATTGATTTTGTTTTACTTTGCCAAAATTCTTTAAATAAAATTATTTTTAACCAAATACTATTAACTAAGTATTTTCTTTGACTAAATATATGGCGTGATCAGAATAATCCGCTTTTAACCTTTTGAATAATGAAATTTACACGTCCGCATATTATAAATGTGTGCGGATATTTCTAACTAAACTATATATATAGGATGGGAAGTACTTTGATTAAAACATGAAGCAAGTATATCTGCATACAGATATACACCACTTCAATATTTATATATGTTTTTATTTTTAAAAAAAATTACTTGTTGCAAATCTTGATTTGGATTTTTTAAGAAAATTGATTTTTTTTATTTTATTATACTTCTAATTTATTTATGTAGTATATATTCAGATAATAGTATGTATATGTTTATTTGCATTCTGGATAAGTAATCAATTTATATTACAAGAAAACTGAAATAAAAAATGTTAATTTTTATTGTTTATTTTATCTTTTTAAAATTATTGAATTTATATTTTATTTGTGTATCAAAAGTAAATAGAATAAATTATGATGAAATTTGTTGTCAAAATACTTTTCTTTCATCTTTATATATGTATTTCAATTAAAAGTAAAAGCATTCATGAAGTAATAAAAAAGAATTTATTCATTTTTTCCAATAATATAAATAAGATCAATTGGAATAAAATCATTATAATTAGTACATACTCAGATGCATGCATTTTTCTAAATCTGCAGTTTTCTTTATACTATGAGGTGTATTCATATGTATTTATCAGAATTGAATCATTCAGAGGATCAAGTTAGTTGAGAAAGAAAGAAATGAGAAAAAATAAAATGTTTTAAACTGAATATTTTGATGATCATTCTAGAAAGAAATGTAGACATATTTTTAGTTTTTCATTTAAAAAGCTTAAAAATGAAGAACCAATGAAATAAAGCATATACTGATAGTTTTTTGACAATTAAAAGAAGAAATTACTATTTTTATTTAAAATTTAAGTTTTATATCTGTTTACACATGTGTAGTTATGTGAGATAGCTAAAAAAAAAAAAACTTTTAAAAAGCTTACAACAAAGCAAAGGCCTCTAACAACCCATTATACAGAAAATATGTATTTATGTATACTTATAAACTCTTGCAAAGCTTTTTTTTTGTACAAAATGTGCCTCTTTTATACATATATGCATAAGCATAAATATATATGTATATACAGGTTTCCATATAGAAATAATTATAAAAGTGGTAAAGTTCATAATTGTGAAACATGGTTAATAAAATGTTTTGGAACTGATATTTGAACTTTCATAACATTATATTCATTATCATGTAAAATAATTGACATATCTTATACATTTATGTATATATTCAACAGTTTTAAGATTTGTGTAAGATGATATTAAGAGGTATGCCAGTCTTTATTGGTATTTCTCTGAAACTAAAGGCGTTTTTTAATCCTTGTTATTAGCATATATTTTTTTGTGAATCAATTATTCATGTGAAAACATCTAACTATTGATGCTTTGAATTATGTCCATGTATTTATATATTAATCACTCATAAAAATAAAATCTTAAACATTCAGGGATACTACTTAGGTAAGAGGTGCTTTTATGCATGTTGAATTTCAGCAGTTTCACCTCCATGAATTCAGGGATACTACTTAGGTAAGAGGTGCTTTTATGCATGTTGAATTTCAGCAGTTTCACCTCCATGAAATAAAATTTGTAAATTAAAACAAAATGATTTCTGTAAAATTTTGATTAATAAAAGACACAAGAACAATAGAACATTAGAAAATTATAATTATTTATACATGTATATTTTTATTTACATATTTATAAAAAGTAATACATATTAACTCTCATGATTTTGTTGGACACAAAATAACTTTTAGGAATTTTTCATGTTGTAAATAACAATTAGCATTAATTCATTCATTTTTAACAAGCATATTAAAAATAGTTTTTGTTGATACTTTTAATTTCATTCAGAATCTCTCATGCATAACTTGTTTATGTTTTCTCTTAACAAAATTAGCTTTTCAAATATCCATGCAAAAATAGAATATTTACACTACTTCATGATTTAATTTTTTATATACTCATTATTTTAATATAATAACTTAGTTGTATTGTATATATTATACATTATTATATACATGCTATGCAGTCCAATATCTAGAGTTAAAAATTTACATTTTAAATTTTCATATTTGCATTGTTTATTCAATAAATTTTTAGAAGCCATTCCCACGCCTTGCACTTTCTTTTGTTTAATATGTTAATACCTAAAACAAAATCAAAATTTGTTCCACTAGAATAGAAAACAACTTTTTAGACACTTTCCTAGTAGATCAGCCATTTAGAAGAAGTTTCAAGTGATGTATGATTGTTAAAATCAATATGGTGGCATTAAATGATAATTTTGTTTTAATGAAATTTGTTAAGAATTAACTGTCTTGAAACATAATTATATCTTTTTAAAACAACTATAGGCTTTTTTACTAATTCTTTTTTTTTCTTTTTTGGATTTAGACTATCATGTATTTGGATAATATAGTGTTCTCTTCATATAAATCCAGTAGAATATATTCTTTTTTTTTTCTTTTAAAATTTTTATTTCTTTCTCATTAAACCATTTTTTTTTTCATATAAATCCAGTGAAATATATTTTTTTTTTTCTTTTAAAAAACTATTTTGTTCTCATTATACTATATATATACATCTTTAATACACAATCATCTTTTCAAAATTTTTATCACTTTTTCCTGCAATCATTCTCAATGATTTATAATATATATATATACCCTTCTCATCATAAAAAACAATAACATTTCTTTTCCATCTATCAATAAATCTTTTTTATATACATACAACATTATATAAACTACATATACTTACTTTCTTATATTCTAAACTTTTTGTTACATTTTATATATGCATGTCTTTTTATAACTACAACCAATTTGTTATATATGGCCTTTTTATTTTTACTAATTACTTTTAATTGCCAATACCTTTACATACAATTTGTTTTATTTAAATACATTATCTATATAATTTGTTCTATTTAAAATAGGTTTGTTTCTTTTTATATATAGACTTTGTTTTACCATTCTTTCCCTATATAATTTTATCTTTTTTAACATTTTTATCTCAAAATTTATATATCCAAATTCTTTACTATGTATATTAATATTTGAATTTTTATCATTTAATTGTTGTTCTAACCTTATCTTTAATTTATTTTATGTTATATCTTAGTAAGAAAAGCAAGTCATTCGTCATGTGACTTAACTTAATAAGCTTGTATTACAAATCTAATATAATGAGCATTCTAATAATTCTAAACAAGCTTTTCTCATAAATGCTGCAAGAGAAAGCATTTAAAATATCTATCTAGAATTATCCTTATCACCGAACTAGTTTTGAGCTAATGGTTCTTTTCATTGAGATGCTAGGATATTCAAACACTAAAATCTAAAATACCAACTCAAACTGAGCATTTATCTAATGCTTAACTATTAAGTAGAAAATCTGAAATTTTCAGATATCTATATGTCTTCAAATCCAGCTATCTAACTTAAATAGCTATATGGGTCTGAATAATTTTTTAGCTATGCCATATATTAATAGCCTTAACAATATAACATAGTCAAAGTTTCAAAAGCAAAATTATAATAGTAAGAAACTCAAGTTATACATCACATGACTTAATTTGAGGCTTTGGCACTGTTATATTGTTAAGGCTACTAATATATGGTGTAGCTGAAAATTATTCTGACCCATATAGCTACTTAAGTTAGATAGTAGGATTTTGAAGACATATAGGTGTCTGAAATTTTCAGATTTTGTACTTAATAGTTAAGTATTAGATAAATGCTGGGCTTGAGTAGTATTTTAGATCTAGTATCTGAATATCCTAGCACTTCACTGATGATAGCCATTACCTCAGAACTGGTTTGGGGATAGGGATAATTCTAGTTAGAGATTTTAAATGCTTTCTCTTGCGACATTTATTGGAAAAGCTTGTTTAGAGCTATTCACATGATGTATGAATTGAGTTTCTTACTATTATAGTTTTGCCTTTGAGGCTTTGGTAATGTTATGTTGCTAAGGCTATTAATATATGGAGTAGCTGAAAACTATTCAGATCCATAGATAGCTGGATTTGAATATATAGATGTCTGAAAATTTCAAATTTTCTACTTAATAGTTAAGTACTAGATAAATGCTGGACTCAATTTGATATTTTAGATCTAGTGTCTGAATATCCTAGCAGCTCACTGACAAAAGCCATTAGCTCTAAATCACTTTGGGGATAGAGATTTACTTTTTTACAATTCAATCCTATAAATTCCATTCAGATTTTCAACATTCTTAGTTTTTAATTGTATTTATATTGTAACAGGGTGGGGTAGGTGGGTGATGGATGAAATAAAAAGTGAATGTGGGGTGATGGAAAAATCATCATCAACCCCAGGTCAACAACATAAAATGAAATATCAATAGTTTATAAAGTATATATAAGTAATATATTATAAGAGAGCATGCGATTAGAAAATCTCTGAACATTGAGAGATCAATGAGATCAGCCAGCTAACTCAGAAGAGCAACTATAATAATTAATCATCAACCAGCATTATAAATAAAAGTAAGTATGAGTACTCAAGAGAAATAATCACTCATCATAAATGATCCACAATATAATACATCAGTACAGTAAATCAACAGTCAACCTTGTGACTGGATTGGAAATGGGTCTTGTGTAGACCAGGCTAACTACTGAGTCTTTTGCCAGCTTGGGCAATTATATAAACATGACTTGGATGCACCAGCTTAGCGCCCATCCATTAAAATACACAACTAGAAAATCTAACAATAATGCTGGGACATTAAAACATGCTGATCATCATCAATGCTCAGGCCACTTGTACTGGCCAACTATAAACCTAAATTTTTAATAAGACTAAAGTAAAATAAAAAAATAATAGTGCATGGGCTTTAAAGAGTATCCTCTTTTGCACCAACCAGGATAATGATTGATCCTCACTGGATGCCCAAAGCACTAAACACATCCCCATTTATCCGTGTCCGAAATCTAGCTCAGAGAACATGGGCTCTATTACTGTATGTGACCAAGAGATGATGGAATACAATTTTTAACAATTAAATATAAGTTTATTAATAACAATAAAAAAAAAAGATATTTAAGGTCTGATTTTGAATAATATACAATAATAAAAGTCATTATACTGTAATTTACAATATTGCTACAAAATTCAAGTTATTACATTAATTGACAATATTTACCATTCAAATTGTTACATTAATTTACAAAATGTATAATAAAATATATTCAAATTATTACTATGGTTTACATATATATATGCGCACAGTCGCGCGAAAAATAAAAATAAATTGACATTTAATAAAAATATATATATATTAAAATTTTACATATATGAGTGTGGGTGTATATACATACACACACTGACTTTTATCTATTTCAACTTTTTACAATAGTATTATAATTTTCTAATACATAAATTTCCTACCTATACGTGTGTATAAACAAAATATAGATACAATTTAAAATTAGTTTCAATTTATAAGTTCTCAAAAGTATAGTCAATTTTTTTGACAAGTATTTGTTGATTAATTATCAACGTTTTTGGACCAAATTACAAGATTTGCTTTTTCGATTTTAATTCAAACAAAATTATGCTTGCATTTAAATTATATATATATATTTTTAATGAATATGAAAATTATTTATTAGCAAATATATATAGCAAATCGTCTCTCTTTTAAACATTTGACTGGAGCAAATTTTACTTTCAGTTACAAAATTAAAATGTCTTTTATAAAAATATTTAAAAAAATACAACTCACTGTATACACACGCGATGTATTTATCTGTGGTTTCCTGCCTGCACAGATGAACAGTAGCATCAGTACACCAATTTCTTCAAGCTTTCTCTTGGTAAGCTTGGTTTTTGGTCCATCAGAAAATGTAATACAGGTTTGTTGTCATCTTCAGGTAAAATTATCCAAGTAATTAGTTGGCATACCATGAGCTTACTTTTGTGGTCCAAGCATTTGTCAAGCTGTCTTCTAGAACATATTTAAGCAGCTAGTTGATGCATTTGAAGTGACCCTGGCTTCATGAATCAAAACTGCAATAAACTATAAGGCAGCTACTGGACTGTCCTTAGATCTTTATAGGAGCTTTATATAACTCTGCTAGCTATTTTGTCCTCATTTTTTTTTCTTTCAGGCTAATGATTCAGAAGTGACCCAGGCTTCAAAACTCCTGTGAAGGAAAATAGTAGCAGCTCCTGCCTTCAGCAACATTAGTTCATGGTAGCAGGACTGATAACTCTACAGTCAGCTAAAACCAACTGCTGCAAACTTCAAGAAGCTGCAACAAAATATTATAACCAACTGAAATTTTCAGCTGACCCTTCTTACAAAAAACTATTATCTAAACTAGAGCTAATCTTGTTATCAGCCCTTTTATAGACTCATCTAAGGTCATAACAGCAGCTTGATTAAAAACAGAGTTTTTATTTTTATCTCACTAATCTCTTGGAATCTATATACATGTTTTCACTTAGACAATAAAAATTTAAAAATTAATTAAAGATTTCAAAAATACAATAGAGTGTTTTTAAATTTTAAAATCAGAGTAATAATTAATAATAATGCAATATTTATATTTATTCAGACCTTTTTAAAATATTAATTTCATAATGAAATTTTACTTTAAGCCCAGAGTTATTTAACCCTTTATTTATTATGGTTTTATTTTAGGAAATATATAAAAAAAAAATCTACAAAAATTTATTCTGTGTTTATTTCTACTTTTCTTTTATTTTACATATATATATTCACATACACTATATTAGTGTGTGTGATGTAACCCAACTGGTTACAATATATTAGACTATTTCCATCATCTAGTATTTGAGTATTGAATGTCTTTAGAAAAATTTAACTTTATTTAAATTTTCAAAATACATTTAACTGTTAGTAATAGCACACAAGTTAGTATATGCACAACATTTCAAGAAGTATTATTTTCCGCTCTTCTTCCAGTATTGCTGGTCAGGCCAACAATATCTGAAGAAGAGGTGAGAATAGTACATCTTGAAACATTGTGCATATTCTAACCTGTGTTCTATTACTAACAGTTGAATGTACTTTGAAAATTTAAATAAAGTTAATTTTTTCTAAAGACATTCAATGCTCAAATGATGGAAATAATCCAATATATAAACATAACTAAAATACCATCATCACAGACCTTCAAGGAAAACACATTCTTACTTTTTGTTTCATTTATCAAATACCCTAAATTAAATTTATTTTTTATATACTGGTTGCAAAATTAAATTACTTTTTTATATTTTCTATCTTTCATAATCTTTTTAATCTTAAAAAATATATTTTTTGATACGTTGTAACTATATATAATCTCATGCATATCTTTCTTTTTAAACATATATGACAAGTTATTTGCTGCATGATTTATTAATAATTTTAATTGGGTAATCATTTTTATGGCCTCTTCTCATATGTTATTCATTTCTTCCTGAAATAAATTTTTTTCTGAACACAAATTTATTCCTCTAATCATTCTATTATTAAAAATATTTAATTTATGTATATATTCTATATCTGATTCCCAATTACTTAATAGCCCATAAAAAGTATCCTTCCTATATATACTTGTCTCAACATTTATTTTATAATTCTTTATTACCTTTTTAATGTTAACATCCATGTAATTAATTGAATTATTTATTTCTTTTTCCACATAAATTTAATATTTTCATCCATTAAACACTAAAAAATAATCATCAAAATATCTCACATAAAATATAGGTTTGTATTTTGTTTCACTAAAAATATCTTTGTTCAAAATAATTCATATATAATGATGTTAGTAATCCATTTAAACAATTATCCATGCTTAAATCTTTACATTGTTTATAATATCTTTCATTGTAAACAAATTTATCATTCTTACAACATAAGTTTAAAATTTTATATAATCGATTACATTCTATGTAGATTTAATAATTATTTCAAATGCTTTATTTGGATCTATATTTATATACATATTATATAAATCCAATTTAACAATATATATATTGTACCCTTACTTCTTGATATATAAAATAGTTTAAAAATACAACTAGCTCAGTTACATTATTATGCTTAATTAAAATTTGCATATCTATTTTTAATATACTTTTATATTATCACATCTTAATTAAATTTATTATTAATTATCCAAATCAATATAGTTCCAGATTATATTAATTAAATAAGTATTTAATAAAATTATGAGACTGTGAAGTAAAGTTACAAAGTAATAAGCAGATTTACACTGAGTTAATATCTTCCAAGATACTGTCTCAATGGCATAAGAATACTACCACTACCTTATCATCTTACCACTACATCTATAGCATTCTTATGACTTTTAAATGAAATAAATTATCTTCAATAATACTAAAATAATTCCTAACTTTTAACTTAAAATATAATTAAATAATCTCAGGTTCCTCTAAGTTGTTTTAAAATAATAATAAATTATGTAAATAAGTATGATGTGGGATTTTATATCAAACTTAAATACACCTAACTTATTTTAATAATAATAATAAATAATACTAATCTTAGAGTGTAATTTAATCTCATCTATTTCTATTATATAATCAATCATTAAATGAATAAACAATTATATGTATATCTTTTATTTCATATGGTATCTTCATTTTAAAATAGATCAAAATCTTATACTTAATAATCTGTAACAATAGACAATATTATATTCTTATAATGTGTATTATAATCATCTTATGACCATTATAATATTTATGTTCATGTCAATCAATTCTTATAAAATAATGTTAAGCAAATATTGTATTCAATTCCAAGTAATAATAACAAATTCATTTTGTGCAAATATTATGTTTATTTCAAATTACCTGATGTCAAAATGCTGTGGTGAAAAATAATGAAACTCGACACACTTTTAAAACAAATTAACAAATTTATTTACAATAACTTCAAATAAGAATTTATTTACACTATTTACAGTTTTAGAATTTAGGAAAATAAATAAAAAATAAAATAGGAAAATACAAATATAAGAGGCTTACACTGTTATTAACTCATGTACTTAATAAGCAATTTTACATTCCTTCAAATGCTATACCAATAATATTATAGTATGTTTTCAAAACTTAGATTTTTCTTAAAATAAATAGTAGTGTACTTTAATTACTACAAATAACAATATATGTCAAGACTATTTATGTAGCATGTGTAAACAATGAAACTCTACTAATTAAATAGCTACATTAATTAAGTATTACCATTTATAATGTATTATCATGTATTCACTTTATTATTAGCATTGCTTAATGCTTTATATAAATTAATGTATCTTTATAGTGTATAACAAATAATTAACTGTAATTATACTTTACTTAATATAATTCCTGTTATATGTTTTATCAAATATGCATTATATATCTCTATTGTTCAAATATTATTATTTAAATCATTTATCAATTCTAAATTCATAAAGCATTACCTTAGATAAATTCTATGATTCTTTTCTGTGTAAAAATCATTACTTTACTTAATGTGTTTTTTTAATCCTTTCTGATAATTTTTATCTATAAACATCCTCTATATTTATCTAAAATTTCCGGAAAACAAACATCAACCTTAAATAAAATATTCATCATCCAAATTACCTATACTACATCGTTTATACTTAATAAACTTCAATCCAAATATAAGCTTCTACCCATAACGTAACTTAACTTATTTAATAAAACAAAATACAAAAAAAAAATAGAGTCTTTTCAAATCTATTCTTATCTTGCAAATAATAAAATAATTACCTAAATAAAGAATAAATATAATTTTAATACTATAACATAATAAAATATCAAAATTTATTTATGAAAGAATCATATAATTATTTCTAAGCTTCTTACGTAATGTTGTATCAGGTTTATCTTATAAATTAAAATTATGCATATTTTAATAAAGTTCGTTGCCAATATAATGTATGTGTTTTCATAAAATATCTATCCATTCATTCTACAACAACATAATATTCAGTTGATCTAAAGAAAAACATATTAAATTCATTAAAAATCATTATACAATATTTTTACCATAATAATAATAATGTCCACTCTGCTACCCATCATTCTTCGGAATTTGCAGCTTCATAAAATAAAAATTATTCACATTTATACTCATAAACATTCATTAGAATATTCCGTGTTATATTAATTATAAAATAAATTTATGTAATTAATTATTATATTATTTTTAAATTATTATTTAATAAATGTACCTAACCTACTTTTAATAGTTTAATAATATTTTAAATTTTATGTTAAATAAATAAAATAAAGTTCATATTACGTATTTCCAGCGACGTCTTTTGTTCTACCATAAAAGTTCTAACAAATATCCTACGTATAAAGTCAATAGAACACTATTTCCTGTTCCGTTGTATCACGTGTTTCTTGAAAGTTTATAAAAAAAATAATAACGTTCTTTTTTAAAATAAAACTAAGTTCCCACAAGAAAAACAAAATAAAATTAAAAAATAGCTTATAAATTCTCTTTCTGGATCCAGTTCTTCATAAAATATTGTTCAAAAGTTATTATTTCTAAATTAATTTATAATTGTTGAATTATTCTCATTTAATTACTTCCATTAACTTAACTTGGCCTAATTTGGTTTGGCCTGGATGTCCACGTATTACTTGCGCATTTTTCAAAACAATATATCTAGGTAAGAATTTATTTTTCCATCTATAATGTCCAGCGTTTTAGATTACTTTAATATAATAATTTTATTATATTACGATTTTAAATAATCATCTTTATAATCTATTTGCCTTTTCAAATCGTCAATATTTAGTCTTTTAAGCACAAAGACCTAACAAGGCAAGTATTTATTAAAATTACTACTTCTTATATCTTTACTTAAGATATACCTTTTAATCTTTTAAAATCTACAAAAATACTTTCTTTCTATAGAAGTATTCATATTTCTTTTAAATATCTATTTACAATAGACAATAGTAATTTAAACCTTTAAAATATTTATAGTCCAAAATACTACTTTTATCCATCTCGTAGTTTTATGTACTAATCCAGCGTCTATTATTTCTCTAGCATAAAGTTTCTGATATATTTCTCCTATACGTGATGTTTCCATGATTATTCGTACGTAAATTGAGCTTCGATATTGAGAAGACCAATAGGGAATTATTAAGTTTCTACTGCATACTTATCATTTAAAAATTATAAAATTATATACACTAACACTCTTATGATTTTTAAAACTGATTTTAAGAGCGTTTATAAATTTACTTGGCTATTTTCTCAATAGCACGATTAACTTAGAAATTTAATTACAGAGAGAGAGCCCCCTTCAACAATTGAATCCAGCTTTTATACTAGAAGAGTCTCCTCATCTGATTGGTACGTTTAAACAATCAAACTTTGCTGGCTTATTTACATATTTATCAACTCACTATTAAAATAAAATAATGACTTATTTAATATTTAATATTATTACATTTTTTTTTACAATAATCTTTATCGTTTATTTAAACCTATTAAACATTCTTTTGAAATATTCTTTCTCACTTAGTTTAAATTTTAACCCTTATAAGATCATTTAAAATAAATCAAATCTTTTAAATACGTTATATTTCTAAAGTAATATTTTTAAAAATCAGATCTAATATTTTACATTAATATCTTTATTTTTATCTCGTGATAACTCACGTATTATTTATAAATTTCACAATATAATTTTAAAATAGTTTTGCAACTTTATGAGAAAGCTTCCAAGCATGTGTGTGTGTATCCCTAATTAACATCTGTTTTTACAATACAAGAAACGCTTCCCATAATCTAAAAATAACTTAACAATTGCTTTTTTTAAAATAAATATTTATTTTTAAAAATAAATAAGATATTATATCAGATTTTAAAATAATTATTTGATATGATTAAAATCAAATATTAATCTCAATTTAAGTACTTATAATTTAAAATATTTTTATTCACTTTTAACATATATTTTAAACTAAATAAATATCTTTGTCTAATTTTAACTTGTCTTTTAATCACTTTAGCTTCAAACATTTGTTATTAAATTTATTAATGCAGTATTACATCATAATCATCATCATTTTAAATATCTTCTCAATATCAACACAATTCACATATCAAACACTCATAGATTGCTTTAATTAAACTTATGGTAACATTATCACAAGCAAAGTCAACATCACATTTTTTAAAACACTTCTTAAATTTAAAATTTTCTACTAGATTAGCACAAAACTTAAATGGTGACCCATACAAAAGGGCACAATATATATATTTGAAATTATTTTCTTCCAAAAAAAAAAAAAATTTTTTTTTAATCTTTTAACAAATTCATTTCAATTATTAACATTATTTTTTTTTCTTTTATTTTTTTTTAATTTTGTTAAATAACCATTTTGATATCTTCTCATAATATACATTCATATTATTAATTATAGGTCTTAATGATATACCTATTTTATATGTTTTTGGTACTTCATGTATCATGGCATTTTTAAAATTCATTATTTTCAGTTTTAATAAATATTGTCTATCAGTATTATCTTTTACATACATTTCTGTTATAATCTTTTTTATTTTTTTATTTTTCTCTACTAAAGATTTATTGTTGTTCTTAAAAATTCTTCTTTAATAATGATGATAATAATTTAAATATATATATATATATTGGTAATATTATGGATAAATTATGAGTCTTTAGTTAAATAAAAAATCCCATACCTTCAAAATCCAAGATAAAGCAGATTAATAAACATGTAAAAAAAATATATTGGTATTAAAAAAAGGATATAATTTTTTTTGTAGAGAAAGAGCACTGGAATCAAACTCAGGATCCCATATTTCAGTCTCACTCTCTGCCATTGCACTATGCCAAACAATCTATACTGATATTTATAAAATATGACTGGTAAATGTAAAAAAAACTTATCCAATATACTGTAGAATTACTGTAATTGTTATGAGAATATTTTTTAAATAAGTTTATTTTTAAATAAATTGTTAATAGTAATGTATCATTTTTATATAAATTAGGATATTTAAATAAAATTGATTCAGAAATCTAAACATTTATATATATATATATATATATATATACATGATGTTTAGATATATATATATATATATATATATATATATATATATATATTTAATTATCATGGCAACATGATACCAGACTGTTTAGTTTAGTGTAATGTTAAAATATATAATTGGGGCATATTTCAAGCACCTGTAGCAAGACTAATTAAAAAAGTAATCCTCTCATATTTAAATAAAAATGTTTATAATCAGAACATATTTCTAACATTGGAGTTATTCAGAAATCAGAACATTTTGATTTACATATAAATTGTATTAATTATCACAGCTAAAGCCAATTTATTCAGTTTAGTTTAATGGTAGAGTATATTTCCCAAAATTGTCAAAAGATAAAGCAAATAAGTAATCCTCTTAGATTTAATTAAAAAATATCTTTACAATAAGAACATGTGTCTATCAATGGAATGATTTGGAAATCTAAAACATAAATTTATCAATTATCATAGTGATGTGGCATTCCCATTGAAGAAGCACCTTTGTGCAAGGCACAACCTGCATGAAAATGACAAAAAATAAGAATTTATTTGCTTCATGTATTGGTCATTTATTATTTATTTTTTTAAATATATATTTTCATTTTTTAAAGCAAAATGATTTTATTTTTATTTTATATGTATACTTTCCATAATTTACTTTTATTTCTATTAATAGGTTTTGAAGTTAGCATTTAAAAAATAAGGCACACTATATTAAGTGTATGATTATATAATTAAAAATTTTATTTTACTAACCTTGATTAGTATCTATTAAAAGAGATTTATAATTCTCATCTTTGCTCTGAAAAATCTTGATACTATGATCATGTAATAAATAAATTATTGCTATTATTTAGTTTGATGAATTGACTGAAATTGTATTCAACCTGTTATTTCAGTGCTGAATGTCCCATGACCTCCTAAGAAACTGATTATATATGTGTATTATAGCCTTTCATATATATATCCAGAGAAAATCTAGATGTAATGCATTACAATACACTATGTTCACATAGACAGTATATATACATATATGTCTTTTTATTGATTTTTTTTTTGGCATGTTTTTTATATTTTTGACATAGTTCGATTAAAAGTTATATGTAATATATTATATCTAAATAAAATTATTTTTATTATAGTTTTTTATGTAACAGTAAAAAAAAAAAAATCTGTTTATATAATACACTTAAAAATTTTATGTTGTAGTGTAGAAACAAAAATGACAAAAAGAAAATGTGGTTGCTGTAAAGCATTTTATTGCAGTATTGATCTCAAAGAGCTAATCATCAAAACATTGGTTGGTCAATTATCTGATCAATAGTGACTTTGATTTATTGACATTTTCCCAGATAAGAATTGTAAGATTCAACAATTACAAAGGCAATTTTTCTCACACTATTTTTTTTAAATAAAATAAAATTTAAAATTTATCAAATAGAAAACTGAATTAATATTGGAATAGTAGTGCAATTGAGCCAATGGAAAAGTACTTTTCAAAAATAAATAATTGTTTTGAATAAAGTTAAAAATTATACATATTGTTTGTTTTTATATGTATATTTCATTATAGTTTCATTTTAATCAAATAGGAAGTTATTATTAAAACATTTTCAGTGTATTAAAAATAAATACACCTTCATTTTAAAATTTGTTATGCTATGAATAATATATCTGCTTGTAATTACCACATGTATAACCAACAACAAATATACCCCAGAAAATTGTAGTTATGAGAATCTATCAAAATTCATTTATGAATAATTGTTTATAACAATCCATGGGCCTGAATAAAAGTTGTACACATACTTTTTCACAATCAAGATATCACATATACTAAAAATTGTCCAGAATTAAAAATAAAACCTATTTCTGATATACCTGACAAAATTATCTTCTCTGCTAACAAAAATGTTAAAAGAGCTCTGATTCTGATACTAAACATGCCAGGAAAAAGGGTAACTTTAACTCTTCAAAAACATAATATATCAAGCATTAAAATTGCCACAAAAATGTGCAAAGACTCCACTAATACAATAGAATCTCACAGCTATGTCAATTTCTTAATAATCACCAAGGTAATATCTTTGTCGTTAAAAGAAACAAAAACTACTTTATCACCCAAACTAATCTTTACTAACACCCTAAACAGTAAATATATATTTATACATAAGCCCTACACCAGACCAGTACAAAGTACAGTATTCTATAATAAATACACAACTTCTATTAAAATTAAAATAATATTCATTCAGTTATTGCAATCATTATTTTTTTTTATTTTTCAGTCACAGTTGTACTATTTTTTGGCAATATATTCATGCTAAAAAGGTGAAATCCTACATGAGCCTGGTCTAACTATCATGGGTGGTGACTATAATTGCTTTTATAATGATCTACCATGTACTTGAAACTAAAACTCAATCAACTGGCCTTACTATCTTACTTTCACTTTACTCTCTAAATACTATGTCATTTATTGGATATCAAGGATCTTCTCATTGATTTTCTTGTTTCTCCTACTGACCTCAAGATTTACATTTACTTATGTAGTGTTTCATTTTTTGATCATCATATATGTGTAACTCTCACCCAAAGCACCATTTTACCAGTTAATTTAAATTAACTATTGATATCTAATATATTAATGGCCAGTAATTACTTTTATCCACTACAGAATCTCTCTTCATTTGAAATATAGACACAACTAAAAAAATTTTTAAATAACTGATGTTTTGATTAATTAGCAGATTATCATTCAAATAACCATACAAATCAACATATTGATAAAATCAATTTAATTCTTCAAGCTATTATACAATACAATGATGCAAAACTCATTCATAAACTTCAAAGTCAAACCAAACAGCTAACTGCTCTTTATAACCAAAATGCCTTGATATATAGGCTTAGAAAGATGATCCCTAATCTTTCAACTTTAATAAAAACTACTATAAATTATGCAAAATCAACTCCTTCTTATGTCTTTGGTATTCATGTTTTGTTAAAAGAAAATACACTTGCATCAGGCATCACTGTCAATATCAAACTTCTTGAACACTTGAAAAACATCTAAAAACAGTTAATTATTGATTCATCCTCTATTAACTGCATTATACAACTTTCATAAAATAATTATACCTCATAGTAACAAATTCTTGAGAAAATTATGTGCTTATATTCCCACACCTCACTAGCAAAAGATTTTATTCCAATTAATATTTCCGAACATCTAAATTATATTATCACTCTCATTTTATATAAATATTATAATAAACTTTGTTCACATGAATATTACATACCTAATTTATTCAGTAAAGTAATTTCTGCTTTATGAAAAAAAATGGAAATATCTGATATCCATCAGTAAATGGCTGGTTTCTCATCTCATTGGAGGATATTGATCAAAAAATCTTTGCAAGAATCATTCTTAAACAATTAAATGATCTTATACTTTCTAAGCTTTCCTTATTATATTATGCAGTAAAAAACCACAGTGTATCTCAAACTTTTTTTTAGCACAGGAGTCAATATTGTATGCAAAAGAAAAGAAAATTAAAAATCATGTCACATGCCAAGTTGACTTCAAGGCTGCTTTTGATCTGGTAAATTGGAAATACTTCTTTAGCACATTAAGTAAACTTCTGCCAAGCCATACACACATAATTGCTGCCATAAAAGTTATTTTAGCAATAGATCTACAAGCTTAACAATTACATGTATCTGTATTTATCTTTTAAACCAAGCATATTAGCAATATATATATAATCAAAAAATTTGAGAAGGGGACAGTCTTCAGAAACCTGCAGAATATCTGAAAAAATTCAAACTACTAACAGGATCTACAATACATGCTTGTAAGTCATCTATGAAGCAGGTTCATTCTTCACAGGTACTTACATACTCATCTTTTCTTGGAATTTCAATAAACTTATCTAAAGCATCTGATTGTCAGCAAGTTCAATACA
Organism: Epiperipatus broadwayi; assembly: GCA_028023455.1. Taxonomy (NCBI): domain Eukaryota; kingdom Metazoa; phylum Onychophora; class Udeonychophora; order Euonychophora; family Peripatidae; genus Epiperipatus; species Epiperipatus broadwayi. Next base: position 1,452,012 of record JAQFVV010012449.1, read on the forward strand.
AAAATGAAAGCATTCTGCCCAAAGTGCTTTATCCTATTGTAAAAGTTCATGTAATTAATATTCTGGATGGTATATCACTTGCTATAATCCATGGATGCATCTTTTTAGGGCTCTTGTTAAAAATCTTATATCTACTCTATCAATTATGAGTATTTGTTTTTCTATTTGTAAAGGTGATCTTAATATATCCTCAATTATTTGTCTCCTATATCAGAGCCAAAATATGCAACACATTCTTAGTTAATCCAATCCTGAAAGCCGTTTCACCCTCTAGAACCTTGTTTGCTTCATTTCTATATGCAAATTGTTCCTTTTTTATAAATCATGCTATCAAGCATGCTGATCTGTTGAACAATTATAATATCAAATGTTTGGTTGATGTTTCATTTAAAGATTTGAAAAAAAGTATATCTCCTAAAAGACATCTATGGTGGACCTCAAATTTTCAAAACTTTAATCAGATTCCAAATTATGTGTGATCCTCAATCATGATGGAAATTTTTGTTTAACTTATTACTTGGCACAATTCCTATCAAAACCTTCCTCATTATCCATTTTGAATTAAATCTGGATGCTACGTATGTTTTATGTAATAATCATCCAGAAGGTATGATACACATTTTTCAAAACTGTCCATACTTCTCATCCTTACTGCGCTTTGTCTTTCACAAAGAAATAGTCTTAAATAATTATTTCAGAAAAATATAAACTCATACTCTTAGAACAATGTGTCTTGTTCACTGTTCTTCAATTTTTGATAACAAAAAATGCAATGTTTTTTTTTTAAATAAAAAGTGGTATAATACATATTTATATGCTCTAAAATACCTACCTAAAAGTACTATGAAAATTTGGAAGAACAATATTTTTATTAGTTGTACATTATTTTAGAATAATATAAAGCATATAAATTTTGCATTCATCTGCATAAAACTTAAGCGTTTTCTTTCAAATATTAGTTGTAATGATTATATCTTTATAAGCAATGTGTTATGTTTGCAAATTCCTTTTTTTCTCTTATATATATGTTAATACTTGTATATAATCTATTATTAATAAAGTTTATAATTAAAAAAAGGTTTTAAAACTGTACATTGATTCACTAATTACAAATACATAAATATTAGCTTTATTCCTAATTGATGCTTCTGCAGGTGTGCTCTACTTCATCAGAGATAAAATAAATCAGGAACCTGAATATGACTTGGGATTTTTTCTGATAGCAAGTCCATATCAAGTAGCTTGCTATCCAATTATCTGTCAATAAAGTTATATTTATATATTCTTAGCTGTATTGTAAACCAAATGAAGAAAATTATTAAAACGTTAAACTTTGAAAAGTTGATTAACTTAATTTATTAATCTTTTCCTTCCATTTCTCTTTTTAAAAAAAAAAAAAAAAAATGCTGGATAGGTATTTGCCTCACATTGGATTGTTTAAACAAAATTCTTTAATATAAATCTGGAATAGTGTTGGTTTAAAAAATGGTATAGTATTTAAGTCATGTTTTCTGTCCTTTTTTTTTTTTTTTTTTGGTAGATTTAAATTAAAAAGATTAAGATTTTAACAAATTTGCAATAATTGTTAGTATATTCTAGTTTATAAAAAAAATTTGAAAGTTTTAGTAATAACTTGAATTACTTTATTGAGATTGTTATTTTATTATAATAAAACTACATTTCAATTATATTATGAGTAGAAAGTGGTGGGTTGTGTGAAAGTCTGTGCTCATATATCCTATATATTACATATATAGATACAGGTATATAATAAGCCTGTATTTCAATTATTACATAGTAGAGATGTCTCCCCATCTCTTGTAGATGTATTAAATGAATTATGTTCTGTACATGAGGGTTCAGATTGACTTTAGGTCAACGTGGGTGTGACGAGAACTCAGCCTTAGGGTGGCCTTTGGGCATTCCATCATCAGATTTTCAATTGGTTGGATGGTTGAAGAGTTGGAGTGTGGAGTGTATTGAAACCTGTTCATTAAAGTATGAAGATTGGCTATCTTAATATATATCTGAGCACTTAATGCATATATGTATAGAGATGATAATCTGGACCAACTGAAATACGTATATTGGTGGTTGTTTATCTTTTCGACATATATGTATGTGTTCAAGTGTATTAGTGTTATGAAATGGAGTTGAGAGTGGTGGGTTGTGTGAAAGTCTGTGCTCATATACCCTATATATTATATATTTAGATACAGATATATAATAAGCCTGTATTTCAGTTATTATTTATATAATTGACATTCTGCAGTTGATTTCACTTATAAATATTAGTTCTTCATAAACTAAGATAGTATCTTAGGTAGGATGTGATATATTTTCATGAATAGAGGCTTGCACAGTGTTTATATTTATCTGAGTCTGATTACTTTTTTAATTAAATGAATAGCTTTTTTTTTCTGTACTATTATTTTACTTAGTAACTACATCTGCTTAAATGCATAATAAGTAGTGATAAATTAATTATATCACTAATATATGGTGTATAATGCATATTTCCACTAAAAAATATTTTTTTTAGATGCTACAAATGCTATTCACTACAGAACAAATATTAAAAAAAATTTAATGAAATAGTAAGAAACCATGTGGAATGTATCAATCAATAAACAATATTTGGAAGAGTAGATATAACTTAAATGAAACATTTAATTTTTTTAAATGAAAATCATTTTATGTAATCAATATTTAATATTAATAGTAGATGAAAAATAATCAATTACCTGATATGTTAACTTTTGCCAACATGTAGTCGATGATTAGATAATAAATTTGTTATATTTGCAATGTTCATATATATGTATGAATTATTATTATTTTATTTTATTAATAAAATTCAAAGTAGTAATCCTAGAAGTCTTATAATTTCATTATTTAATTGGGATTTATAGTACTCTATTTACAGTCAAGGAAGGAAAATATCTGATAAAGAATGGATAAAAAGAAAGCTATTTGTACTGTAGTAGATTACTTAAGAACAAAGAATGTAAGAATGTTTGTATGTTATTATATTGATAATTATTACTATTTTGTATTAATTTGATATGATTTTACAATAAATAAAGCTTAATAAGACAATTGATATTTAACTCAATATACAACTTCTAAGTTTTTTATAAATTTAGTGGAGTTCAGCTAAAGGGGAGAGATATGATCAAGAAATCACCAGAACTCAAATTTGAATTCTATAGATATATGAAGTTTAAGTGTTAATCCATATGTAATATGATTCCCTTCTGATCAACAATCAATTAAACCAATACACCTTGTTTACTTTCCAAGTCATATAACCTTTTTATCATATCCTACATAAAATTAAGTATTCATTACAAATAGGTTGGTAATTACATATGCTAATATATTAAACATAATTTGCCGCCAAATGTGACTGTTCTTTATATGAGTAAAATGGATGGTAAATAGATATATTTAATATCAACACACTATTATGTATTCTTCATATAACATTTTTAGATTTGACAGAATTTTAATTTATTGTCACATTTTTATTTACAACTGTCAAACTCACTCCACTCACAACCTTGACACCATCCATCTCAGATAAATACAATAATGATTATTACTAATCATTTACTAAACTAAAGATTAACATATCTGGGGGGTTTTTCAGGGTTTTTTAAAATATATATTTAATATTCTGATACTAATTATTCTACTTTATGCTTATATTTTGTAAATAGCATTTGATTTTGTTGATTTCATGTCAAGTTGCAATAAGTTCAATAGCTTTATTTTACTTCTCAATTCATTTAAGTATCAATTTAATTTGTGTTATTTTTATTATGAAATTATTAATCTTTTAAATATTTAGATTTTGTGTTTAAAGTGTTCAAAAACTAAATTATCATTGAAACCGTAAATCTTATTTATAAGTCCTGATAATGAATATTATTTTATAAAAATTAATAATTTTTAGAACAATTGTTGTTGTGTTAGTTTATTTATTTGTTATGTAAAAAATGTATTAGACTTAAATATTTACAGTATTGTGATATCTAGTGATCTCTGAATTTAGTCTTTTAAGATTTGGTGGAAACTATCAAATGTCTTAAGCACTATTATGAAAATAATGAATAAAATTAATAGTGTTATAAAAGCCTAATTTACAATTAAATATTACATTATGAAATTAGGTGTGTACATTTTTTTGCTTCAGACTATCACTATCCCAAAAGCAGTTGTTGTAATTAAGCTTGATTAATATAAACTTAACAGAAAAATAAATCAGACATAAGTCATAATATTTAGAAAAACCTTAAAAATTCAAATTATACTTGCTTTAAAAGTGATTAACATTTGTATGATAAACAATGCATTTAAAACAATAAACAAATTAATAATATGTAAAATATAAATTAATATAGTTCCATTTTTGAAATATAATAAAGATTATTTTACTGTAGTTATGTTTTGGGGGTATCATTATTTTTAATATCAGTTAACATCTTTTTTTTTTTTCTAGCATATTCTTTGTATGTATATATTTTGCTTTTATGCTATATGTAATTTCTATTTTTTAATTTTTCAAAATAATAATAAATAATATTTTGTTTTCATGGCATCTTTTCTATAATAACCTTTTTAAGACTATTCATGTTTTATTTCTGTAACATGCTATACTACAAATAAACATCTATGTAGATATTTTTATTAAAATTTTTTGTCATTGGACTTCATATTTTTTAATTGTAAAAGCATAAAAATGGCTTTATATGTTTACTCGAAATATAAACAAATTATCTGACCTCTATTTGCATTCATCGATTTTATTTTTAATTGTTTAAATAATGTTTGAATAAATTAATAAAACGTACTCTATATTTAATAATTTTTATGAAAATTTTTTTTTTACAAATTTATGCAGCATTTCTTAGAGGTAAATTTTATAACAATTCAAAAATATACAAGTAGTGACATGATCTATTCATATCCAGCACTATTTTAATTTTATTGCAATATGATTTTTTATATGATATTTATATCAGTATGTCTCTTACTTTATAAATCTTGGATAATTAAAAAGTAGTTTTTAGAGAAGATGGATTTTTAAATAAACAAGTAAAATAGCCAATGATTAAATACTTTACACTAAAAATCAATAAGCAATTAATTGAAATAATATTAAAAGATGTATAATTTTATAATATAAATAACTTTCAAAAACTATTACATTTCACAACTAAGTAGTAAGACAAAATTGTGAGAAAGAGATTGAAAAGATGATAGATATTTACTTTATAGGAATTATTGATGATTGACACTACCATTGGTATTCATTTCAGAGAAAGTATATGAAAAAGAAGAGTTATATTCATTCCATTTTTCTTATTTTTTCAGTAATAATAAGTCAAAGAAAACAATAAATTTTGCAATGCTGATTTACTGAATAATGTGTTTTGTTTTGCTTGGAAATATATGTTTATATTAGTGGAATATATATAATTATGATTGTTGATTATGTATGGTCTTTATCAAATCTGAGATGTTAGAGCTAGGGAATTTTTATTTTGTGATTATAAGTTTTATCTTATACTGAGTTCTACCTTCCTTTCATTAATAATATTTTTAAGGACAATGGCCTCTTTTTATTATTTTATCTTACTTCTGTTTATTGTTTTTAATGTCTTATTTCATCACTATAATGGGAAGCTATGATATAGGATGATGTTAATAATAGTTAACTATAGTCATGTTGAAAGGTTTATTTTAAACAGCATGAGAAAGTGAATTATAAACTACTTTAGCTGAGTTGAAAAATTTATGAAATGTCATTGTATGAAACCAGGAATTGATGAGCATTTAATGATCTTAATAATAATAAAGGATTGCGAAGAACACTGATTCATTATGCTGTTTTAATGTTAATTCTCTTATAACTTTTTTAAGGTATAAGTTCTATAACTTATTTTGTCTCATAGCTTTATCATTGTCAATTATCTTAGACATTATTGTATGTACATATTTATGCATTGCCAAGAAATTTGCTTTCAGTAAAAATATTTAGCATATATGTATCTGATTAACATTTTTATTGCTTGTTTTTTTTTTCAGTTTCTAGTATTTAAACAAATAATGATTAAAAATACGACAAAAAACGATTCAATTTGTATAATTACTTTAACGTTTTTTTAAATTATTTTCTTGTTGTCTTTAATTAATTTTTTATTGCATTTTTAAAAATAAAAAAATCAATATTATTAGAGTGTTGTCATCTGTTTGAAAAAGCAAACATGATTTCAAAAAAATAAATTTTATTATATATTTCCACTAATATTTTTATTATTACTATTATTAATCTTAAATATTTAAAGCGAAGTTAGGAGCTTTTATAGTACTTTTTAAATCAATGTGATAAGCATTTCATCAAGTTTGTATAATGAGTGCTTTTTACATAATGACTACTTGCAGGTTCAGAATAAACTTTTATTTCTTCAACCTCTTTGCATAGAGAATATGTCACATCATTTGTTAAAGATAAAAAAGATATTTTGATATAGGTTAATATTTTTTATTATGATAAAATAAAACTCAAATTTTAAAAAAATATTAATTGGACTGTTCAGATGAGGATCAGTAGGCAAATCTTAAAATAATTGCAAAATGATACAACTTTTGTCTTTGATGAAGAGAGTTGTCTTGGATCTATAAATACTGAATTCAAGGTTTAATCTTGAATCTTTATTAATTCTTTTTAGAATGACTGTTTTTATAAATGTATTCCAGTACCTTTGATCCACAGTTTCTCAACGTCACTCCCACAAACTTTCTTATCAACTTAGCTCACATGTGATTTTTAAGCCTTTAAATATCATCAGATCCAATATAGGATAAGTTCCTTTATTTCTTCTCTTTTCTACCAAACATGTCTACCCAATCTCTCAATATTGTCAGTGATGCTAGTTCTCATTCATGCATTATGCTTTTAATCCTTCTTTGTTAATCTCAGAACACATCTCTTCTTACTTGATTGTGCAATCTGCAATGCTACATTGCTCATCTAATAAGTATTTAAATATCAGACTCTTTCTCTTTTTTTTTCATATACATAGATATATTTCTATTGAAAGCATGAAAAAAAATTATTTCCATGATTAGTTTTATCCATTGTTTTCATATTTATTAATAACTTTTTCAAAACATTAATGATGATTAGCTCCTTCTAATGCATTATTGTCATGCATGAATTAATGTTAATGCTGTATGGTAAAATATACGCATTGTCATTTCTAATGTTTGAATATCTTATAGCCTCTCAAGCAACAAACAGTTTGATTATTTATGTTTTATTCTATAAGTAAGAGTAAGAATGATAATATAACAAGCATTTCTACATAGTGTTATATATCCATCTTTACATTAATTGATATGTGAATAAAAGAAATTTATATCTATATATGATTTTTTTCTGCTAATTATTTTTTAATTATAGTTTTGACTTAGGTAACTATATATTTTAACTTTTATATTACATAATTGATATTAATTAGTAATTTTAATGGTGTGAAATAGACTAATTTTTAAAGAGAAAGAAACTGTAATTTTGTATGTAATAAAAAAAATTAAATAATTGAATAAAAAAAAATTAAATAATTGAATAATTTATTGCTCAGTAGTTCACAAGAACTTTGAGCAACCTGAAGTGATAAAACTGGACTGTGATCTGTGTTCTTCAGCTCCAGAGTCTGCCACTGCACCAAACCATGCAGGGTGATATGTAATCAACTGGTTTGTTGCTCTGAAGTTCACTTGAGAATTCACATGAAGTTAAAACATCAAAAGTGATCAAGATGAACCACAATCCAGAAACCTTGAGTTTTAGAATCTGATACTGCATCACTGCATTAAACCACATAGGAACTTGTTTATAGTTGTATCTTTGAAATAAAGGATATTTTATTATAATTTAACAATAATTATATGATGTTATTAAACAATTCAAAACAAAGCAAAACTCTCCATACAGTAGTGCCATCTTGTGCCAACAAGAGCAATCAATGGATGCCAGAAGGCTTGTGCATAAAATCCCTATCTAGTGCCTACTCATCCACTAATGAAGGCCACAAGCCAGAAACTAGTCTGGGGATATTGGATGAGTAGGCACTAGATAGGGATTTTATGCACAAGCCTTCTGGCATCCATTGATTGCTCTTGTTAGCACAAGATGGCACTACTGTATGGAGAGTTTTGCTTTGTTTTGAATTGTTTAATAACAATTATGTGCTAGTATGAGATAGTGATCATATGATGTTTAGTAATTATATGATGTTGTATAGTTATTTAATGATTTTAATTGACAATTTAAATTTATTAATATACTTTATGATCTGATAAGAAAATAAATTTAAGAAATGAATCCATATTTATTTAATCTTTATGCTTCTTTTTTTTTTCCTGAATCAAACAAGTATAAATATCTCGAGTGAAAAATTTGTAATTTTATTAGCCTTGTGTTAATTGACATGAATTAAATATTTATTCTGTATACTTGTAAGTTGCAAAAGTAAAATATTATATTTATAACTGAAGAGAAAACATAATAAGGAAGATTTTAATAGTTGAATAAAAAGATAGAATGTGTGTACAAATGTGTATATGTGTATTATTAGAAAATGTACAGCATGAAATATTATATAAATATATTGAAAGAATTTCTCCAACTGCCACACAAACTGTTAAAAAAATCACAGAAATGCATGTATCTAATTGTTAATGAGATAAAAATGAGTCTCAATTTGCCTGGGGTCTCGTGAAAATATTTAGGAGATAGGCTTAGACAATGATAACCCGCAACAATGAAATTTTTATTTATTAGTGATGTAAACCTTGAGAATATTATGTAAATATATTGAGAGAATCTCTTCAACTGCCACACAAGCAGTGCTAAAAATCGCAGAAATGATGAGATAAAATGAATCTTATTTTGCCTGAGATCACTCAAAAATAATGGCTGACAAGTCTGCCTCAGTGAATTTTTATCTATTGTAGATATAAGTCTTGTGAATATTAAATTTGTTTGTATCTACAGTGAATAAAATTTTATTCTTGAAGTACATTTAGTATTGTCTTAACACCTTTCCCATGTAATAAATTCTTGAAACTTCAGGCAAAGTGACATTTATTTTATTTGTCTGATAATTATACACATGAGTTTTTGCCAGATTATTAAAAATGATTGTGTGATAATTGAAGAGATTTTAACTCTCATTATTTTTACATGGAAACACTAAGAAATATATGAAATCTAATTAAAGGAAATATATATTAAAAAACATTTACTTATATATGCAGCTGCTTTTAATATTTCAACCAGAGGATTGATTGGTGTTTATAGTTTAGTTTTTGAAGGAAGTCATTTGGGCCATTTTCTGATAAAAACCAGTCCTCTGATTGAAATATAAAAGGCAGCTGTATAGACAATTAATTGTGTTTTGATTTTATTATATTTATGTATGTGTAAAATTCTGTTATTCACCTTTATTTAATAGAATAAAAGTTGATTAACTATTGTATTACCTTATAAAGTTCTTTCATAAAATAATGCACAAAATTATTTATTAAATATGCTCTTTTACTATAATTAATTAATACTGATTAAACTGTTTTGTTTCTGGGTGAATTAATTTTAAATGCAAATAAGATTTGAACAGATTTTCATTTGAAAGAAGTTAGAATACTATTTTACAATTTTTAATTAAAAGGCAAAAGTTGTTAAAACTATTTATAATTCAAATTGCATATATAATGGAAGTATTAATTTATTCATCAATCTTGTTCAAAAATCCCCCTTTTTTTTCACCTGGTCACTTTCACTGTTATTTTTTTTTAATTACAATTATATCGTTTAATCAATAATAATGACACTAACTATTAAATAAAATAAAAGTTACTTTTACTGTATTGGGTTGTTGGTTGAAATATTGCTTAGTTGTTATTTGTCTATAATTATTTTCTCCAAGATATATCCATGAAGAATTCCACATGATAATAGATTGACCATGCCTCTTTGTTAATCTACTAATCTTTCCATAAGTTTCCTCTCTAATTTTTTTTATGTATTCCTTCTTTTCAACAAAATAATAGATTATTCAAAGCTTAATTACTAAAGAAAATTGATATATTCATGCATATTTTCTTTCTTTCCTCAACCTATAGATTGGTGAGCAACATAATTCAGCTTTCTTTGCATTTCCAGATATTTTATAAATCTATAAGACATTCATACAATGACAATTAATTACTGTAATGATTTGCTAATAATGTTAGCTTTACTTATAATTAATTATAATGTGAATCTATAAAAAATAAGAATATTATTTATTACACTATTTTTTATTTTAGTATTATTTTAAATTAATTTTTAAAATTTATAAACTTTTCAGCCAAAAAAAAAACCTTCAGGGTCAGAAATATCAAGCTTAAGCTAATTATTTTGCTGGAAATATTTCATTATTTTTAATATACAAAGTGCACTTCTTCAGCAACAGAATAGCTTTTGAAACCTGAAATAACTTAATCAGCTTTATCAAGTATGCTTCACTATAACTGGAAATAACAAATTTGATTTTTTGGTTTCAATCATTTTAGTTTGCTGCCAATAGACTATAACTAAAAGTTTGACTAATTGGTACCCAACATAAAATTATTATAAACTATAAAGTGATGTATATTTATGTCAGTTAAATAATTAATTAATTAAGCAAATTGCTACTTCTTTAAGAACTAAAAATGACAGATGGAACTTCAATCTAGTAATCTTTAGCCTTCAAAGTGAGAATTATCAACTATTTTGTTTGTTCATATAGTTTTTAAAACTTGTGAATTTTTTTTAAAAAAGATTATCATATCAACAGTTAAAACAATTATATATTTTAGAAAAATTTACAAAATGTTTATTTAAGTTCAAAAAATTAAAAAAAAAAAAATTTTTTTTAACTTGTAATATATGACATCATTAATTAATTATTTCATTCAGAATTTTGCAGTCATTTTCAAAAATTATAATGAAGCTTTAAAAAAAGATAACATAACAATAATATCCTTTGAAGATAAATATTTATTATATTAATGAACATCATGAAAATCATATACATCATTTATCAAAACATTTTTATTGTGATATTTTTATTCTTTTAAAGAGGAAATAGCTTATATGAGTTCATTCTAAAATGACAGTGTAATAATTTTATAAAATTATAATTTAACAATAAATCACAGTGCTTTAATTATTTAATTCTAAGTCAGTTATTTTTATAATAATAGGACAAATTTCAAAATATAGAAGTACAGTGAAACTGAGATATATGCTGTATCATTATATATTAATTCAGTTTTATGCTATCCTTCCTCCCAAAAAAAATTAAATAAATAAAAACAATAAAATTTATAAATTTAATAAATTTTACAATACAGCAGCAGCCATTTTTCATTTCAGAGCACCATATGCAATTACATTTGTTAATATTTTGAGAGGATTACATTGAAAACACATACATTTTATTCTTTATTTTTATGTATTACAGTATTTTGCATGGTAAGATCATTTTTATGCATACAGCTAAAAGTTTTATAAAATTTATTAAAATTCATAAATATAATAAGGTATTTATTTATATAGCGCTATATAAATAAATATCTTATTAGCCTATATAAATAAATTTCTTATATATATGTTTAACTTCAACTAAGAATGACATATAGTAAATTTTAAATAATTTTGCAAGCTTCATTCATACAGGCATAATAAAGTAATTTAAAGTCACTGCTTAATATCTTCACACTCTCATCTCCAAACACTTAAGATTGGCTCATACTTAAACATTTGGGTTGAAAAGATACTTTTCATAAAGACTTTATCTTGTGTTTGAGAATGAAAGTATTCATTTATGTATAGTTTTAAATCTGTAAAGCACATGTGCATGAACCTGATCACTAATTTACAATTAAAATTCATAAAATATCTTAAGTGATAAAATGATTATCTATTTAGCAGTAGACGAAAATAAGAAGTATAAAACATTCTTGTATTGCATCAAAAACCTTAAAGTTTGAACATTTTAACTAAGAGTCTGAAATAGATAATGGCAAGTAAAAATAATTATAGATTCAAAAGCTGATATAGACTTTAAAATATCAAACAGAAAGTTTATAGTCTGATGACAATTAAATTGCTATTACATATTTATAATGAACAAAAATTATTGAAGAAAAAGCATATTATCATTGTGATGAAAGTTTCCTTTTCTTATTATGTGAATGAGTGTACACACACATAGTAAATATACATATGTAAATGTTCTCTCTCAACTTATTATTAATAGCTACATTATTCTTTTTTTTTTTTTAATTTAGTTTAGATCATATAAAATTTATTTATATATTAAATTTATTTGTTTCTTATTCTGTAAATAAATCAATATATTTACTCTCAGTAAACTATTTTAAGATATGCCAATTGCTTAATAATTTTATATATATATATATTAAGTGGAGTTAGGCTGGTCATATTGCTAGAAGAGATGTTGATAGATGGACAATTGAAATCTTGAATGGATTCCAAGAAATTGCAAAGACTATGTGTGAGATAGGTGGATGAAATAAGGAAGGTTTGCTCAGGTGATGTGGAGAAGAGAGACTAAGAAAAAATGAATTGGACTCAAAGAGACCTTCATCTTGCAGTGGATCAATACTGTTTGAAAATGATGATGATGATGATAATGATGACTATATATAAAAAATATCTGTGCTATATATGCTTATATATTGAGAAGTATTGCACACTTTGCAATTCAATAAACAATATATTGTCTATAGTAATCATAATTTATCAGCAAAGTTTGAGCTATTATATATGATGTACATTAGAGAACTCTTGGAACAAAATATAGCAGATATACATCTTCATTGTGGTAACATTGCAAAAATATTCTAATTTCTATATGTTTGATCTAAATTGTTTGATTCCTCAACCCACCCTTTGTCCCAATTAATTTGGGTAATTAAAATCTTACTGTAGGTATGTAAATGTTTTAAGTAATACATATTTAGAATTTTTAATCATATTTATTGTTTATATTTGTTGCTAATTTTATATTAGTTATTCATTATCATCATTACATTTATATGTATTATGGTCATTGACACCAATAAAAAAAATGAATTACAAGCATACAATAACTCTATTAAACCAAAATAAATGTAATATCCTTTAATCTGTTGGTTACTCATCATTATGCTTTGTCCATAAACACTTACACAGGTTATAAATATATATGTAGATGTGAATGCATTTAAATTTCACATTGTAAGTAATGTGATTCAGTACATTAATATTTTTTCCAACAAATAAAATAATAATAATTATAATATATCCAATGACACACACTTTTATTGAATTAGAAGTAGCAGTATTAGAATTTTGTATGATATTCTTTCTAAAATTGCAGCTGTTAAGATTTTCTATCAGAAAAGATTTCATCTTGGAAATGTTTTGCTGTTTTCTTTTAGATCAGTATTTTTCATCTTAGTGATATAGCCATAACACAATTGTACCATTGCACTGAGACAATTTATTTTGATTTTATGAATTAAAATAGTAACATACTTTATTTATATGATTTCTTGAATAGCACTTTATATTTGCATAATGACTTTTTAAATTGTAGTTTTGGTTAAGTATTTTCATCCCTAAAAGTGACAGACAAGTTGTTTAATAACTTGAAAATGTGCTATTGACAAAAATTATTTGATTAAAATAATGTACGCAGGAAATATGTTAAAAGATATTTTTAAAAGTTTAATTTAATTTAAAACATTTTCTTAATTTTGTGAGACTCAAATTGCAGTCATCTCTCTGCATCAAGATTAATCCAGCCTTATTTACAGAACTTTGTGGCATAATTGTGGGTATGAAAATCATTTGATGAATCTTTAAACATAACATTCAATACAAAGTGTGTTAAGCATATGTCAAGCAGTAATTGAATATTATTAGATCAAATTACTTTCTACAAAAGATTTAAACATTTACTAATGCAAATATTTGAATTTTTTTTATTAATTTAATATACATTTTATTGATATTTTTATTGTATAAAAAAACCTTTTTTAATAGTAAATAATTTTTAGTTATTTCTTCAATGAAAAAAAAATGTGGAAGAGATGGTTAATGCTATAGATGGATTAGCATATCTACCTGTTGCAAGTATAGCAATGTTTTAAGAACTCTTAGCATTTATTATCCAATATAATAATTTTAATTATTAAACAAAGTAGATCTTAAATATCATCAAAATATAACATTGAGGATTCATTTTATCAACATTACATAAAATTAGTGATAATGAAGCACAATATACTTTTTTTTTACTTCTCAGAATCCAGTTTGTGTTTTAGAAATTAGAAGCATGTCTTAGATTATGAAATTTAAAGATTTTTAGAAAGGACATAATAAAGCTGGAACTTGAGGATATAGAATATATAATAGGGGTAAAGGAATTTGTAGAGTTATTGAAGAAGATGAAATTCCTCTAGCATTAAATCTTACTCAATAGATATATACATTATATCAAATTTAAATTATTTATCATAAATTTAGTCTTAGAGAAGAAAATTGTTTTCATTTATGTAGATAGTGAAAAGATGTATTTATTTATATTTTGACATAAATGTGATAGAGCTTTAGATAGTGTTTCTCAGAGGTTGTTTTTAGTGTAATTATGAATATGAAATTAAAATAAGAGTTTTATATTTTCTCATATACCTCAGTTATATAATTTTTTAATGATGTTGAATATAAGTATATAAGCACTATTATAATTTTTCCCACCAAATCCAGAAACCATCTTGAAATAAATGAGTAAAATTAATTGTTATATTTTCATTTACCATTGTAGAATTTAAAAAGAATGGGGAAGTATGGAGGCGTTTATTATATCTATAAAATTAATTGCTATTAAAAGATGGAACAAAGCAAAATTTTTATAAACATTTTCAAGCTTGTTTTTTATTATTATTATTTTGTTTTTTGTTCTGCTATATAGTATCTTGTTTTTATTATGGTTTTTTTAGGAATTGAAAGGTATCTCTAGTGTTCTGTAATATGCATTTGAGTTGAGACTAATGTATACTTATAAAAAGGCATCATATTTTAAAGTAGGTTTAAAAGTAAATTAGAAACATTATAACAAATATATATTAAAATATTTCTGTTTAATTTTTATTTGAAGAATTGTATAAAAAAGGAATGAAAAGTATATATTTTTTGTATTTTATTTAAGACTTTATTCTATTTTGAAAAGAATTTAAATCAATGTGGAATACTTGATTAAAAAAATTGTCATTTTATATTATGTTAGTTTTTATTAAATTTGTTTTTGTTTGCTTGTTTTTAAATAGTTTCAAGACACATGCTTTTTGCATTTGCTATATAAATAGAATGTGTTTTTCAGTATGGATTTATATTAATGTAAAGTCATTATCCTATGAATAAACACTAAGAAAAACTCATGGAGGACATCTTTTTCATTATTTTATACTGGCATAATTTGCTATGCCCATTATTTTTTAAAAATTGATTTCAACTATAGATCTCTATATTTTGTGCAAAGATTTTATATTACAGAATTAAATTTTAGAAACAAATATTTTAAAATTATAATTTTTAATTTTTTAGTGAATAATCAATTAATTTTAAAACAAGACTTATTGAATTATAAATTCTATTAATTTCATGATGTAATTTTTTTATTATGTTGTCTACAAGAAAAAGTAATCCCTAAGCTTTTAAAATAATATAGTTTGTTTATGATAATCAATTGGCCTATCTTAGAATAGCTTATTGAGAGTAAATATATTGATTTATTTACAGAATAAGGAGAAATGAATTTAATCTAAAAAATAGAACTACTATGTTACAATATATATATATCAGGATTAGATCAATAAAAATCATAATTAGTCATTCGGGGAAAAGGATATTTTAATGCATAGTGATTGTCAGCCATTGTATTCTTGTTAATGGCTGAAAGCTCAGTACTATAAATCATAAATTGCCTTGTTATTTCAACTTTCCATAAGAAAGGAACATAATAAACATACAACTATTATTATAAAAAAACATAGAAACATATCGCTATAATATTTTTAATACCCAGATGATTGATTGAAAGGCTAATATTGGATTATGTATCCACAAATAGCACAATATAAAATATCAATAACCAATATACTTCAAGTTAAAATGTCAACAGGCAAATATCTATAGTAAAAATATATAAATATAATTTTAAGTATTTATAAATTTATTTTAAGTAAATCTTATTATAGATTGTGTAAAAATATAATAAAATTAAAAAAAGAGTACTTTATCTCAACATATTGAAAACACACTATAGTGTGAGGACTTTTTTTTTTTTAATTTATCAAAAACTATTCATTAAATATGGCTTAAGGTTTAAAGATATATATTAAATAACACTTTTTAAAATATGCAATATTATAATTTAAAGTAGATGGAATTATTTTGATTTATTTTTTTAAATGTTCTCCCTGTTAAATCTATATAATAATAATAGAAGGATTATAATTTAAAATTGATTATATGCTATTTTTTAAAAAAATCTATTTATGTAGAATGGAAAAAAAAGTAATTTAAATTTATTTTAAACTAAAAAAATGTTTTTAGTTGTCTGTAATCCATTTTAAATGATTAAATTACGGACAGTTAAAGAAAATTAATTGATGACTTTCTTAGAACAATTTAAATTTAATTTATGCAAGTGTTCATTAGTTTTTGTGATGCATTTGATCATTCATTGGTTGGGACAAGCTGTAACCCCACCCATTAATTTATATGCAATAATAGACATATGAAGCTGGGGTTTTTTTATATTAGATATCAATATAACTTTTTTGAGAAGCTGTTTTTATTCGTCATTTCTATATGTTAATTAAAAAACACTTTAAAAAATAATTAATTAATTTAAAATGTAAAAATTAATTTAAAAATTAATTAATTTTTGCATTTAGAAAAAATAAGACTCCTTATTTCAAAAAAATCTGTGATAATAAATGTTTAAAAAAAAACATTAAAATTTTAATTGAATATATGCAATGTGTTCTTATCCATTTATGTCGTACAATATACAATATTGTAATATTTTATATTTTATTGATGAATAAATGACATGTAAAATAATGATTTCATTCTCCTATTCTTCTGTGCTCGTTTCTGTCACCTAGTGTAAATTTGAATAATCAAATAGATGACTGCTCAATTCCCTGTTCAGTGCTGTTCTGTCTTGGTCTTTAAATAAGTTTTTTTTTTTTTTTTTCCATGTGTCATAGCATCGGCCGGGACGCGAACTCACAACCGTCTGCAACCAACTACTTGCTTGCATGGCGGCTGCGATACCTCCCGGCTAACAACGCAAGACTAAGTTTTTAACTTATGGTTTTATCAGTAAAGAATGTTGGATCTGGATCTAGTGTGCTTGATTTTTTTCAGCAGCCGTATTTTACTTCTTTTTTCATTATCAGGCTAGCAGTCTGAGAGTCAAAAAATATCTTAATAGCTTGAATCTAAACCAACTTGCTTGCCTAGTTATGTCAGTCTGATAATAGTTCTATAATTGTATAATTGATTTTCTTAATTTTTAATTGCTGTAGATAAATACATTCCTTGGCCAGGATTTTCTACTTGTTTAAAACAATTGTGTAAGCTGAGATGACATGTTGTTTTATTAGTTTTATTCTTTATATCATATATTAATACATATTTCTTTTTTTTACCATTGAACCATTTGTGGTCTATTTTATCTGTGTTGTTTATGGAATTAAAAGTGTTGTTATTGTTTTTTTATTTTGGCAGTAAACACAAAGATATGTTTTTACACTAAATTGTAGATATAAATGATTAAATCAGGGGTAGTCAACCTTTTTATACCTACCACCCACTTTTGTATCTCTGTTAATAATAAAAAAATTTAAACACCCATCGGTTTCACAGCAATGGTGATTTATAAAGTAGTGAAGTAACTTTACTTTATAAAATTTATAAAGCAGAGTTACAACAAGATAAAGCATATAAATCTCTATGAAATTTTTTTAAAAAGTCAATTAAATTTAAAAAAAAAAAGAAAGTGTTATCTGTGTTGGACAAAACTCCTACCGCCCACCATGAAGGCTGGAATGCCCACTAATGGGCAGTAGAGATCAGGTTGACTATCAATGGATTAAATGAAAGTTTAATTTAAACATTATTATTGAAGTCAGTGAAGATAGGTGATTTTATTAATTCAGTTTTAAATTAATTATCAAAAAAAGCAATGAAATAATATTTATTACTTATTGCAAAAAAATAAATAATTTTATAAATGAAATTTATTACTCCATGCATATTTCTTAAACATTGGCTTAAGTTTTGTGACAGTAGGATACTTAATGCTTGATTGTCATTAAAAACTTTGGTATAATTGTATGTTTATAAATGATTCCATTTTTATTGTAAAATATATAATAATTAACAATATAGTTCAAAATTTTATTTTTATTAAGTAGATTATCACAGCTCAGTCAATACTTCAAATAAGTAGAATTCAACAAATTTTCATGGAATCTCTTTAAATAACCTCAGCAAGTAGTAAAAAGGTAAACATCAGGTTATCAATTGCTGACAGTGAGAATTTTAATGATTTTTTATTTTTGTTTTATTTTCTAGATAAAAATACCTGATAAATATTTATAAAACTATTGCATAGCTAAATGGTTATGAAACATGACAAAAAAATTCTCAAATGTTGGTCTTATCTAGATTCAAATTTCAAGTAGTAGCTGTGGCAGTTAAATGTTTTAATTTTTTCTGGTTTATTAATGTTTTTAATGGTTAATTTTAAAAAATTACATTAAAAAATGATTAGGTCTCATTAATTAGTGAAGAATTTATATCAGTTTCAGTGTTAGGCATGTGTGAACATACTTTTTGTGTATAATTTTTTTTTTCCTTATAATTATTATCCATGATAATCTTATATTATTTATGTGCTCTGGATAATAGAAGTATTGAAAGCTTATGAATAAAATGGCTAAAAATCTGGACAATGGTCAATTTATTATAATTCAACTGAAGAAAGAATAAGTACTATTTTTATGTGTGTAAGAAATAATGCCTTATGATGTACACTTTCTGAAGACTTTTACAGAAAGCCCACAATATGCTTCAAAGAAATGGAAACTTTCTTGATTAGAAGTTTATTGGTCAGTGAAGAATTTCAACTAAACAATTATATTCATAATTTTTATTAGTCATTCATTAGACTAGAGATTATCCTATAATGAATTAAATGGTTTGTGTCAAAGTTGTGAGGATAGCATGTTTGACACTTATCAATTAAACTGTAGTAATTTGTTATATATAGATACTGAACAATGATAAAGATATGTATAAGAGATTGTGGTTTGGACCAACTGATGAGTGCTGATTCAGCATGAAATGTTCATCTTGGGGATTATAGATCTTAACATGTCTTTGATCATATGCTTATGATTTCATCTTTCTACAAGGGGTTATCCTATCTTGCGTGAGAGTGGTGTAGTGAAAATTACACTACAAAAATATTGAACAATTATATTCATTCATATCTGGAAAATGAGCCATATTATAAATTATATTCAAATTTATACATCATTTAAATAAGAGAAATAGGGGGGGGGTCTAATTTGAACATTTTAAGCACATAATTTTTTTTTATTTTCATAATAAAATACAACTCGAATTTAATTTAATAAGGTAATAACTAATTACTTATTTATTTACTAGCTTCTGATAATCCTTTCTAATTTACATATAAATGTAACCACCACTCTTCTTTGATGAAAAAATTCCAAAATAATTACCCTAAAGATGATTGTCATGATAAATATATAAAATGTATATTCGTAAATAAATTCTATTCTGTAGTAATTAATACAGATGTAGACAGATGTAAAAAATATTTACTATCTCTTATCCTTCTCTACTACAAATTATCTAAACGAAACATGAAGAAAAAATAGCTATTTCTATCCATAAAAAAAAAAAAAAAAAAGTTTCATTCTCATTTATATTTTGTATTCTAATCAGTTGCCAGAAGTTAAACTCTATCACAAAACAATTTAAATGGAAATGATTTAAACTTATTATGATTATTTCTCAGTTTGAATAAATAGATAGTATTGTTTTTGAATATATATATGAGTTTCTATTTTTTGTGTGCGTAATGGTTTTTTATGGAAAACAAATGTTTTCTCGAGAATATAAAATATTCGTGACGCCATTTATGACAGCTTGCTTTATATATGACAAATTTTACAAAAGATTTTTAATTTATATGTTATAAAGATGTTTATTAAAACAAAATTAAGTAATTAAATGGGCTAATCATCATTTGTAAATTGCATGTTGTTGTGGTTGCATAATTTATATTATTAAATATTTAGATTTTCTGACTAAAATTCTTGTTCACATATAAAAATAATACTATATTATATTAGATAATAATACGTTTATGGAATAATAGTGGTTAGTGCATTCACTTGTTATATCCATAACTTGGAGTTTGAATTGGATAGAACTTGGAAATTATTTTATAACACTGACAATTTGTAAATATATTCAAGATCTGTCTTTCAAATAATTAGTTCATAGCCAAACCAGTTCAACATACATAAAAGTAAACATCTACTTATTTTTAGGTAGATTGATACAGTGGGAAAGGAAAACTGATAAAGTCCTCCCCAACTAGAAGCTAACTAATCTGATGGATAATGTCTTCTTCTTCATTGTTCCTGTTTGAAGAAAAGTACTTTTACTCTGCATAGAGTTATTCATGGCTTAGCAAACAATAATCTTTACTACCATAACTGGTATTTGAGTTAATTGCTATTTTTTTGATAATTTATTTTAGCATCTTATATTTGCTACTTATGATATCACAAACATTAAAAATGAGCTTGGGCATTTAGGATTATATGATTATTATTTGATGTTATTTTATTCATACATGTTCATTAATAATATTACTTACATTATTAAAATGAACATGCCAAAATTTAATGTAATAAATACACAGCTTGTCTGTAGAATAAAAAATTATTTCTTAAAATGTGAAGAAAAAATGAGAACTATCCACAGGTTTTTAAACAGGTAAAAACTAAGAGCAATAGAATCAAGCTTATATTTGATATAATAATGATTATGTGAATGTTATCCTTTGTGAGGCTTATTTTCCCTATGAAAAATAACAAAATATTATGATCAATATATTTTTGTATAACACCCCCCTTTTTTTTTTTATCATTTGCGTTGTTTCAGTTTCAGTTTTTCTATTGCATTTTTAATGTTATGAAATTTTTATTTTTCCTTCATCTTTTTTTTTTCATTTTCAGTATCTTTGTTTCATTCATGCTTTTTACAATGGCCATATAATTTTTATTATAATTTTATTTACCATTATTTTTATGCTAATTATTTTCCATATACACCTGGGTCTCGTTTTACGCGATAGATAGGTTCCTCAGAAAACACGTGCAAACAAAATCGCACAAAAATAGACATAACTTACATTGAAAAAGGGGGGATGCGGTCTGTGATTTTTCAAAATTCGCGTAAAAGCAAAGCACCAACGTAAAATTACTTTAAAATTCGCGCAAAAAAAATATAAGGAAATAAAATATGACTAATAAAAAATTTCAAATTTGAAAAAAATTGATACAAGACAAACGTTTTTTAACTATAATATTTAATTTTATTCAAAATAATATATTTTTATGCATAATTTACAGTACAGTAATTTACATTTTTTTATACACATTTTAATTATCATTGCTATTTGCCGAAAAACACGTTCATTTGCAAATTGGTAAAAAATCAGATTCTCACAAGAGGAAATACAACTAGCACCAATTTCTCTCTCATGTTGTGTTAATGGTTTTCTGTTGACAATGTAATTAGTAATTAATCTTTGAGACGATTATTTTATTAATTGTTTATGAACTTAGACTTATGATAATAAAAAGACATTTATTCACCACTGCTAGGAAAAATTTAATTAAAACTAAAAATTAAATTCTTATTTTTGTCTTTAATTTTTTAATTTTCAATTCCATTTAAAAATCAAATTTTGTTTTACATCACATTAATTTCAAGTCGCCGTAAGTAATTTTTAAATTGTTAATTACAATTAAAAATCAGATTTTAATTTTTAATTATCAAATTTAATTGTGCCCACTGCTATTACTCACCTTTTAAAAATAAACTTGTGGATACTAAATGATTAATAAACGATTACGTTCTTTTTTAAAAAGCAAAAACAGAATGTGATTTAAAATGCAAAATTAACATGCACGTTTGAACAAATTTACATTATAATCTTGTAAAATTTAATGTGTATATACATAAAATGTGGAAATCATGATTTTAATTTCATTATTGCATAAAATCTTACTATTATAAAGCACTGAAAATATTGAAATTACTAAGATGAAAGTCGAATTCCAATAATGTGCTATTACTTTTAATATAACATAAGTTAGGGAAATTTATTATTTAAAGTAATAGCGCATTATCGGAGTTCGACTTCCGGTGAAACATGAGTCGTTTAACTTCAAAATCGTGTTAAATAAGTCCGCGTAAAAAGTGACCCAGGTGTATTTAGATTTATCTTTACTCATCTCCATTTTCTTTTCGATCTTCCCCAAATCATGTTTTTTTGTTCTTTTGGGAATGTTTCTGTACAACAGAGTTTTGTATAATGAAAAGTTCATTATTTAATTTTAATTCTCTTTACACTTTTCAATTTATTGCTTTTGTAGTAGAAATTGAAAATAGCAATAGTATATTTTTGTGAATAAATGATAATTAAAAAATAATAATAATAAACCCTCAGTATTAGTAAAATGATGCATAATATAAAAATACACTTACATATTGTGCATGAAGTTTAACATGTATAATTCAGATTGTAATATTTTTGATATTGATGAATATTCAACACATAATGAAGCTTGTGTAAAAGATTGCGATCTTAGTCAACTGAAAAATTTATTCAGCATGAAATTTATCTTGGAGTATTTATCATTTTCACATATCCTTATATTTTGAGAATATGTAATAGATAACATATAATAACAACATTCCATTCTTCTTACACTTTAAAGCAAAATATATTTATTAATTTTACAGTTTTGACTATTCCTAACATTCTTCATTAGATCTATAAAAATTTAAACATTATATCAATACAACCATATTTCATATATATATATATATATTATAATGTTACAATTTTACCAACTTAATTATTAACCTCACTTTATTCATAAAACTTACTACTGTATAACTTTAAAATCTACTTTACACTTTATTATTCTTATCATGTCTATTCTTAATTATTATCATATTTATATTTATTCACCTTTTTCCTTTCCCATAATTTTATAAATTCAATGTAATGTTTATGAAATCTTTCTTATAATACTATATTCATATATTTAACCTTATTTTACATATTACTATATTCATAAATTTAATGTTAATTAAAATTTAACCTTATTTTACATTTCACTTATTATCTTAATTTTTAATTATCTTATTCCATTCCTTAATTTCATTTTATCCTTATTTTATTCCTGCTTTTTCCATTTACTTATTTTTCTATAATTATTTTAATTCTTATATGTATTTTAATTTTTATTTCTTATCTTATTATTTACTAATACTCTCTTTTCTCCACCATTTTCTATCCCATCATACATCCTAATTTCCTTTTTTATCTATATACAGCTTCCTCTATTATCTATTACACAAACTACTTATTTATTTTATTTCTTACTAGTTTTCACTTTTTATTTTTTATTTATTTTTATGAAGGATAAAAAAGAGATGATAAGGAATATGGAAAGAAGATTATTAAAAGAATATATAAAGAATGGATACAAAAATAAAAGAACAATTTATAAAAAAATAGAACAATTAGAAAGGAAATTGGTTAATAGAATTACTAAAAAAGAAGAAGGCGTATTTGAACAATTGTATAATAGGAAGAAGGATGTGATAAATAATAGAACTAGAATAAGACATGAAAAGAAATTGGATAAAATAATAAAGAAAAGAGAAGAGGAGAAAGGTGAGAAAAAAGAAGAAAGAGAAGAAACAAGAAAAGAAAACAAT
This sequence comes from Epiperipatus broadwayi, assembly GCA_028023455.1. Taxonomy (NCBI): domain Eukaryota; kingdom Metazoa; phylum Onychophora; class Udeonychophora; order Euonychophora; family Peripatidae; genus Epiperipatus; species Epiperipatus broadwayi. The sequence continues at coordinate 1,476,256 of JAQFVV010012449.1, forward strand.
GTATATAATCTGACAAAAGTAAAATTAGAAGAAGAAGAAATAAGGATAATAAATAAAGAAATAAAATATGTTTCATATGGAAATAATAAAAGAAGAGATATAGTGAAAGTGCAGGTAGGAATGGAGAAAATGTTACAGAAGTATATGGAGAAAAATATGGGATATATTATTATCAAAATAAGGATATTTATAGTATAATTAATAAAGATAATAAAAAATGGATTGAAAAGTTAAAGGAAGAAGCAAATAAGTTCATAAATAGAATTAAAAATGTAAAGGATAGAAAGGTAGAGAAAAAAGAAAGAACAAAGATAAATGATATTATTGAAATGAAAAAGAAATATGATAGAGAAATGTTTATAAAATCGTATAAAGGATGTAAATTAGTTATGATATATAAATATGATTATATAAAAAAGATGGAAGAAATATTAGAAGAATAATTTTTTATAAAGATAAAGAAAAATGATACAGGGGTGAATAATAAAAATATATATACAATGATTAAAGGTTTATATAACAAAGGAATAATAAATAGAGGATTATTAGAGAACTTAGTTATTAAGGATTGTGAAGTAACAAAGACATATGGGGTGCTGAAGATTTATAAAGAAGATATACCATTAAGACCTGTAATTAATGGAAAGGGATCATATTATGATAGAGTATCGAAATGATTAGGAAGGATATTCAGAAAATATGTAAATAGAGAAAGTAAGACATTTATAAAGAATAATAAACAATTAGTAAAAGAAATTAAGACAAAAGTAAAAGAATATAGTAAATATAGATTGGCAGTGGTAAAGATGTAGGGTCCATGTATACAAATATTGATATAGAAAGAGCAATTAATTTGGCAATTAATAAATATAAGAAAGATAGGGAAATAGAAATACCTATAGAGATAGTAAAGAATTTAATGGAAATATATTGTAAAGACATAACTTTTGAGTTTAATGGAAGATTTTATAAACAGAAAGAAGGATTGTTAATAGGAAGTGCACTGAGTGGGGTATTGAGTGAGATATATATGCAGGATATGGAAGATCAAATGATAGGGGATGAGAATGCACCAATATTAATTAAAAGATATGTGGATGGTTTTCTGTTAATATTTAATAGGGTGAAAGACAAATAAAAAGATTTATAGATAAAATAAATAAAATAGATAAGAAGATACATTTTGCAACAGAATGGGAGGATGATAATAGATGGGCATTTCTAGATATAATGATAAAGAAGGAGTATTATGAGAAAAGATGTGAAGTAAAAACAGAAGTGTATAGAAAAATGAGTAATACAAATGCAGTGAATTGGGGTTCTAATATGGACATAAAGCATAAGATTAGTGCTATAAATTCTAAGTTATATAGAGCAAAATATTATTGTGATGAAGAAGAGGAATATGATATGGAAATAAATAGAATAAAGGAAGATTTTAAGAAAAATGAATATCCAGAAAAGGTAATAAAAAAGAACATAAAAAAGATAGAAGAGTTATATAAAAAAAGAGGGAAAGGATGAGATGAGAAGAAAAGAAAAGAAGGAATACATAGGAATATAAGTTAATGATAGAAGTGTAGTAAGGGGAGTTAATAATATTATTAGAAAAATTAATAAAGAATTTTAAAATGATATTAAATATAAAGTAGTAAATAAAAAGAAGAAAAATGTAATAGATATTTTAGATAATGTGTATATAAATGGGGAGAAGAAATATATAAACAGGGTTTATGAGATAGAATGTAGAAAATGTAAGGATAAAGAGATTGCAACTAAATATGTTGATGAGACGAAAATTTTAATATATACTAAGTTAAAACAACACAAATATAATAGAGGATCACCACTATATTTGCATTCATAAACTAGAAAAAGAGAATATTAGAATGATAAGTTATGCAAGTAGTAGGAGGGATAGAAAAATAAGGGAGACAATTTTAATAAAAAAGATATTAATAGAGAAAGCAGTTTAAAAACTATCTTAGTATAAAAACTAAAAAGTGAAAACTAGTAAGAAATAAAATAAGTAAGTAGTTTGTGTAATAGATAATAGATGGAGCTGTATATAGATAAAAAAGGAAATTAGGATGTATGGTGGGATAGAAAATGGTGGAGGCAAGAGAGTATTAGTAAATAATAAGATAAGAAATAAAAATTAAAATACATATAAGAATTAAAATAATTTTAGAAAAATAAGTAAATGGAAGAAGCAAGAATAAAATATGGATAAAATGGAATTAAGGTATGGAATAAGATAATTAAAATTTAAGATAATAGATGAAATGTAAAATAAGATATTTGGTGGTTGAGAGGTCAGTGACAGCTGCTTTACAAGTAGTTGTCCTGGGTTAGTGGGTTTGCTTCCCGGCTGATGCTATGACACATGAAAAAAAAAAACATTAAATTTATGAATATACTAATATGTAAAATAAGGTTAAATATATTAATATAGTATTATAAGAAAAATTTCATAAATATTACATTGAATTTATAAAATTATGGCAAAGGAAAAATTGTGAATAAATATAAATATGAAAATAATTAAGAATAGAAATAATAAAAATAATAAAGGGTAAAGTAGATTTTAAAGTTATACAATAGTAAGTTTTATGAATAAAGTGAGGTTAATAATTAAGTTGGTAAAATTGTAACATTAGAATAGATATATGTATGAAATATGGTTGTATTGACATAATGTTTAAATTTTTGTAGATCTGACAAAAACTGCTAGGAACAGTCGAAACTGTAAAATTAATAAATATATTTTGCTTTAAAGTGTAAGAAGAGTGGAATGTTGTTATTATATGTTAATATATTAAAGGAATCAAAAATAAAGAAGGAAAGAGGAAGAGAAACTATTGAAGATTATATTATAATATGAAATGGAATGGAAGTTTTATGCATATCTTAAAAAATAATGCTAATAATAATACCCATATGAAAAAAAGAGAGATAAAGCAGATTGATACCCATGTATATGTGTCAGTGTAATAATAATAAAATAGATGTATTAATACTTAACTGAGTTTATTTTTGCTCTAAGAATATGATAATCTCTAGACTAATAAATGTGTAATAATAACCATTAAAACATTTATCTAACATGTGAAAGTAGAAAATTTGACTCTTATAATTCCAAGTATAATATATACTAATAAATAAATTTATATTTAAATTGATTATTTCAATAATAGATTCAATAATGAGCATTTTCTGAAATGGTACATATTATCTAAATTATATAAATGGTGTCGTAAATATATTTCCAATCTTCATATAACTTTATTACTAGTATGCCCATTACACTTACAAACTTCCATTTGGACACATTCAAAATAATGTCCCCACATTTTTATATATGATTATATCCAATTTATTCAAGCTAACTAATTCTACAGTAAAGTATTATTTCATTTCTTATACACTTGGCATTTCTATATTATTCATTGTTATATGATATGTTTATATTACTATTGTTAAAAGTGAAATTTTGAAATATCTGTTTTCACTCCAAGTACTAGGAATATTTGTTTGTAGGTATTATACAATTTCACATTAAAGATAATGATTTAAATCTTATGTTTCCTACTGATCTTATTACAATCAAATTGAAAGTTGAGCTATGTCATGCTACTATATTATTTTTACATGACTACATTAAACAAAAATTTACTGTCTGGTCTATCTTTCAATATATTATTCTGCTTGAGAAAAAATATGTAGAAGTCAACTCATCAAAATTTGAGGTAAAGTTCATTTTTCTTGGTGTAAATCAAAAGGTGTTTACCGGAATCATTCTTTAAAAAACCAATTTATCATTCTAAAGTGTTTTACATTATGTCATGGTATGAAAGTTATGCCCATCAAGCTATATTGTTAATGCCATAGGAGATGTTGATATTTGTTCAAATGAATATTATATAGATTCACTTTTTCTTTATAGGCCATAAACTTTATTGTTGTATTAAATATTTGATATTATTATTTGTCATTAAATCTTGATTTACTATACAAGATTAAAAATATAAAATGAAATTCCTCAGTGAACTCTGTCATATCAATACTGTTTGCTATATATTTAAATTAACTAATAAATATTAGGAAAAAATTACAAAATAGCTTTTTCTCCCTTGCAAAGATATCACCGAAAGAGTTTCACTCTGATATGGATAATCTTTTACACTACAGTTTGTTACAGATTGCTTTATACATCAGACTTTGTTTCAACTCCTGTTACATTTGTAGTGATCCCATTATATCTTTCAAAACTTATATTGAATCATTCTTTAAATTAGATTATCATTACTTCTTAAATCACTTTTGATCATTTTTAAATTCATTGATAAAAGTAAAAATGAATATTGTCAATCTTAACATCTTTCTTGACAATATACAGTATAGATGAACATTCACACGATTATTTTATAATCTTTTGGATATTTTATCTAATCTATTATCAATTAAATCTACCTATTATTAGTTATGCTTTAAATTTAAAGGATCTTCAACAATTTGTATTCATCATAAGAACTAGAATTTATATTGTAACTTTGAATAAAATTTGTGCCAATACTAGAGAATCTTTTTTATATACCTTCATAAAACATTATTTCCAGATAAAATAAATAATTGAATGGTTTTATTGCTTAGGAATTATAAATTTGAGTGCCAGAAGAGACAAAAAATGGAATTGACTTTACTTTCCAAATTCTAACACTCTACCAATGTACTAAATCCTGCTCATACAATTGAATATGTAAATTTTTTAGACAACTTATTATTCATATATTGAATTGTATTTTTACTCATATTAATGAGACTTTATATTCAATGCATTTTTTAGAATTTCATTGCTAGTTTTCAAAATAATCTACCATTTTTAAATATATTTGTATGCTATAATCAATCAAATGTCTTTTTTTTTTTTGCTTGAAATGGGTCATATTTAGACATCTAATGTCTTCTGCATTTGGTATTTAGATTATCAATTTAAAATTGGTTTTGCTTATAATTTTTTTTAGCTTTTTTTTAATATTACAACGTCCTAGTTGAATTACTTGAATCATGTAGTGCTGTATTTATTCTCTTTATAAATAAAAAATTGTTAAAAGTAAAGATTGTTTTATATATGTATGTATGGATGCATTTTGTTTTTTAATTATATTTTTCATGATCTGACAATCTTTAATTTTTATAACTTGTATTATGTAATAAAACATTTGCCTTCATCATTTGTAATTTCATGTGATAATCTAAGTCGTTTAAATATGTTTTTTTTTAAATATCTTTTAAGTAATATGATTGTGTCTATGCATTTACTAGGAATACTCTTTATCTTTTTCCAGATTTTTGTTAAAAGAATTAAGTATAACTCAGTACTATGTAATTGAATTTTTCATTTATTTATGAAATTTATTCAAGTTACTATAATATTACCTCTATATAGTGATTAATTTTGTGTCTCTAGTTATGTTGTATAATCAAGAAGTTCCTACAAAATTATTTTATTAATCTTAAATATAATCAATAATATTAATTTGTTAATAGTTATGTGCACATATATGTTTAATACTTTTGTTCTAGTAAGATTAATATATTTTTTTTTTAAATAACTATGTTTTGGATAGGAATTATAGTAATAAGATGTAGATTATTTGCCTGGCTATGAATATTGATTAAGCATTCTAATAAGAGAGTATAAAACATCATTTATGAATAAACACTCAATTTTATATCATGCACAGACTTAAATAGTATCATATACAGATATGAAAAAAGTTACTCAGTTTATATTTACATAGAAAGGTGCAGAATGTATTATATGTATATTTTTTAATGTTGTAGTCTATTAATTAAATATATAGCATTAATTTTATTATATATTTAATTTTTTTAATGTAATAGAATTTTAGAATATGTTTTTTACTTTTGATAAAAAAATTAATAATAATTAGAAAAAATATTATTGTTTTACTTTTTTACTTCTAATTAATTAAAAGAATAATGACTTTGATTTTTAGTTGTATAGCAGACATCTTATAGCTTATTAAAACTTTAAAAATACATATTTTTTATCAGATTTATTATTAAACTGAAAAATTAGGTCATCAAAGAAATTCTGACAAATAGCCTAACTTTGAATTATTAATTAGAATTTTATTCCAGTATTAGATTTAGCATTAAGAAGTTAATTAGATTTCCAGAGAAATTTTAAAATATAGAATGTTTTAAGTTATAGACTATTAAAAAACACCATATTAATGATGTTTTGTGTAATTTTACTATTATTCAACATAAATATGAACTGAATAAAATATTTTTACATAAATGGAGTACTATGACATCTAAGATTAAGTATCTAACATGCTATTATTCTCTTTAATTTTTTTCATTATTTTTATTATAATTTTTTCCCATATTTTAAATTTTAATTAGAATTACAAAGTCATAAATTAATTATATATTACATTGTGTAAGATGTATAATTATAAAATTCTTCATAGATCTGTGTTATATTTTGTTTTAAAGTACTTTTTTTTTTAAATATATAAAATTGAATAACATTTTTTGCATTAGAACCTGGCAATAGTTTATATTTTCTACATTTTTTTATTTTTAAGATTAATGTTTTATTCTATAATGAATATCAATAAATTTGACCTTATTTAAAAATATTTCAGTTTTGCAAATACAGAAAAAAAAAACTGAAATATATAATCAGAATAATAGATTTTTTCTTATTGAATGTTTACTGCATTGCTGATAAAAATAAATCAACAAAATATTTATCATTTGAATTTCCTTTCTAAAATCTGAGATGAATTATTATTAAATCATTCTAAAACAATGAAATTCTGTTTTAAAGTTTAAAATTACACTTATAATTATTTAAATATGATAAAATTCCCTGACTATAATATTTGTGAAGGCAGACCCAGTCTTAATTTTGTTTTTGACATTATAACATTTTTTATAACTTGTCTTCTTAAAACAGATATTATCAATTAAAATCTAAGTATAATCATGAATAATGGGCCAATATTTTCTAAATATGGATGTATTTATGTTTCACAGATATGTTTGTATAGTCATTGCAAAATATCTATAGAACTTTTTTTTTAACACTCCCCCTTGGAGTTGCCGTACTTATTTTTTATTGGAAATTGTAATATTTAAATAAATAATTACTATAGAAATATTTTGCAAAAAATAATTATAAATATTTAAACAAACTGGAAAATATAAAAAAAAATTTCAGGAAGTAAGACAAACAAAGAGCACTTGCAGATACTCAGAAGCACTCTTAAAGCCTAAAAACAAAGAATCTACCAATCAATAGCAATGTTCGCTTGTTTGTATTATTTCTCTGTACAATACTTTCCTTTTCATATTTTTCTAAAAAACTTGTAAATCAATATATATTTTAGTTTCAGTTTCTGTCATCAAATGAACACAAAAACAGCAAATTAGCACTACAGGTAACAGCAAGATAGTGAAGGAATACTAAAAACAATCACATTTTCATCAATACTCAGTAAATTAATGAGTAATCAACCAATACAGGTTAAATAATTATGTCTGAAGAATTGTAATATAAATACATTTTATTTAAACAAATTCTATGTTATTTTGTTTTATTTTGATCTTCCTTCCTATTGTTTTTTGTTTTTTTTTTATTCAGACAATATTTAAAAACAAAATAAAAGTATATGATTTCTGATTAGATTCAAAAAATGATAAATTATACACATATTTCTTAATTTAATTTGTATCACATTACATAAAACATTAGTTATACAAAATATGTTTGGAGTATTTTATTCTCGAAATTTTTATTCACATGATAGAGAAATAATCTTCTTTATTAATTGTTCACAGTACTAATTGATTAAAGATTTTTCATAATCAACAATTCTGCCTTTAAAAAGATAATGTATACAAACTTAATCTGTTTTGAAATTAAATAGACACTTTATCATCATTGTAAATCTATAATTAATAGAAGTGATATTAAATCTTCATGCATAATCTATAGTTTTTTCTAAACTTATAAACATTTCCTATTGAGAAAAGTTGACCAACCCTGGCATAACGTATATTTTGATTTCAGCCTTTATCAGATGCTTTAGAAGTGGCCAATAATCTATGAACAGAACAATTTTGATAAAAATGATACCTTAACACAGATTACAATGGCTTGATATTAATGCTTCAAAGCAAATCTGTGTGATTTGATTTTTTACAAGGAACTTTGAACAGAAATAAATACTTAAATACATATGTAGACAAAATTTTATCATCTCTGTACATATGTTATTAATACAAATAATAGTTAATCTTCTGCACCCTCTATAATATTTTTAAACATCACTTATTAATGAAAAAAAATCAATATTTTTTTGCTAATATGAATATAATAATAGTATTTCTGCTATCATAGTGAATTTTCAGTCATTTCTAAGACATCTGCAGTAGAACCTGAAATATGTATCATGTAAAGACTTGTTGATTTTTTTATTAATATATAATATCTAGAAGTTTAGAAAATACTATAGAGAGTTCGTGAACATTTAATTTTGCTTCTGTTTTAGATCTTCAAATATAATTAAATTATAATTAATCTATGTTATCTTACATGTTGGACAAGTATTTTTTGTATAAGTGACCATTTATTATTATCATTTGCTTTCCATTATTTTGATGAACTCTTCTGTGATAATAGATTTTTTTTATTATTATTTTATTACATGTTTTATTTTTCTGAAAATTCTTTATTAGCATCAGATTTCCTTCATAATAAAAGATCTAATAATGAATAAATGTTATCTCTTTCAAATGTATACCCTAAATCAAATTTTCATTGTTAATCAACTATGAGAGTGGAAGAGATTTTATATTCTAGTTCTTTTTATTTAGTTACATAGATATAATTTTTAGCTAATTTATTATTTTTCCTTTTTTCAGATTTTTTTTTTTTATATCTGAAATATTATATACACATGTATAAATAAAAATTAAATTAATAATAATGTGAAAGCAAAATCTTGTTTGCTTTTTTAGTGATTTATGGCATTCAGTTTTATAAACGAATTAATACATTTTTAAAAAAACTTGTGCTAAAAGAAATCTTTGCACAAGATATCTAAAACTCAAACAAAAAGGTAGATGAAAACATTCAACCAATACTGAACTTTGATTTGGTGATCAATGAAATCAAACATAATCTCAAACTATAAATAAAATGAAGTAGTTATCATAATTATTTAATTAATTTATTGGATAGACCTTGTGCATTCCATATTCATTAAATCATAGTCCTATTTCAATGTTCTTATCATCTTAATTTTTCATTATTACAAGGCTGTGTGGGTATTGGGAATCAGATGATGCCATAGAATATTATAGTTATATATGAAGAAATTGTTATCAGATAGAACCTTTTTCAAAATTAAATTCTGTTCAAGAACGACTTTTCATTCATTTTTTTTTTTTTTACTTCAATGGGAATTAATACAGAAATATTTAATTCTTGAAATTGTCACTCTCAATATAATGTTAAACCTTGCAAGGTGTAGTACAGGGGTCCCCAACCCTATGCCAGTGGGCACCATGGTGCCCGCAGACCAGTTTACGTGTCCCCGCAGCTATCTGAACACGATAAAAATTATTTATCTGATACAAATAAATTTAATTTTTAAAATTTCTTATAAATTATTGTATTATATTGTAATCAAATTCTAGGGCATACTATAATTTTACAGCGTAAAAATATAAACATTAATTATATGTTAAGATTTTATTTTTGAAATAAATATTTTTTTGTACATTATGTGTGTTATTAACAATATCCAACTATAAATTTACATTGAAAAAATAAATGGTGCCCGCCACCTGGCCGGTATTATAGAATGTGCTTTTAAGTGCAAAAAGTTTGGGGACCCCTGGTGTAGTATAATACTGAGAGTGATATTAATTTATGGGGAGATATATATATTTAAGCTCACCATTACAATGTACAACGGAACTATAACTAATAAAATTTTAGAGTAAATTAGGAGGATGTCAAGCAAAACCATAACTCCAATAATTTAATTTAAGCTTTCTATACTTTTCTATTGACTTGATTGCTAGTTCACCTTTAACAAAAAACATATTCTACATATATATATATTTTAATACTACAAATCTCAATAAAGCGTCATTTCCTAAAGAAACAGTTATAAAAGTTTTAACAAAAGATCTGCACTTTATTATTTACATTGTTGAAAATTGATTATAAAATAAGACAACAAAATTTTACATCAATCACAATTCAACTTAGTATTGTTATTAGTCGTCGATTTTTTTTAAAAAAAAAATTTTTGTATCACTAATCTCTATAAAATACTTTGAAAAAAAAAAAAGTAAAAACAACAACATTCTAACGCAATTTATCTAATTCTTTTTGATAAATTTAAAACTTTTAAGAAAAACAGAGAAAATGAGCTTTATTTTAAGCTGATCTAATTTTTTTTTAACGTGGGAAAAAGATAATCTCTTAAATAAACAAAAAAGTATCACGTGACGAAAAAGCTTTGATTTTCTGACTTCTAAAAAATTTCAACAGACTTGGAATTATAAATTTCGAAATCAGCCCTTTAAAAAACAATCAAACCCAAACAATAATCTTATTCACAAAATAATAAGTTTATAGAAAAAGAATTCACATGTAATATGATATAATGTATAGCTTACATAAATGTATGTGTATATTATATTATTTATATGTAGTTACAAAATTAGAGACTATAATCCAAGAATATTAGTGGATCTTTCTTTTTTTTTTTACTAGCTAAAAATGTCAAGATACTCATTTGGATGGCTAGAGAAGAAGAATATTATTTGTTTGAAATTTGAAAAAAAATTTTAAGCTTAATATATTATATTATAATGAAACCTTGATTCATCATTCCCATATATTTCATCTACTTTTTTGATAACTGAATTAGCATAATATAAATATCGTTTCTTTCCTTAATCCCTCATTACTCTATCTGTTATTTATTGTATCAATCATTGATAAATCAAAGTCACAGAACAAATTTTTTTTGCAGTGAATAATTTTAAAAAAAATAATAATAATAACAACTGATATGTCAAATCCTCTTCTTTCTTTGGACTAAAAAGAAATCAGTAACACTGTATCAATGGTTACTTTTCATCATGAGAAAATTATGAGGTTTAATTAATTGCATGAAATTATTCATGTGCATTATAATTCTATTATTAAATCATTTATTTTTTCTCATTATTATTTATAATATATCTTTAAACTATGACTCAATCTAAAAAGCAAGTGAACATTCTGAACAAATGATTGAAAATAATAATGGAGATGGAGAATAATTCTGAAGAAAAAAAAAATTTTATGATCACTGCCAGTTATACTGTCCATATAGAAACATTCTTACTTTTATCAATATTTCATTTATGTCTGAAATACTTTGAATCACCGCAACATGTTTATCAAAGAATGTTTCTATATGGACAGTATAAATGGCAGTGATCACATAAATATTCTGCATCTTGGAAGATCATATTTTGAATTGAGATTAAACATTTTATTTTAAATCTTCCAATTATGAAGCAGAATGACTATGTCTCTTCCATTGTGTTCATAATGAATCTGTCCTTATTTTCCATTTACTCAATATGGTATTGCACCATTTACCAATTTATTTTCAACAATAACAAATCTAGAATTTAGTTTTTATTTTTATTTCCAGATGGCAGATATATATAATCAGAGGATAAAAACATTTCCAAATTCTGTCATTCTTTGAACAACTAGTTCATATAGTGTTTGTCAGTATGAAAGGCAAGTTTTTATTTGTTTTGAAAGCTTATTTCCCATTTCAAATATATTTTTATTTTTGATTATTTAAATGATAATTTTAGTAATAAAAATAAAATGTATTTATTTTTATAATTACTAATGTTCTTTAAAAAAAACTGGCATGCTAAATGGAAAAAAAGTTTCTTTTTTTTTATTTCTCAATATATTAATATCTTAAGGATTTAAAAGCTTTCATTATTTTTAGTAATTTAAAAATCATTTTAAATGGTAATTATGACAGAATATAATTTACATTATATATATTTTATTTTTTAAATACTGATACAGTAAAATTACACATAAATAAATAATTATTATATATTGTAAGTACCAATTTGGACAATATTATAGAATCAATATATATAATACAAAAAATTATATATTATTTTTTAGTCTTGTTTTTAGCGAATTTTGATTTAAATTAAATATTTAACAATGAGAATCATTCTTGACTTGATTTATATTAATTCTTAAGCAATATATCTATATCTGAAATAAGTTAATTTTTTTTATTATCTAAGTGTGTTTTTTCATGTATAAAAGAACCCCTACCTCACATGGAAACATTGCACTGGGCTTCATTTTTTCTTGGGATAGCTCTGAATAAAATTTATTATTTTTGGTTATAATTTTACATAGTGTGCACATTTAATATCTATAAAAATTAAATTATCATAATGTCTAATATTTATTTAAAGTTTCAGCTGTAAGTAAATCTTTGAAGATGCAGTAAGTTTCTAATGAGAAGATGATAAGAGCCGCATTATTGAATTATTACTATATGTCTACTTATTAATACGGGAAGATAAAACAATCAAAAGAACTAATTGGGCAACATTGATATAATCAATTAACTCGATTACATAAATATATCAAATTATATGAGAGAAAGAAATGATATACTTTCTCTCAAAGTCTATGTTGAAAATTTTGAAAAAGTAGAATGATTTATATGATCACCAAAAATTGACAGAATCTAATAAAAATTTGAGACTGATGATAGCTTACACTATTATACATTAGTAATTATAAAAAATATTTTTGATTAAGAAATCTGAAAATACTAGACTAAGAAAAAGAATCTTATACAGAAAGAATTTATTATATAATCAGTAACTAGATTCTGGAAAAAATGGTATAGGAGAAAAAAATGCTGATTATCAATTTTTAGATTGAAGATGCATATTGTAATGATAATTTTTGCATGGCAAAGCATGTCTAACACATTTTGGCCTTGCATCAGATTGTCCAATTTATATAATGAGAAAAATCATATGAATCTCTAAACAGGTGATTTCTAATAATGGATGCACACTTTTCAAATGCTATCACCAGATTTATTTATATAGAGTATGTCATAGCATAATTAACTGACTAGTAATATAAAACCATCAATCAGCTATGCATAGTCATATATATCTTTACAATATCTTCAGATTTCCAACTCACGGAAAACATGAATTTTCAATGATTAGCAAAAGATCAAGCATTAACCAGAGCAAAAAAGAAAATACTAATTTTTTTTAAAATATAATAATATAAGACAGATTAAAAGTATGCAATATTAGAACTAATATCAAAAGTTCAATATTAGCACCAAAAAATTATAATAAAATCTTGGTCATTAATGTAATCATTAATTAAAATAAGGAACAAACTCTTTCATTTGGTATTTATATGTAAGGAATTTAAATACACATTGCAATCATAAGTTATTCCAATAATAATATTATTATAAATTATTACTATACATCAGTAATTCTTTTTCATTTATTGATCTTGTATTATTGGAACATTTTTAACACTTAGTTGAAAGTTTAGTATTGAGTATAAATAAAATTATAATAAGCATTTATATACTTTTATATGATGAATATTGCAAATATTATATATATTATTAAGACTATTGTCTATATGTTAATTTTCTAATTAATATCTATTTAGATGATTTAAAGTAAATGATCATTAATATTCTAGTCAAATGAAAATATTTTCAATGATAACTGCACTTAAATGAATTTTATTATCTTTTTTTAAAAAAAAAAAAAAAAAAAGATTATAATTTATAAAAGCAATTGATCAAATATATATAGAAAAATTATAATCATGCAATTATAAGTGCTTTCAATATGACTTTTTTTATAGAAGTAACTGACTTTTTGTTGTTGATATATGTTACATCTTGGATTATCATGATAAAAGTAATTTAGTAAATGGAAGAATAACTAATATATATATCATACAAAATTATCAGAAAGTGTCATTTCTACATAGGAGGCAACTGTAGGAAAAGCTTCAGATATCTCATTGGGATTATGGCTCTAGCTGCACAATTCATACTTCATCACATTCAATAAGCATATTTTTTTAATTATGACAAAAGATTTCTGGTTATTTTGCTGATTGCTAATTCATAGCTTGTTGCAGTTTTAAACTGATCTTTTTTATATATATTTTGTTCAAGTCACACTTTATGTTTTTTTCTTATTTTTCCTTTGATTATTTTTGTTTTTATTAAAGTTTTTTTCTTAATTGTACATTATCTGAAAAGTCACATTACCTAAGTCGTATCTTTTGATGTTAATCCTTTTCTTTTTTTAATATTGTTCTGGTTTTTGAAAAACAAGTATTATTCCATAGTAAAGTTTGGAAAATTATTTTTGTTTTTATTCTTTTTCTTAATTAACACCAGCTCTGGTTTGATTACCTTTTGACCTTCCCTCCCCCTTCTCCTTAATTTAATTAATTAAACTAAATGTATTACAAAAGATTCATGAAACAGATTGTTTTTAAAATAACAGATATAGTTAGTACACAAGTAAAATATGTTTTACATTTTCTTACAAATATTTAAATATATATATAGTGTTTACATATATCTCATGATATTGCACTTACTATTAGTCAGAAATAATACTTATTTTATACAGTGCAGATAGTCAATTGAAATTAAATTGAAAGGCTGTGAACCTCTCGCGCTTATTATAATACTTATCTGACAGCCAATCAGATGTTATGGTGGCTGTCTGAATAGCGATCAAACCATAAACACAAGACAGAATTTTACATGAAAAGGGGTGATCTACCCTCTTCTTTACTTGCCTTTCTATATATCTAAGCCAGTCTGAAGCATTTATGTTTGAAAGTGTGAAGCTTTAACTATCTTCACATTTAACTCACTGAATCTTAATTACAAGCATACAGCACGAAATTCTCCGATTTACTATGCAGTAGTTTTTAGATGTTATAAATTGCAGTAACATATGTAAATAATATTTTATAAAGCACAGATAGTCAGTTGAAATTAAATTGAAAGGCTGTGAACCTCTCACGCTTATTATAATACTTATCTGACAGCCAATCAAATGCTATGATGGCTGTCTGAATAGTGATCAAACCATAAATACAAGACAGAGAATTTTACTGCATAGTAAATTGTAGGATTTTGTGCTGTATGTTTGTATGTTTTTCTCAAGGATAACACAAAACTCCAATGATTAAACAAAGCAAGAAAAAAAAACTAATTCTTTTTAATTATAAAAATACACAGTGTAAATTTAATAATATAATACATGCTATAGATGTACACACTATCTCAATAAATAATTGTAACATGTACAAATAGCTTATAATGATTGGATCGACGGTTAAAAGTTGAATTTTAACTCAAAGAAATATTTCTTCTTGATCGTTTATCTAAGGATTAGCTCTTTAGCTTTATATTTATAATTAAGAAATTAAATCTTTAGTTTTCAAAATCGATTTCAAACTAAAATATTGTTATTATTCCAAGACAAATGCAAATATTATAATACTTTAAAAAAAATTAGACATGACAAGAATACATTATCTAGATAATATCTAATTATAAAGTATCATCAGTAACTTTTTTTCTCTCTCTATCTTATATTACTGTATTATTTTGAAAGATACATTCTTAATTGAAGGTGTAACAATGAATATAAATGATGTTATAATAAGCATATCTAATTGTTATTTGATGTGATAAATATTGAAATATTATATGTTTTAATAAAAATATTTTTTATATGTTGTAACAAAACATTTTGTTACGCTCTTAAATTTTACAAGATTGCAACGTACAGTGGCCATTTGCGGGCACCACTAACATTTCTGCCTAGACCGTATTATAAATTTTTTTATAATAACGGTTAATTTATTTACGAACGGCAATCACCAATTGCAAACCTTAAAATTACTTTCTTTTTAACGGACCAAAAGACTACAAAATGAAAGATAAGAATTAATTATAATAACTAAAAAAGAAACAAAACAGATCGATGCTTAAATATTGTTGAAATATTTATTAACCTTTATTCTATTTGTTGGTTATTCCCTTCCCTCGCATTTGTCAAATCAAACCCTCCCGATCCTTTTTCTTTCTAATCAAGATTTAGCATGTATCGTTCTCGAAGGATCATGCGCCGTCACTTTACCAATTATACAATATTTCATCAAATATCATGGTATATATCTATGAGTGAACTCAAGGGCGACTTACTATAAGAGTGCGTTTGTTAAAAATAAACGCACTCAAACCTCCTCTTTCTAATGTTAAATCTTTTACTTGTCCTTAGATCGAGTATACAATTTTTCTTATCCCTATCTATACATTATAAGAACAACAATCATAGAAACTAAAGGTAAGTTTAATTAATAGGCCATAACAAAAAAAATTAAATAAAAAAAACAATATAATGTGGGTTAATTAAAATTAGTAAGTACATATACTTAAAGACTATATCCCTCCCTTTCTATTGCTGAAACTTTGAGATATTTGAAGTGAAGGCTTTTCTTTCTTTTTTCTTTTAAATCTATTACGCAAATGTCTCTTGAAATTACAACAAAAAAAAGTCTATTTACCCTGATCGATCAGTGTAGATCCTGTGTGGGTGGAATATTTCACTCTATATTCTTCGTGGTTTGTCCGTGTCTTCTTCCAGTCCTTTCTCCTCGGCTAGCTCTCTATGTCCGGCATTTACAAGGCAGTTCCAGGTGGCAATAGCAAGAGGTTCCCAAAAGGGAAAGTTCTGTTAGCTCTAGCCGTTCAACATTTTCTCCTTGCGCTTTTTAGGTCTTTACTATTCAACAGTCTGAGCCGAATTGAAACTTATAGATTAGATATTGACCTCGGCAGAAATCTAATTAATTTTTGAACAAAAGGAAAGTCCGTAATTATAGTTTTTTCTTCCAAAGTCTCAGTTCACACCTTTAATATTCTCTTCTTTTATTTCATATTTTATTGTAAAATTCCAAAGAAACATTCCAATTGATCAGCGTAATAGATAGCATAAAAATACCTTCACTGTCAAAGTCCCAACAATAGAACTAATTGCTTTCTCTTACTTTCTATCTTTAAGAATTTTTTTTTTTAAAGACTAAACAAAAGACAAACTTTTATCAATAAGCAAGATCTTGATCTAATTTATTTTAACTTCTTAAATCCCCATTTTAAAACTAAGTGTTAATTTTTTTTTTTAAATTATGTATTATAAAACGATATTTATATTTTAACAAAATATATATGTGCGTGTTTATTTATTTCTAATAAAATAAGTTTATTACAATGTATATATTTTATTTTTACAAAATATGTGTGTATATATATGTATGATTATGAGCTGGCAGAAAAATACCAGCTCATTGCACCCTTTCCCAACAAACAAAAAAACAAAAAAAAAAACTCAATCACGCTGTGAAGTCTTTTCCCATTCTTTCTTAGGACTATATTTACTCTTCCCCATGGGTTCATTACAATTTCCCCACCTAACTTTAGAATCTTCCCCTTCTTCCGGCTCACTATACTCCATATCGCCTAATATCTCTAGTGCTTCCTCTATTGACAAACATCGGTTCTCAGCCAACCTACGCTGAACCCCCATCGGAAGATTATATCTTATAGTCCTTACAATCTGGAATTGATCCATCGGGTAAGCCTCCAGCGCTCTAAGTTTCGCTGCCTGTCATTGAAAAAACTGGCTATAGGTTTCATTTCTATCCGCTCTATATTTTTCCCGTGATGTTTTTATACGTATAGCCTCTTGTTTTTCCACGCTCCAGAAACCTCTCAGAATCATCGTTTTGTATTCTTGGAATGTTTGAGGACTATAGTTCACCGCCTTCCACCATTCTCGAGCAGGACCACTTAAATGGCTCATCGCTATAATGACCTTCTCCTTTTCATTTGACTTATGGAAATAAAAAAAATCATTTAAGCTATCCAAATAGTCGAATGGGTTTTCTTCCCCATCGCCTTTAAATACTCTTATTTGGATAAATTTTGCTAATGCTGGCCTTTCAGATTTAGCTTCTTCCTCTACTTCATTAGGTGTCCTTTCCATTATACTTTGATTCAAATCTTTTACTGTTCTTTTTGGACTCGATTCTATTTCCCCTACGGTCTGTTCTTTCCTTTCACTTTCTATCTTTTCTTCCGTAACCTTATTACCTTCGTAATCTGCACTTACTATATCCCCTTCATCTTTTTTTTCACCATTTCTCTTTTCTTCTTTCTTTTTTAATTCATTTACGTCTTTTCTGAGGTCTTGGATCATTACTTTCATTTCCTTAATTTCTTCCCTATCTTTGATTACTATTTCTTTTAGCTCAGTGATAGCTTTTAGTATTTCTTCGAACTGATAATGCTCGGGGTTTTTAAATGTCACCACCGGGCTTTCTATGGTACTTTCATCTTCACTCATTCTATTTCTTTTTTTCTTTATTTCAAACTCAAAACTCTCCCCCATTGGGACACTAACTCCTCGCCCTAACCACCCGAACCTGCCTTACTCCACTTTTACCCTAATCTCAAGCTGTTTATTTAGTTAACGAGCCCTACACGTTGAGATGCCATTTTCTTTAATTTTACCCGCTCCTACCCTCTGTAACAAAACATTTTGTTACGCTCTTAAATTTTACGAGATTGCAACGAACGGTGGCCGTTCGAGGGCGCCACTAAACATTTCTGCCTAGACCGTATTATAAATTTTTTTTATAATAACGGTTAATTTATTTACGAACGGCAATCACCAATTGCAAACCTTAAAATTATTTTCTTTTTAACGGACCAAAAGACT
The DNA here is from genome assembly GCA_028023455.1 of Epiperipatus broadwayi. Classification (NCBI taxonomy): domain Eukaryota; kingdom Metazoa; phylum Onychophora; class Udeonychophora; order Euonychophora; family Peripatidae; genus Epiperipatus; species Epiperipatus broadwayi. The sequence goes on from JAQFVV010012449.1 coordinate 1,495,231, forward strand.
ACAAAATGAAAGATAAGAATTAATTATAATAACTAAAAAAGAAACAAAACAGATCGACGCTTAAATATTGTTGAAATATTTATTATACCTTTATTCTATTTGTTGGTTATTCCCTTCCCTCGCATTTGTCAAATCAAACCCTCCCGATCCTTTTTCTTTCTAATCAAGATTTAGCATGTATCGTTCTCGAAGGATCATGCGCCGTCACTTTACCAATTATACAATATTTCATCAAATATCATGGTATATATCTATGAGTGAACTCAAGGGCGACTTACTATAAGAGTGTGTTTGTTAAAAATAAACGCACTCAAACCTCCTCTTTCTAATGTTAAATCTTTTACTTGTCCTTAGATCGAGTATACAATTTTTCTTATCCCTATCTATACATTATAAGAACAACAATCATAGAAACTAAAGGTAAGTTTAATTAATAGGCCGTAACAAAAAAATTAAATAATAAAAAAAACAATATAATGTGGGTTAATTTAAATTAGTAAGTACATCTACTTAAAGACTATATCCCTCCCTTTCTATTGCTGAAACTTTGAGATATTTGAAGTGAAGGCTTTTCTTTCTTTTTTCTTTTTTAAATCTATTACGCAAATGTCTCTTGAAATTACAACAAAAAAAAAGTCTATTTACCCTGATCGATCAGTGTAGATCCTGTGTGGGTGGAATATTTCACTCTATATTCTTCGTGGTTTGTCCGTGTCTTCTTCCAGTCCTTTCTCCTCGGCTAGCTCTCTATGTCCGGCATTTACAAGGCAGTTCCAGGTGGCAATAGCAAGAGGTTCCCAAAAGGGAAAGTTCTGTTAGCTCTAGCCATTCAACATTTTCTCCTTGCGCTTTTTAGGTCTTTACTATTCAACAGTCTGAGCCGAATTGAAACTTATAGATTAGATATTGACCTCGGCAGAAATCTAATTAATTTTTGAACAAAAGGAAAGTCCGTAATTATATTTTTTTCTTCCAAAGTCTCAGTTCACACCTTTAATATTCTCTTCTTTTATTTCATATTTTATTGTAAAATTCCAAAGAAACATTCCAATCGATCAGCGTAATAGATAGCATAAAAATACCTTCACTGTCAAAGTCCCAACAATAGAACTAATTGCTTTCTCTTACTTTCTATCTTTAAGAATTTTTTTTTAAAGACTAAACAAAAGACAAACTTTTATCAATAAGCAAGATCTTGATCTAATTTATTTTAACTTCTTAAATCCCCATTTTAAAACTAAGTGTTAATTTATTTTTTTTAAATTATGTATTATAAAACGATATTTATATTTTAACAAAATATATATGTGCGTGTTTATTTATTTCTAATAAAATAAGTTTATTACAATGTATATATTTTATTTTTACAAAATATGTGTGTATATATATGTATGATTATGAGCTGGCAGAAAAATACCAGCTCAATGTTCATTTCAAATTATGTATTTAAATGAAATATATTTTCAAAGATAAATGTCTTAAAGCACAACAGATACAAACAATACATGATGTCAGTATAAATTTATAATACTTTAACTTCATATATTTTTTTAATTGAATAAGTATTCTTTCACAGTATTTTTTTTTAGCTATGTCTCTATTTTGCAAAAATCCAATTACTTTGAATTTAGCTTATGTAGCTTATGTTTTATGCCTCTTTTTTTTTATTTAGGGATGTTTCATATTGCTCGTAGTCTAAATGGAAGTAAATTTTATTCATCTTTTATAAATTATTGCTATTTTTTTTTCATTATAATAATTGATTGTAATAAAACAACTGACTCCAAAACTATTCTAAACAAAGCAAGTTTACTCCATTTTTATGATTTTATGGGTATATAATATACAACCTATTTTAAGATCTATTGTAAATAATGTGTATTAAAAAAAATCAAATTTGAAATATATCTTAAAAAAAAACAAATACTCTTCTTAGGAGCAGTATGAGATGCATTTCTAGCATTTACATTACTATACCGCATTGTAGCTGTTTCAGTTTAAATGGAATTTTAGGCTCTTTTTTTAAATAAATTGGTTTTAGTTTTTATAAGTGGTAGGTCATATACATAGTTTATAAAAGGAAATCTGTACTCAAATAATTGTAAATATTTTTAATTCCTTGTAGTTGGCAAATGTTATAATATGGATTTTTACCGAAACATACAATTCAGAATCAAGTGATATAAATTTCAGGAAATGGTATTACTTTTAATTTGCAAAATAATCAGCAACTCTGGAAAAAGCTTCAAATAATCATCTCAGTGTGGTGATTACTTTTGTCATACACTCTTATATTCATCACATTCAATAAGCAGATTTTTATCATTATGCCACAGAATTTTGGATGATTTTTCAATAGTTTTCTACTTTGTGGCTTCTAACAGTGTCAAACTGGTCTTCCTCTCTATATATACATAATCAGTATACAAATATATAATTTCTCTTTTTTATGTTTTTGTGTACATCTGACAAGCTTTTTTCTCACTTATATAATATCTAAAATTCACACATTCTCAAGCTTATCTTTGGATGGTAATCCTATTGTTTTTTTTAATTTAATGTTTTTCCATCCGTTTTTTTTTTTAAAAAAAAAAAAAAAACAAGTATTATTTTATAATAAAGCTTGAAGAACAATTTTTATCTTTATTTATTGGTTCTTAATTAATATTAGCTCATTGTTTTAATTATCTCTAGTTTTATATATCTGTGTGAGTGTGGATATAATATGTATATTTTACAAACAATTTTAATATTTCATTATTAACTATAATATATATGAGAAAGTTTTTAATACTATAGATTATTATCATCTAATGTTAGCTTAGTATCATTACATAAAGTATACTTTCAACAACAAAAAAGAGTGGATAATTTTAAAGATTTTTATTTTATTTTATTGTCTATCTTTTTTAAAGACAAGCTATTAGTTTATGAACAGCTGTTGAAAATCTTTTTTGTCATTTATGTAAGTCATAGTCACCCAAGCATTCTTAGTGAATTCTTGAGCAGATATATTGGAAATCAAAATTAATGATTGTTCAGAATTAATGTTAATTTTACATTATTATTAAAAATAAAAATAAAAGAAAGCAGTTAAAAGAACTTGCGGAATGAATTCTTTCAGAAATATTAACTCTAGATGTTAACATTATTGGTGTTGTAGTTTAAACTTAATTTGAAATATGCAACATTTAAATCCATAAAGATGTGGTATAAACATATGTATAAATAAAAAGTTGGCTGAAAATTTTTTTTATATTAATGAGAAAAATTAAAAAGAGAAAAGGATTGAATTGGCAGTGATTTTAAATCAAGGATGGCCAACCTATAATGCATATATTAAATATGATCTATTTTGGGATTAATTTTGGAACAAGCCTAGATCTTATAAAATAATATTGTAATCAAAAACTAATTTTTGTTAGTACTCAGAAAAAAAAAAATGTAGTGTGACAAAGTAATATATATCTATGCATTCATTCTTCAAGTTTATATTTGACACTTGTTTAATCTCAAAATAATTAATCCAAAGTAAGTGCAATTACTTTTAATTTATATTTTGAAATTGATCATCTTTGATCTTTATGAAAAGTATTTTAATCCATTAAATTATTTAAAACAAAACAAACAAATTCACAGTGTTCTTCTTTCATTTACAAACGAAGTTCAAACATTAAAGATCTTGTGAAAGCAAAGCTTATTCAGAAATCTTATTAAAGTTTACCATATTTAAACTTTAAATTTTTTCTATAGTACATTATTATATTATTTTTAAAATGCTAAATATTATTTATCTTCAACATTTCAAATTTTATACAAAAATTGAATTGTAGGCAAAAGTTGTATTGTGCATATGAACTCATGCATGAAAAAATTTGTGCATTGACTGTAAAATGTTGCCATCTCTGTTTTAGATTAATAGATTTCACTATGATAGAATGAACTGTAATAAGTTAGAAGAAGCAAAAGAAGAATAAAAATGATTCAGAAAGAAGATAATACTTATGAATAACTAAAGAATAATACAATTGATAGGAAAAGTTGAAAAAAAGTGTTTTAGAGGCAGTATGTGTGCCTGTTTTTTTTTTGTTAAGTCATGGCTACTCGTAATATCTTACAACTATCTAAATCATTAATCATATGTTGGGGAATATTTCATCAGCTCAAAGATCAGAAAGATCATGTGCTGCAATATTTTTTTTATTGTGACATGAAGAAGAGGGATTTTTTTATTACTTTTAATTAAAATATTTCAATTTTTATTTTTTTAATATGTGCTTACATAATAGTTCATTATTAGTGATTGTTAGAATTTTGTAGATTGTTTCCTAATAATATTGATTAGCTACAGATTTTATGATTTTTTTATATTGAAATTAGTTCTTATCATTTTAATGTTCTAATTTCTAAATGTAGTTACATTTGTGCATAAATAGATTTATAAATAAACTGCCTCAAATAATTTTAAATAATTCTATTTACATTTCTGCATAATGTAAAACTTTAGTCTATCCTTCCCAATATAATGATTTCTGAGCCTATAACACTCTTATATAACTAGCTAAGATTAATTATCAAACATTATCATATCAGTAACCTCTTCAATCTTGTAAATATTGCACTAAAGACTGATTAGATTTTAAAGCATGAATAAATGAGATGCAGTTTTTAAATATAAAATCTTATGACAACTTAAGACTTATTGTTACAACATGGAAGTTTAGCAATTACCCATAGCCAACCGAAAAAGAATGTGGTTCAGAAATAATTAATGTGGCCAGAAAATGGCCACATTAATTGTTTCTGATCAGTTATTTGAAATAGTTTATTTTTTAAATTTCAATTTAGCAGTATGCATATTGGTTTTTAAATAAAGATGTGTATTGTAATGTTAAGTCATGGATAGTAAAGGACAAATTAAGAATTTAAGCCTTAATTGATAAATATTAATCACGTTCAGTCATTCACCAACAGGTGACAACATAAATATTCATTTAACTTTTCAAAAATACTTAACAGCATATGTAGATCAAATTCCATATTAGTAATGTCCATTACTACATTATGCTATGTGAGCATTAACATTTCTAATGTATTCAGGGTTTTACAGCATTTATTACAATCTATGTGCTATTTATAAGTATGAAACTATTCATCAAAGTTTTTATGTGTGGCTAGCATAATATCAAAACTAATAAATAATATTTTAATTATTATTTCTCATGAATTTAATTTTATTTACTATAATACTAATAATAAAGACTCATATCTTTTATGTAAACAAAACTTCCTTAGGTTATGGCTAAACACAAATGGGCATTGTGTGATTGTATCCAACTCATAGCATATAAATATAGCATCTCATAATCAAAAGAAAATTCAATAACATTACTACTAATAATATAAACAACCTATCTCCAATAACAATTACACATGTAAACATCTTATATTAATTAAATATTTAAACCATACTACCTAGTTTTCTGAAAGACAAGAACATTAAGCAAATATTAAATACTTGCAATAAATTTAAAATATTTATCTTAAAACATGGCAAAAATAAATTAATACATAAACTATTATCCATTATAAGTTCATGAATATTATAAAATCCAAGTTATATATGTGTACATTTAATATGGATTCTGGTAAATAGAATTAATTTTATGATCATACACATTATTTTTATTCTTTCAAAATTATTCCTATGTAATGTACGATTCATTTCATTTTAAAGATATTTCCAAAGTTATTAATAGGTCAAATATTTTTTTTTTCAATAACATAGGTCCATTTATAGTATGATATTTCACTTTTTTAAAAAAAAAGAGTAACAAGATTATTTATTACAATTTTAAGTAAATCCTGAGGGCAATTATGTCACATGTTCCCAAGGCAGAAGTGAAAGATGATATTCTTTTTATTTATTTCCCAAAATACTATTTTTGTAAAATAGTAGGGCAAAATCATTGAATTAAATCCCAAAATCCACTGTTGTGTTTTAAGAAAATATCCAAATGATATGTAGATAAAGTCAAAAGTTTATATGTCAAGTTTCAACAGAATAGAATCCTGAATTTCTTTGAACTCTTCCTTTTATGCAGTTTTAACACGTGATTAATAAATTATGTAGATTTGAACTCCTATTCCACTTAAATCTAATTGTACATGAAATTTGTACCAGTTAGCATAATAATCTATTTCATCCAAATGATAATGTTCTACTTACTTTAATAAGCAGCAAAATCGGCCATATTAACTTATATTTTACATATATGAAATATTTTAAATAAAATTATTCTAAAGTTAAAAATACAATTATTTGTTTTTATTTTAAAGCTAAATAATATATTTACACTTACGTATATTAGTGATTATTATCTTTTCTACATGTGTGTAGTCATATGTATTAGTGGTATGAGATAGTGTGGGATAGGTGAAGGGTGCTTGAAACGCTGTGCTCAAATCCCCTATATTAACATATCAAAATAAACATTTTTTTCATTTTTAAATTTAATGTTCTTATGATGTTATTAAATTTACTATTACATTCCTACTGGTTTATGCTATTCTCTTTTTAAACATATCAAACATTACTTTATTTTAAACATAAACATTCATGCACATTTAAATATAAATCACTAAAATTATTGTTATAAAATCTTTGTTTTTTACTTCACCTTTGAGTGGTAAGTTTTAAATTGCACTTTACACAAAAAAGTGAAGCTTAGTATTATTAGAAAAAGAATTATAAGGCTTAGTGCTTTCGGAGAACTTAGGTCTCCTTATTCATAACCTATCTTGGGAGTTTTGGCTTACATTGAGATTTTAAGCGAAGCTTATGCAAAATTTATTCAAAGTTTTCTTTTGTATAGACTATTTTCTGGAGATTGCAAAGCATAATTCTTTTTGGTTTATTGCATAGTTGTCATTTGGAATAAAACATGTCTCTCTTATCTTTTGTTGATTTGTTGTATATCACTACGCTCAGTGCACAGTGCCCTTGCCAAAGTGGGTTCAAATACATGCCCTATTATTTTTTGGTACTTAAAGAATATTGACTTGTTTTCAGTATTGTTTAGAGCTCTCCTGTATAAATAATGATGTTCAGATGTTCTGGTGGTGATGTTGGCATGGGTCTCTCCATAATATACTGCTCTACATCCATTAGTTGGGCATGAAATTTTGTAAACTGTTTGGGCTATTTTATCAGAAGGTATTTTGACTTTGGTCTTTTTTATCATTCTGTTTGTTGAAGGTTGGGTGTGGAATCCTAATTTGAAGGGCTCAGCAAATATTTTATAATATTTCCTAACAATTGATGGTATGTACAGTAGCAGCATTCTTAGTTTATTGTTTCTAACCATGTCAGTTTGCAGCTTGGTTTGATATTGGCTAATCTTTTTGTAGATAATGTTGTGTGAAAATCCAACATTTTCCAGTTTTTTATTATAGTTTGTGAGCTTTTTTTTTGCGATCGGCTTCAAATTTACATAGTCTATTATTTCTGTGCAGGAAGGATTTGAGTCCAGCCAATTTATGTTAGTTGGGTGAGTTTGAGTTTGGGTGTATAAATACTCAAATTTCCAATGGCTTGACTATCATGGCATAGGTCAGTTGGTGAGGATCTCGATGAACTTGAATATTCAGGTATTTAACATTGTGCTGGAGGTTTTCTGCTATGCAGTTAATTGTTAAGGAGGTTTGTGTTTGCAGCTCTTTCTGAATATCTATTATTATTTGTTCTGGTGCCACTAAGAATACATTGTCAACATAGCGAGTATATATTATGTCTGGTTCACTTGCATAGTACCTAGTCAGTATTTGCTTTTCAAAATAATTGAGAAAAATACTAGATATTATCCCACTTATTGGGAGGCCCATTGGCCATCCGTCGTTCATTCTAAACCATTTACCATTAAATGTGGCTACAATATTCTGATCCATCTATTTCAAAAATTCCACTATGAAGCTCAGCTGCACTTGTGGGCAATTATTATTTGTTAATTCAGCTAGAATAATGTCAATTGAGCTTTTACAGTTAATTGATCCATATAGCTCTTACATCCAGTGATGCAATACTAAATTCAGATTTTATTCTGGCCTGTTTAATTTTATTAATGAATTCAAAAGATGATTTAATAGAATGTGTGCCAAAATCTATTCTTTTGAGGAGTTTTTGATTTATCATTTTTGCGATATTGACGTAATGCGCTCTAGCAAAGTCTATCATCAATCTTAATGGCACATTAGGTTTATGTAACCTAATGTTAGTGAAGATTCTTGGGGGTGTAGATGCGAATGGATATATATTATAATATTGGGCTTTTGAGAAGGTCTTGTTGCAATGTTTGCAAAGTATAGATGCAATAAATTTTTCTTTATTTCCTTTATTATTAAAATTGGCTAACTCAAATTTTGAATTGCCAATCTGATTATTAATTTTATTCAAATAATCACCTTTGTTTATTAGAATGAATCTATTTCCTTTATCTTCTTTAATACAAATGATATTGTTATCTGCTAAACACTTTTTCATGCTTTTAATTTTAGTGCTCCATTCGTCTACATTCAGTGTCAGTGGTTTATGTTGGATTGCCTTTGTGAGTTTGTTGATGAACATATCTTTCTGGGGATTGTCCATAACATTTACTTCTACATCTGCTATTAACTCCATCATAGGATATCACCATTGGCTGTCTATGAACCTCGGTCCGAGTTCCAGTACATTACACACCCCTGTATGCGGAGTTTTATTAGTGAGGTTAATGTATGATGTTTTCCTTTCTTCAATGTTGATATTTTTTTTATTGGTGAAAAACGTGAACTTCCATTTAAATGTACATAATAGTTTAGCAGCTAAGTTATCATTATATTAAGATCAATTTCTTCAACTTACTTATGGATATTTAATGATAAAATGGTTTTCAGTATAATGTGTAAGACTAACAAATTAAATTTGTTGATCAATATTTTCTGTAAATTTTGAATTTGACAGCAATTTTCAAATTTCGTTACACATTTTAACTTGTTTAAAAATACATTCACCAAATACATATATGTATACAACATTATTTTAAATTATGATTATTACTAAAAAAAAAGTTTGTCACTTTTGATATTAGGCTATTAATATTACTGTTATAATATGTATATGTTTTATATTGATATGAACAGATTTATTAACTTTATTATTTTGTGTATGTATGTGACTTGCATTTGTATATTCAATAGTGAAAAATAATATGTTTTCTTTGCTATGATATTTGTAAAAATACACTGACCACAGTTTTTATAAAAAAATATTTTTTTAATAGTTGATTTTCTAAATAGTATATCAATTTCAGTTGTTAATGCTATTATTATAAAATATAAATACTAGGATTTATTCTATTGTATTTATTAACTTAGTTAATATAAATTTAATTATATATATATATATTTATAAGAGCTTTTAGTCATTGTAGTGGTGTATTTGAAAGAAATTTTACAGTTTCAAAAAATCTCTTGTCAAGTGACATTTTAGTCATAAAAAAAAAACACTATTAATCATCATCAGTAATAATTCATTGTTGATTTTTATTTTTTTTTAAAAAAAAAAAAATCTCAATATTAATAGCATAGCCATATCAAATTGTTGATAATGGAGTTTGCAACAGAAGGGAAAAATAGCAATCCTATATATAGTTTTAGTATTTCTTATTAGTTTTTTTTTTTTAGAATGTTGTATGTAAATGAAAAATTTATGTAAACCAAAAGTTGCAAATAATTAATAATTATGTACCATATTACCAGACAAATTTGATTGGGTAATGGGGAGGGGTGGAAAATTAAATAGCAGTGACAAAAGAACTATAAATAGAATGGTTAGTTGCTCAAAATGATATATGACATTTATACATCCGAAATGAAAGCTTGAATTTTGAAGCATAAATCTATAGTTTTTATGTATCGGTTTACCATAGCTTAAATTGCAACGAGTTATTATTATTAGTAGTGAATAAATTGTAGAAGTCTTTATTAATTTAGATTATTAGTGAAAATTTATAAATCAAATTTATATTATTTATTTAGTGGTTTTTTTTTTTTTAATTATTCAACACAATTTGTTAGAAAGGCAAATGTGAGAGATTTTATATTGTTGTACCTGTTTTTCCTACTTACATGATTCAGAATGCAAAATCAGAAACTATTATTTTCAATTTTTGATTTATTTTAATTTTTGTAAATGTGTCATTTAAAAGTAAATGTTGAAGTATATGCTAAATCCCATAGTAGTGAAAATTATATCATATTAAAGTCAATATTTTATTGGTTTTAGTTAGCACATTGACACCCATTTGACCAAACCATGTTAACAGAAATCCTTTATCCTCGACTAATAATAGCTGTATACCAATTTATTTTCCAGTAATGGATAGCTAGCAGTGTTAGCTATGGGCTGAATACATTTTAAAATATCGTATATCTGCATGTGACCTAAAAAAAAATTCAAAATTTATTCAGCCTGAATTCGAATCTCAGATCTTGTTGTGCATGACCAAGTGGGTATGCTAACTTTTAAGTCAATGAGCATTTCAAAAGCGCTTCTCTTTAATTCCAATCTTTATCAGAAAATTAATTGTATATATAATTTGTTATTAGATTTGAACTGTTCCTTAATTATTTTAGTTTGCCTTCAGGAAGAGAAAGCTATATGCCATGTACATATAGTTGTCAATTACTAACAAAAAAATTAATAGGAATCAAATGCAAGAGTGATATAATTTAGTTGTTTGGTTTTTTAACAAACTTTTTATTTATTTTACGTTTAGATAGATTGGCATATAAGTGATTGTTTTTATTATAATTCATTAGACAAAAAGCAGTAATATGATACATAGTACAACATTATATGCACGTTTAATATTCAAATATTGGAAAACTCCTATAAGTAGGCCACTATATTTTATCTAATATATATATATATACATATTTTGTGCACTCAAAAAATATTATGTCCTTTTAAATATATAAAAAAATATTCTGTTTGCCAATCATACTTAGTAATCATATTAAATATATATATATTAAATTTAAAAAATCTAGAAATTTAAAAATCTCTTCCATAATTAATTTAGTATAAGTGAAATAACTAAAAAAGAAATCTGATCTTTCTTTTAAAAAAAAAAGAAAAAAGCAGTTTTCTATACAAAATATAAATTGATTCTGATTTTTTATAGAAATAATCTTTCTTTTCATTCTTAGCAAATTCTGTCTTTATAATACAAATTCTTTCAATAATTACATCTATTTTATTTTTACTGAGAATAATTTATTCTTTATTTAAATCCAGGAAAAATGTAATTAATAATTTTATATATATTATAGATTCTTTGTGTATACTAATAAGCAGTTGTGAAATATTACAAATATCAGCTTATATTATTTAACTAAATAAACTTTAATAATTAACAAGCAGTAAAGATATAACATTTACCTATGATTTTCAACATTAATTTTAATTTCTTTCTCTATTTTCTTATGCTCATATTTTGCAATTATTGCTGAACTTGTGTGCTAAATTATTCCAAACCACAATACTCACTATGAGACATTATTTATTGCACATATAGATTGTTCTTCAATAAGAACATTAGGGCTATTTCACTTATCATTTCTAGTTTTAGAATATTAAATTATCTTATAATTATTCTGCCTTTGAGAGCCTTAGTTAACATGTTAATCTCTGTTTTATATCTTTTGGCTCATAGCTAATGCTCATCAATATCTTTGACTACTCATAGAAGTTCAAAATTCGAAATATAAACTGTGTCTAATGATGATCAAATGCTTTTGTTTGGTCATAATATATTGTCTAAGTACCCCAGTTTCTTTTAGATTAAGAAATACATTGTATTATAGATAAGGTTCTGTTTAATAATACATAATTACAAATATCTCAAAGGTTTTTTATGGACTTATCTTATATCAAGTATATATATAAGTATATGTATTTTATTAACTTCAGCTTATCTTGTTTCTAGTTCTACACAAACATACTTTTCAAGAAATGTTATTTGAAAATATTTTTTAAAATACCAATTTTTTCCCCATGGAAATTAGCAAGGAAATATTTTTAGAAATAAAAATTATTAAAGACAGCATTCATGTTGAGACTGTTCTAGTTAATTTTGAGATAACTTTAAGCCTAGTATTAGAATAGTCAATATTATATGTTATGCATCAAAATTTTTAATTCCCAAAAATACCAGAAAACTTGTTAAAGCATCTTAGTAATATGAACTTATTAAAATTTGAATTGTATGTTTAAAATTGAGATGCTAGAATAAATTGCAGTATATTGAATAGCAAGCAACAGAAAAACATCTCCACTGATGATCAAGTAATTACTATTTGGACTATAGGATAATGTTGCCTAGTTAATCTTAATTCTCTAGTATTAAGTAATCAAGTTTTCTTTGGAAGATACTTAATATTTATTTATATTGTTGACAAATCCAAAGTAAGAATTTATTTCTGTCAGTTGTAAGTTTTTTATAGCTAAGATTGCTATTAGTATTATTGGGGGGGAGGGATACTTTTTTTTTTTACAAGAATATCGTGTTTGGAGATAATTGTGTTTTACAATATTTTTCTTTTTTGCAATATGGATTGCTGTTTGTGTAGTTAGTTTTTGTTGTTTTAATGTTATTTATTTATAGCTCTATTTTTTTCAAATATTTCTAAAAAAAATAGTCAGGTTGATTTATGGAAGTCTAACCTTATGATTATTATTTAGCAATAAAAATTTTACATAACTTATAATCCTGAAAATTTTTCATGGGTCAAGCAGAATCAAATCCCAGGTTATGGATATGATAGGCAGGCAACCATTTTGTCAGAAATAAATTTTATTATATATGTATTGATTAATTATTATATATATTATGGCAGTAAGTATATTAGAATATTCAATGTAAGTTAATTTTAGAATGAAGGTTTGATGTAATGAATGATCTTGATATATCAAATCTAATATAATAGCATCTTGCAATAGTCATTGTATAAGAACTTTATTTCCTTTCTTGTCATTAAGTTATATTCACAACTACTTATGAGATCTTTTTTTACTCAGGAAATACCATCATCTTTCATTAGTTATTCATATTTTATTTGTTAACACTATTAATTAAACAAAATTAAAACAATAATAAGTATGGTATTTTTATTTTCCATTATACAATTTTTTTAAGAGAGAGAGATGTCTTTATTCTTTAAATCTAAAGAGCTCAATCTGATTAGCTTTGAAATTCTATTATTTCCAAATATCTGCATAGAATTAAACAAATTTTGCTTTAATGATTTGAGTTAAAAAAAGAATATTATGGCTGATGTAATATGTGATTCATACCATTGAAAAAAATTGTTTCTTGCAATAAAATTATGCTTTTTAATTACTTTAGTCTTCATAAGAATAGTGTTTTTAATTGCTTTTAGAAACTTTTTCTTTATCATTTACAGTGATCCAATCCTACCCTTCAGTCTATGTCAGTCATAGCCATGTTTTATTCACTTGGTAATTTGACATTTAAGACATTTATATTATGTGAAGAAGTGTTTTTTTCCCAAAATATTTTGATATAATGCAGTGAATCTCATCATAAATGTGTTGTATCTAATAAATAACAAAACATACCGAATTGTGTCTTCTAATTATATAATGCAACATAGTTTGTTTATTCATGTGCACTTGGGAATATTGGACTTTTGTGAATCTATTTGTGACTATAAAATCAATAATATTCGGTTTGTAAATGAAAACATAACCAATTTCTGTAATTAATTTAATTAAGGTATGTTTATGATGATAAATATTTCATTACTTATTTTATTAAATAAAATTAATTAAACATTTATAAACAAAATTAATAAAACAATATCTTTTTTTCCCCATTAATTTAATGTTGTATTATTTAAAGAAAGAGGATTACTTCAGTTTTAATCTGAAGAATCATTCCTATCTAGTTTTGAAATTCTTCTCATTAATGCTTTGATTTGCATGTATTAACTGCATGGAGAATTATGTGTTATATATATTGAATTAAATGTATTGGAAATTCTTTCTAATTTTGTAAAAAGAAAAACTAAAAATTTTGCCAATAAATTTGTTTTAAATAAATTATCATATTTATGCTAATTTTCTATTATTGTTAATGTACAATTATCTTTTTCAATTATTATTATTATAGCTATTATGCAGAAGACTTAGTATAATTTTTTTGCAAGCACAAAAATATTAAATAGTTTTAAAAAATAATATTTAAGAACTTAACTTTGTTTAAAAACTGACCAGTTATATGTGCAAATGTTGTCAAAAGATTAATATTTGAGAGTAACTAGAATGTATTTTTGAAATATGCTTGCATAAATAATCTAAAAGTAATAATATTGTTAAAAAGCACTTAAATGAAGTTATTATTATGAGATGATATTGTAGTAAAATTATATATGAATGTATTTAGATTTGTGATAATTGAATCTGGATTTTAAGCTGATGATATTGTATAAAGTAAAATAAAAATATTAGAAAGTATCATACTGTGAGTGTACACTATCAAATAAAGCTAAAGGATAAATCTAAAGATATATATATAAAAAACTAATGTTCATTGAATTTTCACCAAAGATGAAAACAGAGTTATAGTAATGAATTATAAAAAGTTAACAATTGTAATTATACTTTGGAAAAATTAATAAAACCAATTGGCACATCACAAAATAAATTATTTATAGTTAAACTTATTCAAAATAAATTTGGTAGAAATAATGTTAAAAAGAAATATTATTATACTTCTAAAAATATTTTTAATAAATATATTTTATCATTGTCTTGGAAAAATAACAGAATAACTTTGTAAAAAATATAGATCATGAGAAGTGCATATTAAGATTAACAAGGCAAAATTGTTAAGAAGAAAAGTGTCATATTACAATTGAAAAAATTAAGATGAAGTGATATTGAAGTGGATATGCTGTTAGATGACATTATATTAAATGAATAAATGAAATCCTTAACTGGATACCAACCCAAGTTACTTTAAAAGATGAACTTATTATGATGTGGATGAATAAAAATAAGGAATTTTTCTGCAAATATTTATGACTAGGAAAACTTGGAATAAACTGAAAGATATTTTTTTCCTGAAGTAATAATTGAAAATTGTGATCATATTGTTCAAAAGAATGGTACAAAGGCATTCGATATATATTCTGTGTGCAAAAGCTTATTTAGCAAACAACAATATACCATTTTATTTTTTCTCCCATATAAATTGATCTTTTTTTTTAGATAAAGTACATGGATTGTAAATTGACACTAGATAAACTCATACTCAGAAATTTAATGAACTTCTTTTTATACATGACAACTATCTGTTTGTAGTCATCTACAATAATTTGTTACAATATTAAATTTGAAAATAAAAAATCAATTTTATGAAAAAAAAAATTGACACTGCACTAATAAAAATTTCTTGCTTATTTACATTAAATATAACATCTTCTAATATTATCTTGTAGTAAATTTTAATATTTTGCAAGTGTTAATAGGATATAAAAATAGAAATGTAAATAATTTAATATATTCATGCTCTCATTCCAAGATGCTTAAAATTTTTTTATATAATTGCATTTAAGACAGACATTCTTATCTTTTCAAAGTCTTTATCTTGTGACTTGGATCGAGAGTTTACTCATATTTAACATCACTAATTAAATATTATAATATAGCCCAGGTTTGAGTAGCCTTGCCTTGGAATTACAGCTTGACACTGCCCTAATAAAATTTTCTTGATTATTTACATTAAAAATTGCATATGATTTCAAACTTATAAAAAAATAATATAAAGCTATGGAAAATAAAACTTTTTTGTTTTGAGAAATTTTATCTAGAAGCTATTGAAAAAAAATAATAATTTTGAAATTTTAAAGGAGTATTTATTTTCTTTTATAGTTTATGTGGGATATTCTAAAGTTTTACTCATAGTAGGTTAATCTTTTTGTTTCATCAGAAAATTCTGATAAAAAAAAATTTTTGTGGACAATGATAGCAAAATAATGTTAGTAATAGCAATCCATTATGTAATCTTCTATTTAATCATCTTGTATTTATAAGAACTCATTATAGTTTTAAACTCTTTCTATGTAAACATTGCATAAACTGATTATAGTGCAGTTTTGATGAAAATATTTATTTATTTTTGTTGTTGTTTTCTTTTTGCTACAATATAGTTTATAATTAGGAGTTAGAGCTGAAATGAACTTATTTTAATTATGTTGTATAAAAAGTATTTATGTGCATGCATATATAAACTATTTTTTAGTGAAAACATTAATAATTTTGGTGTGTGTCTACTTATTTGTAGGTGCAATATGTAGTATATATCATTAATAACCCTTATTTTAAATAATTTTTAAATAAATCCAAAAGCTAAAACATTCTTGAAAACACTAGTAATTTATGATTTCAATTAATGATAAAAAATGTATGAGATGTATAGAACCATGATTAATATATTTTGAAAATGATTTTAGTCTTTGAAATGCAAAGTGATATTTCAGAAAAAGTTGTGCTCTTTAGAAATTGAAACCTACTGATCACACAAAGAAAGTGAAGGAAATGAAATTAAAGTTGTAGAAAGACATACAATAAATTTTTCATTAGATTAATATTTCCATTTTTTTTTAATCATCACTGATTATAACATTGAATGAAAGTTTGGAGTCCAACCTACTATTCTAATTGCTGTTCATTGTTATGCATTCATATCTTAAAAGATATAGAAGAAAAAATATATCCAATTTCATTGTTGAACTCTTTTTTTTTTTTTTTCAAAATAGTAAAAAAAAATGGCTCAACTTATAATAATAAATATTTTCAAAAACCATATTTTCCCCTTTTGTAATTTTTGGAAGACTAGAAATGCATTTCAACATAATTCATTTTAACATTACATTGATCAGCATATCAGATTTTCTCTAAAACAACTGTTTTCTATGAGAGATTACATGTATTTAATTATTGGGTTATGACTCCAATTCTTACATCTCTATTAAGCATACATATAATAACTAATAATTATATTAATTGTACATGTAAAGGCAATATTTATAAATAGTATTTATCTTAATGAATAGTTTACTAACAATATTTTCTCCAAATATTGGCAGTAAATTAATTATGTATTAAGATAAATAAACTTTGTATATTTATACATATAAACTTAGATTAGTAAATTGTAGAGATAATTATTTATAACAACGATTTTTATAGTTAAAAGATGAAATTTAAAAAATATTTAGGACTTACTGTATATCAATCTTCTGCATTAAGGTTTTTGTTTTTTGCTCAGCTGCCAAAGAATTTTATTTAGTCTTTAAAATAATCCTCATGCACAGACATGGAAATTCTATAAAAGTAGATTGCCACCATTTTATGCATTCTCAAAAACATTAATGTTCTGAAGGACTCTTGTGTTCTCATGTAATAATGAAGTTGTGTGTAAATTAAAATCTTTTTATTAAATTTTTTTTTTCAGATAATTGTCTACTCACAGTTGGAGAATAATTCACAAAAAAATCTGTATTTTCTTTCTTTACTTATAAAAAATATTACTATAATGGGCCTTCATAAGGCTGGAATACATACACTGAATTTCCTCACAGTTGTTTAAACTGTTTTCCTTTTCAGAATTTCAACAGTCTTTTTATTGATCTTAAATCATATTTTTCCAGTCTAATTATTTTTAAATGTTATCAAAAACAGGGATGTGGCCATTGTTTAAAATATGTGATGGAAAGTTTTTTTAGTTGACTTTGACTAATGCCCAAAAAACTATGTGTATCAATCAAATGGATGTGTTAGTGTAAGAATTAGCAAACATAAAAATATTTTTAGTCCAAAGTCAATTACATCAGCTTTTATATCACATTTTTAGATATTTATTCCACCGCTGATTTTGATAATATATTAGATTGTCAAAAATATGATTTAAAAACTATGAGAAAATTTGTTTAAATTCTGTAACAAGCATGAGAAAATAAGAATATTCCACTCATAAAGAAACCAGTATTTTATCTCTTTCTCCTCTCTCTAACATAAAACAAAACGAAGTACAGAAACTTTTGTTAATCTTTCTCCAATTGTAATTGGACAACTACCAGAAAAACTATCTGATGAAAAACTTTAATTCATACATAATTTTTCAGGACACCATAGTTTTGACAAGGGTGAAGGAAATTTTATTGAAACATTGGCAGCTACTTCTGTGTAGAATATTTGTGGGTGTGTGGATGGGGGTCTTTTTAAATACCCTAAACAGGATTTTTTTTGATTGCTAAACAAAAGTATTTCTCAATGAAGAGAACGAACCTATGGCATGATACAAAAATTTATTTAATTTTCTTTAGTAATATATGAGTCCTTAATAAAACAAATTCATTAATTCCACTTTTTGAATTTTAATATCAACGCACTTGATTGATTCTTAACTTTTTATATTTAAAATAAATTTCCTTAAAAATTAGGCTTAACATCATTAAATGACAAAAAAAAATTTGGCCATCAAATAATATTTCAGAAGCCAATGTGATTAACTCCTTATTCTAATATGAATAATTACAATAATGCAATTCAAATGATTATAAAAATTTAATTAAGAAATTTTTTTAATACAGTAATATATATTAGATAATAACAGCAACTCTAAGCAGTTGTCTTATCATAAAAAAAAGTAAATTAATTAATCAGTTATAGACTATTTGCCATAGAAGCAAGTATCTTCAGATTATTATAAAGTTATTTTAGTTTCAGTTTTTGAATATATATATATATTGTTGTATCAAAATGGATGAGATTGATAGTTCTTCAATATGATTTATTCATTTATATTTGCCATCTAATTATAACAATTAATAGAATTGGATGGAAAAGAAATGAATTCTAATCCTGCCAAAAGGGCCTGAAATATCCAAAAGTATAGAATAAAATGTCTGAAATTTAACACCTGCAAAAATATTGGTGGATATAATACATGTGTTATTAGAAATGTAATGAAAAAATTACTTGTGATAAAATAGAAGCAGCTGTGAAAGCATTTTATAATTTAGAAAACATTTTTGTAAAAGGTCTTATTAAACTTAAAGATGATCTGAAGGATAGTGATAAAACTCCAAACATGATTATGTTCTTTCACATATTATTTGTACAAAAGCTATCAAAATATTACTATTTGCAAAAAATATTTTAAGGATATTTATCACTTAAGTGATAGATATTATAAAGAATAAATTCTGTCTTTGATTGATTATCATATTAGTTGACATGGTCCAGACAATAAAATTAATGATATACATGTTATAAAAGATATAAACTTATTTCCTACTTGTACTAGTCACTACTTAAGAACTACAATTCAAGACAAAAATGTGCAGTGTGAAGCAGAAGATACAGTATTCATCAAAGAATAATATTATGTCATACTTTCCATTAAATTTAATTTTTTATTTAAGTGGACATCTAAAGATATATGCCAAACCTGTGATTCATTGCAAATAAAAATTCTGTCTGTAGAAAGTGAGTAAATTTTGATGGCAAAACTGAAAAAAGATGTTCATTTATAAGAGGCTGAATATGCTCAGGGTTATATAGGTGTAGATCGAATGGCTGCCTCCAAAGAAATTTTTGTGTTTTCTTTTGACTTGGAAAAAGCCTTAACTTTTCCTAAACTAAATATATCTATAGCTTATTATAAGCAAAATGAATATGTTTATTATTTTGGTTGCCTTGATTTCAATAAAAATATTAAGCATATATTTGTTTGGTTAGAAACCCCTTAAAAGATCTCAGAAAAATTCATCATAATTAATAAAATATATAAAGTTTTGTGGTTGAAAATCATGAAAAATAACCTATTCAGATTCCTGCACTGGATAAAATAAAAATATCAAAACTATTTTAAGTTTATTGAAATAAGTTTATTGGTAAATGAATGATTCAAATTTTGCCATTATGAAGTCACATGCAAATAAAATCCAAAATATTTTTTGACCAGACAATTGATGTGATATAATCAAAAACAGTAAAAAGAAACCACTATTTTACATGGTTCAAATGTCTCATAAAGATTTTTCTCAACAAAGCCATAATAGAAAAGAAACAGTTATATGATTTACAGAAAATTGCCTTAAAATTCATTGAGTAAAATTGTAATGGTCAAAACCCCACATTATATGATTCCAGTATGACTTTAATGAACATGCAAAATTTAATACTATTAATATTAGAAAATCTGTAGCAGGTAGACCACTAGATCCAGATTTTGTTATATCCTACAGACAGAATTGTGACAAGAGGGAAAAAAGGAAGGTATGATCGACCTGTTGATATTCATTCCTCCTATTAAACGTGATTATTATACAAACTTAAAAACAAATTGTCATAATGAGATCCCAAATATATCTGACACTGGGGATATTATTTATGTTAATATTTCAATTTAACCATGCTAATAATAATTGTAATAATAACCAAACTGTTAGTACTGTTTTTGTTTTTTTTTGTTGTTTGTTTTTTTTTTGGGAGGGGGGGGGGGAATCTTTAATAAAAATGTATGACAATGAATTTCTTTCTGTAATAAAAAAAATATTTTGAAAATTGAATTCCATGATATATTTTTTATTTTATTTGTCAAATTGATTTAATTCCTTAATTATACAAAAATTGTTATATTAATAATGATTATTCCTAAATTACCTTATGCATGTTACATGTCATTAAATAAAAGCTACTCCTACTGTAATATATTCTACAAAGTATATTTATCTTTTTTATATATATTTTGAAGAGTTAATCTGTTTGATAATTGAGCAGCATGTATGTAGTTAAAAATTGTTTTAGTTATTAGATTCTTAATATTTATTTAAGAATCCTTTCAACATTTTTATGTCATTTTTAAAACTTTGTTTATTTATAAATCAATATCTTTATAATTAAAATTTAATCAAAACAGTATTAGGCTACTAAAATTATTTAACATCTCCTAAGATCATATGTATGAATGTGATTGTTTTGCTTTTGTATTTGTTAAATAGCACTGAATATTATACATTTATGAATTCATGTGAAAAGTTGTGTATTAGCTTGGAAGTTTTATTATTCTCTTAAAATTATGTTAAATTGAATATTGATTGACTTCTTATTTATTGGCAGCCAGTGTTGTATAGTTAGTCTATATGCAATGTAAAATGTCTACGTAGTCACCATCTTAGAGTTTATTCATAAAACAGTGTATACTGTACTGTTTTAGAAAAATACTTATATGAACCCAGACAGAAATAGGATCATATGCACATTAAGATTTTTTTTTTATTAATTTTGTATTAAAAGGTTTTTTAAAAATTAAATTTTAAAAGTATTGAATTGATAGTATACTGATTTGAGATGGAGGATGAGATCAATTAATTATATTTGTGTCAATGTAAATTAAATCATTGCAG
Organism: Epiperipatus broadwayi; assembly: GCA_028023455.1. Taxonomy (NCBI): domain Eukaryota; kingdom Metazoa; phylum Onychophora; class Udeonychophora; order Euonychophora; family Peripatidae; genus Epiperipatus; species Epiperipatus broadwayi. The sequence goes on from JAQFVV010012449.1 coordinate 1,516,768, forward strand.
ATTGACACAGTGTAATAACTAACTCACAAACTTGATTGTTGAAAAACATAAATAAAAAATTAAAAGATATTTACAGTATTGTTCTGATTTTGAAATTTATCGCTTTTGTTTATTATAACACATTTTTTAAATATTCTGTTAATTGGATCAGATCTCTAATATGCTTCTACAGAGAAATAGTGCAGGAAACAATACTTATCAGGCTAGTAAATGTTAATTTGATGATAGGTTTTTTTTTTCTTATGTTATTCTTTATCTAAAAATAATTTGGATATTTATTTACTAGCTAAAAATTAAATGGCTATCTCTATTTAATTAGATAAAAAAATATGGAGGTAGATGTCTAATAATTGCAACTTGTCTACGATACTGATTATTTTAATATAAGAAATACAACCATCATCATCATTAACAATCTTTCAGAAGCAAATGTGGTAAATTTTTAATTCAATCAAATAAATAAAAAGAAAGCTTAAAATGAAAATTTCAAGATTAAAGAAAGTCAAAAAAAAGAGAGAGAGAGAGAGAGAGAAGTCGGAATTGCTGAGAATGTAATTGAAAGATAGAAATAAAGTAACACAAATTCTTATCATTTTTTAGAAAAGATGAATTATGACATGATCAACTCGCAATGAGAGGAATCTCTATTAATTTAAGTAACTAAAACAGTAAGATAAAAGAAAATGGAAAGAAGAATGAATGAAAATTAATATTTGATTAAGTTAAGAAGATGATAATTTTCATATATTTTTATTCTACATTTACATTCAAAATAAATGATAAGTTGTTCGCTAATATTATAAAAAATATTGAAAAAAAATAACTTTTCATCTGCTAACTATAGCAATGACATGTATGCAACAATACATAAAATAATGCAGTCCTTAATATTCCTTGTCAACTATGTAATCTTTGTAAAGAAAACAACATTGGAATAAAGCCTCTCATTGAATTTTACTAATTTTATGCATTTACTGTGAAACAATTACTGATTCATTATAAATTTAAAAATATACATTTTCTGATGTAGAAATTAATTTTAAAATAAGATATATTGATGGGAATTTCAGTTATGCTTAAATTTTGTAAAAATGAAGTGTTAATTCCATGGTTCAACTCCAACTTGTAGAATTAGGATTATTGATCATAATTTAACTTTCTAATTGTATTGCTTTCTCTACAACTTAGAAGCTCTACCTATCCTGTCAGCTCTCTGCAGATGGTTTTATATTCTTTATGTTTACCAGTAGACTTTTATATCACATATTTTTCTACACTACTGAATGGGATTATAATTTTTAATATTTTGTTAGCTAAATATTGAATAACTTTTTCCCATTTGTTTTAGTATGGACATCTTCCTATGACCCATCTAAGTATCCTCTAATTCAATGTTTCCCAACCAGTGGCACGAGTTGCTGGTTGGTGGTACATGAAAAATAATCAATAATGGCGGACATAAAAAAAAATTAAATCATAAAAATATCATAGAAATGTTTTTTTCCTATAATTCATAAAAATTATTTTAATTAATAATATTATACAGTAAAGTTGTTAATATGTATAGTCGATAACGATCTTTAATGTTAATGATAAAATTGAAAGTATGATTAAGAAATTACATTTTTGGAAATAGTATATCGAAAACAATCAACCGGAAGTATTGAAACTACATATTTTTTTGTTTGAAAATAAGGTTAGCCTGTTTCAAGATATACGAGAAAATATAATAGCACATTTAACAGGATTAAAATTGTCTTTCATGGAAGATTTTCCAAAACTCGAAAACACAAATGATAATTGGATTTCAAACCCCTTCTATGAAGAAAATTTAGAAAAAGCTACATCATTATCAATAAAGGATAAAGAAAATTTAATAGAATTATCATGTGACAGAACTTTACAAGTAGAATTCAAACAACACAATCTAATTAATTTTTGGCTAAACATTAAACAATATGAACAACTTTCTGAGAAAGCTCTTAAATTATTATTACCGTTTACTAGTATGGAATTAGTAGAAAGAGCTTTTTCTTCATATATTTTTTTTAAAAAATAAGTATCGAAACAGATTGAATGCAGCTGTAGACTTAAGGGTATACCTCACATCTTTTGAACCAAATTTCAAAAAATTATGTTCTTCGAAACAAGCACAAGGATCTCATTAAATTTATTTTATAAAAATATTTGATTATGATAAGAAAATATATTAATTGTTTTTTTATAATTTTGTGTTTTTATTAAAACCATTTATTAGTAAACGAAATATGACAAAATAGTAGATAAATATGAAACTTTGAACAAACATATATATATATATTGCAGTGAGTTTATAATCCGGCGTGACGTTTAGGCGTGTTTCAATGTAATTTGTCTCATTATGTGATGTGAATACATACATAGTCACCCAATAATATTTATAATGCAAATAAAATAACACGCTCGCAATAACAAATTTCACGAAATACAATCATTTTTACGAAGTGGTACAATTTAGCGTGATGTACTACCAAGTGGTTCGTGAGCCAAAAAAGGTTGGGAAACGCTGCTCTAATTAGTGGACTAAATTATGTGTAATATCAGAACATTGGTTGGCTCATCACATATGTATAAATATACAAATGCATATGAGTTTAGTTTTTATCTTTCTCATTAATAGCTGCTGATTTTCTTTGACCTTTAACATATAATTTTTCATCTTGCACTAATACTTTATGATCAACTTTAATTTAAAAGATTTTTATATATACAAAGGAAATGATAGATTAAGAGATAATTTACTGTTTTCCTTGTCTAAAAAAATAACATGAATATTTTTTAACCAGTTATTAAAAGACTTTTACGTCACTTATTTCCTTACATTATACAAGAGGATTATAATTTTTAATATCTTTTTATCTAAGTATTAAATCCCTGTTTTTTTTTTCTCTTACATTTTTGAAAACATGTCCTTTAATATCTAAAGTAGTTTCTACGTTTTTTTTTTTTTTAAATTCTGTTTAACTTGATATTAAAACATATATTTAACATGGTAATTAATTATATATATGGAGTAAAATAATCATTCGCCAGTCATTTCTCACTGGCATATCTTTTAATGAAATATAAAAATGAACGAGTATTTTCTTTTGGAATGTATACATATAAACAAGAATAATAATAATAATTTGGTAATTAAAAGTGTATTTGAATTATTTTAAATTCTAACTTTGTTTATCTCACAAAGGAATTACTTATCTATTATTATTTTTTATCTTACTGTCTTCTGCCACTCCTAATCATTATTAACACATCGTGGCATTGATCTGCTTTCTGCAGTAACTATGGCAGTGGGTTTGGATGTTTGTGCTTTATTTTTTTGCAAAACAATTCAATGTTCAATTTTTTTTTATGAGTTCTCAATGTTCACAAATCACTGAGGGATAGGTTTAGCAGACAGGAAGTTCTTGTTTTTGATCTTGCATGAGGCATTTTAATATATTAATAATGAATGACTTTGGAAATGAATGTGGGACAGAACTTTCAATTCAGCAAAGGTTATACGATTTAGCACCCCTTTTTAGATATCTCCCTACATATCTTAAACATGGTCTAAAAATGGAAACGTTTTGCTAAATGACAATGTCTAGTGGATTAGATGTAGAAATACTAAAAAAGTCAGTAATAGTTCTTTTAAAAAAAGTAATGATAATAAAAGTACACATTTTATTTTATTTTCTTCAAGGCATGTGAAAATATAGTACTTGTGCTCTTAAGATTTAAGTTTGTTATAAACTGCTCTTAACAAAAAAGACTGAATAAAATAGGTATTATGCATACAAGTTTGTAGTAATAGCATTTATTTCTAATTATATTTAGAACTATTTCCATCATTTAGAATTGTTAAACATCTTCAGAAAAATTCAAAAACTTTTCAAATGCATTCAACTGTTAATAATAGCCACAAGTTAATATATTACACAATGTTTTGAGTGGCATTGTTCTCTCTTCTTCATGGGTTTTGGGGAATCAAATCTGGATCTATTATTTAAGGTGAGACTAACCATTTAAAGTATTCTATTGAAGATGATAGTCAATAGAAATTTTAGTTAAAGCATTACCTTCAATTCTGTATTTACAAATCTAAAGGCCTCATATTTGATTACCATGCTAGTATCATCACTGTTCAGGCCAGAAAAACATCTGATGAAAAGAGAATAATACCATTCAAAACATTATTTTATACTAACCTGCAAACTATCACTAACAGCTGAATGTAATTGAAAAGATTACATTTTTCTAATGATATTTAAAAATTTATTCTAGATGATGGAAATAGCCTAACATGTAATTATAATTTATGATATAAGTTGCTGTTTTGTTTTGTTTTTTTTATTTGTTTTTTTGAAAAAGTAGATTTATAGAGAGAAAGGAAATTTTTTAATACTGAATTTTGGTTTTTCTATTCTGGGATTTTAATTATAACATTGAAAGACCAATGGTATTAAAAATTAGTCATTGCCATGATACGTATTCCATGTTATTAATATTTATGTTCCAACATTAGATTTAGAGAATTTTTTGAAAGTTTTTCTTCTTTGTTGGACAGTATTATTACATCTATACCTTTAAAAGATTTTTTCTTGTAATTTTTAATGCAAATGGTAGTAAGATCAATAATGTTTGATTCAGAGTTATTGAAAATAACAGTATTTAACATGTGAATCCAAATGATCTTCTGTTACTGAATTTTTTCACATTATGTAAATTAAATATTATGACATATTGTTTAATAGAAATATTACCAAGAAAAACACATTGATTTACTTTTGGATTATATAGTTAGACATTCAAATTCACAAGTACTTTTAAGTGCATATTTTTAAGCTGATAAGCTCCAAAATAAGTTAAACTTTTCTATATATTCTCCTCATATCCACTTCAATGCAATTTTTATATAATTCCTTCGTTATTTTTCTTACAGTTTCGATTGTCCTGCAATCTTCATCAGAGCTACAACATTTAATCATATAATCATTATTTTATATACATATTTTTTACATTATTATTCATAATTACATCTAATTTTAACCAATTTTATCTTTACATCATTTAATTTATATTTATCATTTATTTATTAATATTTTTATCGCATTTTATTTTTACCTCTAATTTATCTATCATTCTACTTTCATTTTTTTATATCATTATACTTTTCATTTTCATTATTTCAATCTCATTACTTTTTCTATTATTTCTTTATAATTCTTCTACATCTTTATTTTATCTTTAGATACATATTTTATTCTTTTATTAATAATTTCTATTTTATTTTTATTCCTATCCTTATTTTTATTTTTTATATTTATTTATTCTACTTACCTCATATATAACTTTCACCCTTTCTTCTTATAATTGCAACTGACTATTTTTTAAAAAAAAAATTAGCCTCTTTTCCATATATTCCTTTAATGTTACTCCCTCTATTGTCAATTTCCTTAACTTTTTATCCTGTTTTTTAATTTTTTAAAAACTGTTTTCATGTATATATTTTTATATACACTTTTTATTAATAATAATTTTTCTATAAAAATAATGTTTTGCCCCCCTCCCATCTCTATTTAGATTTGGCTTAATCTTCTTAATTAATATAGCTTCTTTTATTTTTCTATCCCTTCTTTTATTAGTATAGTTTATCATTTTTATACTATCTCTCTCAAATATATATCCTGTCTCTATATATTTAGAAATTATTGTTTCTATATCAATTAGTTATTGATTAACATGTTTAACTATGAATATAAACAACATAATTAATGAATAATATCATATTTAAATGAAGTATATTTGTAAATTTTCCTTGTTTTACCAACTTAATTATGGATATTTATGCTTTTAAAAAAATGAAAAAAATACTTTGACTGTAGAAGGACTTTAAAGTGTTAACTATAAACTGTTAACTAGAAACATCGATTTTATATTTTTGTTAATAGTTTTATCAATTTGAAATGTTTAGAAATAGTTTATATCAAATTGCCTTATTAAATGAAATGGTATTTCATATATGTGTTAGTAAAATCCATTTGGCCATTAAATAAATGTGCTTGATAGTGTCTGAAGAAGGTTTCTCCACTTATAACTAGATAATAGAGATTTTTTATATTTATAAAAATCCCTCCCTCATCACTATTTATATTAAATTTGTATGCTATATTGAATTACTTCCAAAACTTTAAACTGAAGAATAATTTAAAAGTTATAATACATTTCGAAAAATAGCTATTAATAAATCAACTGTTCTGTTTACTATCCTCAATATTTATGAAGTTGAGCATTTATGAGGCAATGATATACCCACATCATAACTATGGTGATAACAGTTGTATAATGTGTGTGCATATTTACAACAATAAAAACTTTTTTTTTTCTAATGTATAACACAACAATCATAGTAAATATTATCAATGGAAATTCAACATTTGCATAATTGTTAAATGCTGAAATAACTTCTGGTCAACCTGATTTATTCATTGTTTTAACTTCTCAGATGCTTTTTTATCCCCTCTAAAACATGACATTCGTATCTATTTGTCATGCTTTTTTTTTTTTTTTACAGAATTCTCACAAAATTTTCATTTATTAAGCATATTCTTTTCACTGAAATAATTTGCAGAATTACCAATAGAAGTAAAGTATATACATTCATTAAAATGTGTTGCATCTTTTCTCTTCATTTTACTGTGAATGATTGAGAATATTTTCTCATAATATAAATTAATTATAAATATTTATATGTTCATGATTTTATCGAATGTATTATTTAAATCATTTTATTTTAGTCTTGTAAGCAATGGCATTCAAGGGCAATGCAAACTTCTATTAGGTAATGGCATAATGTTCTATTTCAGTTAGGGTCTCACTTATGTCACTTGGGAGTTCATACATTCAAACACCAGAAGTGAATAAGCAGTGATCTGTGAAAGTTATGTTCCAGGATCTACCTCTGTGCTCAACTTACGGTATGGCTTCTCAAATGGGAAGAAAGATGTCACAAGTTTTACTTAATATAAAATGGAGAGAAAATGGACATATTTCTTATTTTAGTGAATTATTTGAAATTATCTATTCTTAGTAAATTATCTTTAGTATTTTTATAATTCTCGAATAGTGTGATCTTCTAGAAGTCATGTTTCTTAGTTTCAAAGAGCTTCTTAGCAAGTTTCTTAATTCAAGCACTAACACATTAAAATACTATGCAAACATACATACATCTTTTTGAAGTGTCTTATATTATTTTTGTGCAAACAGTAAACTATTGAATACATCATTATAATTTTATTAGAATGATTCCAGTTAAAACTATCTAACTCTCTGGATTTGTTTTTAAACAAAATCGTGCTGTGTTAATAATAAGCAAAAAAAACAAAGATTGTTTGTTTTTTTATTTATAAGTTAACACTTTTTAAATTAAAAAGGGAAAAAAGAAAATATTGTAATTAACAAACTGAATAAATCTAGAAACTTTTATTTATATACATTATTAAATGTCATCACATTGATAGTCATATGAAAATCATTCTATGTGATCATAAAGTATTTAGTATAGAATATATCGCCACACAGTTTGAAATGTTATACTGTGATACACTGTGATTAAGTATCTCATTCTGTATTGTGTTGGTTGCCCTTATAGACACTATCATAATAATGGAATGGTCTATTGTATTCAGAAGTTCATAAGAAGCTGGCTGTGATATATGAATCTTCAGCTATAGTTTGCCACTCTACCATTGCAATAAACCATGCATTGTATAGATATTAGTAATAAAATATTATGGAAAAATTACAAATCAAAAAGAAGAAAACAAAGATAAGGTAAAATACATAAATATTTGTTAATAAGCATTTATTTTATATAGCGTATATAAACAATTGTATTACAGTCAAATATCAGCCTTTCACGCTAATTGTGCATATGCTTTGCAAGTGTTAATAATAAATGAATACTTTCTCACCAATACAAGATATAGTATATATGCAGGAATAAAAGGAATCCTCTTATTCCTACAACTCAAATGCTTTTATATGAGCAAATCTGAAGTACTGGCAAAGAAAATGTGATGGTGGAACAGTCACTTTAAATTACTATATATGATGTCTGAATGAATGACGTCGGTGAAATTATCTAGAATTTCCTAAATGTCATTCCAACTGAAACTTAATAATATGTAAATAAGCATTTATTTTATATAGCGTATGTAAACAATTGTATTACAGTCATATCAGCCTTTCACGCTAATTGTGCATACGCTTTGAGAGTGTTAATAATAAATGAATACTTTCTCACCAATACAAGGTATAGTATTTATGCAGGAATAAAAGGAATCCTCTTATTTCTACGACTCAATCATTCAGACATCATATATAGTAATTTAAAGTGACTGTTCCATTGTCACGCTTTCTTTGCCAGTACTTCAGATTTGCTCATATATAAGCGTTTGAGTCATAGGAATAAGAGGATTCCTTTTATTCCTGCATAAATACTATATCTTGTATTGGTGAGAAAGTATTCATTTATTATTAACACTCACAAAGCGTATGCACAATTAGCGTGAAAGGCTGATATTTGACTGTAATACAATTGTTTACATATGCTATATAAAATAAATGTTTATTTACATATTATTAAGTTTCAGTTGGAATGATGTTTAGGAAATTCTAGATAATTTCACCGACGTCATTCATTCAGACATCATATATAGTAATTTAAAGTGACTGTTCCATCATCACGCTTTCTTTGCCAGTACTTCAGATTTGCTCATATATAAGCATTTGAGTCATAGGAATAAGAGGATTCCTTTTATTCCTGCATAAATACTATATCTTGTATTGGTGAGAAAGTATTCATTTATTATTAACACTCACAAAGCGTATGCACAATTAGCGTGAAAGGCTGATATTTGACTGTAATAAATATTTGTTATAAAAGATTATTAATGGGCTAATAATGAAGTCAATATAAATTTCAGTGTAAGGAAAAAATATAACCAATAAATAGAAAAATTTCTATTTCTCTGTAGAGGCACTTCACGTTTACTATAACTGTATTAACTAAATATATTTAAGTGCAAAGTGATTTCTCAAGAGATCATGTGTGGTATTCGGCATTTGTGGTTTTGATCCAGAAAATTTCGTTTTTTTTTTGTTTTTATTCTGTCATGCTATTACTATGATAAACCAAACAGGACAAAACAGAAATTTACATATATAAAAATGATTGTTTATACCTAGATATATATTGTCAGTATATTTTATATGTTAACGCATGCACCTATAATTTACTTGCGTTGTCTTGTAAATAATAGCTGTTTTTATTATTACAATATTTTGATCTGTTGTACATATATATTTTAACAATCTAAATATTTTTTATCTTCTAATAACTGTCATTGCCAATGACTGTTTGATTCTCCAGATGGCATTTTTTAAATTTCTTTTATTGAATATTTTTGAGAAAAGTTGTTTCTTTTTATAATAAAAAGAAAAGAGAAGAATGCTTGAGTGTTTTTTTTTTCTTTCTTGTTTTCTATTCAGAGTAATGTAAAATTGTTTATGGAAAAAGCTTTACTCTTACACTAATTACATTTCAAATTTCTGCTTTTTAAAACTTGACATTTTTTATTTGATTAATGAGCATAAATGCCTTTTTTTTTTACAGGAATATTATTAGATATGTTGTTTGACCAAAATAAGAGAAGATATAAGGACAACACTCTTATATATCTTCACATAGCAGCATTAGAATCAAAGAGTAGAATCATACAGTTCAATTTCCATTATAACAGATTTTTTTGTGAAGAATTTTAGATGTAAAACACAAGCCATATCAGATCTCCTATTAAGAAGTAGTGAGGGAAAATTTAATATTCCATGAATTAATCAACTGCTGGATAGTGCAATTTCTTACAGTCTTTTACCTTGTAATTTCTATTTAATAACAGATAGATAAATAGTTTCTGGCTTAATATTTGCAAAGTTATTTGGTTGCATTATTTAAAAGAAAAACGTAAACTCTCTTGAAAATCCCTTGTTTACCTGAAAAAATATACGTTTCAGATCATATGCATAGTTTGCTGGTATATGCTGTTTTTATTGACCATTTAAAAACAATTGTGCGAGTCATAACATTTTTGAAAGTGAATAGATGAAAATAATAATACTAACATATAATTCTTGACATTGCAATGCCAATATCCATAAATAATAATCATTAGCATTTTAAAATAAATGAAAATATCAATAATACATTTTAATATGGATATTTCTCCTTTCTTTCTAGAAGCCAAAATATAACCGCTAAATAAAATTAGTAGATGAAATAAATGCTGGTAAAATCAGTTCTTATGGTTAACTAGCTTTTACTTTTATTTTGCTAATTAAGCTAATTTCAAATACCTTAAAGTTTTGAATCTGAACCAGACTTTTTTAAAGCTATATAAGTTGAGATTGAATATGCATAAAAACAAATTTTCATATCCACCTGATAATTTATTATATTAGCAAAATAAATAATCAGTTTGGTTTAGATGAAAAATGACAAACAATAAAATTATTAATGATAATGCTAATAAAAAATATATTTATAATTAAGAAAATTATATTGCAATCATGCATGAGTGGGAAAAAATCTTTGTAATTTACAATCTCTTTGAGGATAGCTATGGAAAGTTCAGTTGATTTACTTTAATGTTTTTGTGATCTCACATATATTTATATCCATAAATGTGGGAACATGTCTGTGAATCATTAAATTTTAATGTCTGTGAGCATTATAATATTTTAGCTTCTTTTTGTTCATTCTGAGGCAGTTTTCTTATGAGAGTTTTCATTGCAATTATCTTCTGAACATTTAAAATAGGTAGATTTACAGATTAATTTATAGAAGTACATTTCTATGGGATTATCACTTTAAATGAATAGTTTTCCTTTTATAGTAAGTAACTCAAATATTTCTTCAGTATTCAATAATGATGAATACATTGGTAGAATCAAGATTAATTTTAAAGGCATATTTTTGTGTACAACTCCATATTCAGCTACAATACTGGAAAGGTCAGGGAAAGCATCCTGGAAAGAGTTCTCTATTCTGTAAAATGCATGATATAAACTTATAATTCTTTACAAAATTTTATTGACTTATATCTAGTACAAGACACATTGACACTGTGTTACAATTCTTCCTAAGATTTTTTGGAAAGCAGATGACTTTAGAAAGCTTCTGTTGGTTTCCATAGCAATACTTTCCCCCCAGTTATTTGCATCTGGTTTCTATAGTGATGTTTTTTTATTTAAAATCATATTATTTTAAAATAAAGAAATAATAACACATTTTATCTTTACACTTATTTTTAACAATGAGGGTTACACTATATATATATATATATTGCAATGGAATGAAATACATGTGATACTGGCTAGTTTATACTATATGATGAGCTTCCAATTATATTATGAAGAGAACTGATATATCAATGTATGCTATTATATTAAGATAGACTGATGATATATTAACATGGTTATAGAGTCTCATGATATATAATAACATAGTAATGTGTGTGCACATTTATATAAATTGAAAGGAAAATCAGAAACAAAGACAAACAAAACTTTTTGTAGATATTTGCTATATAACTGTTCAGAGTTAAATAATAATTTTGAATTTTAAAAAATTATTATAAATTAAACATTTAAAAAGGTCTATTTAATGTTTTACTCTGATTTTGTTAAGTAAAACAAGCAGGTTTTTATGCTAAAATAGATAATACTTGTAATTATAGAACTTCCCTATCTATTTCTAATTAGAATCCTACAAAGTTTTTGAAAGGATTAAAGTGAACTGAAAAGAGTCATTAACTTTTTTTAGTCAAAATAAGGAAGGAATTTACATCACTGGCATTTTTTTAAATTTCACCACTGAGTAAAAAAGGTGGAAAGAAATTATTCAAGATTATTACATTACAGACCAGATGATAGGACTATTATTATGAAGTTACAACTCCAATGCAAGAGACAGTGTATCTGGATGCTGCTAATGTCATGATGGTAGAGTTTGAATTCACATAGACAAACCCAGCTTTTTTGTAATTCATAGTTCATTTATGTGTGTATTTGACAGCATGCATGAAGTCTACCAAACTGCAGTGACTGAATGCCAAGAGTTACCAGATTTATAGCTTTCCTGAAGATGTTAATAAACCAGTCTTCTGGTTTTAATGAACCAGAGATTCCAGTAAATAGCCAGCTTACTGAAATAAAAATATTGTGCTATAGTTTATGTATATGCAACTCTATCTAATATGAAAGGAAGCACAAACAAAATTATTATAGCCATATGCATTATATAGTATGCATATAAGAGATATACTTCATGAGCAGATAGTTGGTGAGTAGAAAAATAATTTGTTGAAATATTTTAAATAATTAACTTCACAGTTAAAATCTCTAATTTACAAGCTTAAATGTAAATAAATTTATATCTCAAAACAGAGGATTGATTCATAAAAGATTTATTTTGAAATTTAAAAAAACTAAATTCAGAAATCTTTTTTTATCCTAAATGAAGAAACAAAAGCCTGAATGATCTAGCAATTTTTTGGTAAAAATGAAAAAAAACTTTTACTTATCATTAGAAATACTCTAATGGGTTAATTAATAACTTTGATTTGTAGGGGCATAATAATAATATGCATATATGTATACATTGATTTTATGTATATTTTAACATAGAATGAATTATGTCTTGTGAAAATATAAGATTTAATTTTATTATTTTTTGACAAATGAAATATACTAGGATATAAACATCAGTGTGTGCATACATTTTCATGCATACACACATCTTTTAAAATTAATCATTTATGTATTATTAAAATGAATTGATTCTTTATGACAATTCTAATATGTTACAGCACATGTGTGCTTATATAGATATGTCTCATGTAGACACATTAAAATCAACCATTAACCACATATATGTTAAAATTAATTATGTATTATAAAAATGAAATTTTATATTGGTTTATGATGTTCAAAGATGTTAATTTCAAATTATTATACAGCACATCTGAGTGCATATATATATATATGTGTGTGTGTGTTTTTTATTTAAACCTATTGAGGTATATGTAAATTATAATATGATAGCATATTTTTTGCATTCTAATCAAAATCAGATTGCTGAATTTAAAATGTACTTAGCAGACCTTAATTTGATTTTATTATTGTTGTTTCTAATTAATAAATGTATATTTGTTTAAGTTATTTCAGTGAATTTATTTAATCCTAGACAAGGTTTAAAACATATGTTAGTATTATCTCTCGTTCACAGTAACAGTTATAGAGTTCTTTCTCTTGAGATGAATTCATATATAATAGTCAGTTATGTAGATTAGTGTTTATCAGTAGTATTTTTGAATATCCAGCTGATTTTACTATTTTTCAGTAATCCTAGTTAGCATAAAGGGATATCCTTTAAATTTCATTGTATTATTTCTTTAGAAATTAAGTTTATAGTTGGCTAGTACATTAATGGTACTAAATAGCTAGAGGGCATTGATGATGATCCACATTTTAGATCCCAGCATTATTTTTTGTAATTGTTATATTCTGATGGATTAGCACTGAAGTTTGTGTATCCAAATTATTGGGTTATATTGCTGCCCTAAGTTAGGTGTTAGTTAAATAATTAAGACCTGGTCTATAGTAGGTGCATTTCAAATCCAATATAAGGTTGACTCTTGGTTATTATTATTATTACTATGTAATGTTGTTGATGATTGGGTGAACTTATAATTAGTTCTTTGCTAATCTATTATCCTCATTATATTCATTACCATTCTTTTTATATTGAATTTTATATTTTGGTTTATTTGGGGATGATGATGGTTTACCATCTCATAATTTATCCCTGATGGGTGTATTGTTACAAATAGCTCTCTGAATGTGAAACCTTGTAAACCCTTATTCTCCAAACTATTACAATTGGTATCCAACTTTAGGCTCAATGATGATCAAGTTCTGGTGGTCAGTGATCACAGAACTTGAATCTCAGAAATACACCTGAAAAAACAAAACTGTATTTTGATGCAGAATTAATTTTAAATGTATTACTGTGAAATATGATTAGTGTAGAGGTTGATTGTTATAATTTGATTATAAATAATAAAATTGTAGTCTTGATGTTTATTTAAGGAGTTCATATATGAATTGAAAGTCAAAACATGATTTTAGGGATTGGATTGAGGTTTTGACTCTTGAAATTTGTTTAGATGTTCTTTCAGTTTTGGTGATGGATGGAGGGTTTGTTGTTGGTTTGATGGTGTAATGTTTTCATGCAACTCTGTGAAGTGTTCTTTCTTAGACATTGCTCCCACCCACCAGATTTTTACACTTTTTATTGTTTACCCATGGTCAATTCCTGCCATGATCCCCAGCCTCTAAGTCTCCAAGAAAAGAAGCTCAGCATAGTTCTGGATTTCTCAGCACCTAAGATTCAAAGTTACAGGGCTTTACAAAGACTTTTGCATTATTTTTTATTTTGGGTTATAGTAGCTTATTGTGTGTAAATTGAGGTAGCTCTCTTTGTGTTCATTTTGCATATAGTCCAGTGAGTGAATTCTTTACCTATCTCAGAATTGCAGGTCACAATTCATTCTGTTAGCTGTCAGATGCTTGTCAAATCTTTAAAAAAAATGATAAGTACATAGTTTGAGGTGTGAACTTTTGTTTGCTTTTACATGCATATTATGTAAAATATTGTTAGGTGGGTATTTTATTTCTCTTTCCCCATGAGGAGATGGATATGAGATAGTTGTGTCTCATTGCATATAATAACAGTAGTTTGTGTGAACCTATATATAAAAATTGCAAGGAAATACAGAAACTAATACAAACAAAATGATTTGTAATATTTACTATGTTACTCTGGATAACAGTTAAGAGTTAAATAATTTTGAATTTAAAAAGTTGTTATAAATTAAACATTTAAAAAGGTCTATTTAATTTTTGATTTTGATAGGTAAAACAATCATGTTTTTATGTTAAAATAGATAATACCGGCAATTATAGAATTTCCCTATCTATTCCTAATTGGATTATTAAATGTTTTTTAATCAAATACTTTGATAAAATCCTACAAAGTTGTTTTTAAAAGGATTAACATGAACTGAAAAAATTTAGTCAAGATAAAGAAAGAATTTACATCACTGGTTTGTTTTTTGTTTTTTAAATTTTGTCACTAAGTATAATAAGGTGGAAAGAAATTGTTCAAGATTATTACATTACAGACCACATAACAGGACTATTATTATGAAGTTGTAATTGAAGACAAGTGAGTGTATCCAGTTTCTGCTGTCACAATGGTAGAGTTTTGAATTCACATGGAGGCAAGACACAGCTTTTTTGAGTTTTATAGCTCATATATATGTTTTTAGACAATATGCAATGATAGCTACCAAATTATAGTCACTGAATGTCAACAGTTACTAAATTTATACCTTTCCCAAAGATGTCAGTGAGTTAGTCTAGTATTTTAGAATGGACCCTATTGCCAAGAGATTTCAATAAATAGTCACCTTGCTGAAAAAAAATGTTAGTTTATATTTACACAATTTTATCTAATATGAAAGGGAACACAAATGAAATTATTATTGCCATATATATTATATAACATGCATGCACGAGATATACTTCACAAACAGATATTAGTTGGTGAATAGAAAAATAATTTGTGGGAATATTATTTTAAATAATTAACTTTGCAGTTAAAATCTCTAATTTACAAGTTTAAACATAAATAAGTTTTGGCTTAAATTATATATCTCAAAACAGAGGATTGATTCATAGAAGATTTATTTTGAAATTTAAAAAAAATAAACTTGGAAATCTTTCTTATTGTAAATGAAAAAACAAAAGCCTTAATTGTAAAAGAATTTTCTTAACTGGATCTAGAAATTTTTTGTTAAAAAAGAAAAAAAAACTTACTTATTATTAGAAATACTGTAATGGGTTAATTAATAACTTTGATTTGTACGGGCATATATTGTTTTACATATATTTTCAATATAGAATTAATTGTCTTGTGAAAATTTATGGTTTAATAAGTTTATTATTTTTTGACAAATAAAATATACTAGTATAAAAACATCAGTGTGTTCACACATTTCCATGCATACCCACATCTGTTAAAATTAATTATTTATGTATTATTAAAATAGTTGATTGATTATAACAATTATAATATATTACCTCACATCTGTGTACATATACAGGGCCATGTAGATATGTAAATTAAAATCATTCATCAACTATATATATATTAAAATTAATTATATATTATAAAAATGAAATTTTGTTATTGGTTTATTACAATTCAAAGATGTTAATTTTAAATTATTATATAGCACAGCTGAGTCCTTATATATATATATATATATAAGTGTTTTATGTAAACTTATTGAGATATATATGTAAATTATATTGTAATAACATAGTTTTTTATATTCTAATCAAAATAATGCTGAATTTAAAGCATGCTTAGCAGATCTTAATTTCATTTTTTTATTATTGTTTCTAATTAATACATTTATGTTTGTTATTCCAGTGAATTTACTTAATCCTAGACTAGATTTAAAACATTATATTAGTATTATCTCTTGTTCACAATAACATTTATAGAGCTATTGCTCTCTGAGATGCACTCATGCATAATGGTCAACTGTATAGATTGGGTTTTATGTGTAGCATTTTTGAACATCCAGATAATTTGATTTTTTTTTTTTTTTTGGTAATACATCGTCTAAACATCCACACCGCTCGATGGCGCTGTTGCTAGTGAAAAACAAATATATATAATGTTACCGGGCTATTTTTATTTTGTTGATTTATGTTTTTAATTTTTGGATTTGTTTGATTTTTTTTGTTGTTGTTTTATTTTTTTAACTATTTTTATGTATATTTCTTAAAAATAATTTTTTTTTTTTTTGGCTTTTTAAAACACTTTTTTTTAAAAAAACAAACATTTCTTTTTTCCGGTCTTTTTTTTTTTAAGAAACTTTTTTTTTCCAGTCTTTTTTCTTGTTTTTGAAGAAACTTTTTTTTTTTTGTCATTTACCGTGTTTTTATTCATAAACATTTTTATTTTTAAACAAGGCTTTCTCAACAGAGCTCTCTAACAGCTGTCATCATATTCCTTACAGCATTTTGACACATTACCAACTCAGCTCCAATATGCTTCACTGTAAGCTCATCCCTGCTCCAATAATATTCGACAGCCCTCAAACCACATTCCATCATCGAATGGAACACATTCGGTGACATTGACACGATTGACATTCCATTTCAGATGTTTGACAATGCTTTAATTTCATTAAACCACCACAAAGACAGTTTTTCTTGGTGGGTAAAAATTTTTTTTTGGTTGAAGGAAGGTCACCACATTTAACTGTTTTGATCGTGAAAAAGTATCAGAAAGTGTGCGACTTGATTGTGAACTTTGCTGAATCATGATTTACACTCCTCATTTAGTAAATTGTGACACTTGAGAACAAAAGTAGGGGCATTTGAGAAATTTGTTACAATTTTTACTAACTCACATAAATTGCAATACATTTAACCAAAAAAAAAAATCCATTCTAATATACTTTTCATCATTACAACTACAGAAACCTTCATATCATACACTGTACAATAGTCAAGAGTAATTTCTATAGAGAGTCACAACTCATCACTAATAATGTTCACATGCTAGCAATGTTGGATGAAGGGTGCACTTTAACAACATCTTAGTGTTTGAACTGTTTACTAGGCTGTAAGATCTATGAACGGCCTTGTAAACAGCATATTTCTGTGCTCTATCATAGAAACAGTGCCATCGAGCAGTGTGGATGGTCAGATGATGTATTACCTTTTTTTTTAATCCTGGTTGGTGCAAAGGGATATCCTTTAAAATCCAGGCACTACATTTTATTTTACATTTCATTTTATCATTTTTTTAGAAATTAAGTTTATAGTTGACTAGTGCATTGCTGGCACTAAGTGGGCAGAGGACATTGATAATGATCAGCATGTTTTAGTTATCCCAGCATTATTTTTGTAATTGCTATATTCTGATTAATTAGCATTTAAGTTTTTGCATCCAAATTATTGTGTTGTGTTGCTGCCCTAAGTTTGGCAGTGACTAAATAATTAATTTGGTCTATAGTAGACCTGTTTCAAATCCAGTCACAATTTTGACTGTTGATTTTATTTTTTGATTATTCATGATGAT
This sequence comes from Epiperipatus broadwayi, assembly GCA_028023455.1. Taxonomy (NCBI): domain Eukaryota; kingdom Metazoa; phylum Onychophora; class Udeonychophora; order Euonychophora; family Peripatidae; genus Epiperipatus; species Epiperipatus broadwayi. Next base: position 1,535,072 of record JAQFVV010012449.1, read on the forward strand.
GATGATTATTATTATTATTATTACTTTTTGTAATGCTGGTGAACTTTTAGTTAATTATTGTTTTTGCTGATCTTTCAGGCTCATTGCTCACATTCATTAGATATATATTTGTATGTTTAAATTTAGTCTTTAATTCCATGTGACGATGGTGAGTGCCATCATCCCAGGTTCATATCATAGATTTCTTTATACTATTACAATATGTAAATGGTAATCATATAGAGAAATTAATTATTATTATTAATAAAAATACAATTGATAATTTGGGGACAAGTCCATCATAGCTTCCAGAATTTCTCATTCCCAGATTCAAATTTACTATAGAATCATGAGCTTTTAAAGTTTACAATTTGGTTATATTAGAATCAAGAAAACTTTTAAAGATTCAGCAAATAAATTTTTACGAAAACAAAACTTTTATTCACACACATACACAAAAAAAATGTTAATTAGAAAGCGAAAAAAAAAAAAGGAAAAATACTAGTATTATATATTTTACAATCGAATTAATAAAAAAAATATTTTCCTTATATCAACATAAAAGAAAATATATGTGTATAGAAAGCTATAATAAAGATTATTTTAAATATTTCGCAATTGTTTACCCAATACAAAAGGAATATTGTAATCGTTATAATTTATATATTTTAATTATTAATTATATTAGTATTAAAAAAATAATATAATACTATTCAAATGGGTTTTGTTGCCAAGTAAATGCAAGAAAAGTGACAGGAACAAAGAAATAATTTTTGTTTGTTTTTTATTGATTTGGTCTAGGCATTTAACTCAAATTAATCAAATAGATCTGTGGCCGTCTTTGAAAGTAATTAATGGACTATCAAAGTTTGTTTATATATGAAACTTGTATGTGATGGAATGAAAGGGTTATTTATTGTTGGTGAAAGATCTGAAGCATTTGAAGTTGAAAACTTGTGCTAAACAAGGATGTACAGTAACTTTTTAAGTAGAAAAGCAGATTTAAATATGAAGCTATGATGTAGATTCTAATATGCTAATGCAGCATTTAACAAGTTAAAATAGTATTTCATTTTATTGCTATAATTACTGCAACAAAATTATTTGTATGTAGAATTGTTATTTTGCTCATTTTTGTATGGAAATAAAATCTGGACCTCTATCATTGTATGTTAAAAGCATTAGAAAATTTTTATTTAAAAATGATTCATAATATCTTAAAAATTTACATAAATAATATAGTTAATCTATAAATTCAAGTACTGGTCCCTTGAACCAAAATATTTTGATTTTCTAATAAAATTAAATCTACAAATATTACCAACCTTACATTTTTATAAATACAAAAGGCATTGTGCAAATGTAAATTACTAATGTGACTTTGTCATAGAGACAAAAAGAGACAATTACATTTAATTTTGGATTGTCAAATGAGAATACATGCACAGCAATTCCAAATCTATTCCAAAATCCTAATAGCTACATACAATTCATATTTTAAACATTTCTGCAAGTCCTATTACTATCCTATATATGTGGAAGGAAAATAAAAACTCAGGGTTAAAATTTGTTCAGTAAAATCATTTGAAACATAAAAATTTAATAAATAGTAAGATCATAAATCCATTTTATACATTCTAAGCATACTGATTGTAATACTATAGAGTCTATTGTTGTAAAATCATCTTTTTTTTAATTAATGATGTGAAACAAATGACTAGATATGAACTTTTTGATGATCTTGCATATAAGTTTTAGAAAGAGACAAACTACACTCTAAAGAAGTATAATATTGATCATTTCATTGGAAAAATATATGCTGGAATGGAATTAAATGGAAAGATGCAATTAAGTAAGATGGTGAATTATTTCAAAAAATAATGTTTGCATTAATTTTTAGATATTTAAAGACAGCAGCCATATATCAAACAGACTGAATTGTTAGTATGCATTATAAATAGACATATGTGTGGTTTATGGATTGGTTTAGATTGTCGTTACAAACCTCAGCTTTAGTACACTGTTTTTTTATTATTCTGTTTCCCTTTTTTATGTCTGAAATTGCATTAGCTTTATTCATTTGTAAGAAGATGCTACTATAATGATGACTACTCAGATGTTAAATTATAATATATATATATATATATATTTAAAAAAAAGTTTAATACAAGTGATTATCTTCTATTATATTATTTTGTCCAATCCCTGCATGTAGAACCCTTCTTTATAGAATTTAGATATATATATTATGTGATAACCAATGCATATTGATTCAGAAGGGGACACTCAAAATGTTATGCTCTTTCACTGGTTTTCAGACAAGAGTGAGAAAAAAGGGAAGGGGTGCCATCTAATGATAAAGCAGCTGTAAACAAATTTAACTACATACAAATACACATGGTGATGTTATTAATCATACATTTAATCATTAAAAAAATGTTCATTTTTCCTAATAAAATTTGATTAGTTGTTTCAGTATAAAGTTTGATTAAAATCAATTTTTAGTTTTTGGTTTTCTAAATATTTTATTTCTATAATTTTTTTTTATGGCTAATGTTAATGTTACTGCTATATTGGATCCTATCAGAATCCACATCATTCTTTTAATACTTTTAATATTATTACCATATCCACATTTTTTTGTGAAAATAGCTGATTGTATTCTTAATGTTTGTCACGAACCATCTGTTTTTACAGCTGCTGCTCAAACATGTTAAAAATTAGTAGAATGAAGTGGATAAATATTCAGTCTAATTGAAATTTAGCTTTGTTCATTTTATTATTACAAAAAGTGTGTTCTGTGTCAAAGTGTTCTAAATTTTTAGTAATATTACTGACTGGATATACAGACATTAAATTATATATATAATATTTTATATTAATGATTAATGAAAAGAAATGGCATGTCAACCATTTGATGATAAGTGCATTTTAGTCATAAAAATAATTTCTGTTAATAAAAATAATATTTTTTAAAATATATATTTATTTAATGGTAATGTATTTTAATATTAATGTTGTAGGTTCTGGATAATAGGTTTAATTTAATGTTGTTGACGATTTTAGATATGGAATATTTTTTTAATAATCTTCGAAAAACTTTACCCTTCATTTATTTCATCTAATCTATACTACGTATATATATATATTTAATCAATAAATAACTTGCGGTAGTTTTTTTTTAATTAAACTTTGATAATATATGCTACTATATGCTTAATATGATATTTATGAAATACCAATTTTTAATTAGTAGAGCAGGTCATAGTTAAAGCTCATTGGCAGCATATTTAAAATCTAAAATAGTAATGATGAGTTATTTTAAAAATGAAGGAAGTAATAACTAGCTATCTTGCATTAAAAAATTATTTATTTGCTTATTATATATACTATATGTTTGACATTTAAGCTCTTGAAGGTCCTGAGTAAGAAAAACTTACAGTGAAACAGTTTTAATATAGTATGCCTTGTCTTTATCACAATATTATAGTCATAGCAATGAACGAATAAATTGTTGGCAGTTGGTATAATATAAATGCGCTTAAATGCCCTATCTTTTAGAAGGGGAGAAGCAGAATTTTTTTTATTTATAGCATTGACATTGTTGGTGATATACCAGGCTTTTTTAATTTTACATGACAAAGATATTAAATGCATATTAAGTTTACTGTGTTAAAACAGTTTCACTGTTAAGCTTTTCTTACTCAGCATGCCAAATACAGTTACTTAAGGAAAGTAAGCTAACATTATATATCTATGTATTATATTTTTATTTATTTTCATAGCTTTAATTAACAAAATATTACTTAATAATAAATTACAAGACCAATTATATGATTGAAAAATGAAAACCAAGATAGATGCTGATGAAGAATAACTTAAGTAGTTATCAAATCAAATTTGATTGTCATTAAATATGAAATGTTTTCCAATTTTGAATGAAAAGTTTTGTTTATGCTATCTCAACTAAGCAGCACAATTAAACAAAGTATATACCTAAAATATTGACACAGTTTGCAAAATTAATGCTAATTTGTTTATGTCCAGCCAAAAAGACCTGGCAAACAAATAGTGATGAGACTGCAAAAGGTGTTTTTATTACATGTTGAGATTTGAATATTTTTCATTGTAAGAACCAATTCAAAGCCTAAAAGAAGTAGTAATTAGTTTGTGCAAGATCTGGTAAATATAGTGGATGGAAAAGAGTTTCCAAGTCCTGTAGTTTGGATAACATTGTTTCTTCAACATGTCATCAGGCAAAAGAATTGGCCTGTCTCTATTAACTAGTCATGGGCACTTAATTATGATCTTTGTCATCATTTTATCCTATTGTTTACAGTAGGTATTAGTTGTAATTGACTGATCAGATTTTAGTTCTATATCACTAAACTGACATCATTGACTTTTTTTACTTTTGATGAGTGGTCATTTTTTGAACTGAATTTCAGCATTTAATTTTTATCTAATTATTCTACTAAATGCTTTTGAATGTCAAAAAGAAACCATATTTCATCATATATAACAATATTTTATAAAAAGGGATTCACTTTCATAGGAAGACAACAAATAAAGACAAAGTTTCAAGTTGATTTCTCTCTGATGCTTATTTAATTTTCTCAGAACGCATCTAACAAGCTTCTTTACTTCATCAGTTTGTTTCAGAAAGTTCAAAATTGTTGAAGTAATAACCTCAACTTTTGTCAAAAATTCATGAATACTTTGAGATGGATTTGCTTTCATTACAGCTTTGAGATGGATTGGTTCAGATTACCATCTCCACACATATATACAATTAGTACTCAGCTTTATATTAAGATAACCAAACTTCATACTTTAATGAGTGCTGGTTTAGCACGAAATACGGCTATTGGTGATTATTTATCTTTTCAACATGTGTGTGATCAGGTGGGTCAGCAATATAAGATGGCATTGGGAGTTGTAGGTCGTGTGAAAGTCTGAGTTCGAATCCCGCATATATTACATATATAAATGCAGATGTAAACCTGTACAATGTATTAAAATAGATTATGCAGAATATGCACGTGCAAACACACGCTCAATTTGCTTTAAACACGCATTTTAACTATTCTTCAGATTAATGCTTTTTATATTTATTTTTTTTTGTTAAATTGTTTTTTTTTTTAATGTAGATTTTAAAATATGTTTTTGATTTAATAATCTAATTAATTTAATGATTAAACGGTTATAATTCTTCATGTGGCAGCTCTAATACCACAGTACCGAATTGTGTTTTATTAGTTTATAACTTTTTATTTTTTTTACTTCCCTTCTGGAGATATTAAAATTGTTTTGTTTTTTATTTTAAAATTTATTCAGTTAAATGTAGTCTATTCTGAAACTATAAAATTAGTTTAAAATTGTTAAATTATTTATGCCATACCATGTGATTGTTATTTAAAAAATTTTGTGATTAATGTCTTTCTAGTTAGAAGAATAGTATTTTGTTGTTGTTGTTTTTTATCTTAACTTTAAAGTTTAATTTTTCATTGGGGGTATTGGTGGATAAGAATTCAATTTTTATTTTATCATGTGAATTGTATTTGAAAAATAAGTTTGCGTAATTTATTTATTTCCTTCTAAATTTTAAATAATAATTACTTTTATTGAATTTATTTAATTCCTTCAGGAATTATTAAAAGTAAATAAGGATGGAGCAAACAGATAATTAAATTTATTAAATGCAGGTCGTACAATTTTGTTTATCTTGCTATCTTAATGATTGTTCTTATTATAGGTAACTAAAAAAACTCTTATTAATTCTGTTGTTTGTTGTTTTTAAATTATAATTTAAAAACAGTTTAGACATCAGTTTTTAAATGTAATGTGGAAAAGGAAATATCCTAACTACAGATTTATTTTGAGTGTAAAAAAACTAAACATTGAAAGTGAGACTTAACTCTTTATAGCATGTAATACCAGTATTTTTCATTTTATTATTGATAGTTGTTTTTTATATACTGATATAATGGAAGGCAATTCATTATAATTTAAATCTTTCATTAGAATAAACCACCGTCAAATAAAAAATAGCTTTATAATAGCTGTCTGTCAATTGCAGTTATGACTCTTAAGTTAAAATCTTTGCTCTTCTCTTTTCATCTAATCTATGTTTTCCCTTATTGGTGTTAATATTTTATCAAAACCATCATTTGAAATAAATATTATGATTTCTAAATCATTATAATTTATTCGTACTCTGTTGACAAATCTCTGTTAAGCAGATTAATACCTATTCAAGTTTCACTCCAATATTATGTAATAATGTTTTTAACAAAGAAAAAAAAATTGTGTTAATCATTAAATTATTACAATTTTAATTGAATAATTAAATTAAGGTAAGCATATGCATAGCTTTGTGTGTGCGTGTTTTTTAAGGAATATGTAAAATAACTATTTTTCATCCAATAATATCTATTCATGTAATGGTCTTAAATATTATCACAAGATTTTTAAACCTTTTGATTTATAAAATGTTTAAAATTTTCCAACATCAAAAATTTATCTCCTTTTTTAAAAAAAATTATTCATTTTTTCATCTTATAAAAATTTCATATATAGTGTAACGGTAAGAATTGTCCCTCCATGTAACAAAATCTAGAACACAGGCAAAATACACTAAAGCTGATCGAGAACGGATACTGGGATCCAGAATCCGACCAACATTCAATCCTTTCACCTCTGCTCAACGATCTAATACCCTATGGATGACACTTCTCAACTTACACAGACCTTCAATTTAACCTCGGTCAGGCAGTCACTCAGGGTGGAACAATAAGACTCGTAAATTAACTAATGGAGCACTGATTTGGTCAGATATACACACATAAGACTAAGTGATTAATTAAAATATCAATGATTGATTATAAAATTTAATAGAATGATCTACCTATAGATATAATGATGTATGTGCAATTAAATCTAGAGTTGGATAAAATGAACTCACGGACAATAAAATTATGAAAACGAGTTATGATTTTAAATATTATTAATTTAATAAAACAATAACAAATAATAAATCAAAACATACAAAATTATATGATGGGAATGTGAGATATTATGCTCACAGGCGTTATATAACTAATGAGATTAATGTTACCTATCTCATTATAAGTGTTTAATAAAGTGTAGTGCGGTATTGGAGTTTATGCCTATATTAATATGCCAAATTTCTAGCTCTTTTGTAGTCTGCTAGATCATACGGAACTTTATAGCCAAAGTTATATAACTAACTTAATAGCGCTCTTATGGCGTCTATCTATATAAAGTTAAATCGAGCATGTAATTAGGCTCAGAGATACGCAGGTTAGCATGTTAACCTAGATTAGGATATACACTAATGCTAGATAAGCATTTAATATAAAAGGAGAGAAAACTGGTTTATAATAGGTTTACCTATATACTCTATGGCACATATTAAAATATTAATTAAGCAAAAAGGTGCGAATGGGTCATTATTCACGGGCTTCATCATCGAATGCTCAGTTTGCCCTAAAACCGCTCAACTTGCTATGAATAGTAACATTAGTAGTTCAGGGAGTTAGATAAGCATTATGAATAATCTAGGTCCTTGTGCCCTAGTTCTAAAAGTGTGCTTTAACCCGAACTAAAGTGGATAAGAGTGACCTCCACCAACAACTCATCAATAATCATGCAGCAAGCAGATAATTGTACATTGCATACTTTGTAAGGACACATCCGCAACTTATACATATATATAATGCAAATACGTAAATTTATATTAGCGTGCCTTAAAATTAGATAGCGTCTATTTGCATATCTATACAATCCAGTTCTCAAATTTAGTATTTTAAATATACTATTTAGGGACTAAATTAATTAGTAACCTAGTTTAATATTATCACCTGCATCTCAACATATATAAATCTAAGGAGGACAAAGCATATTTGCGGGATAATTATGAATAAAACATTAAAATATGCTTTGAGAATATCTCTGTGGCTAGTTCCTATGATGTACGAGTTACATATATAAATAGTTATAATTCATAACTAGAATTAAGCAAACTACAATTTTAACTAGATAACTGATTATTGTAATATTAATACCCAAAACTTAATCAGTAAAATAATAATATGATCTCGAAACAGCGAGTGAGAATGAAAAATAATAATTCAATTATTTAATATTTATTATAGTGAAGATTTGAAATTATCTTCGCAGATTGATAAGCTAAAATTATATTTATAAATACTTGCTGTTTCGAGTCATTTGGCATATTAAATACATATAATATTAAAATGATAAAATCATAGAATAAATTGAATAGATTTAGAAATAGGCATAAAAAGACCGCAGAAAATTATACATTTAAAATAGATTATTAGAGTTTTACATTTTAAAAGAGAATTCAAGTTTTACATTTTAAAAGAGAATTCAAGTTTTACAATCAGGTAAAATTTAGCATTTAATGATCTTCTTTGTAGATTTTAGTAAAGGTGTTTGGGAAAGGCAGATTTAATAAATAGCTAGCTTTTAAAAGAAAGAATTGAAAGTCACAGTTTATAAACAGAGCTCTGAGAGAAAATTTACCATTCAGTTGTTTCCATTGCAGTTAATTCTGGATCACTTGGGAGGATATTAAGTTGACACTTTTGATGATGATTTAAAGTTAATAGAGATTTTCTATGGGTTGCTTTGCTGGTATACGGCATTATGTTTCATTGGACCAAAGTTCTCCATTCCCTGGCTAGGGCCAAGATGTGATTTATCGCCATTCTACTCAATCATTTTGAAGGTAAACTGGGCGTAGGTTCTGCTTACAACTCACTTATTATATATATGATCGAAAAAATTTGGCAACAAAACTTTAAGTATTTATACTTTTCAAACTCTGGCCACCTATTAATTTTTATGAGCTTGTACGTAGCTGAAAAGTCCATTTATTTATTTTAACAAAACATATTTAATAGTTACAACCAGTAGAAAAACTCATTTATTTATTTTAGAAAAACATTTTTAATTATAACAAGTAATTTAGATTTTGTTTTTCCTGCCTATTTTGTTATTAACATTTTATATTTACAAATCAAGTCCACGCTATTTTAGGACCAATGCGTGACCTACTTTGAAAATTGTTTACAAAAATCAAAATGTTATTTTGACAAAGTTACTTTCGTAATTAGTAGAAGACTAATTTTATAACCATACATGCAGAATAACAGGAAATATACGTATGCGATTTCAATAATACAGTAATAAAATTGGCTAAATAATTTAACTAAAATATTTCTTAAACTAGAAATATTTATAAAATGAATTTCTTAAACTAGAAATATTTATAAATTGAATATACATATCAGTAATATATACCTATACTATTAAATTACAGACTTATCATTCACATATATATATATATATACATGATTCTGCATATATAGTAATTCAAGGTTGTTTAAATGGGTACTCTGAGAGGGTTTAAACCTGGCATATAGATAGATGTGTGGCTAAAATAAATGAAATGGGCAGATGGATGAAACTGACCGTTTCAATAGTGAGACTACAATATATGTTATATTTTGATCCCAATCCCCTTCACGTACATTGAAATTAATGTATCATATAATAACACATGTTTTGTTGGTAAACTTTGATTGGAATAGAATACATATTTCTTATTGAACTGCAAGTGTTTAGTACTTCTCAATGTATATATAGATATAACACATGCTTTTATATATATATATATAAATTAAGATTATAATACAAATAAAATTTTATAATAATAATAATAATATAATTATTAATAACAAATTGAGGGAATACATTTTCATGTATTTTACCATTTGTTCACTCATTCATTCACTGAAGCAATAAGAATAAGAAAAAAAAACATTTTTATTTTTTAAATAAAGTAAATAGTTGAATATCTGACTTTTGTCAGTATTAAATATGCTCTGATTGATATCAAGAAATTAGGATCTCTATAATTGTTGTGACATTTTTATATAAGTGTCAATTTTTATTTAAACTTAGAAAATATTTGTTGTACATCAAATTCAGAAAGGGTAATAAAGAATAAAATGCATGTGCTTTCAGCATAAAATAAAAAAATATTATTAATAAATATAATCAAATATAGTGGTCCAAGATGTATTGTAAAATATATTGACAATATTTTTTAGTGTGATAACATAAAACACTTATAGACTGAAAAATTGCTCATGCACCATAAAATATATTAAATTTATAAATTGTATTGTTGTTTTTTTTTTGTTTATTATTTAAATTTTTTTTGTTTACATTTTTTTAATTAAATAGTGCATAATTAAGTTATCTATTTCAATATAACATTGTTTGTAGCTTCACTGTATATGAATTGTTTTACTTTTCAATTACATTTCAAACATTTATATTCTAAATTGACAGCACAGAGAACTTTAAATAAAAATTTAAAATATATCTTGTCATAGTGAACAATTTATATTGATTATTTTTGTTTTCAACTGCCTGCCTCATATTTTTAAGTTGCAATAATTATGCAAACTTATTTAATTTATAGTTTAGCTTAATCCTTTTCAGAATAGCTATTTTCAGATTCTTCCAAAAATTCCACATAGTAGATACTTCTCAGAGTAGCTTTTTTCCCCATAACTAGTTGTTTCATATCAAATTCTTAATATAATGTAGATCCTTTTCACTTTCTGAAATGAGCTGCTGAATGAGTTTGAGTTTATGAACAATCAAGGATCCTAGAGTATCCCATTTTTGTAGACCTATTTTCCTGAGGTTATGACAGTCTTTTGCTACAAACAGTTTTTATACTAGGCTCATTTGTCATTACTATGAATAAATTTCAGAATATGTTCAATTTTATACCTTTCAGTTTTGGATCTCTAGAATTGAAATGTTCAAATAAATAATGTCCAGTGAATAACCAAACAAACAATGGCAAACTAATTCTGATTAGATAAAAATTTAACACACACATATATATATATATATGTACAACTTTCAAGAAAAAAATATAAATACTATGAAATAAAAGAAAATATAATTAAAATACTGAAAGTTAAAATAAATATGTATATGTGTTAGTAGATAGATTGCAGTAAACAAAAGTATCTCTTGCTTTATTGATGTTTCTTGTTTGATTTTTAGTTATTTTTTAATTATCTTTATTTTTTATTTAATTATCTTCTTAGTGCTTGTAAATAATATGTTTCATCTTTGTCAGTAGTGAAGTTTAATTATATTAAAATTGAACCTTTTTTAAACACTACCTGCTTATTTGGGACTCTTTTTTTTGTACTGCAGTTAAAAATAAATAAATGCTTATTTACCAAATACTTTTTATATATATATTTTGATATTGTCGTAATCTGCCCATGAAGAAAACATTCTACTTCATCTAATTAATATTAGAAGCAAAAATATTTATTAAATCATGATAGTATAATAATTAATGGTGCTTATAATGATAGTTGTAAACTTTATGATGTATAATAGTGAAACTATACTATTTAATACTTCATCATTTTGGTACAAAACAAACTCGTTAAAACAAAGATCTTAATTGAATTTATATAAAAAAAACATGGATTTATTTTAAAATAATCAATAATAGATGATGATGATGATGATGATTATAATGGTGCTCTTTTTGAATTAAGATCGTATAGTATTACAATCAGATAAGCAGCAATAAAAAACAAATCTCAAGAGACTCAATTGATGGCATATATTACAAGAAAAGACTGGTAGAAAATGAATTAGTAATATAAATGGATTGGATTATCTTTCCATAAAGTTATGAACAAAACCAAAGACATATTCTTTTGGAAATGTTGGTTATCAATAGTCAATTATTAGTGTTAAATCAGAAATGTATATAATTGTTTATCTTTTATTTCTGATAGTCATTTCTCAATAAAGTTCATGATGATAATGTTTTCATTTATAATTTCTTAAACAATTTGTTATCTATAACCAAATGAAAATAATAGACAATTCACTAATATATAAATTAATGTAATGCATCAAATCGATTTTCATTCTAAATAGAATATTCTTAAGATTCCATATGTAAAAATATATCATATGACAATAAATATTCTACAGCAATATACATCTTCTAGTGATCATCACTAGAAATAAACTCATGAAAACAATCTTTTTATAAACCTTATAAAATACAGTACTGGTCGCTTAGCTAGACCATGCCTAAAATACTTCAATAATATATATTAATGTATTCATAGACTAAGTTCAAGTAAGATGTAAGGTTAACATCTCGTATATGTTATTTTTCATCAGTAATAAGGTCTTCATATTATTTTTATTTTACAATGTATGCATTGACATTTATTTTACCAACTTCGGATTAATTTCATATCTTTATTTTTAATAGACAATAGATAGCAGCTTATTTATGACTACCAACTGCAAAAGTTACATATTTGCTTTATTAAAATGAGAAAAATTATTGCTTGCATTCAAATGTGAAATCATAGTTTTGGGAATGGCATACGGTTGAAGTAACTATTATATCTTGTGATCCTTTTAGTTTAAAATTAATCACAATTAAAAATGTAAAATGTTTGATTTTTTTATTGCTACAAAAATAGTTCGTTTTTTTTTTATTCTAATTGATCTCAACTTTATCCCAATTATAACAACTAATGCAATGAATGGTTTTTGTTATACTCAAATTGGTAGTGAAAATATTATTTTGCTTTGAAGCTCACATATTAGCAAATGTTGTTTTTTTAGATATATTAGATAGATCATATTGTTATTAAATGTGAAAAAATATATATTATTCTCATATATTGAGCTTTTTTTCAAGTTATGTATTTTAAAGATGGGTATATTACATGCATATGGATGTACATATTGTAACAGTATTTTTTATATATATTAAATGAAAGATGGATTTATATTTATGTTCGATGACAGATAGGTTTGAATCTGGATACCAATTATATACAATCAAAATATATAATAATATTAACCAATGTGATTCTGATGATTTATAATCTAAAATATAAGTATTCCCAACAGTATTTTATTTGTTTTTCATTTTCATTAAAAAAAAACTCAAAGGCACCAAATCTAAAAAGAAAGTTTACTTTTGAAAAAGTTTTTTAAAGGAATCATCATCATCAATTATTACTGCCATCCCAGCATGTCCCCCATTGATTGAATGATTTCTCAGGCCTGTGAATATTAACTAGGATATGGTAAAAAGCATATATTTGGATTGAGTTACAAAAGCAAACTAAATGGATTAATAAAAAAATATTTAACAATTTATTAATAAAGAATAAATAAAACTGTTGCTTATATAATTGCAATTATCAATACATACACAAAAATATTATAGTAACAAAAGATATTTTAAGCTAATGGTTCAAGTTTAAGCCTAATGATAAAATCCTATCATGTTAAATATATTGAATCAATCACTAACCATGGTTTTACTCTTAACTTCTTTTGTTTTTCTGATGATGATCTCCTTGAACACTGGTAATATTGGAAAGAGTAAATACAGCAACACTGGTGTCGTTCTATGAGGTATAATATCTGTAGATCTTGAGTCATTTATATGACACTATCTGTTTTTTACTTTATGGTATTATAGAGGCATTGCATGAGCTGGTTTTTCAAACTTCAATGCTAATTTCTGAATCCTACTGCATTTTCCAGGCATTTTGACTGGTATGGCTTTTGGTTATTTAATCCCACATAGTAGATGGATTTCTTCTAAATAAATTTACCATATTGACTGATATAATTGGATTATTGAAAAATATTTTAAGAATCATCAATAAAATATGTCTTATGGTGATTTTAATCAGTGTTCGTTCTCTCTTCCATATGATCATGACAATGCAGCTTCAATAGTAGACTGCATTCTAATGCAAAGGAATATGAAATGAACTGCTGGGATCCTAGAATTAGAATGATAGTAATAATAATATGTAGTTGTTTGTTTCCAACCTATGATGTTGTTCAAACAATATATATCACCAACTAGAGAATATATGATTCTTTACTATCATTACAAAAATATATTTTTTGTAAAACACACTCTTTACTCTTTCCAAGGCATGTTGTGGATACAAATTTTAGTATATTATATCATACTTTTTGTAAATAAAAGAAGAGGCCCAAATAGTTTGTCTTATATCTTTTATATACATTTCCTTATCACAGGAAGGAGAAAAATTCATTACCAATTTTTAAGTTTTTAATTATAACTTCTAAAATATTATCAGTTTTAAAATTTTATTTTTTGTTTTGTCATTCAGTTTCACTGTGAAATGTGAGAAATTTTATTTAAAACTCAGTTCAGGAAAGGCAAACTAGAACAGGTTCAAATTTAGATTTTTTTTCTTCTTTAAAAAAAACTATGCAATTCTTTTACTTTCTTCTTTTACATTGTAATTTATTGTTCTCTTATACATTACAAAGCAAATATTTAATAATATTAATAATTTGCATGAATTTTTTTTTTTTAAACTTACGACTGTTTATCTTTTTATTTTTCAAGTGACATATGCACTTTTTTTCTCTCCAGTATTGTAGTATAACATTGTTCTAGCTACCATATATATAAAAAAAAATGTTTTTAATTTGAACTAGGTAGCTGAATTGATCGACATGAAAATCAGAGTTTTTAAAACAAATAAGCATTACTTTTTAATAATATATTTGTGTTATTTGATAACATTGAATTTTATTTCATTTTTTAATCTTTTCTAAATGATTTTTTTAAAAAACATTTATATGTCCCATTATTTTTTTACCAATCTAATTTTACAAACCTTTTAATTCTAAGTCAGGTCGGATTTAACCTACTTCCATAAGAAAGTCAGTATGCATTTTTGTGGTAGCAGAAAAATATATAATTATTTAAATTAGTCTTGAAAATATTTACAATAAATTATAGACAAAGTTAAATAAATTTAGAAATGAGAAAATAATTTTTAGCTTTGTTATTTTAGATATTATAAATTTTTAAGTTTTGACAAATCTAATCCTAATCAGTGCTTAGGCAAGTTAAAATCACTGGCTAAAAATAAGTGTAGTTGTTATAGTTCTAGAACTTAGATGATAGTAGATTGTTATTTGCAAACAGCTCTATTAATTATGGCCACAAGTAATGACTTTTCAATCTTTGGTACTGTTTATTTTATTGAATTCAAATTTTTTTTTGTGGTTGTCTTATCTTCAGGGAGCTATGTTATTGACATTTATCTTTTCTTAAGCTGAATTTTAAATGTAATTGCTGGTAATAGAACTGCATTCACTGAGGATTAATTTGATTTACATTTGATTTGTTTTGAGAAATATTTTATCCAACTAAAACAAAACAAAAATAACTGACTGAATATGTCTTAGATAATTAAAGCTTAATTTCTATCTTTCATCTTTTTGTGTGTGTCCTTTGTTTTATCTAAAAGCAGTTTAGGATAATTTCATATTTTTAATTAAATGAAGAATTGTAGAAAGATGACAATAATGCACTTATTCAAAATATACAAAATTCAGTGACTGTTTTGTTTTGTTTACATTTTTAGTGAAGGTCATTATTTTTATTTTACAATGAGCATTTTTAACACAACAACTTAAGTGATAAATAGTTTATTTATAATGAACCCCTGCATAAATCTTATTAGTTTATACAAAATTGAATAAATGTTAAATAAAAATAATATCATATAAAGTTTATTTTATTATGAATAAATTAGACAATAGATGCAAATATTCAAAATGCTATTAATATAAAATGTTTAGATAACATTATAACTTTATTTTTTTCATAAATATAACAAAATGTGATCATAGTGTGAAAAATTATTACTATCTTTTATCTCTTTCACTGACCACCACCTCTTATGCTTGTGTATAACTGTTGTTAAAACAGGCAAAACTCACTATATATATTGCCACACACAACAAGCTAGAGTAATCAATGGATGCCAGAAGGCTTGTGCATAAAATCCCCATCTAGTGCCTACTCATCCAATATCCCCAGACTAGTTTCTGGCTTATGGCCTTCGTCAGTGAGGAGCTTTGGATCTGAGAGTGCTCCTCGCTAATGAAGACCATAAGCCAGAAACTAGTCTGGGGATTTTGGATGAGTAGGCACTAGATGGGGATTTTATGCACAAGCCTTCTGGCATCCATTGATTACTCTAGCTTGTTGTGTGTGGCAATATATATATATATAGTGAGTTTTGCCTGTTTTAATCTCTTTCACTGCTAAAGTGGCCATATTGAATATTTAAAAAGTTATGTTAAGCCCCAAATTTTATCATGAATTAAGTTTATATTACTCAAAAATGACACAATATATATTTTTTGAAACATAAAACACCAAAGAATGTAATTAAGTTGAAAAAAATATAGTTATTGATATTCAAAGTAATAAAAAATAGAATGAAAGTTAATATTTCTAATAATTATTTTCATATTTTATAAATTCAAAATTATCATGCACACAACTTAAAACTATTGTTTTGTTAGTAAGTTAATTGGATTCATCATAAAATTTCTAAAAATTTGGTATATAATGACACTTACCTAAGATAATCCATCACTTGAAAACTTCTCAGTAGTCCTTCAAAATGCATTTCCATATAAGGGTTTGCAATGTATAAGACATCTCTAATAACATTCCTTATAACAAGTAGTTAATATTGATCAATAATTAGTATAATTTAAATATAATAAAGAACTTCAATGCAGTATGTAATTTATTAAAAAATACTACTAAAATAGTCACTATATACAAAATAATATAATAAAATGAAATAAAAAGTGAATGAAATACTAAATTCATTATAGAGTTAAGCTTGAGGTACATAAGTTTGTAGTTTATATATATATAAACTGTCAAAATCATTACTTTTAGCATTTGCATATTTTTTACTATTATTAAAATGCAGACAAGAAGTTATAGAAAATTCTAAATCAGGTCATTATATTTCCAAAATGTGTTTATCTTTGTCGATCCAAATTCACTTCATATCAAAAAATGCAGATAATTCACGATATAAATGTACACAATCATGAGCTTTTTTTTTTATGTTAGTTTCAATAGTAATTTTTTTCGTATAATTTACCTATCTGGAAAGTACAGTCAAAGATGGAAACAAAGATGTAAAAAGTGCATGTGCAGCCTGTGTAGATTTCCATTAATCTTAACCTCAACCTGGATGTTTATAATTTGAAATTTCTTGTGCGCTTTAAGCGCTCATAATAACGAATAAGTTTTAAATAAAAATTTTGATAATTTTATCATTAATATCAGAAACTTGTATATCTTAATTTTGTTTTTTTGAAATTAAATTGTAGTGCTAACTGAATGTCCTGAATCTTACCTCTAAGATCAATAACCTTTTCTCCACATTCATGTTATTTTTATTTTCAGTTTGAATGTTTTTTGCTTTTTTAACACTCATTTATAGAATTTCTTTAAAATAACCTAAATCAGAATAGAATGATATCTATTGAATTTTCATTATATATTCACTGAAAACTTTAAAGTTTGTTGAGTCTGAACACTAAACATTTTCATTAAAAGTTTATCCCTTCACAAATATGATTCTCTATTACTCATTTACATGATATTACCTGAAATTTTAATAATCTCGTGAATCTCAATTATAATACTAAAAAATAAATAATGCAAATTTCACATAACATGTTTCACTTTATCTGACATTTCATTTGAGATTTATTGTCATATACATATTAAAAATAATTTACACATTATTATATAAAATAAAATAGCTTTATATAACATCTATAATTGTATATGTATAATAAAATTATTAAAAGCCCATCAACAGATAGATAATCCCAATATCAATAACAATCAACAATTTTAAACTGTTGTCAAGGTAACCTTTTAACAATTAATATTTAAATACAGGTATATTTTGTATCCCTGGAGTTCAGTTGTAATTATAGGGAATTTGAACCCAGACTTTCAAGCTTCAGTAATAATACAAAAAAAGTTATTTTTGGAAAATATTTATTTTTGCCCTTTTCAATGTTTAGAATTATTTTACAACTTCCATTTACATTGTATATATAGCGATATCTATCTCTTTTAAATAAAATTAATTAGAACTTATTATAATAATGATACAATATGTACAAGGAAGAAAGCTAAGTAAATAAATCAGTTTAAATATATATATAATTTTCCATTCATTGAATCATTACCCAACTATTAGTTAAGTTAATTGATGTTTTATATATATCTATATACTTGTGTTTGTTGTAATTAATATAATTAATTTCATATTTCTTCTATTAAGCTCTTTAATATAGTTTAATGGTTTTATATTTTTTGCACAATCTATTTTATGTTGTATTTTAAATAATGGATATATAAAGCAGATGTATTTATATATATTAGAAAGAAAGAATCAGCATTATTAAAAAAATATTGAAATAATTCTTTTATTATATTTCAATCTTATAATTATTTTTTGAAATTTGTATTTTATTAACAAAAATATTGCCAAGATTAATGAATTTTTAAAACTTTTCTTAATTAAATTTATCTACATTTAAAGAATTTGACATTTTCTTATTATTTAGATATTGAGTGATTTTAAATGTGTGTATATCTAACAAGTAATCAATATTTATATTTTATATAATTCTTCTATTAAATTCTTTTAATTAAAACATTTATCTAACAGCATTTTAGCATTTTATTATAATTCTGTTTATCGATTGTACAAAACAAATATAAATAACATATGAAAATATTAATTTTCTACAAATACGTAGGAAATTCATTCCTATAAGATGATAGTTATATTAATATAGCTATAGAAATCTAAACTGAATTTCTACAGAAATTTTTCAAATTATGTAGTCAAATATTTTTGCACTCGTTATTACCTCTTGTTATATTTTTAAAGAAAATTATAATATTCAATAAAAGAATTTTTATTTAGGTTATAAGCAAGACTACTAAAGCAATTTGAAATAGATATTATAATAAGTATACAACTAAATATTAATACTGAACATTTGACAGAAATGACCTGGGCCAACTGATGAGTCCTGGTTTGGCACAAAATCCATCTTGGGGGTTATTTGTCTTTTAAGATATCTTTATTGATATATATTAAAAAGAAGGTTTTAGTGTGGTGGTTATAAGGTATATCTATAAATAATATATATATTTATAAAATTTTGTTAGCATTTTATGAAATTCTGTTAAAGAACTGAAAATAAATATTTATCTAAATGTATTTTAAAATATCTTTACTAAAATCAAAATTTAAGTAAGAAATTATCATTTTCATTATAACATATTGTATTCATTATTTTAACTATTATTCATTTTGCAAAATGCAGGTCTTAAATAATCAAGTGTTCTTTTTTCTCCTGCTTATTCATTTCTTCTCTTTTGAAATTTCACTTAAGACATTAGCTATTTATCTTTTTTAACATGTCAGTGCTAATTCCATTTCATTATTTTGATTCTTTCAGTGATGATTGCTCTAATTTTTTTATGTATTTCACATTCTATTCTTTTTCTTTAATTCTAACATATATATTTTTTTACTTTATTGTGTGGTCTACACTATTTATACTGTTTTCTATTAAGTGTCCAAATTCCAAATCTATAAAAAGCAGCAGTAAAATACATATTGGACCTTTCTTTTCAGGCAAATAAGCATATTTCTTTTTTATCACATGATCACTATTTCTTATGCCAGCACATTACTGTTATTAAAACAGGCAAAACTCTCCATATAATAGTGCCACTCAGTGCCAACCAGAGTGATCAATGGATTCTAGAAGGCTTGTGCATAAAATCCCTATCTATTGCCTACTCATCCAATATCCCCAGACTAGTTTCTGCCTTGTGACCTTCATCAGTGAGGAGCTTTGGATCTGAGAGCACTGCACTAAGATCTTAGGATCTAGTGCAACCCTCCAGCAGCCACCTTTTATCTCTACTTAACTACAAAACTATAAGAATAAAATTTAAAACAATATTTTCAATCTAAGCTCAATAGCTTATATAGTCAAATGGGTATGAACCCAGTTCAGTACCCATAGATTTTGGTGTCTTTGGCTCTTTAACAACCATAGCCACCACTATCCTATTAGACAGAATTGGTGTTAAACCACTAAACATCACATGATCACTATTTCTTATGCCAGCACATTACTGTTATTAAAACAGGCAAAACTCTCTATAGTAGTACC
Source organism: Epiperipatus broadwayi (assembly GCA_028023455.1). Lineage (NCBI taxonomy): Eukaryota > Metazoa > Onychophora > Udeonychophora > Euonychophora > Peripatidae > Epiperipatus > Epiperipatus broadwayi. The sequence continues at coordinate 1,555,283 of JAQFVV010012449.1, forward strand.
ACTCAGTGCCAACTAGAGTAATCAATGGATACCAGAAAGCACAATGCTCTCAGATCCAAAGCTCTTCTCTGATGAAGGCCACAAGCCAGAAACTAGTCGGGGATATTGGATGAGTAGCATCCATTAATTACTCTGGTTAGCACTGAGTGGCACTACTATGGAGAGTTTTGCCTGTTTTAATAACAGTAATGTGCTGGGATAAGAAATAGTGGTCACGTGATGTTTAGTGATTTAACACCAATCCTGCCTAATAGGATAGTGGTGGGTATGGTTGTTAAAGAGCCAACATCACCAAAATCTATGGGCACTGAACTGGGTTCAGACTTATATGAATATATAAGCTATTCAGCTTAGATTGAAAATATTATTGTGTTTTCAATTTTATTCTCATAGTTTTATACTTAAGTAGAGATAAAAGGTGGCTGCTGGAGGGTTGTATTAGATCCTAAGATCTAGGGTGCAGTGCTCTCAGATCCAAAGCTCCTCACTGGCGAAAGCCACAAGCCAGAAACTAGTCTGGGGATATTGGATGAGTATGCCCTAGATAGGGATTTTATGCACAAGCCTTCTGGCATCCATTGATTACACTGAGTGGCACTACTATATATAGAGTTTTGCATATTTCTTTTTGTTACTTTAATTGAAAGATCTCCATTCAAATTTAAATTATGGGATTAATTTTATTTTATCAATAATTTGTCTTAATGTTTATAGTTTTTAAATTATTTCTAATTTACTTTAGATCTTATTGTCAATTTTTATTTTTCTCATTTCTTGAAATTCATTGAACACTACTTCAGACATTTTAGTTCTACATTTTTGCTTTCATTTGATAGCTATTATAAATTTCCTGAAGCTCTGAATCATTATTGTATTTTCAAAAACAATCACCTCATCTGTGAAGTTTACGTGATTTAAGTAATCATCATTATTTTTATTCTTTTTGGTTTTCATTGTAATTCACAAAAATTTTATATAATTGTTATAAAAAAATTTTTAGAAAGATGTTTATAAGCCTAATTTACAACTATTTCCATGTTAATCACCTTAATGTCATTATATAGTCTAAACACTTGTGTTGCACTTTATATGTAAGATAAGTGTGTGCATTATCATCTCTATGTGAGTTATGTTCAATTTTACAGCAAAATAATCAAAAATGCTTATATACATGTGTGTATTATGAATGGAATATTCAGCAAGACTAAATATTTTATTAAAAATAAATAATTTATTAACATGAATAAATTGTTACATTTAGTAATTTACATTTTAACTTGACTTTGACTAAACTGTCTTTGTTTTTATGAAGCAAAACTGATGTTAATCCCATAATGTTTTTTCCTTGCAATTTCCTAGGTATGCTTTGACAATTTATTTACAAAAAAAGTACCTTATTTCAAGTGTCCTGAAATAAGTTTGTAGGTATGAGCATTTTGTCTCTCTCCTTAATTTTTTTAATTATTCCTATGTAAGCATTCAGGGCATTGAGGGTGTTTTGTGTAAAGATAAAATTGCATCTGATAATACAGACAGCATACAATAGGAAGATGGCGAATCTGATTATGGACAGATCACCACTGTTGATGGCAGTCCTAAGAGACAGTAAAATTCTTATGTCAATTGTGACTTTAGTTGATATCAATGCTTTAATAGTCTAAAAATGGGAACACGTGTAAAGGAGATGTTGAAAAGTTTCATCAACGATTTTACAAAGTTGACATTGAGGATCAATGTTATTAAAACCTCTTTTTCATACTAAAAAGTGATTAGTGGGCAATGCTAGGAGATTCAGTTTTATGATGTAGTCGATATACTTTGGCTCCATGAACCAGCTTTTCAGTTTTTGATTAATTGCTTATTGTTTAGTCCAATTTCACTGTGAAGTATTGCTTGATTTTTATTGTAACCTAGTGTTATTGACACTTGGTTTGTTTAGCATTATTTCCATAGGAAAACAATGCAATCCTTTTCTAGGAAATAAAAAGTAAAATAATAATAATATTAAGTGACTAATAAAGTATGCTATTTACTCACTTTAACGTGTTTTAAGCAAATAATTAATAAATTTGGTAATCCAAATTTCATTTTGAAGAAGAGCATAAATAATTTAGTTAAAATATGTTAACAATAAGAGCAATTTAATATAGTATAAAAGCACATCTCATAAACAGTAATTGATTTTGGATGGGAAGAGGGGAGAGTAGATGAATGTCTTATCATAAAGCACAGTAACTTCTGATAATTTTTTTTAAATTATTTAGATAATAATGTATACAAAATTATACATCACTAATAAGCATTATTAGTTAAAGATATTTATTATTTTTCATTAGTTGTCAAATTACTCTGTAATCCATTTAAATCATACAGAAATATATAACTGTAATAAGTTTTTTTTTTTTCCTTTCCTTTGTTTATGTATAATTAAATAATTATTTTTCTGTCAGAGGTCGCTAAAATTTTGTAGAAAAATCTAGTCTGACATAAGTTTTACAAGAGGAAGCAGTGCTGAAATTCGGTAACAAATTTTTATATTTTTTATTGCAGAAATAAATATAATTCAAGTAACATTTTAACAAAATCATGTCTAGCTAAAATATTTTGATAAGACATCCATAAGTTTCTATTGCTCTACCTATTTTAAAGCTTTTTATACTCAAAATGTGCTATCTTATGCTAAAGTTCGAGATCACCGTATTGACTACAGCGATCACGGAAAATATCATTATAGTTAAACTAAGCAATATCAGTAATTTCCAAGAAATAATTAATTATTTGTTAACTTTACCTTATTTAATAATCTTTTCATGGTATAAAAGAAAAATTATAATTAAAAGACATATCATAAAAGCCAAGGAAAGTTAACCAAAAAGTTTCGCGCTTTTTCTATCAGAAATTGTCTGCTTTAGAAAATAATGCAAGTTCCCCACGTTAAAATCTGTTTTATTCACTGAAAATTATCTAGAAATAATATAAATAATAAATGATATTTACTTATGCACCTGCATATTTTTTAAAAAGAAATATAAATTTTCTCAAGGCAAATATCGGAAAATTTGTATGTGTGCATTTACGGAGAATTCCATATTAAAGAAAAATTATAATTCCTAGAGTAGGAATAAAAACTATAAACATTAGTGACTTAATTATAACTATAAAATAATATGTTATATTATACATCCATTGGAGTCATAAACTTTATATCCACGTAAGTCAGCTGCAGTCAATAAAAATAATATTTTGGAAAATTCACTCATTCTTTTATTCATAAGCCAGCTAGCTAAAAATGATACGTATCGCCAATCGTAAAAGAAAAGAATTGTATATGTGATCGTTTATCGTCCAATATTCGTAATGTTAAAATCTATATTGTTTTCTTGGATCCCATAATTATAGCAGTTAAATTCAAGGAAGAATTAAAATCCACACTGCTATGTTTTTCTTTGCCTACTATTAAGGACACCCGAATGAAGGCAACTTTTTATAAATGAAATAATAAAAATGTGTTTCTTGTTTAAATTTGCTTCGTGAACTACGAATGAATCAAGTTCTTCATCTGGATAAAGTGCCCAACGGAAAACATTTTTTATAGTGTTATTATAAGCACTTGTTAAGTAATAATTTTTTTTTTTACTAATCTGTAAAATTATGTGTATTTTTTTTTATATCCAGCAGGTTAAAGGCTGGATATTCAAATAATAGTTAAATGACCTTGTAATCATAAAGGTATGTTTTTATGTAATTATTCTAGGTTAAATTTATATTTGACATGAAAAAAATATTTTTTTTTATAAAATGTGTTTACTTATGACATGCAGTTATGAGTATAAATTTAAATATTAGATGCGTAAAAGTAGAAAAATTTAGATACTCAATAGGCAAATATCTAGTTAAAATTATCAGAAGTAATTAAAGAGAAGTGCTATACAAAATATTACTTATTTAAAGTATGAAACAAATTTATACTATGTTAATTAAGGAACTTATTCCCAATTATTTTTTTTATTAACGCATTCACTTGGTTTAGTTCAAAATATTATACTTTTTAGTATTTGTTGAATGTTTCTTTGGCAAAAGTGAAAATTATTATTGTATTCTGTGATATCCATTGATATCAGACGCTGATCTAAGTATACCCCGGAACATAAATTTAGTGTAATTAGTGTATTTGCTTGTCTTGCCCCGATATAGCATCGGTATAGGCTTAATATGCGCCTAAGTAATAATTGTAATGTATCTATTTTGTGGGATAGAAAATAATCTCCCCAAAAGCTTTATTTTCCATGAGGGGAATAAATAAATCTAGTATCCGGGTATGTTTATAACCCAAGTGGTCGCTTCTCAAGTAGGACGATCAATACTTTATATAGTATTTAGGGTATTTCATTCGTTAAAATCCCAGGAGAGGATTATATTTGGTGTGTGCTCCTATTATGCCCAATTAAGAGGCAAGGACCCACCAAACTATTTTAATATAGTAGTTAATTCTACAGCCCTTCGGTGCTATTCCATATTCCTCATAAGAAAATAAAGATAATTCCACCACGGAAGGTGTTGAATATTGTGTTTGTTTAGAAAGTTATGGCAAGATAACGGGTATATTGGAGGTTAATTCCTCAAGCTCCATTTAGTATAAATAGCGTGCTAGTGTATATGATCAATGTCTGAATTGTGCGACGGAATAGTGCTGGTAATCCACACGTAAGTCAATGGAGAGAGTAAGTTTTAAAATTGCGTGATTAAAAATTTTCATTTGCCAATAGAGGATTCAAATACTAAGTTTAATTCAGGTTAATGATTAAGTAGCACTCACAATATAACTTATACTGAGGAAAACAGTGTGTATAACAACTTCAGTTGTTATTAAGGTAAACATTAAAATAATAAGTGTAACTTCTGATACGTAACCCATAAATTATAGTAAGTTATCTAAATAAAAACTATCATTTAATTAAAGATATGATAACAAAAAATCGTTTGTACGCATTGCCTAGAATAAGATTATTTTTGTGTTAAAACAGATCGTTAGTTAATAAATTTAAGTAACCGTTCATAAAAGATACACTAAACGAATGAGTTGTTGTATCGATAATACTATCTATTTTGTTATATTCAATTTGCATAAATGTAAAAAGAGGATGAAGAAGTAGTTCGAACCCAAGTCTAAAAGTATAGACGAATTAATATTAGTTATATTTTGTTTTATCCATATGGGATCGAATAAATTGTATATGTTTGTTTATTATGTTAATCATAAAATATATTTTTGTCAAATAATAATAATAAATTAGAATTTTGTTATAAGTTAATAATAAATTATCGTCTTATTACAAGTTGTTTTTGAGTCATTTTTCTTATGTGCTAAATAAGAGTGTATTGGCATAATACTTGCAATACTTTCTTGAGTCCAAAATCATTTATGAAATCTTAAATCCAAAACACCAGATAGACAATTATAAGCAGATCAAAACATTTCATTATATTTTAATTTAATAAAAATTATTTATGGAGTTGAAGACTTCAGACCAAGACATTTTATTTTATTTTATATGTGTGTAAAATCACTTTATTCCCAAACTACTATCTTTGGTTGCCCATTGTTGAATACACATTTAAGTAAAGTGTTTAAGTAATAAATATTAGTTAAATTATTGTGTTGTCATGGATAATGGAAGGACACAAAAGCACCCTTGTCTTTTCATTATTCCGACTGAGATTCTGGATTTAAAAGGCTTTATTATTCAAAATTATGCGTTGTTATTGAATATGATTATCATCTCATTAAATATTATAATAGTTAATGTGTGGATGCATACACCTGGAATTTAAATAAGGTAAATGTTTCCTATAGCCGACCAGAATGTCAGTCATATGCGACAACACAATACTGCCGAGCAATTTTCTTAAATATTACAGAGAACCCTGAGATTAGTGTCATTAGTATAAGTGCTCTTAAATTAATAATTGATCAAATTCAGATCAATATTACAAGTGTGGCATGGCTTAAGAGATTGAAACATCTAATTGTATAATAATAAAAATATTGAGATCATATTGGCAAATTAATGAATGTTTTGTTTTAGTCAGTAATATTAACAATGACATGAAAAATCATCATCATCATTGTCGAACAGTGCACGTACTTACAGCCCAGAGAATGTGTTTTGGATAGAGAAAGAATGTTAGTTTATTCTAAATTTTCTTGTTAAATTTATTTTATTAATGATAATTTTTTTTATTCTATCTCTGTCTGAACTGCATATCGCTGTAGCTGAATTAATGTAGAACTAACTTAAAGTAGAGCTATTATTATTATTATTAGGGTAAAATATGATTATCCGGACTATACCAAGAAGAGTAGTCGGAGATTCAGGCCTTCCGGATTGGATTAAATAATTTAATTTGGAATCTCTTCAACATTTACTAGGTTAGATTATGTATCAGGCCATAAATTTCCCAATATATCTTTTTGCAATGGAAGGAAGACTGTATTACATTCATGAGTTTTTTTTTTTGCAAAATTTAAAATTTCCACAATCCACTTACTCTCTATGGGAGGGGGTGTATCTGTGGGTTCTATTGGAAGAGGAAAATTTGAGTTACCCTGTTCCCTATACATTGCTCGAATGGCACCAAATACCCTGTGGGCATAGCATGTTGAAAATGAATATAGTCCCATCCCATTTAATTCTTTAGGCATATGCATCTTGGCTATACTATTGGCATAAAAAATACATTTTTAAAAAATTTTTTAATGACATCTGACATATATATTAAATTCACATAGCTTTTTAATGTATATAAGCTGAATTCAAGTTGACTAAACACTTTCTAGCTGTGAAATAAACAAATTCAATACTTTTACATGAACAAATCATAACATGAATAGAGAGACTGTCTATTCTTTGAATTTTTGGTGATAATAAAATTTAATTTGTTAATATTGTTGAAATTTAGGAGTGGAATTATTAGAATTACAAAATAATAATCAGTTTAGTAAAGGGAAAGACTTGTCTTATTTAAACAACTTTTATATTGATAATCAATTATAAGCCAAAAACTATATATATTTATGATTTTTGATTGTGTTCAATGATAATCAAAAAATTAACTAGATTTTATGTTAATCACTTTATAGGTAGTAAGATATAACTCAGTCAAAAATAATATGATTACAATTTTTATTTTAATAAATTTTAAAGTAAAAAAAAAATATTTTTTTTAATTTAAACTGAAAAACATGTTTAAAATAAATAAATAATCACTTAGTCAATTCGTAAGAATGTAATATAATGTTTAAAAATCCCAAATAACAAATTATTACAACCATTGCATTCATTTGCTCAAGTGAAGGTTTTTCCTACTCACACTTGGAAATACATCAGGAATCTTTAGCTTTTGTGTTGGGCACATTGCTACTGGATAAAGTGCACAGGCAATTGTTTGTCTGCATATTTTTAACTTTTGAAATTATTAGTTGAAAGAAGTTTTATTATTTTTAATCGCAAAACTTCATTGTACAACCATCAATAAGTAATTGTCTTACATCATGAAATAGGTAAGGTTTGTAATCCTTCCAATTGTGTGTTTGCATGATTATTCTCTAGACCACTAATTTTTTATTGTCGGTGAATGATCCAAGGGAATCATAATCTTCGTTTTCTTCATATTTGATCATGTTTCTTTTTTTTTTTTTATCTTTAACTTTTCTAATAACTTTCTCAGCCTTTTTTGTTTTCAGTTTTATATATGTTGTTGTTGTTGTTATGTACTTATTATTAAATCAATATTTGTCACTATTTAATCTGGCTTCTGTTATTATATATCTAGTATACAAGTTGAATATACATCCGTATTCATTTGGGAAATCTGTTTCACTATAATCTGTTCAAATTATGGCTTTTAGTATCTAATACTTATTTTGTTATTGAAAATATTTTATAATTTATAGCATGGATTATTATGTATTTTACAAGTAGCTTATAATCTGGCTCTGAGATTATATTAATAGAAAGCAAGCAGTAGCAAACTACCACTAACAATGACCAAATATTATTGTGTGGTTACTTTATCTTACGTCAAAGAATTCATACATGTGCTGTCTTTGTTTATTTGAATCAGGGTTTCTGCAAAGTATCTGAATTATGAATATAAAATAAATTTTTAATATTAAGTTTATTATATATGTTATCCTAGTAATTTATTCAGTATGTTAATTTATTTTAGATTATTTATTATTATAATAAGATATAATAAAATTTCTATATATACAACAAAAAACATGAAAAAATAAATTTTCAATAGAAAAGCTTTTTTCGATACATACAATTTGTATCTTTTTCAATATGTCTGCTGACGATTACCGTTAAATACATATAGCGACATCTATTCATAATAAAACCAACTAAAACAATATCAACATCATTATTTTACAAATATATACAATACAACATAAAAATTATATATATTCCTTCATTGAGTATAGGATATTCAAATATACTCAAAAACATATAAAATATATTAATATTGATATTTTGCCTATCTATCTTTCCATTCATCTAATTTTAGCCAATTATTAGTCAAATTAATTGAACCTTTATAAATGTTCATGCAATTACTACCATTATTTTTAATATAACTAGTTTCATATACTTTACGCCTATTAACATTTTTCAAGTAATTTAGTGCAAATATATTTTTAGTACAATCTATTTTATGACCATATTCCAAATAATGTATAAACAAAGCGGATTTATCATCTCTCCTATTTATTGCTGCGTTATGTTCTTTAGCTCTTATTTCTAATTGTTTACATGTATGTCCATAGTATACTCTTTTACAAATACCACATATAATTTTATAAACCATTCCCTTCTTATATTTTAAATTATCCATTATTTTATAGTTACCTATTAATTTATCCAAATCTTTACTATTTGCCCAACCTATATTTATATCTTTTTTATTATTTACATAATTTTTTAATAATGCATTATATATTTTAGGATGATATGAAATTTTTATCCATTTATTATTAGATTTATTACATCTATTATATTTATTTTTATAAAAATATTATCTATACATTTACTTTTATAACCATATTTAATATATAAATTTTTAAATTGCTCTTTATGTAATTTAGCTATATTTTCATTAAGTATTATATCTATCGTTTTTAATTTTAAAATTTTTAATTACTGCAAGTTTTTGGGTCCATGCCTGTTGTGAATCGACAGCAATTATTTTCCTCATATTATCTTCTTTTATAAAATGTTTTAATACAATTTTTTTATTATCATCTAAACTAAGCTCTATGTCTAAATATTTTATTTTTTGTTTAATTTCGAAATTGTAAATTTTATATTATATATATTTTTATTAAAATCATTATACATATGTTTTATTATTCTTTTATTACCAATTATTAAAGTATCATCTACATAACGAAAATAATGTGTTATATCCTTATTAATCAATCTATTTTTAACTATATTAATCTCTAACTCATCAATAAATATTGATGAAATCAAACCACTAATAGCACAACCCATCACCCATCCTTTATTTATATACCAATATTTATTATTATATTTAAAATATAAATTATTATGTATTAACATTAAACATTCTTCAATTATTTTTACTATTTTCATATCCTTAATTTTTCCATACAATTTCTTTATTAATATTTCAATACTTTTTATTCTTGGGATACTAGGGTACATTTTTTCAATGTCCATTACAAAAATGCTATTACATCTATTTACCTGTATATTATTTAATTTATCTACTATATCGTCTGTGTTTTTAATACAATATTCACCGTAACCTAAAATTTCTGCTAACCATTTATTTAAATAACTACTAAACTTTTGTAATATAAAATTACTAAAATGAAATAATAATCTAATTGGATTATTATCTTTATGAGTTTTTATTTTAGCAAAAACATAAGGGTTTTCAAAAGATGAAGGGTATAAAGATCTATATTTTTTCATATCAATAACATTATTATCCCTCATTTTTATCAATAATTTTATATATCTACCCTTTATTAGATCGGAAGAGGATCGTTATTTAAAACATCATAACCTTCTTTTTTTATTTCACATTCTATTTTATCTATATATTCATTTTTATATATAACTACAAATTTACAACCTTTATCTTCCTTACATATGATAATATCTTCGTTAATACATATATCTTTTATTTCTTTAGTAATGCGTCTATAACTGTAGGATCTTTTTTGATCATTTATATCATCATTATTATTATACAACTGATTAGCTATTATACAATATAAATTCTTCTTTTCTTCCGTAGATACATTTGCAAGTTCTATATCTGTTATAATTTTCTTTTTTATATCATTATCCATAAATGGTATAAATCCTGGATTTTTACTCAATAGCATATTTTGTTCATTTGAAAAGTGATAATTCGTTAAATTTATAAAATTGTTTAAAATTGTTTTATTATAATAATTATATCTATAACTAATATTTCCATTATTAATTATATTTAAAGAGGAAGAATTATTCCAATATTTCTGCATCATCCATTTCCATTTTCTAATATATTTATATATATTTTATTGTTCCATTTTAATCTGTAATTATATAAAAAATCCATAAAAGTATCCCAAATATTTATTTTTTTCAATGATAATTTGACATTTTTCCTTATACTTTTAAATTTATTTATACTATTTTTTAAAATAATATATTTTTGATTAATAAAACCTATTAAAATATACATCTGCAGTTTTGCTACTAATTTTGAATTATTACTAATCTTTTTGTTACCTTTAATTCTAATAGTACAAGATTTAGGAAACAATTTATATCCTCTGCAATTATTCAAAAATGTCAATTGACCTTTTATTCGCTCAATATATAAACACAATCTTGTTAAATCCTTTAGTTTCTTTATTATATCCAAATTCAAATTTGTTTTCAAGTATTGCCACAAACCATACATGTTGTTAAATTTATTAAATTATTCAATTTAGAAAGAACAATAATTTCAGACATGAACAAAGTAATTCCATCATTAATTCATAGATACGCCATAACGTAAATCAATCGTAGTACAATTTAAGCCAGATCGTAAAATCAAAGATGTATAATCCATATAAAAAGAATGAAAACTTCTTTTATGTTGTTATTTTTAAACAATAAAAATTTATTATAATAAGATATAATAAAATATCTATATATACAACAAAAAACATGAAAAAATAAATTTTCAATAGAAAAGCTTTTTTCGATACATACAATTTGTATCTTTTTCAATATGTCTCTTAAATAAATAAATATGTTTTTTGTTGTATATATAGATATTTTATTATATCTTATTATAATAAATTTTTATTGTTTAAAAATAACAACATAAAAGAAGTTTTCATTCTTTTTATATGGATTATTTATTATATACATATGTATCTTTTTCACATGTATTTGATTATATGTTTCAGTAATGTATGATGGAATAGAAATTTGAAATTTATTTAAATAGATATGATATGAAGTTAAGTTTAAGTATTTCTAAAAAATAAATATAATAATAATAATATATATATATATGAAGTTAAATTATAACATGTTATATTGCTTACTTGAAAAAGTGCATGAGAAGTTGATCTGACTTCTGGGCTGCTTGGGTGTTGTGTGCTAGGAATGAACTATAAGGTGAAAGTTGCACTGATAAAAATAAAAATTTTGCAAATATATATGACTTTTTTTTTTTTAAAAATATGAGAATAAGTGAATCTGTTTGTTGTTGAATAAATATTTAATTAGACCCAAGTGATTCTCTTAAATAAATATTTTTGTCTTTCTAAGTTGTATATGATAATGCTCCAATCATGTTATACCATATAGTTTAGTTCGATGTTTTAATTGCAAATAAACATAAAAGTGTCTCTAATATATGTGTAGTTGATTTATTTAATTTAAAATAATCTTGAAATTTTGGTACGCAATAACTCGTAAGAATGTAATGTAGATAAATATATGCTTATCTCATATTGTGCTTATATTTATCCACATTAATTAAAAATAATATGCATAAGTAATTTTTTGTATTTATAATTACCTTGACTTAAAGAATACTCTGTTTCATAGCATTGCTGTGCAATGTATACAGTGAGAGTCACATTCACAATAGCGTTGGATAATGAGATAAGTATATATCATTTGCTATATGTCATTTGCTATTCACTCTATCTCCAGTCATGAGTAAGTGCTAAATCAAAAGGTTAATCTTTATAAGTATACATTGTACAGGCTTAACAGCTGCATTTATATATGTAATATATGCGGGATTCGAACTCAGACTTTCTCACAACCCACAACTCTCAGTGCCATCTTATATTGCTGACCCACCTGATCACACACATGTTGAAAAGATAAATAATCACCAATATATATATTTTGTGCTAAACCAGCACTTATTAGTTAGTCCAGATTACCATTTCCACACATATATACAATCAGTACTCAGTTTTATATTAAGATAGCCAATCTTCATATTTTAATGGATAGGCTTCAAACTATTCCAACCCACAACTCTTCAGGCTTCCATTTCATTGAAAATCTGATGATGGAATGTTCAAAGTCCATGTTAGTGCATGACTAAACATCAACATGGGTAGGATGACAACCTTGGCACTAATGTGGGCTTTGAACATTCCATCATCAGATTTTCAATGGAATGGAAGTCTGCAGAGTTGTGGGTTGGAGTAGTTTGAAGCCTGTCCATTAAAGTATGAAGATTGGCTATCCTAATATAAAGCTGAGTACTGATTATATATATGTGTGGAGATGGTAATCTGGACCAACTAATGAGTGTTGGTTTAGCATGAAAATACGTTCATTGGTGATTATTTATCTTTTTAACATGTGTATGATCAGGTGGGTCAGCAATATAAGATGGCATTGAGAATTGTAAGTCATGTGAAAGTCTTAGTTCGAATCTTTATAAGTATATAAATGTTTATATTTTTTTTTACTAATCCAACAAAGCTTATAATTTTTTGCAAAAGAACATTTTTAGCTAAGTGTTTACAGTTTTAATTTATAATTTAATACACTGTACAGGCTTACACACACCTGCACATGTAATGTAATATATATAAGGGATTTGAACTCGACTTTCACATGACCCTCAATTCTCCATGCCATCTCATATTGCTAACCCACCTGATTACACACATGTTGAAAAGATAAATAATCACCAATATAAGTATTTCATGCTAATATGTGTGGAGGTAGTAATCTGGACCAACTGATGATTGTTGGTTTAGCATGAAATACGTATATTGGTGATTATTTATCTTTTCAACATGTGTGTGATCAGGTGGATCAGCAATATGAGATGGCATGGAGAGTTGAGGGTCGTATGAAAGTCTGAGTTCGAAGTTTTAATTTATATTTTTATTAATAAAATCAAGACGGAGCAACATATTTTTATCTTCAAATTATCTCATGTCTGGAAACAAGAGGGTTAAATGAAATCTTAGTTTTACACAGAAATAAGACATTTCTCTCAACTATTTATTTTTGATATAAAAATATTATTTCATAAAATTCGATTAGATAAATAAAACGTATCTTGTATATATATTATCTTTTAAGAAAAAACAAACGGGAGATAAACAAAATTATATTTTCGCTAAGTCAAGTATTTGTCAAGAGAACAGCCTGTACCTATGAGTTTCTAATCATTTTTGAAATGCTGTAATTTCTATCTTGTTTTATTTATTTCTCTCCTTCTGCTATATCCTTTCATTCCTCTCTTACAGATTATTAAAAAGTGTAATTTTCTGATAAACATTTACTGTCATAAAATTTTCTCTGAAGTAATTATGATTTGCTGTGAGTGCTGGTTTTTCTGGAACAATGACGTCAAGTCTCTATCTGCAGCAGTTGTGACTTCAAAAGGCCACTTGTATTTCTGAAATGTCAATCTGGCATTTTCGTAAGGGGTGAGGGATAGTTGAACTGTCTTGAATAGTTCCTGATGTTTTTAAGATTATAGAGATTGGAACATTTGTTACTGTTTGTTACTCAGGAGATAGGCTATACTATCTCGCCTTTGATTTTAGTTTGATTTTTTAGCTTTTGAATCTTGAATAAAAAAGTTGATTGAGACAACGAATATTATATTTGTTTTTTTAATTAAAAAAATATATTGTTGCTTTGATTTTAGTTTGATTTTTTAGCTTTTGAATCTTGAATAAAAAAGTTGATTGAGACAACGAATATTATATTTGTTTTTTTAATTAAAAAAATATATTGTTGTGTATTAATATTTAAGTGATAATTTGTTCTACTACATATTAAAAAAAAATAACCTTTTTTTCCACAAAATGATTAAAATATTTTGGAAAAATTATTTTACATATGTAATTTAAATTTAGTATAATTAGAAGCTATTGATTATCTATAGCTTATCTAAGTATATATATAATTAGTCAAAGTCATTTTTAAATATTGTGATTCGAACACTTTTGCTAGTCAGTTTCTGGTTGCTATCTGCTTTTATTTGATTATATCAATGATGGTGTTAATTTAATAAATTTTCTTAATGGTGAAATAAATTTTATAGGGAACAGTGTTCTTCATGTTAATATATAAATCTAACAGAGGGTGTATTTTATATTATTTGTTATTTAGAATCCAGCTCAAAATTTATATCATCCCATATATATAAGTTCTTTTTATATGGCTTTCTTCCAAGTTTGTTTCAATTTCTCGAATCTCTAGAATAATTTAGATATGTGTGTGTGTATGTGCGAATATGTCTGTAACTCTAATTCAGATTATCAAAAAGATTCATTGATAAATGATAGTGAAATTATTTTCAGATGTGGGGATTAATTGTAAATAATTCCCAAAACAAGAATTTCTCCTGCTATCTTTTAAGATAAGATGTTGCTTCATCAAAAGTCAGGTACTAACTCCAATGCTAGCATTCTTTTCTGCCTTATCTCTGTGAATTTTTGGCTATTCTTTCTTTCTATTTGCAACTACTCTATTCAGTCACTTATGCTGATATAGAACCTATCCATCATGAGGCTTTTATTATGTTCTATATCTTTCTTTACTAAAGTTTATAATAGAATTATGTGTTTAAGTTTTATATATATATTAAACATGTAAAATTTGCAAGTATTGAGATAGCAATAATAATGACAAGTTTAGCAGATTAGTAATGCTTATAAACGGTGAGGATTGCCAATTCCTCTACAAGCTTTATGATAAATGCTTAGCCAGAGCCAGCACTTAAAATATCTCTGTCAGGAACCCCTCCCCAAACCCCTGACCATGGTTTCATGCTTTGGCACTCCTCAGAG
Organism: Epiperipatus broadwayi; assembly: GCA_028023455.1. NCBI lineage: Eukaryota > Metazoa > Onychophora > Udeonychophora > Euonychophora > Peripatidae > Epiperipatus > Epiperipatus broadwayi. Next base: position 1,570,650 of record JAQFVV010012449.1, read on the forward strand.
AGGTGTCAGGGTAGGTTCAGACACTAGATCTAAAAATACCAACCCAGAGCTAAGCACTTAGCTAAAAGTTATCTATTGAGTGGAAAATCTGAAATTTTCAGACGTCTACATGTCTTCAAACCCAGCTATTCAACTCAAATAGCTATATGGGGCTGATAGATCTTCAGCCATATCATATATTAGTAGTCATAGCAATATAAAATTGCATACGACTTTTGGCAGAGACTATAAATAGTCAAAATAATAGTCATAGATCAATTCATAGATCACATGACACTATCTCTTAAGCTTGTAAGTTATAAACAGTGAGGATTGCCAATTCTTCTACAAGCTTTATGATAAATGCTTATCCAGAGCCAGCACTTAAAATATCTCTGTCAGGAACCCCTCCCCAAATCCCTGACCATTGTTTCGTGCTTTGGCACTCCTCAGTGAGGTGTCAGGGTAGCTTCAGACACTAGATCTAAAAATACCAAGCCAAAGCTAAGCACTTAGCTAAAAGTTAGCTATTGAGTGGAAAATCTGAAATTTTCAGACATGTAGTAATTTCAGACATCTACATGTCTTCAAACTCAGCTATTCAACTCAAATAGCTATATGGGGCTGATAGATCTTCAGCCATACCATATATTAGTAGTCATAGCAATTTAAAATTGCATACGACTTTTGGCAGAGACTATAAATAGTCAAAATAAGAGTCATAGATCAATTCATAGATCACATGACACTATCTCTTAAGCTTGTAAGTTATAAACAGTGAAGATTGCCAATTCCTCTACAAGCTTTATGATAAATGCTTAGCCAGAGCCAGCACTTAAAACATCTCTGTCAGGAACCCCTCCCCAAACCCCTGACCCTGGTTTCGTGCTTTGGCACTCCTCAGAGAGGTGTCAGGGTGGGTTCAGACACTAGATCTAAAAATACCAACCCAAAGCTAAGCACTTAGCTAAAAGTTATCTATTGAGGAGTGCCAAAGCACGAAACCATGATCAGGGGTTTGGGGAGGGGTTCCTGACAGAGATATTTTAAGTGCTGGCTCTGGCTAAGCATTTATCATAAAGCTTGTAGAAAAATTGGCAATCCTCACTGTTTATAACTTACAAGCTTAAGAGATAGTGTCATGTAATCTATGAATTGATCTATGACTTATTTTGACTATTTATAGTCTCTGCCAAAAGTCGTATGCAATTTTATATTGCTATTAATATATGGTATGGCTGAAGATCTATCAGCCCCATATAGCTATTTGAGTTGAATAGCTGGGTTTGAAGACATGTAGATGTCTGAAAATTTCAGATTTTCCACTCAATAGATAACTTTTAGCTAAGTGCTTAGCTTTGGGTTGGTATTTTTAGATCTAGTGTCTGAACCTACCCTGACACTTCTCTGAGGAGTGCCAAAGCATGAAACCATGGTCAGGGATTTGGGGAGGGGTTCCTGACAGAGATATTTTAAGTGCTGGCTCTGTCTAAGCATTTATCATAAAGCTTGTAGAGGAATTGGCAATCCTCACTGTTTATAACTTACAAGCTTAAGAGATAGTGTCATGTGATCTATGAATTGATCTATGACTCTTATTTTTAGTAATGCTTATAACCTTGCACAAAGTAGCAATGAGTCACATTGATATTGGGTTTAATTAGCCAACTTAGAAATCATTTTATGTGCATAAATATGAAAAGCCAAAAAAGATGGTCTAATAGTTATTTAAATAGTATTAATGGTGATGAAACAGAGATAATAGTAATAATAAAAGTCAGTAATTCCTATTTTTCTGGATATGGAAACTGGGAATTTATGAATTTGCTTGATGTACATTCTGTAAGGTATGAATAAAAGACTATTTGTAGATAAAGAGCTATAATATTGATATAGCAACTAAGGTATATCATCTTAGACAAGAAGTTTAATTGAACAAGTTGATGGTTGTAAATTTTTTGGAAGGCTAAACCATTAAGTGAAAGGATATTGCATGATGTTGGATTTATTATGAGATTTAATTTGGTATCTTCTATTCTTGGAAATTCTAAATGTATCTATTAAAGATTTAATGATATTAACAATTGTTTTCTACTTTCATTTTATTAGAACTTATGCTTTAACATTATATTTAGCAAGTTAGGGAAAGAAGACTTTTGTTATGGGATACTATTTTTGCATCAATATCAGTAATGGACTAAATTTAAAATTTTGGAGAGTTTAGCACATATTGGAAATAGTAGTATTGATGTGTGAAATCAAATGGCCAGATGCTACTGAATTTATGTGCAACACATGGATAAACATTATTAAAAATGGAAAAATCGCTATAAAACAGCATCTTGTGAATTGATTTATACTTAAAAGTTAGATATTTTTAAAAAACCACTATTATAAGAACACTTATATGTGAAGATCATTAGATTGCTTTAAGGTTGAAATGATAGATACATTAAAAATATATTCTATTCCAAACCTAATATTGATAGTGAAGCTGATATGTATTCTTTAGAAGAACAGATATTCATGCTAAATTTCAACAATTATTATTGCCAATTTAGATTTTTTTTGAGATATGGTTTTCAGTTAAAAATATGTGAGGATTTGAATAAATTTATTCTTGAATTCATTAAAAGAATCCTAATTGATTCTCTAAAAATGAATGTATTGTTAGAGTTATGATTTTTTTTTTTTTTTAAAGATATTTTTTGCTTAGTAAATTGATAAGATGTTTATTATGAACCTTATATTTTTGTTTAGAATAAATTATACTTTATTGCATCTATTTAGTTTTATTTTTATGTATCAACCAAAAACTGACTAATGCTTGACTTTTAGCTAAAAATTGTAATAAGCAATTAAATAAAATTAGCATTGATAATAGAAAGATTCATTGCATCAGACTTGTTGATTGTATTGTACTACTTTTGTTAAGCTAAAGTAATTGTTTTTTGATAAGAGCAGATTTTTGTATTCTATTCTAGTATTATCTATAAATAACAAGAAACGTATTGATATGTTGATTTACCAATTCGTAAAAAGTTTTATTCTTCTACACCTAAAGCATTAAGAAGTTAAAATACAAATTAATGCTTTTAAGTATTGTATTTTTCTAAATTGGATTAAATAAACTTTTGTTAATGACAGGATATTTTTTTATTGGCTTATTAAACTTAAATGTAAAATACAAAGACTTCTTTTTTCTCTCTCTCAAATGTAACAAAGTTGAATTTAGGAAAAAAATAAAAAAAATTTGATTAATATTTAGAAATGTAATTTGAAAACTGAATGAAAAAAAATGTTGGAAGGGTAAGAACAGCCAGTGTAAAAATGTTGAAAATGATAAATGAAATAAAGTTATTTATTTAAGAAATTAAAAAAATAAAGATGAATTTATTTAGGATTGTTTTAGAGATGGAAAAATTGTGATAAATCCATCAAGAAAATTTTTTGAAATAAAAGAAAATTGATTGAAATCGTATAATCAATTCCTTAAGAAGTCAGATGGTGTTCAAGATCTGAAGTGATAGGCTAAACACAATAATTTCATTCTTTTGATCAATTGTTTTGGGGTTTTTTAAAACTATATGTATAAATTCGGGAATATTTAGTTTTTAAGTCCAACAACATTATCATTAGACTAAATTGTATAAGATAAAAATTGCTGTGGATTTTGTTGCTTAATCATAATAAACAATAAAATGCAAATGAATTATTGTATCAGAAGTCATATTGACTTGTTTTAGAAATTCGAAGAATTAATTAGAATTAATCAATGAATAGAAAGTCTTAAAGAGAGTGGAGTCTATCTTTTTTATTGAAAATTATGCATTTATTATTTAGTCATGATGTGCTCTCTTTTTTATTGATGGATAAATATTTGAATGAATTTTTCATTTATTGAATAAAGAAAGCTCAATTTGGCTTGTTCAATAAAATTGTTATGCTATACCATCTTGATGAAAAACAGTAAAATACAAATGTATTTTTGTTTTTCATTTCAGAAGTCATATTGTTCTAAAAATTTAGAATATTAATCATAAACATTTTTTTATTATTCCCATTTTAATAAACTTATTAATTTTCCAGCTGACAAAGTAAGTATTTATTACTTTCTAAAGAAATTATTTCTCTCTTTATATATATATAATTGCATTTCCGAATAACTGACTATATTTAGCAAATCATAAATAACAATCCTCATTAATAAGGCTTATAATGAATGCCTTATTAGGACAATTTCCTGATTATTTTATACAATACTAAGTTTATTATATTTAAATACAAAAAATATTAATAATAATACATATATACATTCATCACCATTTTTAACAGTTATTGTTGCATTGCATAATTGATTTTTCTTTTGAGTTTTAATTTAATTTTTTCAATCCATAGCTTCTCTTATCAACATTATTTTCAACAATTATTTTTCCACTGTAATGAATATTTCTTGAGTTTAATCTTTTTTTTAGCCATCTATGTGTGGTCTTTTTCTAATCTTTTACAATCTCTTGGGATTCAGTTTAATTCAATTGTTCATATATTATTTCTAAAAACAGATATGTTTTTATAAAATATATCCATGTCACTTTCATTTTATTTTCTTAAATCTTTCAATGATATCAGCTCCTGCTTGGTTTTCATCTACATATTTCACTTTTGATATCTTTTTGTTAATCCAGACTTCATTTACTATATTTTATTGTACAATCTGCATGGACAAGTCTTAGAAACCTCAACACATATACTTATACATAAATTACCATCAAAAAGATAATTGGAGAATAAACTTGCTTTTAAACTACCACATGTTTAATTTTGAAAAAACCTTTTCCTGATTTTATTTAATTATTTTTATTTTCAATCAAAATATTTTTTGCTTATATCCACTTAATCATCTCTCCATAAGTAGTCAGTAAAGATGATTACTGTTTATTGTTAGTGATGTAGAATATTAATATTTATGCAGAGTTGCAGTTTATATATTCAGGTTTGCTGCATTTATATGTTTTTAAATTAATTGGTGAATTTAAGTTATCAATAGTTTAATCATTTTAGCTAACATTTTGAAAGATTATTCTTGTAGTTTGTTAAAAAATCATTTCTTGTATTTGGTTGATAGAAACCATATTGAATATTAAGAAATCTTTAACAATCTACATCTGGAAAAGTGATTTAAATATTTTTTTTTTTTTTACATGTGAAAAATGTTGATTGGAAATCTTAATTTTTTTGGTTTGAATTGAACTCTGGAGTGTACATGCAAGAAGAATGTACATTATGCACATTACTGCAATAAACAAAAATATTAATTAAAATTAGTTTTTCAATCATTTTATTTTAAATTTACTTCTTCAAATCCAGTTAATAAAAATTTACAAATACTAGAAAAAATATATAATCACTAATGTTACCAAATTCATCACTTCCTTTATTCTGCTGTAATATCTTATATAAATGCAGTTTGTCACTCTACTTTGAACACTTTTTAGCAAAAAGCTTTTTATTGTATATATATGTTTACACAATTTTATATTTTTGACTACCCTGCAGTCTTCTTCAAAGCTATGATATAAATAACATAATAAAACATATAACTATATAAATAATACCATAAAAAATGTAAGCAATAAAATTAATAAAATAATAGAAATAATAAAAAACAACAAAATATAATACAACTAAAATAAATATAATCAAACCCAAATAAAATAATTCAGTTAATATAAAATAAAATATACAATGTAAATTATACATGTGTATTTCTGACTGAATATATACATATTCATGAACAACTATTAATTTAAATATATTATTTGTTTTTATTATTTTTTAATAATTCCTTAATTACTTCTATTATTTTCTTATTCATTTTTCTATTATTAATAATATTTTATATTAATCTTTTTTAATATCTTAAAACCATAAATATTATAATCTTTTAACTTATCCATTTTTACTATAATTTTTTTAAAGTAAAAAAAAAAAACATTTTTTTTTAAAATAATTATCTTATACCCTAGCTTTCCTTATTACATATTATTTAAACTAACTATATCTATAATCACTACAACTCTTTATATATATCATTATTTATACATTTTAACTTTTATTACTATTATTATATAATTCTCTCTTATAAATTTATATTTTATGTTATACTATTTTATATGTGAATATTATGTTAAGTTTTTATTTTATTAATATATAATATCTATCAATATATTCATGTTTATACTCCTATGTAAACATTTTTTTACAAACCCATAATATATTTATAAGTAATTTTCTCTTTATATATTTTCCTCTATTTATCTTTTTTAAGAACTATATTTATACTAATGTCATTCTATTCCCAGAATCTCTATTAGTTTTTTTTTTATTAGTATTACTTCTTTTATTTTCCTTTTTTCAATATTGTCTGTATGTAATACATTTTTATTGAAATTTCTGTAAATTTGTGCCCTGTGTCCTTCATATGTATATATATCGGTGATTTATTATCTGACATATGATGTTTTAATCTTGTTTTTATAAATGTTTCTTCAGTGATTAAAGCATTGGATCATCAAGGTATAGATCCAGGATATTGTTATATTTTAAAGAATATTTATAAAAATGCAACAGCAACAATTAGATTACATAATGATACTTGGAAAGTCAATATTGAGAAGGGTGTAAGACAGGTTGACTCTATATTTCTAAAAGTTTTTACAGCAGTGCTGCAAGAAGTATTTTGTGGATTGAAATGGGAAGCTAAAGGAGGTAAAGGAAATGGAGATTATTTAAGTCATTTAGATTTTGCAGATGATGTAGTTGTTTTTGCAAATAATGCTTTAGAGCTGTAGGAAATGTTGCAGGAGTTATCACATGAAAGTAGGACTAAAGATAAATGTTAAAAAGTCTAAAGTAATATTCAATGGATTTTCTCAAAATATGAAAATAAAGATAACAGCTACAAATATTTTGGTCATGTTATTAATACAGATGGAAACATTATGGATGAAATTAATCATAGAATTAAACTTGGTTGGAGTGCTTTTGGTAGAAATAACTTGATACTAAAAGAAAATATGCCTATGCATTTGAAAAGAAAGGTTTTTTATAAATGTGTTTTACCAGTTCCTGCTTATGGATTTGAGACTTGGACACTTAATAGAAGAGCAATACAGAGACTTCAGACCACTCAAAGAAGTATGGAGAGATGCATGTTAGGAGTAACAAGAAGAGATTGAAAACACAATATATGGGTAAGAGAACAAACAGGTGTCATATTGACCTCATTGAAAAAATTAAAAGACTGAAGTGGTGTTGAAATCTTAAACTGGATTCCAAGAGATAGTAAAAGACCCAGAAAGATACCACATGTGAGATGGATGGATGTAATAAGACAGTTTGCAGGGGTGATGTGGAGATGAGAAGCTAAAGATCAGAGAAAATGGTTTGAACTTGGAGAGACCTTCATCCTGCAGTGGATTGATAATGATGATGATGATGATGACAGTCATGAATATACATGTATATTGTATATTTTATTTTATATTACCTGGAGTATTTTATTTGGGTTTGATTATATTTATATATCATTTTTATTATGTTTTATCATATTTTACGTTGTTTTTTATTATTTTTTCATTTTATTGTTTATATTTTTATGGTATTTTTTATATAGTCATATATTTTATTTTGTTCATGATATCATAGCTCTGAAGAAGACTGCAGGACAGTCAAAATTTAAGATTGTGTATACATATATGTACAATAAAAAGTTTTTTTGCTAAAAAGTGTTCAAAGTAGAATGGCTAAATTGCATATGTAATCACTAGTGAGTGCAGATTTATTATTTTCAAATGAATGATTTCTTTCAAATTCAATTATTATTTTAGTGGTAGTGTACATTTACAAGTAATAGTTTATGTTCTCTGTATAATCTCTTTTTATTATAATATATTTATTAAACAATACTATACTTTTTACAGTGCTAAACTTTAATAAATAACCTAATTTTAACAACAATAATAATGCAGGAAAAATTAAAACAACCAAGTTTTTGTAATGTGTTTAAGCAGGTAAACTATTGAATAAATTGGCTTTTCTAGAGCTTAATTAAAATAACCATCCCACTTTATATTATTGAAACAATCAGCTCTAAAGATCCACCTGTTTCACTTACTATAGTCATAGTAATATATTTATTTGTACATTATTTTACTCCAAATTGCATGTATTTCTTTATTCAGAACTCCAAATTTGTGCTCTTAAAGAATTATAGAGTATGTGCCTGTATAAATGCCTATTTCATTGCAATGTAGATGCCAGTAAGAATAATATATGCGCACATATAGCCTTCCATGTGCAGCTTGAATTTACGTATAGAATTGTATTTAAACTTAGTAAAAAAATCATTTATTTAAAATATTAGTCTTAAATATTCTTTTAAAATTATTTCAAGTTTATTTTTCATTAAAAATACAGATGGTAAAGTTGTTTACTAGTTAATATTTGTTCAAAGTAATATTTCGTTAAAGATTGACCAGCTTGGCATTACTTTAAATTATTTCCAGTTTATTCTTTGTAAGAAGTGCCGACAATAAAGTCATCTACAGTTAAAACTTGCTTAAAATTATGTTTTAGTCAAAGATTGACTAGATTTGCATTTTCTTAAAATTATTTTAGTCAAAGATTGACTAGATTAGCATTTTCTTACAATTATTTTAGGTTTACGATTTTGTTTAAAACTGCAGACTGTAAAGTTGTTAACAAGTTTTCGCATTTGATCAAAATAACATTTTACTTTAATTAGCCTTATAGCTAAAAGTCAATTTAGAAATCAGTCAGTCATAAATCCTGACTTGACCATTTGGAGGGACCCCGGGAGAGTTTCTTTAGAGGTGGTAAAAGCTAATTGAGAGCACGAGGTTCGAAGTAATAAACAAGTGATGTAGTAAGTGCAGGAAAGAAATAGGGGTGTGCACTGAGTATAGATATAAAAACTAGCATAGACAGAAAACTATATATCACAGAAAGAATATTATTAAAAGTTTTTTATTGTTGCTAAGATGAGAACTGTCAGCTAGTGGAAGATAAAGTTGTCATTCTAGAGCTTCTACAAATGGTAACAACAGCCGCCGTCTTATGCCCAAGAACTAGCAACAGCCACCCTATAAGTATAAACCAGCTTCATAAATAATAATGGAGCCATATCCAGAAGCCACCTCAGCTATAACGAAGTTGTACCCAGTAAGCCACCCCAGCCATAAGCAAATTTTATTCAATAAGCCACATTAAAATGGTGAAGCCGCATCTACTGAATGGCGTCAAAAAGCAAGAAAAACCAGATTTGCATCCTATCATGGAGAATAGGAATTGTGCTCAGAAAAGCTATTCGTACCTGAACTTTTACTACAATCCCTCTCGAGAATTACGGTAAAGCATGCTAAAATATCATTCATTCTTTAAAGTAACTATCAAGCAAGCACTCATTATGTTTCCTGTATAACTCTGCTATATAAATGTAAATCTGCTATGTATCTTTATTTTAAATGAGTAACTTTATCAAATCTTGCTTGATCATCATTATCATTATTATAATCTTACACATACACATTTATTTATTTTAATATGTAATGTTTAGACCCTAAAACTTTAGTGATAAGTGTATTAACTTCTTATTTATTATTTAGACTTTATTTAAGCCATTCTTTATCATAGTTATATTTGATTTTTGCTAAAGTAATCAGAATGGAGTTTGGCAAATTATTAACTCTCAGGGAGATATATACATGCTCTCATTGTGCTCATTTGTTCTAAAGAAACCAACAAACTCCCTTCTGTACTTAATATTCTGCACCAATGATAATATTGCTATCTATAATATGGCCCAATAAATAATTATAAATAGTATTGATTTGCCTTTAAGCAAGAGCAATTTTCTACAGTATATATGAAATGAATATTTGGACCTATAATAACTCCTAAAATATACTGTAAATCTATAATTATATGTCTTAAGCAATACAGATAACTCTTAAGCCAGATTCTAAGTATTTCCCTTCATATAAAGCTTAATTCTTAACCTGTTAATCCTATATAACTTCACTTGCGTGTGATAGATTATGTACTTTTTGTTTTATTAATTATGAATTTATATATTAAATTTTCTAAAATATATCACCTCTCAGTCTCAATCCTTGTTCATAGTCTTTATTAATCACTAGTTAAGTCATTTAGTATTAGTTAAGGAGGGATAAGTCTCATGTTCTACCGATGTGCTAGTAATGGAACATGGTCAAAGAATTATCAAGTGTAGCCTCAGGCGGGTCATTCGCTAGTGTGGGATTTGGAAGCATGGGTGAGAGTTGAGGTATCAGATGTAGGGTGTCACCATTCTGATTTTGGCCAGCCTGTTTCTCTTTTGTCTGGACTCTCAGTCTGTTGAGCAAATGTACGAACCTGACTGTACATTATAATAGTAACAATGTTATATAAATATCTCAGTGCAATGAATTTTATTTTAAAATGTGAAAATTGTTAATTTGTAATGTGAAATATTGCCAAAAGAAATATGCATTTCAGCCAAAGAATTCTGCATTGGCTACTTAAAATTCTGCTACTTTTTTCTATCAGATATTAATGACATATCTCTTTAATCTAAGGGGCTATAAATAAAATCAATAAACACTTGATGGTCATGTGATCATATCTGTATTTACTGTTCCCTCAACTGTTTTTCAAATGAAAAAGTAATGTCACTACTAAAAAGGTGGTGATACTTTAGTATTAATTTTTACCATATAATAATTAAGGTGAATCTTCAATTTTCTTATCATAAAAGAAATAACTCCCCTTAAGTGGTGTGCATAATTTTCAAATAATGTTATATTAGTATTATAATCAAAATAGAAGCAAAAATAAAAATGAAAAACATTCAGTAATAAATTAGTGAAAAATAAAATATAATTTTTGCTGGTAAATCATATGCCCTGTAAGCTTATAACTTTTTTTTTTAAGTTTTGTAATTTATTTTTATTAAAATATGCATTGAGATTAACTCTATAGAGAACAATATGGTGATTTCCATTGTTTATTACACTTACTATTAAAGTATGTTATGGCATGTACAATATTAAATATGTTCTAAAGCATTTTGGCATTTTAAATTTTTTTTAAAAGTTATGTTTTTTTGTAATTATCTCTAATTTGTTCTTTATATAAACATCAGACATTGCATGATGAAATTATTTTTATTTATATACCAACATATACAAAATATTTATGTATATGAGATTCTTTAAAATCTGTAACTTTCAAAAAATCACTTAAATATATGTTTACTAAAGTAAATTATGTATTTACTGCTATTTATACCCTCTATATAATGTACTAGTTTAGGCCCCATTCCATTTAAAAAATAATTTGTAAAAAAAATTTTTTTTAAATAATGATTTTATGTAAACAATACTATCCAACTAAAAAGTAGAAAAATAACAAAGTAATTCAACTATAAAGTAGAAAAAAACTGAGTCTCAGTAATTTGCTATTCTTGGAAAATATCAGAGATCTTAAAAATCTAGACTTATTATAAAACAATTGGAAATTGCAGAAATATTGTCGTTTTAAAAAGGCATTTGATGTTCAAGTTATAAAAAGCAAAAAGGTCTCAAATCCTTTTATGAAATGATAATATTTCTGCAATTTCCAATTGTTTTATAACAAGTCTAAATTCTTAAGATCTCTGATATTTGTCAAGAATGCAAATTATATTAATCAGATTACTTTGTTATTTTTCTACATTTTAGTAAGCTAATACTGTTTAAATAAAGCATTATTTTTAAAAAGTTTTTTACACATTATTTTGTTAAAACTTAAAAAAAAATCTCAACTGGAGCAAATTCCAAAAGTGTGGACATGCAGACAGAAACAACACAGACATCGCAAGTTAATAAAAAAGCATATACTAAAGCTAGTCTGACCTTATAAGCTTTTCATCCACACCTTGAAATAGATAAAAGAAAGAAATAATAGAGTTGATTCCTGTTATACAAAGGTTAAGTGAGATCATCACAGTTATATAGCATATTAATAGATGATATCCAATTCATTTGACTGGGTTACTAAAACTGATCTTGGGAGAAAGGCAGAATTATATAATTAACATTTTTTAAAAGGAAATTGGATGGAAAATACATATATCTTATTTATAACAATAAAGTCTTTTAAGGGCTCTAGAGCTCAAATTATGAGCAAAAGTACTTAGGTTATATTTTTTTTTATAAAAGTCACAAGTCATTTATTCCTTTCATTCTTCATTTATACTAGAAAAAAAATTTTTTTTTTAAAAAAAAGAAAAGAATGTAAATTATCTAAAATTAATTTTTAACATTAAGTAAAGATGTAGATTTATTATAATCTTGAATAGTGTTGATATTTAAAAAAATTGTGATAGATGTCAGTTTTTCGATTTTGTTTTAGGGAGATTTTTTTTGTTTTACGAAAACTGTAACATCATTGTAGTCAAAAACTTTTGGATCACCTCACCCAGCAAAAACTCTGTTTAACAATATGCCAGAAAGTTAAGCTGATTAGGACAACATTTTCAGTTATTTGAGAAGTAACTAATTTGTGAATTATTAATGCTGCTAATATGATTAATTTGCAATTGCTGAAAATCTCATGTAGGGGTGAAAAAATTTTATTAGTACATTGGTCAATTAAACCTGAAACTATGTAGCCTTCGAGATACCAATTTTAAAAGTATGTTGTTTCTGCATGTATCAGATACTGGTAAACTAGAACATATAATACCTGTTGCCTTATTGTTATCCATGTATCCATGATGAATGCATAATCTGGCCATACCATCATTCTATTCTGAGAAGATCACCAAATGAAGCCTTTTCTGATAAGAGCTGTCTTATAAATCAATTTTTAAAAAGGATTCAAATTTATATTTTTACTGAATTAAAGAATAAAATCAGAATTCTTATGATGTGGTAAAATTGAATATTTTATTTAGAATCTCGAAATAGAATAATACTATAATTTTTGAGATGAATAAATTATATATTTCTTTTTATTCACTCCAACTACTTTCAACCAATCAGAAAATTGTAATTGAATAAGACAAATATTTAAATTGCAAACTTTTTTTATACTATGAGTATATTGAAAAATATATATATATTAAATATCTTGACTGTGTTTTGATATCAGAGAGATTTCCATAAGTATAAGGAAAATTGGAATTGATCTGAGGATAGAGGATTCTAATATATATGACCTCTAATACCATTTAATTAAAAATCCTCTCTTCCCCGTGTGTTTCTTCCTTTTATCCAGAAACAAAAAAAAAAATCTTTCAAAAATTTAATTTAAAAATAAAACTAGACAGAAGAATTTAACAAAACTTAACATCTTAAAAATAAAATATTGATTACGCCCCTGATTTAGTTTCAAAAATAATTTAACTAAATCACCATTCAAGTGATATTAATTCTCATATGAAATTATTATTTATATCAGCAGTTGTTCTTCAACTTTTACCTTTTTTGAAGCAGATATTTACACAGATTATGTAATTCTTTTATTGCGTCCAAGTAAAATAGCAATAATGCAGATACTTGTATATAACTGTGTTTGTAGATTGCCTACAAATATATACGTTTGCACACACAAAAGATGAGTTTAAAACAAAGATAATACAATTTAAATATGCTTCAAGCTAAATATCTAAAAATGAAACAGCTAAGATATCTGTAGAAAATGAAATAACTTTTGAAATATTTTCAAAACAATATTGTAAGATTTTAGGGATGTTTTTATTCATCATTCAAACAATTTAATTTTTAGCTAGTAGCCTGGAAGACAAACTGTAAAACTTATTCTTAATGAAGATTATTGATTTCACAATATGAAAAAAAAATATTAAAAATATTCATTGATTATTCTAGCAATAAGACAACTTCTGCTTTATCTAATGAATTTCTAAAGTAAATTTGGAAATACCTGGATAAATCAAATTATTTTATATTATTGCCTGAGAACAAAAGGAAATAAAAATAAGTTAAATGGAAAAAAAAAATCCTTATTAACATTTGAACATAACATAATGCAAAAACAAAATTATTTTTCATACCCAGAATCAACAAATAATTTTTCGATAAAATTGAACTTAATAATAAAAATCAAAATAGCAGTTGAAATACACAAACAGAAGTTAATTTTAAAATATTATAGAATAAACTTTTACTTACCTACATGAACACCCACATATATGTAGATTTTAATTCAATTTATATTTAAACCCCCCCTCCCCAATTAGTTACAGTTTTCATTATTAGTTTTAATAGTTGCTTTTTTTTTTCAATCCTTCTGCATTTCAATGTTTTTCTATCCTTCTTCGAGTGATAATTTGAGTTAATAGATCAACTTTATTCAATATTATGAATTAATAAATTTTACTTGAAATTATTATAAGTTTACGAATAAAAAATGTCATATAAAGACAAATTTGAGCTTTCCATATATATATAAACGTAGCAATGACAATTGTTTTTTTCTTATTGACTGATTGTCATAATGCTATTGAAGCTATTGAAAGTAAATAAATTGATGAAATGATTGAATTTCATATCTAAATTCAGAACAAATTATTAATCTTTCATTATAAAGCTATGAAATTCTGTTCTAAAATGTAAAATAGTATTTATAATTATTAAAATATCATAAAAGTTTTATACTATAGTATTTAATAAAGCATGATTGTAGTTTCTTTTTTATCATTGCTTCTAATTTCTTAACTACTATTTTTAAAAATAAACAATTTTTTAAAAAAAATGTGTAAACATGAATATATTTCTTTTTTAATACTTACTATGCAAATATGTTCTAAAAATAATCATACATATTTAAATAAAGTATTAAAAAAATATATTTTTTACTCATTGCTATCAACAATCAAATAGAAGTTTACAAGTTTGTTTATACATCCAAGATCAAAAATTCTACCAATCAGCAGACACTCTAGATACAATTTGAATATTGTTTTTTAAATAAATTCAAATATGATTTTAGAAATGCTATAGTCATAAAATTGAAGAATTTTGGGAATTTAAAAAAAAAAAATCAGCACAATGTCAAAAAATAATTTCAATATATTCATAAAACTGATACAAATAAATAATATATTGAAGCTAATGTTAAAAAATTTTAATCATGTATTGCAAAATTTTATTATTCAAATTATTTTAGTTAAATAAATATATTCAAAATTTACATCAAACTTATTTGATTTTTTTCCAAAGTTACAACTGTCACAAATCAAATTTTCTTATTTACAATGACAAGTGGTCATTTAGTTCATCTATCTGCCACTAGATAACATTTATATTAATTAGATATTTAAAAACTCATAAATTATGATATATACAATTGATACATGGTAGACAACTTTCTCCTACTAAGATACATAATTCAATTACAAATGACTATCATTGATACACTATGTGAGAATATAATCTTTTGGTTATTATTTTTATACTTAATTTTTTGATATTTAGCTGTTAAATATCAAAAAAATGTGTTTTGTCTGGCATTCAAAATGCCATAATAATAATGCTGCTTTAATTTTAATCTCCCACTATCTCTACAGTTGTTTATTTTTTTAACATTTTTTTTTCTAACTTTGACTCTAACAATTGACTTAATTTAATCTTTGTTTATTAGCTTAATTGTTGTTTTGATGTTAATAACTTTTTAGTTCTAATCTTCATGATGGTATTGCAAATATAATAACTCTTTTATGGTTAGATATATTCCCTCTTTCTGATTATGTGAAATCATTTATGACTATCTTTTTTCTTTAATAATCACTTTTATTAATTCTGATGGTTAATTCAATACTATCATTCCTTCAATGCAAAATATTTTTTCACTTTTATTTAATTTTGTAATCTTTAATATGTAATATTCTGTCCATGTTGTATTCTTCTTTTAAGTGCTGCTTGTAATTTAATACATTTCTACATTGATTTGTGACATATCTCATTTTTGTAAAGTTATATCACTTTTTTTAAATTTAATTTTAACATGTTTTATTCTAAAACACAAGGCATTTAATAAAATTTGCATCTTGTCTTTTATATTTTCAACTTTATATTACATTGTTCATCTTTTGTTTTATTTTTTTCATTCATTTTTGCTATCCTCTTCTTTTTATTTGTCATTATCTTTTTTATCTGCTTATGTGTTAGAGATTTTTTTAAATAGGAAAATCTTAATATGACTATTAACTTTTTATGTACACCTTTCTTATTTCTATTTCAGAATATTTATAGTATCTTTTCTAGTCTTAGTATAAAGAAAAAAAGAACCTTTAAATATATCAATGCAGAACAAAGATCTCTTCATTAACATCTTTTTTTAGAGGAACTATGTTTCAGTTTGTACTCCTGTATTTTATTCAGATTGTTGGGGGCATTCAAAATGTTGCATGTTATAAATTTTGCATTCAAATTAATTTTTAAGAGTTTTATAAATTTTTTTGTAGTTACATATTTTTAATAAATTGTATTATTTCTCTTTTTAAAACATAAATTTGCAAAACATTATTTATTGATACATAAAAGAATAGTATGTTCTCTATTAATAGGTTTTTTTTTTATAAAGAAAAAAATTATCATACTTTATTATAGCACAACTATCATTCCCTTCCTAATGGCATATTCTGTAAACTAGGTATAGCTTAATATTTATTTTATCACAAGTATTGATCTAGTAAATTTTATTCAGTTTTATTTTACTATATCATATTATATAATGAGACATTTTATCTCATGACAGCAGCACAGTGAATGAGTAATTTTAATGGAGGTGTATGTGCATATATATTTAAAATTTATAAAGAAAAAGAACACAGACAAGGTTATATAAATATTAAAATAATATCTAGAATGGCTTAAATGATTTTTATGCAGATAATATTTATGATATTTTGAAATAAATGATTTAAAATTAAATTTAAAAAAGTTCCTCTGATACAGAAAGATTGTTATTTAATTTATTTTTTATAAATAAGTCTTTTTAAGAGATGATCAATTTTAAAAGTATTTTATTCTATTTTATATTTAAAATATGATTGAAAAAAAAATTTAATTAAGAAATTATTTTTGAAACTATATTGTATTGATGAATATAAGTTAATGAAAATAACCTTCTATATAAATTATAATTTTGTTTTCATTAATTAAGAATGAAAAATACTTAAACTTTAATTCTTCTGCTTACTATTTTGTATACTTTCAGTATATCCTATAAATATGAATTACATTTGTAATATGTATTGAGATTTTTAATTTTTTTTTTTTTTTTTTAAAAAAAAAAAAAAGAAGACTGTAAAAGAAAGCTATTGTTAGTATACTCCATGGTGGTTTAGTTTGCAGTGCAAAGTGCACATTGTTTTAATGCTGTCTTTGTTGAAATTCAAATAATGTAAGGATTGATATGAGTTGAAAAATATCATCTTGTCTATTTGAGGCCAACCTACATGCAAAAACAAACAGATAAAGTTAAGTTATTATTAATAAAAAAAATTTCACTAAATACATATGTAATGAAGTCTACTGCATATATCTATAGGTGCACAAAGGAAATCTACTGATGATACAAATAAAATCTTCAGCAGTTACATATAAAGTGAATATGATTTAAACATTAAGCCAACCTACATGCAAATACAAACAGATAAAGTTAAGTTATTATTAATAAAAAAAATTTCACTAAATACATATGTAATGAAGTCTACTGCATATATCTATAGGTGCACAAAGGAAATCTACTGATGATACAAATAAAATCTTCAGCAGTTACATATAAAGTGAATATGATTTAAACATTAAGTACAATGCTTAAAAAATGCAAGAAAAATATATTTATTGGCCAAAACAGATAATTTATTATGCTAATTTGTGTTAAAAGAACACATAAATAACTTTAAATAAATTAGTTAATATATGCTAAAAATTTATGACATGAACTCAAATGAAATAGAATTCTTTTTAGACTGTCTACAAAATTCTTTTTTGTTTATAGACTTGATTAATTTAACAGACTAATATGATGTTTTATTGCCAATTTTTATGTTAAATGATGATGGAAAGTAATATTCAATGAGTTCATATTTTGTATATATAAACATAGAAAGAAGTATATTATAAAATAATTTACCTTTATAAGTTTGGAATAAATTAAAATTAGTAATTGAATTTATTTTTATATTATAAAATGCACATATGTGTTCGTATATAGATACTATGTTGACATTTATTTTATATATATAATGTTAAAAGAAATTTATCTGCAATTTGGAAACATAGTATTAATAAATAAAATCTTTTTTATATTATAAAATGCATTCATGTATAAGTATTCTATCTCAGATCTCTTCCTGTTTGGTACACATGAGTATATAAGCATGTTCTATTAAGACCACCTGCCAATTTGTACATGTTTACTCAATGATATATGGAGTGATGTATGTTAGGAATAATAAGATGACATCAAAAATGAAATACATGGGTGAGGGAAGAAACAGGTGCTACTGATATCATTAAAAGAATTAAGAGATTGAATTGGGGTTGGGCTGGACATATGGCTAGAAGAGATGATAATAGATAGACAATTGAAATCTTAAACTGAATTCCAAGAGATTGTAAAAGACCTAGAAAAGGGTCATTATGAGATGGCAAGAAAGTGAGCTGGGGTAATGTAGAAAAGAGAGGTTAGAGATTGGAAAAACTCTATTGAACTTGGAGAAACTTTCATCCTGTACTGGATCAATGATGATGATGATTCATAAATTATAATTTTAACAATGATTATTATATTGTTTTTAATCTATTAAAATAATATTTATAAATAAGTCAGAATCAGATATAGTAACTTATTTTGTGTTATTGGAGAATATATATGTCAGACCTTTTCATATTTTAAATTATTGCATTGATTTTTTTAAATATTAGATTAACTATTTTGTGTTTTTACTTTTGTACATATATTTTCAGCAGAACCTTTTGCTATTCAAGTATCATATAGCTCTCATTTCATTTGTTTTCTTATTTATATTTTTCTTGTTCCTATAGATAAATATCTGTATAAGCCTTTATTAACATATGGAATAATAATCATGCTTACTAATCTCTAATATTAAAAGACACATTATTTTAAAAGAAACAAATAGTTAATGTACTAGAAGAAACATATATTTAAAAAATAAATAAGTGATTTTTAAAAAAATGTATTTTTTTCTATCTTCTAAAGCAGCGTTTCCCAACCTTTTTTGGCTCGCGTACCACTTGGTAGTACATCACGCTAAATTGTACCACTTCGTAAAAATGATTGTATTTTGTGAAATTTATTGCGAGTGTGTTATTTTATTTGCATTATAAATATTATAGGGTGACCATGTATTCACATCACAATGAGACAAATTACATTGAAACACGCTTAAACGATTATAAACTCACTGAAAATATAAATTCACTGTAACATATATATATGTGTGTTTGTTCAAAGTTTCATATTTATCTACTATTTTGTCATATTTCGTTTACTAATAAATGGTTTTAATAAAAACACAAAATTATAAAAAACCAATTAATATATTTTATCATAATCAAATATTTTTATAAAATAAATTTAATGAGATCCTTGTGCTTGTTTCGAAAAACATAATTTTTTGAAATTTGGTTCAAAAGATGTGAGGTATACCCTTAAGTCTACAGCTGCATTCAATTTGTTTCAATACTTTTTTTTTTTTTAAATATATGAAGAAAAAGCTCTTTCTCTACTAATTTCATACTAGTAAATGGTAATAATAATTTAAGAGCTTTCTCAGAAAGTTGTTCATAATCTTTAATGTTTAACCAAAATTAATTAGATTGTGTCGATAATTCTATTAAATTTCCCTACACGACGATCTTCCGATGTAGCTTTTTCTAAATGTTCTTCATAGAAGGGGTTTGAAATCCACTTATCATTTGTGTTTTCGGGTTTTGCAAAATATTCCATTAAAGACAATTTTAATCCTGTTAAATGTGCTATTATATTTTCTCGTATATCTTGAGACAGACTAACCTTATTTTCAAACAAAAAATATGTAGAGTTTTGAATACTTTCGGTTGATTGTTTTCAATACACTGCTTCCAAAAATCTAATTTCTTAATCATATTTTCAATTTTATCATTAACATTAAAGATCATTATCGAGTTGTTCTGAGGTGTCAAATTTAAGTTATTTATTTGCAAAAAAATATCAGTTAAATATGCAATCACCTGAATGAAGCCAACCAAAATCATACAATTTCGAAGAAAGATCAAAAGAATTGTCTTCAAAAAAAAAACTGTCCTTCTTGTCTAAATTCGAATAAGCGGGTTATATGGGGATCAATGAATTTTAATAAACAAAGACAATACAATCACAAACAATAACCTGTCACTTGTAAGCCGCACGAGGAAGTGAACAAGAGTGCAGCACCATGACAACAGTGGCGGCAATATCTCAAGTTACTAATGGCTAACGGCTAAATTTAAAAATGCACTCCAAAAATAACGATATCGATTGCTGGATTTTCGATCATCGACTGTACATATTAACAACTTTATTGTATAATATTATTAATTAAAATAATTTTTATGAATTATAGGAAAAAACGTTTCTATGATATTTTTATGACTTGATTTATTTTATGTCTGCCATTATTGATTATTTTTCGCGTACCACCAACCAGCAACTCGCGTACCACTGGTGGTACGCGTACCACAGGTTGGGAAACGCTGTTCTAAAGCAATGGATTCCTATGTAGTTATAAAATCTTATTATAACTATGAATCTATAATAAATCATACATTTTTGAGCTTTTTCCATATTGAATTTAAAAAAGTATTAAAAAAAAATAAGAGGAATAACTCAAAATATTCCAATAATGTATATACATATATAATTTAATCAATATTTTTATTATGCATTATTATATATTACTGAAATATAAATGTTTTTTGTTATATTGGTTTATTTTGTATTATATTTAAAATTCAAAAAATTTGTAATTATTTAAATTGTTTATGACATCCTCTTTTAGATGAAAGAATCACTAGTGATTAGTAGAATAAGAATGAAATTTATATATATATTTCATTAGTGTAACTAAATAAAATAAATATTACAGAAAACCTATATATATACTTGCGTATGTTGCTTTTTTCATTTTATAACAAATGGTGCATCATTATTTGACTACGAATATATGTCTATAAAACCAATAAAATGTCATAATTATCACATGACTTCTGTTCTTTCAATATTATTTCAGTTTTAAAAAAGAACAAATTGTTAGTTAATTGCAGGTAATTGTAGTATTATATAAATAGCCAAATATAAGAATTGTTGGTTTTGCTAGTTTATGCAAAGGATTTTTGTGGAGTTCATAAATGTATATGAAAATGTAATAGAGATTTTTGGAAAATAAGAAATGGGGAATGTGGGCAAGTAATGATAGTAATATAAAAATATATAATAAAAAGAAAATATAATGAGATGTTATTATATGAAGTTTTACAATGAATACTAGGAAGTAGTTGAAATATTGTGTATAAGTATTGAAATATATGGATTTGTGCAAATAAGATCTTTTAAAATGGAAAAGGCCATATTTTTTAACAATGATAATAATGGTACTGTTTTTTTAAATTATTTCAGCAGCATCCTTTTTTCTTCACCACATCTGTGCCACTTACTGTAAGATTTAGTAAATAATAGGTAATTATGCTTTATAAATCCATATCCAGTGCTGTCCTATCCAATATCCCCAGACTAGTTTCATGCTTATTATCAATAAGCCATAAACTTGAGACAAGTCTCGGGATATTGGATAATTCAGCCCTGGATAAGGATTTATTAAGCACTGCCATAAACACCTATTATTTGCTGAAGCTTACACTAAGTGGCATAAATATGATGAAAAAAAAATGCTGCTGAAATAACAAGGAGTAAGCTGAAATCATGTGATATTTTATTGATTTTATACCATTCCTGGTCACAAAATCAAGATGCCTATAATTGCTGTAAAAAATTAAGTACACCATAATGTATAGAAACTGAACTGGTTTCAGTTTTATATGACTATACAAGCAAGTTAGCTTAGATTGAAAACATTAATATGTTTTCAAATTAGACTAATATCTTATAATGAAACAGAAAAGTAAGTGATGTCTGGAAGAGAAAAGCTGCATTTGATCCTAAAGGTTCAGATACTGGTTCAAGATCCAAAGCTTCTCACTGATGAAAGCCATAAGTTTGAAACTAGTTTGAAGATGTTCAATAGGACATCACTAGATAAGAATTTATTAAGCACTATCATCTGCATCTATTATTTACTGAAGCTTGCAATAAGTGGCATAGATGCCATAAAGACAAAAGGAAACTGCTGATATATATTTCTGTATTGATATTTTTCAATACTATATGATTGCATCTTTGGTTCATTTCATTACAATTTATGCATGTATTTCTGATCATATAAAGTACTAGGATATTAAGAAATGAATGTAGATAACCATTTTTTATTCAAATTAGAAAAATGAAAATGGAATTAACATTGTTAATATAGAAGTTTCCCTTCATTTTTTTTTAGCTTTATAAAATATATAGTAGGATTTATTTGTAGAAAGTTTAAAATGAAAATAAATACATTTATATTTAAAACTACGATTATAAGTAAAGTAATAGTTTGGAAGAAGGATATAGATTAGGTTGTTGCTTATATTGGTTTTTTATTGACAAATCAATGACAAAGATTTAGAATATGCAATCATAAACAGGATTTTAGTAAGGCAATAAGATTATTTTGAACCAGATTGAACTTATATGTAAGAGAATATTTAAGAAAATAGTTTAGTAAATGCTTTTGAGTGTATTTTTATCCAGATCAGAGATTGGATATACAGAAAGGAGAATAGCTAAGTTGAAATCATAATTAACAATATGAAAATGAAAATTATTTATCATGAAAGTGATGAAGCCAAGTAAGGAATGTAATACATGTAAATAAAGGAATTATGAAGAATATATAATGGAAGTGTCTGAGATAGGTAAGAGAAAAAAGTTGATGCATGATATTAAAAGGGGGAAAGGGGCAAATAAGCATTTGAAGGTTTTTTTTATTCATATAAGGATCAATAATCCAAATTTCAAGTTTTTTTTGAATAGGTTAGATTTCAACAAAAACTCCCTCGTCCCTCCATTACACAACCAACAACTACTGAAAATTATATTAATACCAATATGAAAATTTAAAATATAGAATATTCTTATATTTATATCAGCACAAAATTTGTATATAATAGTAATTAAAATAATAAATCAAAATATTACTTTATAATTTTGTTGAGATAGTAAAAGTTTTCAAATTAATACTGTTTGGAATAATGGCCTGTCTATATATATATATATATATATTGTAACAGATTAAATATGTGTGTATGCTAACCTCTGATATAGTCCCATTAGTTTTGGGTAGCATTTGTAGCTGAATAAATATGAAGATGTACTCTTCTTTTAATCCCCTATAGATTTGGGAGCTATTTGTAACAGAATAAATATGTATGCATACTAATCTGTATTTTAGCCTCACTAGTTTGGATAGCATTTGTAACAGAATAAATATGTGGGTCATGCTATATTCTAAGTCACAGCTAATTATGGATCACCTTTTATAACAGTAAAAATAATAAATTAAAGAAGAAAAATCCTAATTTAATAATGCACATGAATTGTAGGTCATTTGTAACATAATGGAAATAATAAACTAAAGTGAATATCAATCAATGAATAACAATCTTATACTTAAGTTAGTAAAAAAATGATAATCCTACTAATCTTTGTTATATCCTCATAAATTCCAATAGCATTTAGAATAGATAGAAAACCAATAAAACATTATTTCAAACTACTCTAAAATATAAGCATTATTTGTAATAAATTAAAGATAAAGCAATAAAACTAAATACCACAGTCTTATAGATAACAATATATGCCTATAATGTAGACCCCTTATAATAGAATAAATTTTAATATTTTTTATGAATCAACACACTTTATAATTATCCAAACTTGTACCAAAAATATTTATATTTACACAAATTAAATTATTTATATTTATATTTAAACAAAATAATTCATAGATGGATGAAATAATAATCTTAATATGACCTACAAGTTTACAATATCAATGATATCTAACAATATATATATATATAACTCAATAATTGATTTCTAAGTGCAACTAAACAAAAGTACTGCTAACTCAACCTTACTATTCTTCTAATATCAATATACTCTTATTAACTAAGTCAATTATAAGATTAAATGTTTAATAATAATACAAAATTAATTAACCTAATTTATCTTTCTACTTTTATCCACTTAAAATATTATAAAATAAAATCATATTAAATAACCTTACAATGTTCAATATCCAATCATAATAATATATAAATTTATAAAACAAATTAAGCGTATGTCACGCTTGAATGTGAAGCTATAATAAAATACAGGAATTAATATACGCTAAGCGCTTTCGAGGTCCTTTACCTCATATTCATAGCGGTGCTGTGAGCTGCGAAAATAAAAATGGGGCGGGAGAAGTTGTATGCAAAGCATATGCAAATGGACTAAATAGTCCAGCGTTTAGAGATGTCAAAGCATGTGTCATGTCTATTGATTGAGTGGTTATTGTTGTTGATGTAGTACGCTTCTCTGATCTTCCGCTTAATGTCGTTTTTCTCGATACAGACTATTTTAGGGTGGGAAGGTTCAAATAAATGTCCAGTCTTCTTGGAGTGTTCCAAAAATGTTGATGAGTTATCGTTGTTTTTCATAGCTCTATTATATGTATATCTGTGTTGTGCTGTCCGGGTGGTTATGCCTGCCTTGGTTTCTCCAAAATAAATGGCGCGGCAACCGGGTTGTGGGCAAGTGATGCTGTAAACGACATGGGGGGTCTGAGAAGGTTCTATTTTGTCCTTGGAGTTATTGATGAGACGATTAGTGCAAGGGGGTATATGAAAGCTGATTTTAAATTTATTGTCCAAAATCTTGATTAGTTGGTGGGAGATTTTAGGTATGTGGGGAAGAGTGATATATGGAAGTTTAATATTGTT
Source organism: Epiperipatus broadwayi (assembly GCA_028023455.1). Taxonomy (NCBI): domain Eukaryota; kingdom Metazoa; phylum Onychophora; class Udeonychophora; order Euonychophora; family Peripatidae; genus Epiperipatus; species Epiperipatus broadwayi. The sequence continues at coordinate 1,595,843 of JAQFVV010012449.1, forward strand.
TTTATTAATGGTGATTTTTGTATGAAACTGCTTGATTTTGTTGTTGATAGTGTGGAGTTTATAGCCTGCCTGTAGTAGATCTTTGGTATAGAGATGTATGTTGTTCTTTCGATCTGCTTCAAACTTGCACAGCTGCATGTTTCTGTGTAGGAATGCTTGTAGTCCTGCTAATTTGTGGGAGTTAGGAACGTTAGAATGTGGATGTATAAAGCCTCTGATTTCAAAAGGCTTTATAATCATTGAATAATTTATACATGGTTCATCGCACGTTAACTTAAGATCCAGATAATTTAGGCTTTGGGATGCATCCTCAGATGTGGAATTAATGGTTAGCTTAGTGCTGTGCATTAGTTCTTGTATAATATTGTTTGTGGTGTGCTGATTGGCTAGAATAAGTATGTCGTCTACGTACCGGATGTATAAAATGTGGGGGTTATCAGCTTGGTATTTAGGCACTATTAGTTTTTCGTAGTAATTAAGAAAAATGCTAGTTATGATTCCGCTGAGGGGGAGGCCCATCGGCCATCCGCTTTTCATATTGTACCAAGCGTGCTCAAATGTTGTGTATATATGCTTATCCATCCAAGTTAAAAATGTAATGATGAAATTAATGTGTTCAGATGACATTGTATTGGTGAGTTCTTGTTGGATAATGTGAATAGATTGTTTTCTGTCCACGGATCCATACAACTCTTTGACGTCAAAGGAGGTCATTGGGAAGTTGTTACAGAAATAAATGATAGATTTCATTTCAACAATTGGAAAACTACATCCAATTACTCTTCACTTTATTAAAGCTAAGTTATTAAAACTTTAGACTATAACTGTCAAAGCATATGAAAAATTGTTAGGTGTATTATAATCAAATATTAAAATTTAATATTTAAACTAAATTTACAATCCGCACTAACAAACTTTAAATACAATTAACACAAATCATTCTAATTTGTAACAGAATCAAATATATTACCACTATGAGCTTCATAGATGAATAAGATTACAATTTTTGTGTCTATATACTAACTTAATATAACATCTATTTTTAATCAATAATAATTTAAAATAAAATACATGAATATTTCATTGTAACTACCTTTACTCATCATCAATAATTATCCTATTTTTATCAATTATCAATTCACTTCATGTATAATTTCTATTTTAGTATATCTATTACCTTTTACAAACAAAATAATTACAATAAACTTCCAATTACTTATTAAATATTTAAGAATGTTGAGTCAGTTAATTTATTACTGTATAAAATCTGTATCTGGTCCAATAATAAACATTAAATTCAATACAAAGAAAATGATATGTAATTACACTTTTTTATCTATCCTGTTGTTTTGATTTCTGAATTATTTTTATAACTGCTTTAATGAATTATGTAGTATAATCAATTAGTGAATATCATCTCATCCAAATACAATTAACCAATAAATTTTCATTGTAAAGTTGAATGACAACCAAGCAAGTTTATTTATTTTAAATTAATTCAAAATTTATTGACAAATTGATATAAATGAATCCTTCCACATTTCTTTTTTGTTTGTTTGTTTACATGTTCAACACAGAATTTATGATTAAACCATTATTACTTATCAGAAAATAAATATAGTCTTCTGAATATTATGTAAATAAAACACTTATTTATAAGTAAGTTTTAGTGGAGAAGATATAAATTGAATGTTAATATTGATAGGCTGAACATTTTTGAGGATCCATGCCTCATAATCATAGCCACCATAAAAAATGTATAATAAAATATATGCAGATATTTAAATAAGCCAGTGTTATGTAGCCCATTTCTTTGAGATCTCAAAGCAAGTATCTTTTCTATTGATAGCATGCATGTTTTCATTAATGTAGAATGCTTCTTTTATTTTTATTTTATGATTGTTTGATTCTGAGCATAAGATTATGGGATTAGAAGGTGTGAAGTTATGTCCAGATTGCTTGGTGTGCTCCAAAAATACAGATGATGTATTGTCCTTCTGAGCCCTATTATAAGTGTACAGGTGTTGAGCAAGTCTAGTGTTAATTGTAGCTTTAGTTTCACCATAATATACAGTGTGGAATTCAGGCCTGAGGGCATGCAATGGAGTATACCATGTGTGGGGTGAATAATCAATCATTGTGATTTTTAGAGTTGTTAATCAATCTATTAGAATTAGGTGGAGTTCTAAATGCCATTTTAAATTTATTGGTTAATGCTTTAGTTAGTTTGTTAGATATTTTGGGAATGTAGGGGATTGTTATTCTAGGTAGATCAATGTGGGGTACATTATTGTTTATTCTATTGTGGAATCTTGTAATTTTATTTTTAATAGTTTTAAATTTAAAATTTGATTTCATTTGATAGATATTTTTGTTTACTACTGAAATAAATTTTAAATATTCACATTTTTTTTCTGTAAATATTAAAAAATGTGATCGTAATCAAAACAAAAAGCTTCATACATCATTTCTAGAAAGATCATTTTCATTTTACATAATCAACAAAATCTTCATTATTTGTTCTTTTTTTAAAAAAATCTGAATCAAAATTGACTTATTTATCTTATATCTAATGAATTATGCTTTAAAAGTTTAAAATTTTTCAATATTTATTGCAAAATTATGATATTTTCATACTCATTATTATAATTAGATTTGCTTACATAGAAAGCTAAGCTTCTAAAGAGCTTTAGGGTATATTTACAATGCCTGCTAATATAACATTCTATTTCCATTCAAAATAAAGTATTAATAATTTATATTTTTTATTTCTATTAAATATATCAATTATTATATAAAAAGTTTCTAGAATTGTAATAAATATGCAAATAAACACATTTTTGATTATTCAAACTATTTTCTTTACAAAAATAAGCTGTGATAGCACTCTCCTATTTGACATTTTAGGCAGCATGATGGCACTGCAATTGCTACTTTTTTATGTTGTTTTAAAGCATTGTATGTGTTAAATTATGGTGGGTGACATGCTGCAATGATTCTTTCTAAGAAACTTTCAATTTTAGTGTATTAATTTAAAAGAATTCCAAGAGATATCAGCAGTGTACAGACCTTTACAGATCCTTGACTGATTGACAGCACATTCTATTGTTTTGACAAAGCTATGAAGGAAGTGGCAATTTGTGATTGGCTGATGCTTTAAATTCATTTCCTCTTTGGTTAAGTGCCACACAAAACATTATTTTCAGTAATTGTTAATGACTATGGTGCAATATTTTTGTAAAAGACATTATTAAATGAAAAACTATGTTATTAGATGGGGTTTGCCTTTGAAAACATTTCATTTTTAAAAAGACAGCTCTTAGAAAACATATGAAATACATTATGAAAACCGGAAATTGTCACAGTAAAGCCATTAGAGGCTAAAAAGAAAATTGTTTTTATAAAAACTGTAAGTGAAATATTTTAATAGCAATTAATAATTTATTAACTTTTAGAATTTTTTTTGTTTCTTTGATAACTAATTCTAAATATATTTTTAATAATATAAAATTCTAATATTTAATATTTTGTTCTTTTAACTTTTTTTAATAAATATTGTGAAATCAATAACAATGTTTGCCTTTCTTATCATAAGTATCTCAGTTAAATACTTATTTTCACAATTTTAAAATATTAATTTTTCATGTTTTAGAATTTTAATTAATTAGAAAGCTTAAATATTTATAATATAGCCTATAAATAAAGGCTATAATATATGGGGAAAAGATTGCACAAAAAAAATCAAACATGGCATCATAATAAAAAATTTTCATCACTATAGAGTTATTCAAAAATTTGGGGGTTGGGTTGCCCCTAAAGAATTAAACAATGTTATAAAAATGATGATGTCAAAAAACTGTCAGAATACAAAAAAAGCACCTTCAAAAGCAGAGCTAGATCATATTATCTTGAGGAATTTTCTGATTTTCTTGCCATCTATGGAAATTTTTTGAACTAAAATTTTATATAACACATATTACAATATAAAGCTTGTGTAAATTCTCACTAGAGGCAAATGATTATAAAAGTGAACTACTGTTCATGGAAAGGTTAAATCAAAAATTTATGTATGGCAAATAAACATTTAAAATATATGCATATAATCAAATTATGCTTGATGCAATATGTTTTCAATTGGCATTAACTTCATATTTAAATAGGTGATTGCACATCAATCTCCACTTATTGGATATTAAATAGAAATGCTTATGTTTATTAACAAAAAAATATTGTGGAATGTTCATTCTTTCCAAAATATAAGAGAGTTCAAAACATATTTTCTTTTTATACTTCCTATAAAATATATAGTTAATCAAAATATAAAAGAAAATATATATTTAAAAATTAATATATTTGTTAATCTAAATTTAAGAGAACATGACATAATAAATATTTATTATGATATAATGTTTTTGAACTGCCAATATAAATGATATACCTGAAGTTAATTTATAATCAATAAATTTAAAAAAAATGAATATTTTAAATTAAAATGCTAATTATTATGCTGCAAGACATAAATTCAAACTTAGAGGAATTTATAACTCTCTTATATTTAGGTATGTAAATAGATCAGTACTTATTTTAAAATTAATACCAATATTTCTATCAATAAATACTACACATTTTAAATGAAAAAATTATAGCAATAATAATGATAAATATGAGCAAACAACCTGAGTAATAGTTTTTTAATATGGTTTTTCTAAAATAGTACCATAGTTCTAGTATTTATTTTTTTAAACTGCAACCCAATGCTGTTTTATTATTTTAGAAACAGTAAAAATATCATGGAAATCTATAAGATTCAAAATACATTTTGTTAATTCTAATATTTTTTAAATATCCAAATTACCTTTTCATTCAGCACATATTTGATCTGTATAAGGTTGCAAGTGTGCAATCATAATTTATATATATATAGTAATGCAATGTAGATATGTTTTCATTTAGAAAGTAAGCAATTCATAAAATATTACAAATGAACAGACACTTGTTTCATCCATTATGATGATATGGAAATTGAAGCAATTTTATCTCATGTATATCATGTATCAAATTTATAAAATTATATCAGTATGTGAGCATAATCTTTATATACATTTTTCTGTTGTTAACATTTAGATGTCATCACTGAAAAGCAAATAATATCTGTTTTCTAATCAAAGAAACATGCCAGTTGTTTGGAAATGCTAATGATTAATTTTCAATTACTTTTCGTTTTTATAATAAATTGTTACCCCTCCCAAATCCTTTACACACTAAACAGTTCTGGGTGAATATTGCTACTTTTCACCCCATTATTTTTTCCAATTAACTATATACTTTTAAATCGAATAAAAAGAAAATCATATAAGGAAACATAGAGTGCTTCTGTTGAAGCTAAATAAAAACAAGAAAGAGCTATTTTTTCTCTTTAATTCTATTTATAACTTCTTTTGACATCATAGTAACTATAGAAATACCTTTCATTCATTCTTTAGTCAATTCTAGATAGCTTTCCATAAATAAAAATCTTATTATACAACAAAGAAAATAAATATTTTAGAATTATTATATATGACAAACATTGACATTTTATAATACAAATACTATTCTTTTATTGTAACACAAATTAAACAATTTATGATACATTCTCACTGTACTACACTGGAAATATATTTTCTCATATATATCTTTCTAGTATAATATACAAATAAAATAACAATTATATTTGAGATATTAGACATTTAATTGTATTGTTTATAATTTATTATTGTTATTGCAGTAACAAAAATCCATATAATAACAAAAGAACAATAATTTTATTCAAATCATATGCTCTATTATTCACATATCCAAATTAAAATGAATAAAGTCAGTTCACAATCTGGGACAATACAATTAATAATAAACAATTTTTATATCAATATTATTGTCATAGCAACACAGTTCAATGCTTTATAGGTTAAGATATCCACCGTCAAAATCAAACAAAAACAAAATTTAATGACTGACATTTTACCACATACTAAAACTTACCTCAAACTTCAGTAGGTACAATATATATATAATCATTTTTCACTGATTATAGAATTCTGCCAACTACAACTGAAATGTATTAAGCATATTTATGCAAAAGTGCACTTCTTATCTCAGAATCATTACTTCACCTTATTCTCTCTCATCTTTACTAATTCAGATGAGATATAGGCATTAAACACCTGGATTTCCATGTTCATATTGACAGTTTGATATTTTTTTATTGCAATACTATCTTGCAACGTAGGAACCAATTTCTGTCACTTAAATATTTTGGATGGGTAAATAATTTTAGCATTATAGAAATACTTTCAAATTTTTTAAATTTTTATTAGTGAGCCCCTCATTAATGTCGATTATATTGAAATTATCCAATAACCTAATAATCTAGATCTCTTTCGTATTATGTTATATATTGCGTATGTGCATGTTTATAATTTCAGATCTGTACATAGCGGAAGCTATTCACATTATTATAAATGTTTACCTCGTAAAATATAGTAAGATACACAAAATAATAAATTTATACAGCACTTTATATACAGAGATTTAATAACCTTTACATTTATATTTATTATTCTGCTTACTTTATAATTTAATCTGCTTTATATCTATTTATAAATATTCTCATAGATATTCAATAATCTTATTTTACTCCCCTCTCTCCCCCACAAAAAAGAAATATAAAAATAGCAATAATAACCGTTTAAAAATAATAATGTAAATTTATTTTTGGTTCAGCAGAAATGAATGTTTTGTTTTCTCCTTAAAAAAGAGAAAAAAGAATATTATAGTTTTTAGTTATATATATTTACATAAAATTAAGATTCTGTATCTCGATGACATGACTTCTCTTCCTCTAGTCAGTAATGATTAAATACTTCTTAGTTTGCTTCTTGGTTCATTGTTGAATATGTCAGACTTCTGTGGCAATTACAAAGCTTCCCTCTTAATAATAGTTCTCTTTTTCCTAGACATTTTGTCTTAGATCTGATGCTAGTTGAAGCTATTAATATTTATTGATAATGTCAAAGCTATTACAGATAATAACAATATTCAACATTGCCATTAGTGGAATAAAACACTATAGAGTCGATAAATTTACTTTACATATATATATGTTATTTGATTTACTATTACATTTAAGGGTAATTTTTTCACTAGCACATATGTACGTAATTGATAATAAAGATAGGGGCAGTCAGCTTATATTGTGCATGATAACTTCTCTTTTAAATTGTAATCGGTGAGATATTATGACTAAACATTTGATCATCATTAATAATAGTTTATCTTTTTTTGTCATCCTTCCAATTCATTTTATTCTAGTATATCAATATTTAGAATTGCATTATAAATTTTAAAAAGCTTTCTGCATCATTAAGTTGCATGACTGAAGAGACAAATATAAGATAAGTATCGATGAATGTTTTTTAATGGACTTATCTGCAATAGTATGCATATTGTCTTACTTAGTATAGAATATATTTCCTTAAATATTAGTAAAGTATGTTATGAATTGAAATTAAAATTGTTTAAACTTATTTAAAATTGCAGAATATTTTATCTTAACATTTAATTCAATAATTTGTGAATAAGTACTCATATATTCATATACGAGCCATTGTTGCTCATTTACATGATATTCTTATTAAAATATTTTTATTAATGTAAATATTGTAATTTACAAGTAGTAATAAAGATTTATGTAAAAGTTTTTTGAAACAAACATAAATCTGAATTAAGTAGCATAGTTAAAAAGGTCACCTCTTTTCTGTTTGTCATAAAGATGTAATGTATATTTAAAGCCAGACCTATTTTAACAAGATTCGCTTTTGCATACATACAAAGCAAGACTAATATGATAGTCATTTTAAACTTTGAAAACTCCTAAAGATATATGTTTAAGAAATAGAACCAGTTGTGTATTGCTATCTGAAATTCAATTTTCAAATATCACTAACACCAAATATTACTTTTTAATATTCGCAGTGCCCACTTATGAAACAAACATAAATCTGAATAAAGTGGCACAGCGAAAAAAGTCATCTCTTAACTGTTGTCACAAATGCATAATGTACATTGTAATCTAGACCTATTTCAACAGGAAGTATGAATATAAATCAACAAAGATATTATTTTTGCAAATAAACATATATTCACTTACATATACAAAGAAAGATTAGCCTACAATCATTCAGCTTTTTTGTAAAGACGGAGAATGTGCTTGTGAGTCTTAATTATGATTAATAAAATTTAAATATTTTATATGCTTGTTAAGTACTCTCATCTTTATTGTTTCAGCAATTAAGATAATGAGGAACTAACTATAAGTAGCCAGTTTCATACAGAATCATTATTTGTGGTGAATGGAATTGATTGCCATCATCATCATTTCAACCATTATCGATCTATTGCAAGATGAAGATCTCTGGCAAGTTTTTCCCAGTTTTTCCAATTTCTAACTTCTCCAAATTTTACCAAGAAACTTACTTATTTTATCTATTCATATAACACATGGTTTTTTCTAAACCTTTTACAATTTTTGGGGGATCCAGTTTAATACTTTAACTGTCATCTCTTCTAGCAATATTTTCAGCCCAGCTTCATTTCACTCCCTCTCTTTTCTTTGAATAATGTCAGTAATATCTGTTTGTTCTCTCATCTGTGTATTTCAGATTTGATCCTTCTTTTTACTGCTAATATACATCTCTCCATACTTTGTTGAGTCTCTGTATTGGTCTTCTGTTGATTTCTAAGTCTTAGATTCATAAGTAAGAACTAATAAAACACATTTATTAAAATTTTTCTTTTCAAACACATAGGCATATTTTCTTTTTAATATTAAATTATTTCTGCCTAAAGCACTTAATACAAGTTTAATTCTTACATTAATTTTGTTTATTGTGTTTCTATTTGTATTAATAATATGACCAAGATATTTGCAGTTATTAACTTCTTTTCATTCATTATTATCAATTTTATTTTCTGTTTTTAAGAAAATCCATTCAACATTACTTTAGTCTTTTTAGCATTTATTTTTAACACTACTTTCTTATCTTCATCTGATAACTCTTGCAAAATTTTCTGAAGCTTGAATATTATTTGCAAAAACAACCAAAATGTAGATGACTTAAATAATTGACATTTACTTTTAATCCCTTAGCTTTCAATTTCAATTCACAAATTTTTTGTAAAACTACTATAAAAAGTTTTAGAGATATGGAGTCACCTTGTCACATATCCTTTTCAATATTAATCTTTTTAGTTATAACTATGTAATTTACTGATTGATGTTGCATTTTGATAACTATTTCACAGAATATGACAATATCTTGGGTCTATATTTTGAAGATCCAATGTTTTAATCACTGTAAAAATACTTATAGAATAAAATGCTTTTTCATAATCTACTATTTCAAGGCACAATGTTAATTCATATTCATTCATCCTTTCTATAGCTTCTCGCAATACTTGGATTGATCAACTGAGTTAAAATTACTTTTAAATCCAAAATTTACTTTAAATAAATCATAATAATTTTGGTAAACATTTTGTATAGAACTGATAAAAGACTGATAGGTCTGTAATTTCTAATATCTTCTTTAGCACCTTTTTTTAAATATGAATATTATTTATGCATTCTTCCAATCATCTAATACATCTTTATCATTTAGAGCAGCGCTTCTTAAACTTTTTTTTATTCATGACTCCTTTTTATCATCAAGATTTTTTTACAACCCCAGATATTAAATATAAAATAGATATAGAAATAAATATTCCCATAAATAATTTATTTCTTTAGTAAACAATATACATATGAAAATAATTAGTTTTAGGATTTGTTTTATGTATACAAAAATTAATGAAAGAAAATCACATTTTAATGAGATGGGTGTGCTTATTTTTTGCTGCATAACAAATTAAATCTTGGTGAAATATTTAATACTGCTGGATGTAAAGCATCTTCAACGTTTTTCAGTAAATTGAATAATATTTGGATTTAATATACATTAAAGCTGTAAAAGTCATTTCATATAAATATACGGTGCTGATTGGCAAAAGAACATTTAATGCCATTTCAAAAATTGTGGCAAATTCAGTCCTAGCTCTGATCCAGAATTCAGTCAAGGATTTTTATGAAAATCAAGTTTAAAGTTTGAGTCACTCGATAGCTCAGCAAATTCCTCTTAGGCTTTATATGGCAGGTGATTAATCTCATTAATGTCAATCAAAAATGGTCTTTAAATCAAAGATAACTTTTTGAAATCTAAATTCAATATAAAGGATTTGCAAATCTGTGTTTCTAGGGTTGCAATTAAAGTTTTACAATTTTTTTTTTTTTTTTTCAATTATAAAATTGTCAATAGTCAAAAACATTTCCAATGAATCATTTTCCATTCTAGTTAAGCTTCTCAAAAATATCAGACAAATAGCACCACTTTGATAGCCATAAGTCATTTTGAAAAAGAGCAGCAAGATCAGATTTTTGTTTTGTTAAAAATACAATAATTTCTTCTTTTAATAACAATAATCTTCTTAAATTTCACCCTCTTGACATCCATCTTACTTCTGCATGTAAAAATAAATTTTTGTATTCAGAGTCCATGTCTTTACAAAGATTTGAATATAAATGGCTGTTAAGGTCATGGTTTTTAATAAAGTTTATAATTTTGACAGTATCGTGAAGCACATTGTTCAATTCTGTTGCTAATTTTGTTGCTATAAGGACCTCTCAATGAATCCGGTAGTGTGTAAAAGTTACATGATTATTACCAGAAGCTTTAACAAATGATTTAAAACTAATATTTTCATCAGTCATTGCTTTTGCACCATCTGTGCATACTCCAAAGCAATTTTTCCATTCTAAACCTTCAGTTTTAAAAAATTTGTCTACTTTATCATATATGTCTTCCCTCTTGTATGTTTTTCCAAAGAATGCCAAAATAACAATTCTTCTTCAATGTTTTCTTTATAAATGTGTTTGACATACATTAATAATTGAGTTAATTTTGAAATATCAGTTGTTTCATCAAACTGAATTGTAAATATTGGGCTTTCTTTAAGCCTAGTAATAAGTTGCTCAAATCGGTCATTGCTAATTTCAGAATTTCTGTTAGTGACAATATCATTTGACAAAGGAATTTTCCAAATTTCATCACCATATTTATTTCCGTGAAATATTTCTACCATTTTAATAGATCTCCAATGGTGTATGGCTTTTTGTTTTTAGCAATCAGATATGAAACTTTGTATGATGTGAATAAATATTTTTCATTAACAGTTATTTCTCAAAATATTGTTTTTCTTTATTTGAAGTTTTTAACAGTCATTCGAATTATTTTTTTGGTTTATTGACATATGAAGGATGCTTGGATTCAAAATGCCTTTTTAATTTTGATGGTTTCATACTCTCCATAGACAAAACATTATTGCAAATTAAACGAAGAAGTTGATCATCACCATCACAGTGAAAGCAAATCCAAATTGGAGAATTGTCTCATCATATTTTCTTTTTCACATCTTAGATGTCTCTTTCTCATTACAAGATTCTGTTTGAAGAGACTTTGTAGCATTTCCATCTGCATCATTACCTTTGGTACTCAAGTTCAACCATTTATCTCTGGGTAAAAAGTATTTTTATCCTAAAATATAAATAAAATAACAGTACTTACTAGTTAGCAGAGACACAAAGTGGCAGCCATGTTTTTTGTTTAATTATATCAAGCATATTTATTCCCATATGATCTATTTTTTAATATCCCTGTATGTTTTATTTTTTAATATTTAAAAATATCAATAAATCAAGTACAAATTACCTCTTAAGTTTAAAAAATAGGAATACGTTTTTACTTGTTAATAAATAAATGACAATAAGTTTCAAATAAAAAATAAATTTTTATAATAACTAATAGGATGATAAATTTTGAATAAAAAGTAAGAAAAAAAAAAGTATATAAGCATTTTTATATATAAAAAATAACATCTTTCATAAGTTGAGTAAAACAGTAAAATACAATATTGTATTCTTCTTGTGATGTGGACACTTGTTGAAATGAAACTGAAACAAATAACTTGACCAAAAATGCATTATATAATCACAGTGGTGCCAACTTTATTCTTACCGCTGCAGCATATATTTTGTCTGAAATAACTTATATGCTGAAATTACAATGTGACCCCACTATTATGCATTTAGTGTTATTTTTTTAATTATGTAATTATAATTTACAGCTCACTTTGCCCATTATTACGATTTTATAATTGCGCTGTACAGAAAATGTAATATATTAAATTAAAGATAATGAAGGGATTGCAACTAATATTTCTTTAAATTCATGTATCTGAATTAAATTTTCATGACCCCAAATGGAGTTGCGACCCACAGTTTAAGAAACTGATTTAGAGATTAAATATATAATTTTGCCAATTATTTTTTTATTTTTTCATCTGCTTCTTTTAAGATATTGATTGGAATTCCATCATTATCTGGAGTTTTTCCCTTCTTTGTAAATTTAATTGGATGTCTCACTTCATCATTTAAAATGCTGGGCAATTCAGAAAATGTAGCAATTGTAGAGGATTTGATATCAAAACAGAAATTAATCTAGCATTTTATCTTTAGAACAAAATTAGATAATGAAGGTAATAACAGATTTTTTTACTTCATCAAATGTTTGCATATATATTACAATTAAGAGTTTATTTTACAATAGAAGTAAGTATTCAGTTATGCTGTTGAGATCATAAAATTAATTTAATGTTAAATCAATTTTTTCCATTTTTTTTTAATTCTTAATTATTATCTTTTATATGTAAACTTTAAATTATAATAATAGTAAGTTCTGGCATTGAATATTTCTTTTTTTTTTTAATTTATGCATCTTAATATTTTATGATATAATTTATTTCTGAATTTCTGTTGCTACAATAAATTATGTTAAGTGGTGACAAGCAATCAACTATCACCAAAAGAAATGTTTTATTTGGTCTTAATATCTTATTGCTGAGTTTATTTTTGTTTAAAAATTTGTTGTATACTTCCCATTCAAAAATATGTAATAGCACATCTAATTTTCTTTTTATATGATAGATTGGTTTCTAAAAATTAGGTGTAAAAGAAATTCATGTAAAAAAAAAAAATACATTGTATATATATATATAGAAAATGAGGTTGGTTCTGGACCTAAGAAATAAATGAAAATAATTAAATAGATCATATAAAAGTTTTTGTTAAAATGTTATATTTTATTTTGTGTTATCAAATTTTACTTCATATATATTGCACATAAATAAAAAAATGAGTTATAGGAACAAATTTCATTTGAAAAATTAAAAAAAAATTAAAGTGATAACACTTACAATGAAGTACTCATTTGGTTTCTCTATACATGCCACTAAAAACTTTAAAGTTCAGAGCATATTGTCAATTCCACATTATAAATAAAAAAATTAAATAAAGGTTATTAAAGTAATTTATCAGAATTTATTACTTGTATTTCATTTTACTTATTCTTTTTTTTTTTAATTTAACAAAAAAAAAAGAGAAATTGTAGGCCCCCAGAACTGTATACTTATCAAAAATACAGGCACCATCTTGCTTGCCCATAAAACAGAAAAGTATCCAAGATTTTATTCGCTGTCATTTTCTGACAATAAATGCATATATTAGTTCATGATTGGAATACCATTGCTGTCACTAAAACTTGAAATGAGTAACTTAACATTTATTGTTATTTGGAAAAATTATTAAATTAAATTTAAACAAATTAATCAATTATATATAAACAAAATTAACTTTTTTAACATCAACACCAACAAGGAATTTAAAAAAAAAAAAAATTTCAAAATGCAAACTTTCAAAACAAAATATTACAATGCAGACAAATTTTCCCATTTGCAGGAATATTGCTGAAAAAGGATTTTTCTTTTCACAATAATGGAAAATAAAGAGTTGAAACACACTGAATTAAAAACATTTACGATTTTCTAAAAAGGAAAACAACAACTTAAGACAATGATTTTTTTAAGCCTTCCACACAATAACATTCATTTTTCCATTCCAATCATGAATACATCACAATAGCTTGAATCCCAACATACTGTGTTTTTTTACTGATTGTATTATTTTAAAATAACTTGTGTAGAAAGATTTTTTTTTAGCACAAGTTATTTCAACAGCATGCAAAAAAAAAAAAAAAAAATTGGTATAAAAGGAGAAATAAGTGTGTTGTATTTTGAACAAATGCTAATGTCATAAAAATAAATTAATGTAGATTAACTTAAATCAATTAGCTAAGACAAATATTTTAAATTATGTGGTATCACATTAATTAATTAATTAAATAGGTTAGTCAAGTATTAATTATACCTTTTGTCTTATATTGAAATACATACTGAATTTTATCTTGCTTTTTTAACAATTTTTATAAGGAGGATATATACTCTTTTTTTATCTCCATAGTCTTTCTTCTGTTTTGCTTTGCTATTATCTGTTTATTTTGTTTACTAATTTACACTTAATTTATGAAATTTATTTTATGTTGACATTTTAATTGACTAACAATCTTCTTCAGATATTTTACTAGAAAAATTACATATGTTACTATTTAAATATTATCTAATTATTCATTATATATAACTTATTAAATAGATCTTTCATTGCATAACATTTAATTATATTTTGTTTATATAAACACTATCCTTTATTTTATATTAAATTTCAAAAAAGATTTAAATATTCAAAAATGTGCCTTTAAATATTTTAAATTATTCTATATATATATATAATTTTACATACACGTATATATACACCTGAATATGAAAAAATTTGACCATATATACAAATATATTCATATACAGATATTACATTTTTCAATATAATAAAATATCCTCTTTCCACATTTTTTATAACAAAATAACTTTCACATATAGTCTTTAATTTTTGTTTAAATATTTGTAATACTATTTCTGAATTTAAATATATATAATAATTAAATTAAGATATAAAATACATATATAAATTGTTTTATTACTTTATTACAATTTAAATTTTCAAAAATCTTTCTTAAAATGGTTTAAATAAGTATATTTTTAATCAGAAAAATGCATACACGCAGTATATAAAAAAATACATCCATATATTCAAATTCAAAGTTATATCTTGTTTATATATTGTACCCTCACCTCCAGGAAATATATAATTATAATCACTTGATCTAGCTCAGATAAATAACTATGTTTATTTAAAATGTATCTAAATTAGCAATAACTATATTTTTAAGAATATCAATGATTAAATTAACTTAATTAATAAATAATAATATAGTTCTGGTTTATAAAATGAAATAAATGATTATCTAATCAAATCATGAGACTATGAAGTGAGTTTACAAGTGGTAGAGCGAATACATTAAGATAATCTCCCATTGGATATCACCTTAATGGCATAAGAATACTATCCTTATTCCTATTACTTAAATACTACCTTTATAGTACTCTTACATCTTTAATCAAAACTAATTAAGTAAATTACCTTTAAAAAATTAATTTAAATATCTTTCTCAAAACTAATTTAACTCAAATTATCTCAGGTTCTCTTAAAATAAGGAAAAAAATTAATTATAATTTTTGTAATCAAGTATGATAAGGGATTTAATATCATTCCTAATTACAATTTACTAATACTAATAATAACAAATAGTAATACTAATCTTTAATCTATAATTCACTCTCCTATCTTTATATTTATAATGTTATTCTTGTATATCTTATAATAAAAATGTAATATAATTTTCTATTATCCATATGGCATCTTAAATAATATATTTAGTATGATATTACTATCTGAGAATATGTGGCAATCATTACTAAGATAATTTAATGTAAATCTTTGGTAATTATTCCATTACCATCATACTAATACCCTAAGTAAAACTTCTTAAATAAAATATATCAATAAAATATAACTCCTAAATAAAATTTTTATTTATGATGTGCAAATATTATGTCTTCATTATAATTATCTGTGATTATGTAATTGTGATGTGAAGAAATAGAGTCAACACCAAGACTTATAAAACAATTTAACAATTTTATTAACAAACTTAACAATAAAATTATTTGCATTATTTACATTTTGATAGAATTCTATTTATATTCAGGTACCTTTTCAAGACAAATCAAAGGACTTAAAACATAAGATACAGAACCTTTCTTAAATAAAATATTTCTTATTTTTTAAAATATCATTATATAACTTTTTTATTACAGTTATTCCATATTATTACTTTGTAGGTTTTAAAAAATATAGGTAATACTTTTACTATGAACTTATCCTTGTTATTTAGTTTTTAAAAATTATTTATTATTCTGTATAATCATTTTTCAATATTTATGTGAACAACCTTAATTCATCGCATACCATCAAACTAAGCTACTTACTAATTATTACTTTAAACTTAAAATGTCATGTATGTATTAGTGTGTTGTTAAAAAATTATTTTTTGTAAAACTTATGACTACTTTCATTCATTCAACACGATTCAGTCTATTACCTTTAATCGTAAATAAAAATATGCATTATAAGTATGTCTTTTTTTAAAAAAAAAAAAAATTCTTAATAATTAAGTAATATCATTATAAATTCTTTTAAATTATCAACTATTTATTTTATAAAAAAAAATATTATTTTTAACTATAAAGTTTTATGATTCTTTCACTGATGAAATTATGTGCTTATGATTTTTTACACTTATTTTGTCTAATCAACATAACTTATCTTATCCAATTTAACAATTCTCTATTTCCAAACTTATTTATTATTTCCAATTTTAAAACATTTTAAAACAACCATCTTTTACAATGTAATCCAATAAATTTCAATAACACATAAACTAGTAGGCATATGGGGTAAACTATAACTTCAACTTAACACCTTTATCAACTAACTATCATGGGCACAGTGTACATGAACTGAGGTATAACTTATTTGTTTAATAACCTCTTCTACCAAGTATAATGTCCAGGCTATTCATTCAGCACTATGGCACATTGAGCTTTAACACATAGAAAAATAAACACTGCCATGAATATACACAAGATATAGGGCTATGTTAGCTATACTTGTATAAACATCAATATAGTATATTCTTCTTCCCATATAAATAAACCCTACATACAATATTATCCTGGTCTTATATAACCTAATACTAAGATATTAGCATTTAAAATTCACCAATTTACATCGCTAAATTCATTCTCATTTCTATAATAACAAATAAATTCATTTTTAGAATAACAGTCTAACTAACTAATAAGACAAGATTATTTCATTCTTTAATAGTTCTCAAACTTTAGCACAAACAATCAGAATCAGTGTCATATTTTTAACACTTTAAATTATTCAACAAAACATCCAATTCAGTTTTAATAGAATCATATACTTATATTTCTTTTATGTTTAAATATCTTTATGATATCATTAAAATTATGCATATTTTTAAATAACTAAACAAATGATAAATTATGTGTAGGTGTGTGTTTTATTTACACATCCATCTGTACAAAATAACAAACACATTTTAAAATTATTAATAATTTACATTATTACCATAAGTAATTTCTGTTGGCAATTACTTAGTGATGTCATCTGGAGTATGATCTAAATAAACATTTTATTATCATTTATTCCACATTATCACACTTTAAAATATACTAAGTTAAAGATTTATTTATTTTTTACAATAAAATTTAATTACTAAGTTAGTAAATAATTTAATGTTTTCTGTTTCTATGCTATATTTATACTATGAATAAATATTACTATAATTGTGTTAGTAAAAAATTAATTTTAAAACCATATTTACATTAGAATTTCTTACGATAAAATGTTCTTTTCTTGATAATAAGTTCATTACAGAAAGTATCTTTTCTTCTGGTAAAAAACATTAATACACACTTTTGACGTCAATAATCACGCATGCTCCGGTTTTTAACGTTGTAATGTATAATCCAAACTGACAGTTCAAGTTAAATATGGTACATTTACTTTTATTCTATAAGACTTACACTAATATAATTAATATTTTTCTTATCTCCAAAACTTTACATATTTAAACATATATTGTTAGGTAAATATCTAATTTTAAATACTCTTCGTCAAGATAATTTTCCAAATTCTTGTAACTTTTCCATATTTGCTGAGGTTTAATATCTTCTGATACAACCAATATTTATCCCAATATTTTCAAATAACTTAAATTATTTTCCCAAATAATTTAAATAAACTTTTGTATGTCCCGCATACCTTAATGACTAACTTGTAATTTTTTAAAAATAGAATATAAGTCACATACTTGCAAATGGTCTTATATTTTCTAGGAAAAAATCCAATTTTAAAATATTTCCAATATTTCTTCGGAAAGAAATATCTTCACGTTCTAAAATAATTGTTTGGTCAAATTTAAAAGTTTTTTTTTCTTTTAAAAGTATTTTTCCATTGTATTTTAAATAAATTTTCTTCATGAAATATATTATCTCATTTCACTTTATATCTTTTAATGAAAATTTTTTTATATATATATTTTCTCCATGACGTTCTTTTTATGAAACTTAGTCGTAAATCAATATGACCTATCAACACAGGCAAAATTATATGTTTTATACAATAATAACATTTGAATACTTCCATTAAATTTTTTATATTTAGTGATAACTTCTTCATGTTTAAGTTGATGACAAATTGAACGAAAACAAATCAGCTAAGTAAGGAATTATTTAAGTTTTAGCCCTCTTCCTCCATATCATGATCTTGTAATAATAAACTGCTGTATTTTTATAAAAATTGAAGCTAAATAAAATGGATTATTACACTACTAAATACTTTACCGAAATTGTCGAAATACTAACGATGTTATAATAGCACGTCGATAGAATGAGATAACAGCTCAATAATCGTCTGCCAAAATTTAAACCGCTCTTAAATACTCCAGCTGATTCCAATTTTGATTGGTCCGTTAAACAATCCTGACCTCAAATTATCCGGGACCACGAACGTTGGTTTAAAGTTAAAGTTAATAATAATTTACTAAATATTTATTTTTATTATATTATTCAATTCTTACTTAATTTTCACATTTTATTTACACTTACTATAGACTCTAAAATAATTTTTAAAAATCACATTCCAATATTTATTACCATTTCTACCTTTATTTTGAACTTAACGTATTTATTTTCAACAAAAAACATAAATCTGATTTTATTTATTATATTCACTTTTAAAATACAATTTAACATTTATAATAGATAATATTATTCTATTTTCAAACACAGGTGTGTGTCACGTGATTTACAAAACTAAATAAGGCGCTAATAATTTAAAGACTAAAATAATAATTTAATTTATAAAATGTTACATAATCACTATTATAGCACAATTTTAAAATAATTATTTTAAAATTATAAAACCAAAAAAAATACACTTTTCTTCCACATTATTATTTTTTAATCAAATGATTTTAAAAATATAGCCATTAAATACAATTATTATTACTAAATCTATTCGTTTAACTTTAAAGCATTACTTTTAAAATTTACCCTAATTATTATTTATAAGACTTATTAAATCAGTATTTATTATGGCCAGTTTTCCCAACCATACAATCTTATAATGATTTTTGGTTAACTGTTTTCTTACAAATACCAACCTAATATTATACATCTATTATTTTACTTGCCTTTACTAAATTATTCAAAGAATATTAACACACAACATACATCATCTCCTACCCAACTTCAAAATTTAAAATTTTTCAGTAAATTATTAGAAATAATCCATTCTAACCTAAACAAAAGGGTACAATATATATATATATGATTAGTTATTTACCTTTCTTATACTTTCTGTATAATCTTTATTTTAAATTTCATTTATAATTTTTAATTTTACTTAATTAACATTGTAAGTTCATATTTATATATTTATTTACATTGTAATTTAATTATAAAATTCTAAATACTTTATTTTTAATTTTTATTTTTCATTATTTTTTATATTATTTCATAATAATTTTATTATCAAATAATTATATTTTTTATTAGAATTGCAAAGCGGGAGTAACTTATTCAGTGGGAGGTAGTTACTTCCATTTGCAATTACAAATATTTAGAAGTTATGATTAGTTTTTATTACAATAATTTTATCAGATATATATATATGTATTTCTATATATGTGTATGTAGGTATTGTTATATAATAATTCGATAATTTTTTAAAATTTAATTATAATAAAATGATTTATATACTGTATGTTTGGGTTTTTAAAAATAACAATAATAATAATATAATGAAGAAAAAAGGTTTATCACGTGTATATATATATAATCTAGTCATTTTTGATACAAAATATACTGATAGTTTTTTTTAATACTTACATAATATATAGTTTCTATAAAGATCTTTGAAGACGATTGTTAGTCAGTCAAAACATTGATTGGAATAAAGTTTATACTTTGTATAATTAGATATGAAATTAGATATTTAAAATATGGCAAGCCATTTTGAAACCTAAAGAAAGAGATCATAACAAACAGCGGTATCAACAATGACATACAAGCTAAAACATCTCTCAATAGCTAATATGTTTTAAAGTTATGCTCGGCAGGTTCATAACATATGCCACAATACAAAGATAATCAGGGAAGCATTATAATAAAATATAGTGAAATACAAAGTAATATATTAATAACTGAGGAAGATGAGAAATCTCAACTCACTCTAGCATAATTAAAAAAATATTGATATTGTAAACATATGCCATTGAAGTTAGATTTAATTTTTTTTCTTCTATAAAGATCTAAAACAATTATGTTTTTTCAATCCATCTTCTAAGTATTTTGTTACTTTAATCAGATAAAAACATTTAATTCTTATAATTTAAAATGTTCTTTAAAAATCTATGTCACTTAAGATCTGCCTTTGAATGTGAAATTATAATATTAAAATAAAATAATAAATTTAATAGTATTGTTCATTAAATTAAATTAGGATATCTCAGGACAATATGATCTCATAAATTCTTCTGATTTTTTAGATTTACTTTTATGTTGAATGCAATCCTAGTTAATAAAATAAATAAGATATACATTCCCCCTAAGCTAATATGTCTTATCATAATTATGGCAATAACAATAATATCTTAAATAAAATATAACACAATCTCTTAATTTTAGAATAAGATAAAGAATAATCTAGGATTATATTCAGATATTAAGAATGGGTAAGGAATTTTGTACTCATCCTAAACATCCTAGAATAAATCTACTTAATCACTTTCTAAATATGAACTAGGTTTTTGTAAAATTAAATTTTATCATAAAATAATAAATGTGATCTTCAAATATAGAAATAACTTTCGAATAAATATGTACAGTAATTTGAAATAAGCAAATCAAATTAATTAAAGTGATCCAAATTAACAAAACAAATTATAATACTTTATTTAGCAAATACATTTTTCTTAGATGTGTACTAATGCTTAAATAATTCAATAAAGTGATCTCTTATTAGTTTCAATGTCATGTACTCTTTTAACAAATAACTTAAAATAATTGTATAATATTTTATAAGCATTTAAATTTTAATCAATATGTGGAATGATTTCTGTTTGATAAGTGGAATGATGTGAAGAAATAACTATGATAAATTTCATAAATAATAAAAACAAATATTTATTTACAGAAACTCAAAATAAAATTACATATAATCCATATTTGAATCCATATAGCCAAAAGTTTTATAATGTCACTTTTTCAAAAATGTATAGCAGAAGGATTAAAATAAAAATTTGCATCATGTTTTATTAAAATAAATTTCCATTGGATTAAGCAAAATCAATCCAGCATAATAAAGTAATTTCTATTGTTTATATGATCCAAAGTCCTCAAATTATCAATTCATTCATACAATGATAATAATCTTCTTATCGGTAGTGTCCATTTTATAAATATTTAGCCTACTCAATAATAATAATAATATTAGCTTACCAATCCAGTGATGAAGGAATTATAAGATATATGTATATTGTCTATTTATGCCTAAAATAAACTTTAAAATTTTTAAATTAATTATTTATCATACTTAGTCCTGATAATTAGCAAAGCTCAAATATAGGACTTACACATTTACAATGTATTATTCACATTTAAGCCAACTAAGAATGCTATAGAGGTAAGGTAGAATTCCTCAATACCTTGATAAAACCACTAAAAATGTCAGATAAAGCCATGGTAAAATCTTACACATGCTTTATTAAACATACTATAACTACAAACAAAATCCATCTTCAATAATAATAAAGTAAGGCAAAGTGAAAGTATGATAGCATAACTTATAAGATGCACCACTTTTGAGGGCTAATAAAGGAATCTAGGATTTTGTCACTAGTCAGGAAAAATAATGAGAATGCACATCAGGGACAAAATATTAAATAGAAATTGCCTTCAGAATAGAGTCTAAGCTATAATCCCTAAAAAATATATGTAATAAGCATATAAATGCTAGCAAGACAACAAATAATGAGAGACAATGCTACCACCCCTTTTTAAAGATAAGCTAACAAAATAATGATGGAGACTCACACTGCCATCTTTTAAATTACTGGCATATATAAGTACTTCTAAAATAGAGAGAATAAATCTGATATCTCTAACAAATATACAATAGCTAACATGTGAAATATGATAAATAACAATTATTAATGCCAAATATGGCTCTATTAACATTAAGCAATAAATCATAGAAATATACATCTACTTATTCAGCTTTCAGCATAACAATATACCTTCATAAATAAATTATTCATATTTTAAATAGGGAGATACATACTATTTTTAAATTATATAAATATGATAAAGTACTATTCTGAGAACTGTAATCTCTATTTCAAAATATATAGCATATAACAGGAAAATATTATGCACATTTAATGAAAAATCATAATACAAATAAATTCAACCTTTTACCATAAAATAAATAAATTAAATAATGTCCTGCTTCCTTATTTAATTATTCTCCATTAAACTTGAATATGAAGAAGAATGTTGGTAATAACATCTTGTCGACACCAAACATATCCATTTTAAAAAAAAAACAATATAATTAAGATATTAAAATCTATAATATAATTATGCAATGTTGAATCATTTCTTTTGAATATCCTTAGTAAATTTTAAATAGTTCTGCTAACAGGTATAGGATAAATTTATAGCTATTTATTAAATACATTCATGGATTTAAATTATAATGAATATTCATAATAATGCAGTAAATATATCTTAAATTCTTGAACTCAGGTTTTAAATTAATTCCTTATACAAATTATTCAAATTTGTAATAATATGAATATTAGCATAATTATGTACTTCTGATAAATAGCATTTAATAATATTATTAAATAATTGTAGGAGAAAATATTTAATTCCAATATCATATCTGTGACCTCAGCGGTCTCCATAGTAATTAATGCTTGGAGAGAAGAAATAACTTACAAATTGTAAACATCATTGCAGTCCTTTATAAATCTTTAAATATAGAAAAGTTATTTAAGTTTATTAAATATAATGTTATTTTGCAGGTAAATCTATATTTCCAAAATTTTATCATGTGAAGTATTTTTAAATTTCACATATTATTCATTAACCCACTTATACTTCAAATGACAGAGAAATGTCTTTTGGCCAATTCACCCTCTGGTGAATTTTTCTGTTAAGTATTATACGATAAAATGCATGTAAAATTGTATATTTTATTATAATAAATTTTTTTCTCGAAAAAAGTGTGAAATTCAAAATTCCCACCCTGACATGATCAGCCATTATGTGTTGCCAAGGCTGTAAAATATTTAGCATTTTACGACATTGAAATTTACAATGATCCAAAAACCTGTTTATTTGTGAATTTAGATAAATTTTTAAAATAATTTACACTATTTATTAGATATCAACAAATATAAATTATTAATAGCCTATTTTGACTTGAAATACTTTATTTTCAAAAATATAATATTATATTAGCAGCTAACATAAATATGGCCTGAACCAAATTTGGAACTTGCTTTGATGTAAACAATCTACTTTTATTTATGAGGAAGAAAATAATCCCAATTTTGCAATAAATAATTGTTCATTCAAGTTTTTAAAAATGATTTTATAAACTGAAAATAATCTTTCTAGAAATGATGATGTAATATTTTTATTTTGATTACAGCCTCATTTTTTTTAATATTTACAGAAACAAAATGTGAACATTTAAAATTATTTCAGTAGTAAACAAGAATATTGATCAAAGGAAGTTAAATTTATTATTTTCTGATAAGCAATAATCATTTTATCATATATTTTAAGATGACAAACTGAAAATAATTTTTTTAGAAACGATGACATATAAAATCTTTGTTTTGGTTACATCCTTATTTTTTTAATATTTACAGAAACATTTAAAATTTATTTCAGTATTAAACAAGAATATCTATCAAAGGAAGTCAAATTTGTTATTTTCTGATAAGTAATAACCATTTTATCATATATTTTACATTGACATGTGAGACAAAGAAGAATGTCAGAATAATGAAGTACGAAATGGTTAACAATTTGTAGTAGGTTGATAGTCATAATTACTCTGCCTGGAGAAAATGATTTATTTTTTTATTACAGAGGGAGAAAACAGAAATAATTGCAATAAGTAAAATTTTCTTGTGCTGTTTTCAATAATAATATGTCTTTTGCTGAAATACAGCACAAATAAATTATTTATTGATGCATAAAATTATTATTAGTTTAACATTTTTTGTAGATTTAAATCATTGTTAAATGTCTAAAAATATATTTATTATGTCAATATACAGTTCTTATCTTAAATTTTGAAGTCTATTTACTCAGGTAAATAAATGTGTTTGAGACAATTGTCATAAATGAAAATTTTAAAGAAATATTTTTTAATTAAATCCAATATGATACAACTTATCTATCAGCCATATTCACTTGGAATCACTCCATGTAACTTGTTTTTATTCCTTGAATGAAAAAATGCCTCAAAAAATTTTTTTGTGGTCGTATAAGTTGTGAAAAAAACTGATACAAATGTTAAAAGGCATCACTTTACAAGAGTTTTTGAACTACTTGAAAAGTGAAAAACACATTTAGACTAGATCATTGCATTAAATGGACTATACTATGAAAAGGATTCAATTTGTAACACCAAAACATATATACACTTTTTTTTAACAACAAAATTCCATTTATTTTTGAGTCTTTCTCATGCTTTATATTTCTAGCTCTCTGTTTATATATCTATTTTTATCTCTATCCTTTTTCATCTTTTCCCCCACTGCCTTCTTTTTCTTTCACTCTCTTTTTTTCTCAATCTTTTACATTCATTCACTAAGAGCAGGTTAGAACTAATAATTTTTTTTAAAAAATAAGTTTTAACAAGCTGAACAAAGCTGGATCTAAGTTATTGAGGGGTTTTTCCCCATCAACAAATTTCAGGGTTTTTTTTATTACAGTTTACCTTATTGTGAACTACAAATCAAATATTTTTCTATCAATTAATCATTTTATAACATTTGTTAATACAAATTTTTTTTTTTTCATTTTTATTTATCTAGAGTGTGTAAAACTTATTTACAAATTGTTAAACCGCATTTATGTATATAATGTATTTTATATTTCTTTGTCTTTATTAAATATATATATATATAATTATATATTCTAGCTTGTGAAAAAAAAAATATTTTATGTTATTTGTGTAACTCAATACCAAAAAAATTTTTTCTCTCTTTTCTGGGTAATTATAATATTCACATAAATGTTTTGGACATTTATACAGAAAAAGTTGCCTATATATTTTAAATTTAGCTTTTATTTGTACTTAACATGTTTTTGATATATAACAATATTATAATATTGTTATAATTGTTTTAGCAAGTTTAACAATATTATAATCATAGCACTGGTTATAGCCAATTTTACTTTATTTATGAGGTTTCATTTCATCACTGATGATGATGGTCAATTTTTTAATTTTTTGATTGTAATATTTCTTGCTATGAAACCCTTGGAAGTAGAAAAATCTTTTAAATGATATTTATTAGAGTAATAAATATTTCTATTTAATAATGATACAAGAATATAAATGTAGATTTGTGATAAAGCATTTTTTATAAATATTCTGAGTATATGTCATGTAATATTTATTCTATATTTCAATCTTATATTAAAGAATATATCAATCTCTTTACATTTTAAAATGATAAAAGGAAATTCTTCATTTCATCTTTAATTAGAGAAAATTACTAACTGAAAATATTAGATAATGAAATCTTGATTCTTCTGAAATTTTTTATTTTTGAAATTCCAAAGAAAATTTGTCATGTGAAAGATTTTTTTTTCTTTTGCTTAATTACATTTGGGAGAATATATATAAGTATAATACGAATTTTAACAACTCTATAAACAAACAGCAGCTGTTAAATATGTAGTACTTAAATATATAATATTACGTGTGTGCATTATAAATATTTTTTACAAGTAAAATAATGCCTTTTCATATCAATACAATCTCTCAATCGGATCTATTTTAATCTAGTCTCCAAATCCTATTTAGATTAAATAGTCGATTAGTTATTCATATTTTTCAGGGATAATATATTTTTTTAATAGTGAACTTAACCATCATACAATTCCCGATCACAATGCAGATATAAATTTTATTAATCTGAACAACCCTATAAATAAATATTTAGTGATTATCAAATTTATAAAGCTGAGAATAAATAATATTTTGGAAATAATTGTATGTTGGGCTAATTTCATTATTTAGTTTAACTGCTTTTAGAAAAAGTTAAACTTTATACTTTTCCAAGTACATTTCACAGTCATTAATATCACTCATTAGCATACAAAGCAATGTTTCAAGTGATAATATTTTTTACATGTGTTATTGGCTTAACCTCTGACAGTACTAGCCTGGGAAATTGATGGTTTTACTAATCTAAGCTGAATTTAGAAAAAGTGTAAATGAAATTTCAATTTTTAGAATAATAAAAACATTTAATAGTTAAACTAGCTGATGAAAATAATCTAATATATTATTACAAATAAAATATCCTTACTACAAATTTTCATAAAAATAAATAAATAAATGATGTAATAGATCCATAAATAATATCCTTTGTTTCAGTGCAGTCTATCAATTAGGTTATAAATAAATTCACTCTCATGTATTCTCAAAGATTTTACATAGGTAGTAGATCATTCATTGATATTTCATATGGGTTGAATGTTCTATTAACAGCATTATAAGAAAGTAATAAGAGACTATTTGCAAGTCTATTAAAATGTCTCTAGTAAGTCCGACTTCTAAGGAACTTTCATAGTATATGCATTTGAAGATATTACTTCATAAATCATGTATAATCTCAGTCAGAGCCACATCATGGGTAAGAGGTACCTTTGTGCAAATTAAATTCTAATGCTCCTAATCCCTTGAAATAAAATTTATAAATTAAAAATAAAATAAATTCTATAAAATTTCATTTAACAAAAGACACATAAATAGTAGAAAATATTTTTATTTATATATTTTGGTGGCCAAAAAAATAACTTTTCTCTTCACTAAATAATGATATGATTCTGTAAACTTGTGATCGGACTCATCTTTAAGAAAATCCTTATTAACTACCTGATTAATAGAATTTTCAATTAATTTTCATCTGATATACATATGTAATTTATATAAGTAATTATATATTTAGTTTATCTATCTTTACAATATATGTCACAACCCCATTGAGCTTACAAAAAGCATAATAAAGTTGGGGTGACCTATAATAATTCTACACAGCTCATTATTTACAGCCAGGAACTTAATCATATTATACATATTATATATCATTATATTATACAGTCTGTCATTTTAAACTTTCATAATTAAATTGTTTATTCAATAAATTTTTAGAAGCTATTAGCATCCATTGCACTTTTAAGTCTGACTTGTGAAGGATTCTTATAATGTGTTTATTTGAAGATTTTTATTTGATAAATATTTTGTTCACACATATACATATATAGAAACACACACAAATAAATATATATAGAGGGAAGAAAGAGAAAATGTGATTATGAAAATGATGTGCTACCTACTATGCTATTAACAACTTTATACATAATGGTTAGAATATATATATATATTGCAACTAAAACATTTGATAGAAATTCAAATTAATTATATTACAAAGCTACATAAGGAAACAAAAATTGTTTAATTAAAAAGTTTCAATACAATATTGTCAGATAATCCACTGTTGAATAAGGATGGTATAACCTAAACAGTTCCACATCAATTGAAATAATAACATTACTAAACACACCAATGGAAAATCATTCCATCACTCTTGTTACTTAAAAATATATGTCTATAACTGAATCAAATATGGAATACACAACAAATAACCCATGAAGTGATAATATGTCTGATACTGATAAAGAAAGAGGTACATTTTTAAAAGTTGGGAAAAAATAAATAAATAAAAGACAAAAAACATTCTAAAAATAGCACAACAAATCCTAGACAAAAATCAAGATTCTGAATCATTATTACACACTACCAAAAAAACTTAGTTTACCCACTTAATAATAAAAAACTATATTTCTTATGTAGAAATAGGAATTCAATAAAAATTAGATTTCAGCAAAACCGTCACCTCTCAAGAACATTCCTCTTCCATTTCAGAAAATGGTACAAAAAAAAAGTATCAAAGAAGAAAAAAATCAAATATTACATTCTCATCCATTTTTCCAAGTAAGTATAAAAACACAATTGACTGGAAAACTCCAAAAATATTTGTATTCTGTATTATAAGCAAAAATAGTTAATTGACTGTGCTTTATTCTTACTATCAAAATGATTAAACTAAAAAATAGAAATTTAATTATTCTTTTAATATTTAAATACAATATTTAATAAGGCAATAAAGCTAAAGCTTGTGTGGTTAAAAATGCGAAGGCAGGGACCTCTACAGGTCTTAACCACAAGCTTACGCATTGGTTAAGACTTGTAGAGGTCCCTATCTTTGCATTTTTAACTGCACAAGCTTTAGGTTTATTGCCTTAGTAAATATTACTTACGTAATCAATGTGCATTAAATAAATTTATAATTTAAATACAATATAAAATCTAAAACATATCTTAGATAACATTCAGTCTTATTCTTAATGAATTTAAATATAACACAAATTAATATAAGGGCATTAATTCACTTCAATACTAATATGCCTTAGTAACTGGTTCAATTCAAATATAACTCTCTTGACTGAAACAAAATATTCATCACATTCAAAAATAAATAACTTTATTTTAATATATTTGGATTCCTTAAGTTATTGCAGTCTGATGTAGCTGCAGTTGGAGTAGGACTGATTATACACCACAATTCTCCATTTAAACAATTTAAAATTTTATATCTTTATTCCAATATGAGTATAGAAACACATTATCATACTTCCCTCATAATAAACATAATTACGCTATACTTTACAATAAAATGGAATTAATATTGAGATTAATAAGGCAGATAAATTTACTTCATTTCTACGAATCCCCATTCTATAATTTTAACTGGTGATTTCAACATGCCATATTCTACTTTTGTGAGGAAATATTTCCATTGGATTAATGTCAGACTCATGAGTGCAGAAGAATTCTTTTCCACAAACTTTATTTTTTTCTACACCAAAAAACACTCTATACTAATAGATCTTGTTTGCTACTCTCCTGACTTTCATTTTTTATCAATCCAACATTAATACCTGAAAGATTTTCAGACCATCACTGGAAATTAAAATGGAGTTAAACTTGCAAAGTCAACTAGTATTCAGATTTAACAACACTATTAGATTACTTCTAAAATCCATGACACTTGAAGCTGTCCTTTCAGAAATTTACATTTATTTTTAAAAAATAAACAATATGGAATTAAACTCTATAGAATCGTGGTGCACATTTATAAACATCATCAAATCTATCATAAATTTTTGTACTAGAAAAAATAAACCCCCAACTAGATTGGTAAATAAATTGGATACAATACACCTTCAACTAAAAAAATATTTCCCCTTCAACAACTATTTCTTTAATCATAACTCTCAAACGAAATACAAATACACACAACAAATCTTCGCTAATTATCTATTAAAAAGTCAAATATATATATATATATGACAGATCTCCATAATTGTTCAAAAGGACATATACAATGGGTCTTAGTTATAAACCAAAAACAACAATCCCATCATCTATTTTGAAAGATTCAAATGTGATAATTGGAGAAAACACACTATCACTTTAAATCCAAATTTCAAACTTATTCCTATCCCAAACATGCCCCTTTTTGTATTTGAACATTATGTTGAACATCATAGTGTTACTAAACCTGATACTGTCCTCAAGTTAAAAGCATTCCTGATAATACTCATCCAGGATCTTGTGCAATAGCCAAATTCCTGCTTAACTATCTCAACCACTTCACAAATTCCAATAATTTACAATTTAATTAATTATTTGTCCAAACAAATCCAATAATTCCAGAACTTTATCCTATTTCTATGGTTCCCTTCCTTAAAAAAAATATTATTTCCCCCTTGGCCAATTTTAGATCCATATCCATGACTCCACTCCTTCTTAAAATAGTTGAATTTCTTATTAACGATAAAATCCAACCACTCCTTCTCCCTTCGTTATCAAAACTTCAGTTTGCAAAAAAGATTATACTACTTCATCAGTAGCTATTCTGTTTAAAGTAATAATAGACCACCTTAGGTAATGTCAAAAAACAGGATCCATTGCTGTACAATTGTCTATGAGATTTGCATTTGACTCAGTTCCTTTATTAAACTACTACAGCAATTGGTTAAGAGGTCTGCATTTGACTCCGTTTTTTTTATCTAAAGTACTAAAACTAGGAATATATTTATACTGGGAAATCTGGTTATAAATAGACAAGCTTGTGTAACTCCCAATGGAAAAATACTCCCTGGATTTCATCCACATAATTCTATTCTTCAAGACTTCCCTCTTAGCTCTCTCTTCTCTTCACAGCTAATATCAACCCCCTTCAGTTGTTGTTGAATAACTACTATATCCCACTTGATGGTGCACTTTTCATGCTTAAACTATAAAATATGATCATTCCCAGGCCGTTTTAATTATAATCATTTTGATGTGTTTTTTGTAATGCGAAATAAAAACAAAAGAAAATCGTTTTTTTTTTTAATATTATTTAATTTCAAATATTATTCTTTTATTAACGTATACAAATTAAATGATAATAATAAATGTAAAATAAAATAAACAAATTACAATTTGATTCATCTTTTTTAGTTTGCTTTTTATTAGAAAAATCAATTTTCTATCGGAGATTTTTTTACTGGGGTTACAGCTTTTTTGTTGTTGTTTACCGCTATTTTTTATTTCAAATTGAATCACAACTAAAAGTAAAAGTTGTTATGGTTAGGGTTAGGGTTAGTTTTAGGAAACAAATTACAATTTGATTCATCTTTTTTAGTTTGCTTTTTATCAGAAAAATCAATTTTCTATCGGAGATTTTTTTACTGAGGTTATGGCTTTTTTTTAGTTGTTGTTTACCGCTATTTTTTATTTCAAATCGAATGACAACTAAAAGTAAAAGTTGTTCCGGTTAGTTTTAGGGTTAGTTTAGTGTTAGTTTTAGGTTTAGGGTTAGTTTAGGGTTAGGTTTAGTTTTAGGGTTAGGTTTACGGTTAGTGTTCTGTTGTTCGTAATGCTAAAATAAAAAATATCAAAATCGTATTTTTGTAAATATTTTTTTTACTAACATTATAAAATAATTGATAACAATAAACGTAAACTATATTCAACAAAGTATAACAGTAGTCGGAGAAAAGAAAGAAACTAAAACTTTTTTAAACAATGACAAATATATATATAAAATGTTTATAATATATGCTTCTTATGACATTTAAAAAAACAGTGTACAATTCTACTTTTCTTACTGGATATTTTTGTGTTAATGCTCTTTTTTATTTCAAAAATATACACACGGTACAATCTTAAAATGTCTCATGGAAATGTTATGAACAGTACGTTATTTGACGCGTTACCTAATTCCAATTCACTTTATACATATATCTCGTCAACATTTCTTACTTAAAACTTCAATACACTACAGTGTAAAAAGTCTGTTAATTATTACTTTACAAAATCTGAACATTTCAATACTTTAAAATTAAAAAAAAAACAATGAAAATAACATTTCCATCCAATTAAAAAAAACACACCCTTTCCCCAAGCCATAACCATTTATAAACTGTGCGAATTGGGAAAATGTATTTGCTGCGTAAACATACATGCTATACTGCGATGCAACATAGCGGCCTGCAATCTGTAGTACAACAAAAAAGTTGTATTATAGAAAATGCGGGTTCAAGCATGTCGGCCACGGAAAACGGCATTTTTATGTGTTTTAGCATGAAAACAGCACCATCCAGTGGGATTGGTGGCTCATCGATGACAACCCCCCTTTCTTTTAGAAATAGAAAGCAAATTCCAGGAATACATATTCCTATAATTAACCAAACCATTAATCACACATTTCCTATATGGATGAGTTAGTTATTTTCTCCCATCAAAAAACCTGTTTCCCTTACTAGACACTATACTTAATAATTATAGTAATAATTTTTCAATCCACTTTAATAAAAATAAATCTTCTATTTGGAATATTCTCACAGGTAAGACCATTCCTTCCAATTTTTTCTGTACTCTTCATAAAATTTTTAGGTTTCCCAATGCACTTCTCATATAATGCAATAAAAACTGCTATTCAAAATCAGCTTGTTGTTACAATAGAAAGCTATCAATGCATTATTCAAAGCATACCTTTCAATATATGCTAAGCCATCACTAGTCTACATTTTAATATATTCTAAAAATAATTATTTCTTACCCATTAAGAAATTTATTTCTTCATTAAAAAATATATATATATACTCCGTTATCACCAAACTAATCTGAAATAAAAAGGCAGTAACTCTAGCAATAGGAAATATACAAAAATATATTAAATTCAATGGGCTCTTATTATATGGCATTTCTACCTTTTTATCTTCAGAGAGCCATTAATGAAATGACTAAATTAATTAGTCTCTTCCCAAATGTTAATAGTGTCATTCCTGTTAACCCTACTGACATTCCACTATCTATTAACAATAATTTTATCAAAACCTTAATAATTCTCATGAGTAAACACTACTCTCTCACGTAATCTATTTTTAAATAAAATTAACTATTGGCAAAAATATAAAATTGAAAATTATAGTAGTATATCAATTAATAGTCAATCTTTTTTGTTATGTAATAACAAATATATTATAAAAAAGTTCAGATATTGGCACCTGGAATCCAAATATCTGGATTTCTTAATTAAAATAAATGTCAATGCCTTTCCTATTTATTATTTTTTCTTCTACAAGCAACACCATTATGTGCCCTCTGTCATAGAAATGAAGAAACATTGGAACACTTTCTTATGGATTGTTCTTGTTGTATTCTTATCACTAATATGATTTATTCAAGTTCACTAACAATCAAGGGAACCTCATAAAAAATATACAAAGTTGTCTTTTTCCGAATATAAGAATTACTACATTCATTCTTCACTCTCTGTTTTCTAAGATATTGTCTAAGCTCTAATCCCAAATTTCATAATACTAAATCACTTTTTAAAAAAAATAAAATAACATTAAGACCAGAGATCAAATCCATGTACCAGCTAAAACTTTGCAGTTACATGGAATCTGATCTTATTAACAACAACCCAGTGACTTGGTTATTAAATATATTAATTAATATGCATTAGATATACATTGATTATTGCTCAATTATATGAACATTTATCTTATTGCTTTTCTACTTGAAATCTCTTTTGTTTTAATAAGACTTGTAAATAATCTCCAATGTATGTAGTAAACCTAATAAAGTTAATTTAAAACTAAGAAACTAATCACATCAATTGAGTAATAAATATATAAACTGCCTAAAAAAATAAAAGAAAAGTTAGCATATACATTTAATCATATTAGCAAATATTTTGTAATGGAGTAGTAACAATAAAATGATGAATTGCAATGTAAAGGATGAAAGAAAAATAGTTTGGATTGTGCAAGCATTTTGAATTGCATAGTTTCTAAAAATCTAAAGCATTTTGAACTCTTTAGTTTGGTTTTTTACAATAGAGTTTTAAATAAAATCTTACACATTTTTATAGTAAATTTCATAGCAAAACTAAAATTGATATTAAAATTTTGGAATTAAAAATATTTTAGAAGTTATCATTTGAGGTTTAAAAGTCAGCATTGATTTTTTCTTCCTTATACTAACTAATGTAAATAAAAAAGAAAGAGAAGGAAAAAACTTTTTTTCATTTGTATATGTATCAAAGCATAATATAATATTTTTAAATTTGTTTCTACAATATGTAGTGAAGAGAATAAAAAAAAATGCTTTCCAAAAAACATGTTATAGTAAGAAAACAGTTCAAATCTTGTAACTAGCTGATGGTGAATTCATCATTTGGAAAAAATGTTGTTGAACAGCATCAAGTAGGGATAAATAGATCTGAAACAAATAACTAAGGCATTCCAGCCAAATCTGCTTTAGTTTATTTGAAGATTATACCTAGAAGAGAAACTGCTGATTACAACTTTTCCATCATAACTTGAATAGCTGTATTTTGCTGACCATTTCCTAGAATTTGTCAATAACTATAATAATTTTATCTAGTAGAAAACTATTTACCATGTATGTCTAGATAACCAAAATAATACTAGCCAATACTTGCTTTAATAATGCTGTGAAGAAATAAATAAACAGTGCTGTGAGAACTATCCTAGACCTACTGATACTATACCTTATGTAGTATACCAGTACTCAAAGAAAAGTATCATCTTTGGAGGAATTAACGAAGACAACTGTAAATATATTAAAAGAACAATATCTGCAGAAAAACATGATTTGGAACTGTTTAAATATTTAACATGGCAAGATCTTATCAGGACATTATAAGGCCTAAACTTTTTATTATCATTACATTTCATATTTTGTATACACATTAATAGTTGTGAGTACTTTTACAGCAATATTTTATGAAAACAACTGACAATC
Organism: Epiperipatus broadwayi; assembly: GCA_028023455.1. Classification (NCBI taxonomy): domain Eukaryota; kingdom Metazoa; phylum Onychophora; class Udeonychophora; order Euonychophora; family Peripatidae; genus Epiperipatus; species Epiperipatus broadwayi. The sequence goes on from JAQFVV010012449.1 coordinate 1,631,121, forward strand.
ATGGATGGAGTGCAGCATGAGACAACTGCTATAACTCAGAATCCTCTCATTGTTAATATGTTTCTTAATTTTATCAACTATAAAATATTTTTGCTGTGCTTGGATTCTTGGCTCATGTCTGCTTCTTTCTTCTTTTTATCCAGTACATATAGCTCTCTAGAATAAATCATCCCACCCATATCAGCTATTTTTTTTTCTTACTGGTAATTACTGTTAATTAATTGTTTTTTATTGGTTCTAACTTAAATTAAATTTTGTAATTACTATTAATTGGTTATTTTTCTGTCAACATCAGATTATACTATTAAATAGATTTACAAAATAGATTTATATATATACAAAAATTTGTTTTTGAGTTTTAGAAACTCATGTTTAAACAATATAATGTGAACATTATATAATCTTTATTTAATAAATATAGTTTTACTTCTGAATATTATGTAAACAAAAAACACTTATTTATAAGTAAGTTTTAGTAGAGAAGAAGATATAAATTAATATTAAAATCTATATTTTTGGAGCATGATAAACAATCCAGACACAACTTCACACCTGCCAATCCCATAATCTTATGTTCAGAATCAAACGATCATAAAATAAAAATAAAAGAAGCATTCTACGTTAATGGAAATATCCATGCTATCAACAGAAAAGATTCTTGCTTTGAGATCTTTAAGAAATGGACTAAGTAACATTAGCTTATTTAAATATTTGCGTGTATTTTATTATGCATTTTATGATGGCTATGAATATGAAGCATGGATCTTCAAAAACGTTAAGTCTATAGATTTTAATATTTAATTTATATCTTCTTCTTCACTAAAACTTACTTATAAATAAGTGTTTTTGTTTATAATCTTTATTTGTATATTCATATTCTCCTTCATGTCTTCTATAAGAAGATATAAATAGTTTATTTTTAACTCTTTTCTATATAACTTTTAAGATATGCTTTTTTATAGTTTTTGTTAGTTATGACTTTGTCTGTAATAAAATTCAGTTGCTTATTAATTTTTTGTAGTCAAATAAAAGACAATTTTTATAAATATATTAAAAATGATAAATTTCATTTCTCTATATAAGAAAATTTTTATTCATAATCCTACATTTTTTCAAAAGTTAATACTTTTTTTATATAAAATGATTTCGATGTTGAAGTTCAGTCATCATTTTTATAAGCATATATTATTTATACATCCATTTAAATAGACTATATAGCAGAAAGTTTTTTTTAACTTTTCTTGCTTCTTTTTAGCATTTTATAAGAATGACATCATATAAATAAATTCAAATATAAATATTTAGAAATTTTATAATAGAATATTCTTTTAAAAAGATAGAGTTGGATTTTGAAGATTTTCTGGTATTTTTTAATTGTTGCAATTTTTTTTTCTTCACGTAATAAAAGATAATGTTAATCAATACAGGAGTCTATAAATGAAAGTGTATATATTTTTCCAGCATTAATTTTTAGACATCTATCAGATTAATGTAGAAGTTGTTATTGTGGCATCAGTACAGTATATTTTGATGCTGAAAACCCAAGCCATTGTACTTTTATTATCAAATTGTTCTTGCAAGTTGTTTGTACAAGTTATTGCTTACAACTGAAGTTGTTGTTAGTGTAATGTCAAGATTTGTTATATTTATTTTTGATTATTAGCTGTGAAATGTCATATTTAGTTTTTTCTTTTTTTTTTATCATTGCTCATATGGTTTGTTGGTGATATTTAATAGATTTTGTATAATTTGATTTAGATTATTTCTAGCTATTTCATGTCCTGAATGAGAATTGTTTTTTTTAATCAATGAAATATAATGGTACTTATTTATAATCTTGTAACCAGAAACTTGCCATGTTTTTTTTATTTATCCATTTTCAGGGGGCTCCAATATGACTGACTAGAAGCTGTTGTATTTAATATTCCTTTTTATTTATATATTATTCTAAAAATATAAAAATACATACCAACGTATGAGAATTTATTGTAATTAAAATAAATTTAATAGCATTTAAAATTTAGTAAACAAAATTAAAAATATAAGGAAACAACGTAACAAATGTGGGTTATTCATGTTGACAGGTGGAATTATCTAGTAGCCTGCAACATTACAACAAATGCGTCTTCTTCATGCAGTCGACAACATATAAATTCTTCTAAAAAGGAATTCATCTATTATCACTCAGTTCTTCTGTCAATGAAAGATCACAAATTTTAATCATTTTGACAAAGTTACAAAAAATATATAACAAACACACTCACCAAACAACCTTATGCTAAATGTAAAATAATCACAACAATATTCCCAAAGTGTTAATGTTTTTAGTTATAGTCTATATAAAAAATAATAATTAGTTAAATCTTGTGAATGGAATGTACAAGTGATTTATTAATATATTTTTTTAACTTAACAGGAATTTATAAATGGATTTCTTAATATTTTTTAAACTTAACAAGTAACACGTTTGGTTAAATATTTTTGAGAAAAAAAAAACAATCAAATATTTCAATGCCCCTGAAAAGTGATAATTAAAAAAAAAAAAAAAACTTTAGTTAGCTTCCAGTCACAGGATTATACATCGGTACAAATGTAATTTTCTTGTGACAGTACTAGATGAATTTGCAACTTGGCAAATAATTGGAGGATCATATAAAATAAGTTAAACTATAATTGAAAAGGTTGTATCTAGTAAAAGCTGTAATTGTCTCACAATGTTATTTTTTTAATATCATCTAATTAAGTAATTTTAATGTTTTATAGATGTAATGATTTTAAATTTGTCCTGCTACAAACGCAGACCGATTTTTAGTCTGCTTGATTTTTCTATTATTTTATTTTGAGTCAAATGTGAAAGTCATATTCCAGAACATTGATTGAAATCACAGCAGAAAATAATCAATGGTATTTTCTTTTTTGCCCTTGGAACATAGTAATCCTAAATATAGTTTTTTTGGTCACACACACACACAAAAAAAATGTGATCAGAATTGTTCTTTTTTGTTATTTGTTTGCTTTGTCAAGTTTTTTTTAAATCCTTCTGAAGGAGTTCATATCTATTGAAATATATATAGAGAAGTTAATTTTAAATTGTCATCATTTTTAATGAAGGCAATTTAATTACTTATATATAGATTTGTTTATATTTAAAAGAAAAATATCAAATGGCAATTAATTTTAAATATTTTTATAATGACATTGTTTTTCCAGAAATGTCAATCATGGTTAATAAAAATAATTGCTACTAATTTGTATTATTGTGTTTTTGTTTTGTTTGTTTTTTTAAAAAAAAAAAACTTGATTTAAGTGTGAAATACAGAGATGAATTTAAAATAGACGGGATTATTTATTAGTTTAACATTGATTTTATAATTAGTCTAAAATTATTAAATACTGTATTAAAAATTAATTAAGTATGCTTATTCTTCACAATTAATTAAAAATAAAATATCTTGTGGTTCTTGTCCGTCATATATACATATATGTATGTTTGTGTCTATAGATATTTTATATGGTATGTTTATATAAAGATATATGTAATGCCTTTTTATGTTGCTAAAATTTAAATTTTTTTATAATATATATAATCTATTAATATTATAATATTTTCAATTTTTTTTTTAATTTTTAAAAACATTTGAAATTGTTTTTAAATCAAAAAATCTAGTTACTATAATCAATTGTTATAATATAAAAAATTTCATAAGTACGTTTTTTTTTTCTAATTGTTATGTATGTAATGTATATTTATCACTGGAAAATATCTAATATGAATAATTTAAAAATACATGTATTTACTAATCATTGTTATTTAAGTTAGAAACTCTGATTGTTTGTTTGTCTGGATAAATTTTGAACTCAAGATTTAACATAATTCTATCAAATGAATTTGTTTCAAATTTTGTACATTTTTCATAAATTGATGGCAATGCAATATGATAATGAAATATTTCAGATCGGTCCTCTAGTTATTTTACTGTAGAGGGATTGGTGAAGCAAATTTCAAATATATTGACGTTACTTCAGTAAGTTTTCAGTGATGCATGCAAGAGGACAGTATATATATATTAAAAAGAACAGTTTATATTAAAATGTATTTTGAGCAATAATTTAAAATTGAAATATAAACAATATTGATTGTAAAAATTTCGTTTTTTTAAAGTGTAATTTTTTGGGCTAGATTGTAAAGGTTGAATTTTTAAAACACTTTCCAAATAAACAAAACTATATTATAAATAATCTTTAATACTCTAATTTTACTTTGACATATTAAGCAGATGGTAATGTTTAGAATAATTGCAAAAAAGTATTTAAATGTTAAACACATAAAAAAAAAAAATGTATAAGAAAAATATTTTATAATAAATGCTTTTATTTACTTTGGACTAAAAAATCAAAAATAATTGTTTTCTCAACCACAATTGAGGTGTTTATACTTAACTTGAAGTAAAAACATGGGTTGATGAGAAATTAATTCATTCAATCTCTTATGAATTACTTTATTTTTGAATACTTCACACTTTTATTTCAAGTTAAATATGAAGATCTCAATTGGAGTTGAGGAAAATTATTTTTTGGCATTTTAGTCCACAGTAAGTATAATTTATTATGAAATATATATATATATTATTTCAAATTTTTAAAAATATAAACCAAATTAGAAAGTTTTGCATATATATAAGCAAATTGGATGTTCATTTATTAAGTTATGGATAACTTATTAGAGTTATCAAAATGTAATACAGTACCTTGATATTAAAAAAAAATACTTCTGTAGTTTTTCTAAATTAATAATGATATTGTTTTCATTGAAGATTTACCAAAAGTAATTTAATATGATAGATTTTCCTTGAATTGGTTTTGGCCTCTGATAACTGATATTAGCCAAAAGTTTTTTTTTTTAGTATATGTAATTTGGGAGATGCCTGCTATTTTTTATGATTTTAGAATTGTTTTTTTTTTTCATTTGGTGATCAATTACAGCTTTGATCTACTCCATTTTACTGCAGCACAACTTATTTCATGGTATTCAGAATATATTTTTGTTCTTCAGCAAGTTTCTATACCATGTTATTCAAAACATTATTTTATATAACATCATACGTAGTATAAACTTTTTATATTCATTGTTTTGTGATTGCAAGCTTATAGACTAGTTAACATTTGATTGTTTTTAGTTAGCCAGTTTTATATTTATTATTTATCTATAAGTTGATTAAAAGTTTGTGTTGTTATTGTGTAAGTAAATGTTATGAAATTTATAAAAGTTGAACTCAGGATTTTTTGGTCTATTTATTCTCCACTCCATCTCAACCAAGCAATACACATGATCACACACATGCAAAAAAAGATACATGATCCCCAATATACATATTTCATGCAGAACCATCATATATCCTTTTTGTATGTGTGTGATCGTGTATATCAGTTGCCTAAAATGGAGATGAGGATGACACTGAAAAATCCTGAGTTCAAATTTTTATAATTATATGTATAAAAATTCATCTAAGCAAATTGCACACTGCAATAGAATTATATATAGATATTGTAACAAGTATACTTCCTTCTTAATAAGTAACTACTAAATCTTTTTTTCCCCTCTGAATCATATTTAATTCCAAAATTATTAATCTTGAAACATTTACTTAATAGTTTTTTGGGGGAGAATATTTAATATAAAAAAAACTGGTTTATATTAATTCTCCACTCTAGACTGAGCATCTATTTCCAGTTTAGCTGGGGTTTTTCAAGAGTAAAATTTATTAGAGTGTTAAGATTGATATCATGTCTAATTAAATGTGTGTTGGAATAGTCATATGATATTAAAAAAATATCTACTTTTTTTTTCTTGAAAATTATGTTGAAATTAATAATAGTTGATTCATTTATTTATTTATTTTTCATATTTGAATTTAAAATTTTTTTCTTATGGTAGTGATTATTGTATTCCAAAGTTATAGTGTCAACTTCTCAGGAAGTTGTTTCACATGAAGATATCACAATGTATATTTTGTATATAACTACAACTCTATCTGTATGCACAAGTATGAAGTCTCATTGACTTTCTCTTTTCATTTTTAATGTGTGTAGTTTTTAACTTAATTATAATTTACACACTACAATCACTCTGCAAAGTATGCATATATTATATATACATTGGGATAACTTTAATTTGAAAGTTGCCTAAGCCACCAATAATCATCCATGTAAATATAGCAGTCTTATTTCTTATGTTAGTAATTTTACATCAATGGGAAATTAAAATGAATAATCAATGTCTGTCTCAGATAAATTAGCCTATTTCATTATGGATCAATATTGAACAAACTGAGTCATTATTTTAATAATTAAATCTTGAGGAATAAATCAAGTATATAATTGTGAAAGTGTGAAAATAATAAAATGAGTTTTATATGACTTTTCCTTGTTTAATATTTAGTTACATTGAATAGGTTGATTTACAAAAGACTTGATTGATTATTGATACTTCAATTTATAATTGGTCAATGAACATTTTTACAAATGTCAGAAAGCTACGGCCACATTTTAAGCAGCAGACAAGAGATATTGCTCAAAAATATCTGCATCAGTATCTGGTGTAGTGATTTGTTAGTTGTTTATGTCATGTAACAATGAATGTTTTAGGCACCATAAATGTAATCTAGCTGAATTTATTTTATATTTCTATGAATAGTTATTTATTCTATTATAAAAGTTGTACATTATAATAGTATAGACTTCAATACATTATACAGCTATATACTACTTTAATTTTACTTTTTTAATATATATTCTTGTGTCTTTACAGGTGTTCACACAGTTCTACAAGATTTGTTACCACCATCTGTCTATTTTCGATTCAACCCTTATTTATCTGAAGATTTTCAATTGGATGAAAATGAACCTCAAAAAATTGAACAACTACAGCAGGATGCCCAAATGTATATCCATAAGAATGAACATAAAGTACAAGCAGCAGCAAATCAACTTAATCTGAAAAAGACACTGCCTCAAAAAGGTTTAGATTGGTTAAAAACAAAATCAGATATGATCATATAATTAAAGCACTTTACCATATTATGTGCTTTTTATGTAATTATAATTCTTTAAATATTTTTGCAAGCAAATAAATAATTTTAAACCTTTTACATTTTTTTAAATTATGTTAAGGAGTCACAGACTATAGCAAACTATTTTTTTTTATCAAATGTTATACTTAATCATAGTAATCCATTATCTAGTTATTGTTTCTTGTCTTTGAGCAGAGAACTTAATCTATAAAGTATGTATAAGAAGATATTCATTATAAAACAATGACTTTTTTTTTGTATCATCAATTTAAAGCCTATATCATATTTCCATTGTAATATTGTTTGTAAAGCAATTTATTTATGATCAACTTTTTTTTAGCAATTCATATTTTTGTTAATTTATTTTAAATAGTAGTTATTTAGAATTTTTTATATAGTTCTTTTTATGTATATACAAAAATACAGAACAGATATGTGTATAAGTATTTTTCATTATTTTAAATTCTGGAGAAATACTCTTCTCATTTTGTATTGTTTTATATGTCATTGGTAACTTTAATTATCAATGATTTTATTTATTTATTTTAATTTTACAAACAATAGTGTTTTTAAAATTTTAATGTTAACTTTCATTGCAAATGCAAATATTTTTTTAAAAAAATCTAAATAGCGATTATATATGTATTACGCGTAATATATATATATATGCTGTATTTAAAAAGTTAATATCAAAACATATATATCAATTTAAAATAAAATAATATACATCTCAAAAAGAGTACAAATAAACATTGCAATCTTAAAAAAAAAAAAAAGACAGATGGTATTTGTCATTTTAATTGATAAATTGTAATTTTAAAACTGTATTAGAAATCAAAATTTAAATAAGTAAATGTATCACTTATCTTTTTTTTTTACTTAATATCATTCCTGATATTTTCAGTTATTTATTTTTCTAATGTACATTAGCCTGAATTTTTTATGTTCTATCCCATTTTATAAATATTAAAAGCTTTTTTTTTTCACATTTATTAATGTCAAAAGACATAATCCATTTATATGCTTTTGTTTATACTTTCCAAAGTATAGTTTGTTTGTTTTTCTATCTAGAATAAAAATAAATTTTGTATTTATTATATGTAATATACAATTACTGTACTTATGAACATCAAAATTTTTATATGCTTTTATAACTATTTTATTCTGATGTTAATGAATATCAAATCACAACACTTCAAGATAAAATCTTGATTTGAATTATTAATTTTTCTTGATAACCATTTCGGGGGGATTGTATGTATAAATAATACAGTTTCTAAGTTCTATTACTAAATTTTATCAAAAGAATTAAATAGAGAATCACACTTAATTAATAAGACAATAATTTTATATATAGATAGATCTTAAAGAACATATGTACTTGCCTATATATTGTGATAAATGTAACTTCTCAAGCATTCCCATTTATTTTTATATTTTCTTATATCATTTGCAATGTTTGTTTTTTTTTTTTTTGTTTTTAAGATTTGTGATGACTGCATTTTATTTCTATATATTGGATTATTTCCATCATCTATTTAACCATTGAATGTCTTTAACAAAAATTTAACTTAATTTAAATTTTCCATTACATTCAACAATTTATAATAGCACCCAAGTTATTATATGCACAACATTTTGAGAAGTATTATTCTTCTCTCTTCTTCAAATGTTGCTGGTTTGGCCAGTGACAGTAGTGGCATTGGAATCAAACCTGGACACTTCAATGTTTAAATATTGAATTTTTAATGTAACACTCTAACCAACTGAGCCATCCTGCCAAAGGCAACAGTCAGTAGAAATTTCATACACTTATCTATGAGGTTTCTTCTGATTTCTCCACTTTTACTTAAGAGCAAAGTTGATTAGAAATTTCCATACATTATGTATAGTTGCACTAGGTTGATTTATGGGATTATTTTCCATTGTCATGCGAGCAACTTCTTTGAATTTTCTTCTTTATACTTTTTTTCTTTATCAAATATGTTTGTATTTTCCCAATTGAACATATTGGTACATACATGGTCTCCTACCCTAGCACACATCTGTTTTCTCTTTTCTTACCATCAGTTTGTACTATTGCAATTGTTTTCAACACTGCTCTTAAGAAAAAGTTGAGAAATCAGGAGGAACCTTATAGATAAGTATATGAAATTTCTACTGATTGTTGCCCTTGGCAAGGTGGTAGTTGCTTAGAGTGTTACCTTAAAATTCAGTATTCAAGAATTTAAGAGTCTAGGTTTGATTCCCATACTAGTACGGTCAGGCTAGCAACACCTGAAAAAGAGATGAGAATAATACCTCTCAAAAAAGTGTGCATATACTAACCTGTGTGCTATTATTAACAGTTGAATGTAATTGGAAAATTAAATAAAGTTAATTTTTTTTAAAAAAATATTAAATGCTTAATATTAGATGATGGAAATAATCCAGTATATAAATACAATCATTCAGTAATATAATTAATATTTTTTGTCTCTTATATAGTTCTCTTCATAGTTTTTTTTTAAATTATCCTTCTTAATATTTTATTGTTGCAGGTTTTTTTATTAGTAGTGCTCATATTCTTTTACTCCTCTGCTTATTTCTAATTATTCATCCTATTTTCTATTTTTTATATCACAAAATTTTTATTTATTAACTGCTCATGATTTTGTAGCACAAAGTACCACATATATTACCATTTCTTTTCTAAATTCATTATTCTACAATATACTTGTAAATAAATGCACAATGAAATGGTATTGACTGCACAAGTTTTATAGTACTGTTGAACTATACAATATTTCTAGAATTTATATGATCTCTTGTCAAATACTATGTAAAATAGTTTGTTTGTTTTTTGTTTTTTTGGGGGGCGGGGGATTTATGAAGTTGTCTGATTTGCTGTTACTTCTAAACTGAATTTATTTTCCACTAACATTAGTGATAAGTGTACTTACCACATAAATACAAAATTTATGAATATCTTTTTTTCCCTACTTTTTAAACTATTGATTTCAGATCATTTTATTATGTATTAAACTTTGAATAAGGTTTGTGTGTATGTGCTCTTCTTATTGAGATCTAAAAGAGGAAAAACATGCATCCAAGGATTTTTGCACTGCTTTTTTTAGATAACTGTATTTTACCTGAAGAATTGCTTGTACATATTTATATTTACAATATTATATATTTGTCATGCTTGTCTATACATATATTTATTTAAACACATATTCATAATTGTACTTCTTAAATAACATATTTATTTTTCTTTATTTGTTTTGTTTTCTAAGAATATTATATTATGTTTTTAAAATATAATAACGTTAACTTTTAGAAATTCATTTTAGTTTATATTTATTATAGTTATATATTAAATATATTAGACAAATTGCAAGCACTTTTTTCAAATTTCTATAAAATGATTTTTGACTAATATAGGCATGTCTACTTATGATATTTGCAGATTATTTTCAAATAAATTTCACATGTTATATATAAAAATTATTTAAAAAAAAAAACAATTGAGCACTCATGTGGGAAATTTAATAATTGAATAAAGCAGAAATATATACACACACATATTTAAATACCCTCTCAATTGCTATGAAATTCCACCAACACCATCTGTGAACGAATATAAAGTCTGAACTTCACATGCATTAAAATATTTTCCTGTATACACATATTTATGTATCATATTTAAGAATTAACTGGAAATAGGAAACTTGTCATTTTTTTATACAAATAGAATTATGAGGATATGAATTAAAGCCCCTATCTTAAGCATGTGAGAAGAAGTATCAAACCCTCATATGTTTTAAAGGGGTCATATTATATGTGCCAATTATTAAAACAAAGCAATGTAAATACTTTATATTTTTAATCTGATGGGATGTTTGTTGTTTATAGATTAGAATACACAATGTGTAAACTCTGTATAGAGGAATGATGTGCATTTCTTAATGAAAGCATGTTTATGCTGTCTGAAAGATAATGGTGGTTGATATTGATTTTTCTGATTTGTTTAAGAATCTTCACTCAAAGTTCAGTATTTAAATTCAGTAATTTGAGGAGACCCATGACAGATGTCCAAAATCAATAATTGTTTTTATAGGCTACATGAATTAGAGTGCTATCATTTTGTAACATGAAGTGTTATCTGGAAATGTACCATGAACTTATTCCCATAAAGAATCTGCAACTTTGCAGAGTTGTTGAAACAAATATCGCCATGATATAGTTGCCTAATCATGAAACATCTTCCACTTTTTTCTTCACAATTAAAAGAAGTCAATTTGATTAATTGTATTTTTTTATGTGTCAATTAATTGGAAAAATTGCAAATAATGATTTGTCTGATTATATGGCATATTTTAATCATCCAGGATCAATATTATGATTATTATAAATTCTGCGCTATAGCAGATACATTTGAAATCAATATCTTTGGAATGATAATTATCTATAAATGTTCTAGTTGTAAAGTTATTAATGGATTATTTTTGTATGCATTGTTATATTTAAATATGTCTACAATATTTGACTGTAATTTTTAGTTTTTGATCACAATTTTTAAAACATCTGTTGATCTTTCTCAATAAGTATTTTTCTAACAGTAATTGATTTCATAAGGTTTCATTTTCCCTTTTTAACTAATAGTCTTTTTCTTTGAAATTACCCATCTTGTATCAATAAATAGTTTAGCAGATTTGTATACTTAGTGTTTCTAGTAATTAGCCATCAACATTTTGTTTTTTAAAAAAATTCATTCTGGTCAACATTTCTTCTCATAGGTTGTGAAACTGATGCCAATTTCCTCTCTGTCATTCCTTACCCCACTCTATTGTTTTACATGCAAAACAAAAAATATTACATTGTATTGCTATATAACTTTTTATGTGTTACACAATGTTAGAAATGTAATACTAATAACAGGTGTTCTCATTATTTTGTTCTATCTAAACATTATTTTTCTCACCCACATTTCTTTTGTATAGAGGAGAAAAAAAACATTGAATTAATTGAAAATTTACAAAAATATTTGTAGTATGCTTTTAAAGAAAATATTGTAGACAGTTATTTATTATTGATGGTAGGAATAAATATTACAGAAAATAAAATATGGATTGATGCACAATGCAAATCTAAATTTATTGAATATATACTAAAATACTATATCTCATGCCGTTTTTTTCTGTCTTTAAAAGACAAATCTGCATTGGTAGCAACAATACATTAATCTGGCCAATGCTATCTAGTAAGCATAATAATTCATAGATCCCAATTTGAATAACTAAAAAATAGTCTGGAGACCTTATTGGTCTCCTTTGATTATTCCTGCTTAAAAAATGGCTTTTGACAGTTATTATTGTTGGCAGTGCAAATTTATCTATCAATAAACAAAACAAAAAAAAAAGCAAATATTTATTATAGTGATTCAGAAAATATTTTCTTTTCATGCTTTTTAATGGCATAATCGTTGTTTTAATTATTTGGAAATAATGCATTTGATTATATACTAAATCAGAATGATTATTTTTTGTTGGTTTGGTATTTATCATAACTGATGTAAAAAAAAAAATTATGATGATAATAAACATTAAATGTTTGAATATCTTTAAACAACTCTAAAAATCTAAATTATCCTACTCAAAAATCAGCCTCTGTAGAAACAAAAATTTTATGTAAAGTATGGCTACCAACTATGTAACTAAAAGGCAAACACTATTGTTTATATGATTATTTTAAGTTAGAAAGGTAAATCTTCTGTTGTACTGCTTATTAATTTTATTTATAATAATTATATTAATCTTATTTATTATATTTTCAACTTTTTAAATTAAAAACATATTAATAGTGCTTTCTACATAGTTGACATTTTTTTCCAAATGGGAGCAAATTACTTTATTATTAATAATTTTTGAAAATATATCAAATATGCTACTTATTAATGCATAATGGCAGCTGTGCCAAATGTCGGAATGTTTACTTTTTTTTTTTCACACACTCCACCCCACACACATACTCTTTGAAGTTGTTCTTCATGCGCTGTCAATTTTGACATTTTAATTTTTTTTTCTTTGCTCTTTTTAAGTTGTTCAGTTGAGTTAAATGTAAATTACTGTTGGTAAATTAGTGACAAATTTGTAAACACTTTTATTTTTCACTTACTGCTTTCATATTTATAATAAAATTATTTTTTAAAAATGTGATATGGATTTTTTTAAAAGCAGTTGTACACTAACTCTTATATAAATACAATTTAAAAGAAAATTTATATTTACGTCAATGATATTTCTTCAAAATCGCTAAGAAAAAAAAAGGTAATTATAGTATCTAATTATTTGCTGAAATGTGAATTTTCTTTTTATTTATGCTAATGTGATTGATCAAAAATTATTCCTTTTTGTTAAATTATTTATGAGACTATGTTAATCCTAGAAATGTAATCTACTGTTTTAATTTTTAATACACCATGAGATAATAGTTAAATGCTGTTATTTTGGATAATATATTCATATTTTATTTGAAAACATTTACTTTTTTGTCTGTTTTGCAATAAAACAAAAATTTAGAACTTAATATGTGTAAACTAGATGGTATATGAAAGTGATGTTATATATTGAAGATGTGTATATCCATCACTCTGGTTAATTAGTTTCTGAAAGTTTCATCTTAGAGATATATAACATACAAAAGTTTAGTTTGAAAGATATGTTGGCAGATAAGTCACTAATACAAGTTCTACGTATATATATATATAATATCAATGAGACGATGAGTGAAATAAGATGTAATGTGTAAATATGCATAAAGTAGATATAATAGAACAGCACAAACAGGGATTAAATATGGTGATATGAAGTCAAAAAACTATATTTTGAAGTAATGGAAATATATACAAATAAATATTTTTACTGATATAATTCTAAGCAAGTAATAAGGAATATGTGATGGCAAGTTGATATCATTCAAAAGCATATGTAATGTTAGATCTGTTTGCATTTAAAAGGTGAATCATGTATCCATTCTGTTGAACAGTCTTAATGGAGAAGGGACATTCACCAAAACTTGAAAATAGAATGTATTCAAAAACACAGTACAACAATTCCCAGTAAAATTTAACATGAATCAAAATGCTTCACTACTATCAAGATAAACATCATTTGCATAGATGGAATATTTATGACTAGAATATCAATTTTCTTCTAATTCAAATGTAGTGATATGGAAATAGTAGAGTCATAAACATAAGATTTGGATAACATCTCACATAGTCTGACTAATCACTTTCACTCTCTCAATCTATTGGCCAACTCTCATCTTTGAAATATGCTAGTGAAACTGTCATGGTTTAGACATCTTTATCAAGGAATTATTTTGGATCAGTCATTTCTCTGCATGGATACATCACAGTCTCAAACAATTTGAACAATTATAGAGATCAATTTTAATATTTCTAGATATTTCTGCCATCTTGCAACATTATTATGATCAAGTCATTCAGTCCACAGAATGTGGGAATGGTGTTATGTATTTTGATACTCTCTTTAATTATCTAATGTAAATATTGTTGAGTACCTGTGAGTGAGAAGTTAATATTTTTTTGCTGAATTTATTTAAATATATAGTTTTAGTTTATCTCATTTTCAATAATATATAAGCTAAAAGAGGCCATCATCTTCAAAACCTCCATATTATATTTTTCTTTTCACAAATAATCATAAGTTTACTTATTAAAACAGACCAATGTATTCTCTTTTTATATCTTTCAATTTATCTTAATTTCTTTTTTTTTTTAAATCTAGCTTGATAAAATTTTGCAACTCAATTTTCAAATGAGTTGAAACTTTGCATACATATATATTCCCAATGACAATATATTTTTTTAAAGTTTACAAACAATTTTAGCAAAAATAAAATAAGTATTTTTTTTAATTTTATATGTACATTGTTGCTATGGGTAACTAAAAACATACTTAGCAAACTAAATAAGTCTAAAAAGTAAAGGGGGGAGGGGATGCATAAACACATCAATTTTTTTTAGCTTTCACAAATAAAAATGTGAGGCAGTCATATTTAAGGATAGAAATGTTACTATGATCCTGTAAATAAACTTGCAACTAACTTTCACTTTTTTGAATTAATACCAATCTATAATATAAAAAAAAAAAAAGATTTTTTTTTAATCTGATAAATAGGTAAGCATTGATACAAGAAAGTGGCCATTAGTTTAACTAAATAAATTGAGTTTATGAATATAGTTATTACATGTTAAATCTTTTATTTTAATTTGAAATAACTTAGTATATTATTAATGTGATAGAGCAATATTTAATTCACTTTTTAAATTTTTATTTGTGGGGGGGGGGGGTAAAGTTTCTAATTTTATAAAATATACTGCAGATTATATTATTTCTTTACTTAGATGGTGTTTAATTAATCAACTGAATTTATTTCCCCAATCTTAGTTTTTTGGTGCTTATACTGAAAAAATAGGAATTAAATAAAAACAACCATGTTAGGTAAGCTCATGATAATCTTAAAGCAGTCTTATCTGCTTTCCTATACTTTAAATATAGTAACTTTAACAATTATATAAATTAGAATTAATTTTTACATTCCATATCAGTCAAAAGCATTCGTTTGTCAAATGTTTTGTAGGAAAATGTGAAGTAAGATTTTTCTTAATATAATAAAAATAACTAATATGACATTGGAAATACAAAACTAATACAATCTATTTTTCCACAAGGGGGTGTGGATACACAATTCCTTACATTTAATAAAATTTTGAGAGCTCAGAAAACAGTAACAATAATTATTTTGATCTGCTTCATTGAATGATTGAGAATATCAAGCTTGGTTTGTTTGTTGTTGTTTGTTTAAACCACTAAACATCATATGATGGGTATGGAGAATTTTACTTGTTGTTTGTTTCTGTAAAATTAAAAACTTTTTTAATTTACTAAAAATAAAATTACTGTGATTCCAAAGTTAATGTAATCTATGTTCTAGGATGTGTGTGCATATGACCCAATAATTCATTACATGATAAATCATTAAGCATACAAAAAATTAAAATTTGAAAAACAGTGATTTATCAAATATAATATCAACCAAAAAAAAATGTATGCACAATGCTCAAGTTCTATTTTTTTTTCTTTCAAATATTCAATCATACATGCTTTTAAGCATGGTATATTAAGTATAAAAGTTATTTCTATTTTTAATTTATATAATTGTTACAGTTGTACTATTTTAAAGTTAAGAATCAGAAAACAGGTAAAGGAGTAAATTAAAACAGAACTGTTGAGTGATGTAAATCTGAAGATTGGGTATGGTTGCTGAAACATATACTGCAAAATTATGTTTTATATTGCATGAACTTTTTTTTTTTTTTTTTGCAATGATAAAAATAGAGTTGTTTGTCATTTTCTTGCAAATTAAATGCAGTCAAATTTCAATTAGATAATTATGAAATAATATCTTGAATGACCTATTTTATGCAAATCTAGCATTGAAATTGTCCAGAAATTTAGAAACAAATTTGTTGTTAAAGGTGAACCAATCCCTGTGATGTCAAAATGATGATTGTTAGTATATTGTTAGCTATTAGAATTAATTCAATATTTTTCCTGCCATAAAAAAATACATGTAAGCATTCCAGAGATTTGGAGAAAAATTTGAATTTTTGTAAATTACTAGCAGTGTTATTGAAAAACATCATGCAAGAAATTGCAATAGCAAAATTCTATTCATTTGATGTTGAGTGGGCTGATCTGCTTCATTTGGCTTTGGATAGCAAAATCTCATTTGGTAATAATTTGCAATTATATAAATGAGCCTTCTTCATTAAAACTGCAGTAAAAAAAAATTTATAAAAGAAATCATAATAATAAAAAGTAATTTTGTTCTCAGTGTTTTCTGATGTTGTAAGGAAATAATGGTGGAGCAATCCAACTGAGATATGTAATCTTATCCAACAATACTACCATTCACTATAATGATTTGGAGACTATAAATATTTGAAAGTAAAATTGATAATGAACATCAGTATTTTCTAAAAAAAAAAAAAATACATTAGCTTATATTTTGTAGATCTATAAAAAAAAATTACATTTCTGAAAATCATTAAGACTTAATTCGGGTCACTAAGTAAGATATATTGTTTTCAAAACATTTTCTTTTGCAAGTTATTGTTAAAGTATTGTCAGAAAGAAAAGAATATTGATTCGGTTTTGAGTAGCAAAAGAATTTGCAACAATTTTGGGTTTAGGTTAATTCATGAGTGGTGTTTATGTATTACTGACTTCAGAATTCACATTACTTGAGAAAAAATGTCTTGGGACATCTCAAACGAAGAAAATTAAGCAAGATAAACTAAAATCTAGGAAGCTAATTCAGAGAAGTAAAAGAAAGCTCTTATATAAGATATTCTATTGAAGAATTTCAAGCATGCTTTGCATTTGAAGAATCAATTGCTAAATACAAGTTTTCTTTTAGCATTAATAATATTAAATTGTTTTGTGAAAATTTTAAATATTTTTTTTTACTTAAGAATCTACAATGACTTGAAATTTGGTAACAGAAAAAGGTAAAAGATTTGTTCAATTTTTCTGACATGGTGTCTTGTATGAAGCAATATACAGAATGTCTAGGTCTGACTAAGATTTTAGTTTAATGAACTAGGTAAACAAACTATAAGTTTAGCATTTGAAGATGTTTACAAAAGAAGCTATCAGACAGTGGATTTATAGATCTTGACAAAATCTCTCATGAATGTCAAAAACACCAGACAAATTTAAAGCAAGCAGACTTCTTTGGATAAAACTGAATGTGGTGACAGATAATTACTTTTTCATGAATAAAATTTGTTAACAAATGAAAATACTTCTGCATATAATTATCAAGAATTTATAACATAATCAGTATGTCTAAACTATCATATTTCCATAATTTAAAAAAAATTTAAGATACATATTGATGTGTAATGTTTTGCCTTTTTTGATAAAAATTGCTGAATTAATATTTATATACATGTTAAATGCCAATAATTAGAGGTAATATAAAATAATATCAAATAAAAACAAAAGTTAATACATGCACCAGAATAAAAGTTATAGGAAAGGTTCTCTGGTTTTAAACTGATCAAGTGATTATCTTGGTGACTAAACAGTAAAAATTTCCAATATTATTAGTGAATTAATTATTCATTCATATTGAATATTGTCTTTCTAAATTTTAGGTTGCAGATTAGCTCTTCAACAGAGTTAATGTTATCTTCTGTAATATGTAAAACCCATCTGTCAATATGATCTGTATGTATTGTGCTTTTGATAATGTATTATAAATTCTAATCTATACCTAACCATTCTCAGTATTGATCAGTTATGTGATCCATTTTCAGATATATAATTAAGCAATGTAAGTATATGATCTAAGTTTAATCTGTGATTAATTTTATTATTTATATTTCTATATTTAGTAATTTATTCAAGATATTTATATTCTAATTCACTCTATTGAATTTTATTCATTTTAAAAACTCATTGAATATAACTTTTTTTTTTCGTCTTTAGGTTAAATTTTGTGCTTTTATTTAATGCCGCTTATCAACTTTGTAAAGCATTATTTGCGAAAGCAATCACATAATCTGCAAATCATATTTATTCTGAATAATACAAGAATAATAAAATATTAATAAATCTGAAAATTCTTAAAAAATAAAATTCGAGAATTCAAAGCTTCATAGTGTTGAAAGTAGATGAATGGAAGACATTTAGAATGGCTTTTGTAGCAAAAATTAAGATGCTCTTATTAAATCGTTTTTGAATATTTGCAATTGTCTAATTATTAAAACTTGTATTCACTATTTTCAACTATTGTGAAGCCATGGTATGATGACTTTTTTATGTTCAAGTTCAGTTTTTTTAATCTATAATTTCACATCACTCAAGGAAAATTTTTCTCATCCATCCATTTTATAAACATTTGGGTTTTTTAGGTCTTTTACAATGATTTTTTTTCCCATGTGTCATAGCATCAGCTGGGAAGTGAATCCGCTAACCCGGGATAACTGCTTATAAAGCAGCTGTCATTGACCTCTCGACCACCAATGCCTGACAAAGATTTGAAATCCAGTTGTTCATTTATGGCAATCTCTTCTAGAGAAATCCAACTCTCAGTATTTTAATCCTCTTGACTGCACTAGCACTGTGACAGTTTTAAATATTTCCTCTGACTAAGATTTTAATATTAAACTATTATTTATTAAAACAATAAATTTAACTTTATTTGATCAATATTTTTGTTTAGAAATTAAGCAAATTTTAAAAAATCACATTTGATTTATACAAAATTGAAAAAAATTACCTTTTAGCCAACAAACATTTTTCATCATCAATGGTCAGGAAAAGTTGTTTCATTTCAGAAAATGAATAAAATTATGTTTTAAAAGTTTAAATTTTTTTAATAATTTTTACAGTATTGCAATATATTCTAACAAACTGTTTGAAATGACATTTTAGCAAAAGCTTTCACAATTTGAATTGTTAACATTATAGTGAAAAATATTAAACAATTAGTGTGCAAAAATAATCATGAACTTTAATAACTTTTACAAAAACAATCGAGTTTTTAATATAAAATATTTTTTCAAAATAATATCACAAAGTTTGAGACTTTCAAGAAAGACTACAAGACCATCAAAGTGGAGTTTAAAAGTCTTTGAGTTGCCACATTTTTAATTATCTTGACATCTATTTTTTTTTTTTTTTTGGAATTGAAATATTAGAATTAAATATATGTGATTTTAACAATAATTTTAAAAAAGTTAGTAATTTCTCTCATTAAATAGCAAATTAAATTTTGGGATGCCTCATTGATAAAATTAAGGAAGTTAATACTTTCAATGAAGTCAAAGATACCTGTTTATTTTGGTTGTATATTTGCTTTCAATTTTTTTTTTTTGTCATTTGCTGGTTGAAGTCATTTTAGATCTTTTTTGATGCATTGAAAGCAATATATGAAACTGAAAAAATAAGATCACAATCCTATTAAATCTGGAAATAATGATTTTATATGATAGCAATGATATTTTGAATAAGTGGAAAAAATATTTTGATTCTCTTGAATACAAGAATAGAAATGATTTTTAGTAATTATCCATTTTATTAACTCATTTAGATTTGGCTTTAACTTTTATTATTGCCAAAATAAAATTATTCAAAAAAAAAATCTTAAAAATGGAAAGGCTGCTTGGTACTAATATCTGGAGAAGTTTTAAAATATGGAAATATGTTAGCTTCAAAAATACTAGATTTTTTTTTAGTAATATATGGATTTATAACATTGGTATCACTTGATATTAAGGAATGATATTGTTTCAATTTTTAAAAATAAAGGTAATTGCAGTAATTATCGTGGAATACCATTGTTATTCTTTAGCAAAGGTAATTTTAAAGATTTTGTTCTATAGATTATTTCCAATTGTAGAAAATCAAAAAGCATTAATAGACATTAATTTGTTACCAGGAAAATGCAAGAAAAGTGTCAGGAACAAATGAACAATTTATATATCGCATTTATTCATTGGGTCAAAGTATTTAACTCAATTTGATCAAACTGGTCTGTGGCATTGTTGAAATTAGTTGTCCACTAAAATGTACTCATATCATACAGTTTTTACATCATGGGATGAAAACTAGTGTTAACAAGATGTGTACTCTATCCAATATTGTTTTTGATTTTTATACTGATAATTATACTTGTTTGTAGATGGCTTAATGAATCTGGGATCAAAATGCATTAATATGTTTGGTGGAATTTTTAATTTGCAGCAGAAGTGAAAACAAGAACTCCTTGCCAGTTCAAAAGGCATCTGTAGAATGTATTTAATGTATGAATATTATATATAATGGTTTTGTTAAGATTTAAAAAAACTTTCTTTGTCAGCCATTGGTAGAATAAACAACTTCAGCAACTTTAACTTGCATCTGTTTACTTGAAAATGTAAATCAATTTAAATATGTTAACTTTTAACAGAAAAGTGGACATATGTTGAGATGAGCACAAACTTCATTGAACTGCTGTGTTTTTAACAAGTTAAAAGGGGGAATTCTTCATAGTGAAATTATAAGTATACTACTGTGTGGAAGTGACACTGAGAGAAATAAATTTGTGCTCAGAGGAAAAATTATTTAAGAAATAAATAAGAAGAGGCAATAAAAAATGATTATCCTAATAAAATTATGTGGAAAGAAAAATATTGAAAAGATAAAAAGGAATTTGAATAAAAAGAAAGATAAGGAGATTATATATAGCAGTTATAAGATATCAAAAAAATACTTGTTTAAGATTATAAATGATATAAATAAGAAATATAGAAAGGAATTAATTTATTTTTGAAACCAGTATTAATTTAGGAAATGTGATAAAAGAAACAAAAAATAGGAATGCAAAAAATAGGAATTGAATTGATAGAATTGAGTGTTTAGATTGAAAAAGAGATGGTAGGAATATATCATATATAGATACAACAAAGAATAAATTAAAGACAAGGTTGAAACAACATTTGAGTGATAGAAATTCAAATAATATATATAGTAAAGAATTTGGACATATAGATTTTAAGATAAAATGTTAGCAAAAATACAATTATATATTGAAAGAATGATAAAAGAAAGTTTATATATAAAGAGGGGTATTGTTTTTAGAGAAATTGAAAAAGGGATATTGTTTTTAGAGTAATTGGTTAAGAGTATAAAAAGGAAAGAAAATTATTGGTATTTTTTATGTATATCAAAAAATAAGTATCTAAAAGGAAAAAGTTTGGAGAGAAAAAATAAGTAAGTAAATGTAGATTATATAATGTATATATAAAAAGATGTATTAATAGATAAAAAGGAAATGTTATTGTTTTTATGATAAGGATATATACATTTTTATAATAATTAATATTTTTTTTTTGCATATTAATATTGTTTGTAATATAAATGTGTAATTTTATAGAACCTTGAAAATGACTGTCGAAACATTGGGTGTTAAATATATATATATGGTTTGATAAGAAATAAAGTTTTTGAAAAGGAAAGTATATAAAATGATTGTTAACGGAAAGAACATATTCTATTGATATAACTTAAGGATTAAATAAATAAATATATAAATGCAGGTTTAAGCCTGTACAATGTATTAACTTAAGGATTAAAAAAAGTTTCATTTAAGAATGTTCCATAAAATATAAATGTTAAGATCATAAAATCATTCATGTTTAACTTGCTACATGTGATACTATAGAATCCACTATTATAAAACCCTAACTTTATTGGATTGAATATGTGAAACTTGAGTATAGTTTTGTGGGAGACGTGGACCCTATTTATGTTATAAAGTTTATGATGTGTAAAGTTAATTGCTTTCATCAGAAGATATGGTTGGGGGTAGATTACATTGGAAAGATATAATTATTATGTTGGATTTATATATTTCAGAAAGAACAGTTTTCTGCAGAAGTTAAGCCAGGACACAAAATAAAAAAAAAACAATAATAGACTATCAGGTTTTATCTGTTGGACATATTTATGGCTCAAGCTTAGTCTATATAATCATTGAATAAATCAATCATTATTACTACTATAATTTTAACAGTAAGTCTCTTTTTTTTTTCATGTCTCAAAGCATCGGCCAGAAAGCGAACGCGGGACCACTGCTTGTAAGACCACTGTGCTGACCACTCGGCCACCAACGCTTGTAAATCATTTTGAATTGTAAAAGAATAGTATTGACATTAGAAAAAAAAGTAATTATAAGGTTTCTTAATATATATATTGGAGTTGCTTTCTAAAAAAAACTTGATTTTTAAATGACTTGAGTCGGATATATATTATGTGGGAGATGAATTCCAAACTTTAAATTATATGTAAAAGTGTGTAGGCTTATGAATAGGAAATGTTTATTATACATAAAACTGACACAGTATAATTTATTATAATTGCTAAATAATAATTAGAAAAATACGTTATAAAATTATTGATATAAAATTTATTACAACTACTGTTACAGCTGTCGTTTAACATAAGTAAATAAATTTTTATGTATAGAACGGGAGTGCGCGTATTTTATTTACAATTTTTCGTTAATCAAGAGTTATGAAAAAAACTGCTCTCATAAAACAATTTAACTTTTCAAAATAACTATTGAAAAAGTCTAAAGAAACTAATCAAACAGGTTTTTTTGTGTGTGTGCTCTTAAAAAATGTTATTAAAAAGCTAATAGGACTCATTACAAGAAAGCACAATAATAAAAAAAAATTGCTGGAAAGTGGTCGAACATCACTACTAAAAAGGCAAATATATATACAATATACTTTTTAATTACTAATGTTTTATTTTTTAGATGATAAAGAAACAGATAAATACAAAACGCTACAACTATATCCAAGTATTAAAATTAATAATTATTGTTCAATACTTAGATTTGTTATATGTTTTAAAAGCAGTATATATAATAAATCACAATATAATGAATCTGAAATCAACTTATGAGTAAGAAACTTATCCTACTCATACAATAACTTTTAGATATAAAAGTTGTATGTATATGTTTCTATTTTCCTAAACATCAGACTTAAGTAACAACCAGTACAGCAAATAATTATAGTATCTATAATGTTGAAACTATGTAATGGTAGGGCTAAATCGTGACTTAATAAATTTTTTTTTTAAACAAAAATGTGAAAATATTTGTATTTAATTATTTTGTTTATTAAAAAAATTAAACAATTGTATTTATAGTATTTTATGATTCATTTACATGTATGAAAAATGTGTTTCAGAAAAAAATTTAAAATGTGAAAACACATTTAAGTTTTTATATAACTTTAAATGCTTGAAGTGAAAGATCAAAAGAGAGAGAACTAGTATCATTTATTCCACAGTGAAATTGTAATGGAGAAAATATTCACAAGGATAATTAACGGACAAGTGGTAATGCTTTTGTAATTTTTCTTCATTTATCTTGTGATTAAGAATAGTTACATACCTATTTACAGGTGAATAATTGGATCATTAATACTCTAAATCAGCTATTAAAAAAAAATCTTATGCTTGATGTGGAAATTCTCAATTGACAAGAAATTTTTCAAGTTTACCAAGATTTAAACCTCAATTAATGAATGGTATGGCAGGTAAGATACTCTAGTCATTAAAACCTAACATTTTTTTAAATGTAAGAATATACAAGCAAATTACAATTAAAGAAGAGTATTATAAAGACAAATAAATCATGCCATTCAAAGAAGTTTGGAGAGATGCATGTTGGGAGTAACAAGAAAAGATTGAAAATGCAATATATGGGTGAGAGAAGAAATAGGTATTACTGACCTCATTGAAAAAATTAAAAGACTGAAGTGGAGTTGGGCTGGACATTGCTAGAATAGATGATAATAGATGGACAATTGAAATCGTAAACTGGATTCCAATAGATTGTAAAAGACCCAGAAAGAGACCACATGTGAGATGGATGGATGAAATAAGAAAGTGTGCAGGGGTAATGTAGAGAAGAGAAGCTAAAGATTGGAGAAGATGGATTGAACTTGGAGAGACCATCCTGTAGTGGATTGATAATGGTTGATGATGATTATAAAGACAAACATGTCATTAAAGAAGATCAAGTGTTCCAATTCTCTACCTGGTATTGCACTTGCCATTTGATAAAGAATATACTGTACACTAAAATAAAATGTTCTCAACACATCTCAACAATTTATTATTAAGCATATTTTTAGAATAATGCAAAACAATTGATTAAAGGTATAATGTAAAAAGAAGAAGAATGTTGTAACAATATGGATAAAGATGTAATTAATGGTAAAATTCAAAAACTTTGAAACTATACATCTGGTTATAATACTAACAATTGGTTAAATTGATCACTCCGTGTGTAATTTAATATTAGTTTTTCCGAGATGTTCAATACCTTTTAAATTTTTGATATATATGCATGCACAAATATACTTCCAATTTTTTTAAAATGTTTAATATATATGTGCATCCACGTACTATTTCAATTTGAGCTGGTTTTTTCTTCTACAGTGTTAATAAAATTTCACACAATTTATATATTAACAATTTTTTAATACTCTATTATTCTTTACATGGATATTTTTTAAGAATATTTTTGAATGAAAAGTATATTTTTATAATTAATAGTATATAAATTCAAGAAAGAAATGTGTTGCATATTATTCTTTATATCGATTTTTATAATTTTTTTTTCATATGTCAAATGCGTTGACCAGGAAGCGAACCCAGGCCAGCTGCTTGGAAGGCCACCAAAACATATAAATTTAACATGCTATATTTTTCTTTACAATATATATCTTTCCTTTTTTAATGTATATCTACACACTATATATATAATTGATTAATTCATTATTACTAATTTTATACCAGGATCATTATTTGGAGAGGGGGGTAATTTTTTTATATAGAGTTATTATTTTAATTTCTCTTTTATTTTTAATAAAACTTAGCATTTAAATAACACTTTCATTAAATATATAAATTAGACGAAAAAAGAAGTATATATTAGATATTTAACTTAATGCTGTTATTTTAATTTTGAATGGCGTAATTTAAAGGAATAAATAAATTAATAATAAAGGGATAAATTATAATGTTAGCATGGCATAATATTAAAATATTAGCTAAAAAAAAAAAATTATACTAAAATTCTCTTATGACCATGGTTTCATCTATTAACACTTTCATGGATCAAAACTCTGAAACTTTTAATTGGTCATGTGACAAACTCTTTGATAGAAATATTTTCATCTTTTAATATATCTTAATTTTAGTTTCGTTTTCAAAAAGTATATTAATTATTTGTAATGTTAGGAAAGTAAACGAAAGTTATTTCAAAAATATATTTTTTTTTGTATTTTATAGAAATATTCAAAAGCAGAAAAATCAAAGAAAACATTAGGAGCAAATTAGAGCAATGTAAATGTCATTTAAATCCCTCACAGATTTGCCGTTACTAATTTTTTAGGAAAAATCTTAATGTTTTCCTCAAAATAATTATACTTTCAGCATTTTATTAAAAAATACACCAAAAATACATTATAATGCCAGAAAAATATTCTAAAACAATCTTTGTTTGAAAATCAAATAAACAGCTTGGAACAATCTAACCTCTTGACAAGATATCAAAAATTGCTGCTACGGCTGGTTTCTTTTTCAATTTACAATCGTGTAAAGTATACAATTTTTTAATAAAACCTTACTACTTTTGTAAAATAACTATATTTTCATTAGAAATATTAGATTTTATGAAAATTATTTATAATATGCACGAAAAATAATAAAAAAAAACACTCTAAAACATATTTCATTTTCAGCGGTGAAAAAATATTTATCAAAATCATCAGCCAATAAAAATTGAGAATAGATTATCCAACCAATCAGAACTGGCCTTTTTTTGTAAACTTTAAACACTCCTAGTATTGATTTTTTACTTGTAAAATAATTTAAGAGAGGTCAGCATCTTACATGCTTTGCTCTAAGCTCAAAATCGAATGTAATTTTATTATTGTAGCTTATAAAATGGCTGAGTTAGAGCAATCTAAAGGTGACGATGCAAATTTGCATTTTGGGCTAAGAAAGTGTTAACAAATATTTCCCAAGTAATCAACAATATATTAACCACTCATATATGTAAATAGAAATAACCTTCCCATAAATCACTTCAACAATACCCACCTTTAATACCAAAGAAAATTTTCATGAATTCGATGGCCTCAGATTCAAGAAGATTTATCATCGGAGTTTCTTTGACTTTTAATTTTTTATTTTTTTTATAAATGATAACCTCTGCGCTATCAAATAATATTCTATGACCTATAATCAGTTCATGAATATACAACACTGGATTTTGATAATTATTTTTAACTCTTCTCTTATGAACTTTAACTCTTTAATTAAGACAATTTATTTTACCTATTTAAATTTTACACAACTGCAAGAAATCTTATAAACTATACCAGGAATACTTTTACTGACAATTGATTATTTTGAATTATTTAATAATGAATTTAAATAAAAGCCTTCTAAGAAACTTTCATACCATCCAATAAATGACTATTCTTACAAACTACCCTATAAATTGATACTTAAATCATAAAGAAACTTTTTCATTAACATTTAAATTTTTATTAATATCAGGCCTATAAATATCTATTAAATATAATATTTCTAATAAATTCATGATTATAACCCAATTCAGTATAATCAGAAGAAATTGACCTTTTTGAATATAAGCATTGTTTTAACAATTATTAACCCTTCTATTCCTATAATAAAGAAAACTTTTATGAGTAAAAATTGAGAAATATCAGACTATCATATTTCTTAAACTTTTATGTTTAATAAAATGACTACAAGGCAAAGTATCATCACTTAAATCTGAAAATTTAACAAATTCAAAAATACCTCCCTCCATAGTAAAATTAATCAAAAGCAATTCATTCTATCAAAAAAATCTTTTAATGTATCTTTCTGAATAATAAACAAACAATCACCAAATAATTTTAAACAAACAGAAAACTAATTAATAGCATTACTCTTTAAAAATCAATATATATATAGAACACATTAAAAAATAAATGATGACCAATAACTCCCCCTTCTTTAATTTTACAAATCACATTATTAGGCATAGAATACATGAAATCTAATAATAAAATTATAAAAATATTTTTGTTATTTTATTGCAAATTTAAAAGTTTAAACCAATATTTAAATTTTTTTTTTTCATAGGATGTCATTCAAAATGAGAAAGATATATTGATAGAAAATACCAAATTGGTAGTACTAAAATAAAATTACACTAAATAAGAAACTAAAAAGAAAAAATATATACTTTCCACAAATTTTGAAAAATTCACACTGATGACACCAAATTGAAAGTGACCAATCATGAAGATGTAAATAAAAGTCTCCAAAAATTATGTACAGGATAGTAAGATGAATATATATATTATAATCATGAAGAAATACATTTACAAGAAGGAAAACATCTCATGGTTAACAAAAATACCCAGGTTTGTTACCAGTATTTGCTAATATTTTTAATTTTTAAAAAATCTATATTTGCCTCCTTATATTTTCAAGAAAAAGACATAAAAAATAAAATATTTATATGACTGTGTAATATAATATATTAATATTGTGCATTTATGATAAATAAATAAGTAATGATGTGATTGTAACAATACTAACAAAACACTATTAATATGATACTAATAAAGGTAATCATTGTACATTTATGATAAAGAAATAAATAATGGTGAGTCCACTAGAGGGAGCCAAGGACTCCAGATAACTCTGTTTCTAGCTTCCCATTTCATTTCCTTTTTTCTAGTTTAGGGAATTAAATTACTCTAAAACTATCCCCATTAAAAACGGGAGTTACTTAGCTCTCTTTTCATATACAAGCTATATCAACAATGTAATCACAAATAAGAATAATTTCAACTTTTATAAAAAATGCTATGTAAATATATGGCAGCCATTGAAATTACAAAAGATTTCTACAGAGATTTTACCTTTTAATGAAAATTTTCATTTCACTTAATTTTGTTGAATGAATGAGAGAGTCTCGTTGTTGGAATTTCCCCCAGAGGCCTAAATACTAGTTCTTTTGAGGGAGGGGGCTGGGATGAGGGTGCTGTGGTAATCATTACCAACATTGGTTTTTCTCATTTACATGATAGGAAAAATAATATTATTTGTGGCGATTTCTTAATGTTATCATCATAAATGATTCTATCCAAGTATTATTGCAAAATAAGTTCCAGTTTGGCCTCATGATTCTAATTGCAAGAATTCATTTTATTTAATTATATTACTTCCAATGTTGTTATTGATAGAGCTGGCTTTTTGCTGTTCATGTGATTTTCATGATGGATTAGAATGGTTTCAGCAGAGACATTTTGAAGCTTGGACTTTTTTTTCCTTGTTCTGCATAGTTTTTTCATAATTTTTCCAAAGTATTCGGGATTGCTCTCTTGTGAAGATATTCAAGGCCATTTGGAAGAACTAAACAGTAGATTGATTTTGTCTGTATTTTATGTTATCTCCAAGTGTTTTCTTATTTCTCAACTTATCTACTGCAAATCAGATTTCTCAATATTGTACTCCTAAAATACTATTCATATTTGAATTCTAGACTTTACAAATAATTCCTAAGTGTCCCTTTTAATTAAAATTTTCATTACACTCAACTTTGCTGATTGAATGAGAGCCCCTGGTGGTTGGGAGGATCCCCAGAGGCCTAAATCCTGGTTCTTTTGAAGGGAGAATTGGATGAGAGTACTGTGGGGATCATTACCAACATTGATTTTCTCATTCACAAGTAAGAAAAAAACACTAGTCATAGCAGTTTTTTAGCGTTATTGTTATAAACGATTTTATCCAAGTATTATTGCAAAGTAAGCTGCAGTTTGGCCTAATGATTTCAATTGCAAGTGATTTACCCTACTTAAATTTATTATTTCCAATGTTGTTATCTCCAAGTGTTTTCCTATTCTCAACTTATCCATTGCAAATTGGATTGCTCAATATTGTACTCCTAAAATATTACTCATATTTAAGCTCTAGATTTTACAAATAATTTCTAATTGTAATATTCATTTGTCTTTAATGGTTAATCTTTTCGTAGATTAATGTTTTGAGTTTTCATGGGTTGATCAATTTCTGGAAATGCTGTGGAAAAAAAAAATTCAATGTGTCATTTCAAATCTTCATATTACACTATGTAAATCAATATTTACATTGTAAAACATGTTATAATCAATAAAGTCTCTCTTTTATAAAAAAAAAAAAAATAATGGTTTAATTATAACTTCTTTTTTTTATATCAATATCATATAAGATTACTTTTAAAACTTTTTTGAAATTTTGAGTGAGTTACTTAATTTATTGGATAAATTTAGTAAAGGTAAAAAAAAAAAACTTAAATTGAAATATAAATTTGTGCTCTTTTAGTATGTGCTTTACCATATATTTCACTCCCTATCTAAAGCAGTGTTTCTCAACTGGTGGACCACAGAAAAATATGTTAGTGGTTCGCAGAAAGCTTACAAATGTGTTCATATTTATTACATATTTTTTTACAATCTTTTAAATTTTGACCAGTTTTCTTAAATTTATCTTTAATTCAGTTTTAAGATTTTTTGTTTGTTGTTTTATTCATAGAATTAATAGAAAATAAATAATGGAACAAAACACCACAAATTTTTTTTAAAAGTGTCTATTTCCTAGTATCGGTCATCTCATAGTAAAAACTATTGCTTCATTAACAATTTTGCACATATGCTCTTCATGCAATAAGATGGACTTTAATATGTACAAAAATAACCTAATAGTTGTCATGTAGTTTGCTGTAGCCAATTGGGATTGCCCTTGCATTCAGTGATAGGAATTAATATATAATATGTGTGTACTATAAATTAAAGTATAAGAAGTACTTGATATTTACTTTTTTGATAAATTTTAGCCATTTAAAAATGAATAATTAAAAACTATTGCAGATGTTTTTCAAAAACCAAATATAAGCACTTTGAATGCCAATAAAAATTGTATTTATTCACAAAATGATTTGACTCAGGCAAAACAATCCTGATTATTTAAAATTTGTTTTCATTTCTTGATGTGAGGCAAGAAAATTTACCCAGACTTCAATGCATTATTTGCAGTGAAATTTTATCCAATGAATGTATAAAACCAGCAAAATTAATGTGTCGTGTACAAATCATACATTCAAATCTATAAAATAAGCCACTGGATTTTTTTGAATATAGAAGTATTTAATTGAAAAAACAAAAATCTTTTTAAAAATTTATTTTAGTCAATACATCTCTTGTAAAACCATCATATTTAGTTGCTTTAAGGATTATTATATGCAAAAAGCTATACTCTATTGTCAAAAGCTTAATGAAAGCATATATAATAGTCATGTGTTCTGAAATCCTAAGTAAGGTTGCTGGAGATCCAAATAAAACCCCTATCACTTTCTAACAATACTATTGGGCCACAGTGGGCAATGGACTGGCTCAGCATAAATATGTATACACAAGATCTACAACCAGGTTAGCTCAGTGTTTGCTGGCCATCAGCAGGAATGCAGCCACAGGTTTGAGCCCTCTAGGGCCAACATCATGTGCACAGAGAGAAACAATGTCAAGAGGAAGGTCAGGGAAGCATGTTTCATCACCAGCGATGCCCGAGCTATAAACAGAAAGGACACGTGCTTCGCAATTTCGAAAAAATGGATGATATAAGTGATTTGCATATAGTTAACAATATGAAAAGGACTATGAATATGGAGCTGCAAGGGCTCTGAAAGCACTAAGTCTAAAAGATAGAATAGATAAAAAAAAGCCTACTAATTAATAAACTTAAAAGTTTCACTGTAATGCAATTAGTTTTAGCGTATTAGTAATTACAAAATAAGGGTGAAATAAAAATTGTTATTAGTAATGTAGATTTAGTTAATTAGTGACTGATATTGAAGATAACTCAAAAACTTAGCAAATCATTGTTCACAATTCAAATATATGATTTTACAGATGTTACCCATAAAGCCATACTTTTATGTTATATTCATTATGTTGATTATGAAAGCAATGATATAAAATAAATAAAAATTTGTTGTGTTGAATTTCCTAATCACTCAACTAATTGGGATATATTTAAAGCAATTGATAATTACAGTGAAAGGAACTCAATTGGAAAAATTGTATTGGCTTATGTATGATGGGGTGACAAATATGACTGGAAAACATTCAAGAGTTGTAAAAAAAATTAAAGAAGTAACAGCTGACAAAATGATTTTTACTCGTGTTATACACAGTGAGCACTTAGCTGCTAAAAAATTGTTTCCTGATTTGAACAATATTCTTACTCATTCTATAAAAATAATAAATTATATTAAATGCAGCAAACTAAATTCAAGACTATTTTTAAGTTTATGTAATAAAATGGGATCTGGTCATGAAAAGTTACTACTTCATGCAGAAGCATGGTCACTGTTGAGAGGGAAAATATTAACAAAACTTTATGAATTAAGAAAAGAAGTTGAAATATTTCCAGAAACAAAAAATTCAAAATTAAGAAATATTTTCCATGACAACAACTGGAGTGCTAAACTGGCTTATTTGTTAGACATATTTCTTTAATAAATGAACTAAGTTGAGGCCTGCAAGGAAATAGCACTATTTTTGATTTGTGGAATAAAATTGAGATATTCAAGAAAAAGTTAAAACTCTGTGAAAGCATATAGAAGAAAAAAAACATGATAAGTTTTATTCATTTTCAGAATTGATAAATGAAGATAATATAAATATCAAAGAATTGAAAAATACTGTTTATGATCATTTAACAGGACTTTGTTATGTGTTTGATCAATGTTATCCACAGGAAGAAGATACACAAAAGGCAATATGTGGATTTCAATCTGTTTATTCAACAAGAAAATGATCTGATTTGGAATAGGAAAAAATAATAGACTTAAGTTGCTAAGGCATATTAAAGTTATTATTTAATTTGACAAATATAACACAATTCTGAGTTAAAATTAAAACTGAATATCCAGAATTACATGAAAAAGCCTTAAGAATGTTATTGCTGTTTTTGACCACATATTTATGTGAATCGACATTTTCAATAATGACACTCATAAAATCAAAAAGAAACAAATTGGTTATTAATAAATCCAGCTTTGTATTTAGCAGTCACAAATATATCTCCAAGACATAATAAGCTAATTACTGAAAAGAATTAGCAACAATCACATTAGTGTTTGGTTTTAGAATTATGTTTAGCTCAATTATTTAAATATTCTTTGCTTTCCTTCCGATTTTTTTTATTATTAGTTTAATATTTTTAGTTAATTTACTTTTGTATAGTTTTGTCAATTATTCTAGGTTTTTTATCATTCTTTGTAAATATATAATTATTAAATTAGTTAAACACTATAATGATTATATTTTATTATAAAACTCCCACCCTTCCATTTTTTTGTTTAATATTTTATTTGGTTCATCATAATAATAAAATTAAATATTTATTGGTCTATGACATGGGTTCAGTTAAGAAACACTTATCTAAAGTCATCAGTTATGTTTATTTAATCATTTATTTTGTTTATTTATTATTGCAAAAAAATGTATTATTCAGAAAAATGCTGTTCATCGTGAATATTAAATGAAGGAACAACATTAAGATTTCTTTAACCATCATAATGTTTTAAAAGATCCCACTAATATAGAGATGACATCTTGGTGGAACTTCCATGCATGAAAAAAAAAAGTATGGTAATTATTTTACAATGCTCTTGTAAAAAATAAGCTAAACTACTTATTTAGTAAAAAATGGTTAAATATATATATATAATCTGAGATTGGATATTTTAGAATTGTTTTATTTTTTATTCTCAATATATACATATATTGTGATGTAGATTATCATATATAGAAAAAATAATTGCTTAACCCAAAGTAAAAAAAAAATAATATTAAATTCACACCATGGAATGGTTTAGTTGCATTTAATTTTTTAAAAAGGGAATTATGAACTGTCATTTAAATCCATTAAATTGATTGAGGTTGTGAGTTATTAATTTTGTTTTAGATCTAACAATGTATCAATATTTATTTTGCTACATTAATAATATATATATATTAAATTATTACAAATGTGTATTTTACATGCATACGAGTGTGAATTGAAGGTATATGTGTTCATATAGTTAATTAACCATTAGAAACCAGTCAACACTTAGATAATCCCAATACAAATAACAATCAACAATTTCAAACTGTTGTCAAGGCAACCTTTTAGCAATAGAGAAGTATTTGGAATAGGATTTTGTGTAATAAATAATTTATTATGAATGTGGAATCAAAAGAAAGTTAATTTCATTATATATGTGAGTTAATTTTGAGATTTAGATGATATAACAAAAAAAAAAACACAACTATTCCATGACATTTTTTAAAAAAAAGATCTTTAAAACAAGTGGTAAGTTTGTGAAAAATATTATTTAAACTTAGTTATAAAGTTCTATTGTTTTAAAACTGTAACCGGGTATTAATGATGTAATTGGAATATTATAAATCAAGTTAACTTTTTTCTTCATTGTTTTAAAAGTAAAGCAAACAATGATTGGCTAAAATAAAATTTTGATTGGGGGGGGGGCACATGCCCTGAAATGATTTCTTTTATCAATAGGTATTGTTCATCACTGGAGAACTAATGGAGTCTTACCTCAATCAACAAATAATGTTTGTAAGTTAAAAAAAAGCAGTCATTCAAATTATTTACAACTGGTCAATTTATTGTTAGGACTCTAAGTCATAGTCAAATTATTTATAACTGATCAGTTTTTAAGGATTCTAAGCCTTAATTTATTTTATTTGCATACATGAGCTGTCAAATTTATTAGTACTTTTTCACGAAGTAGTTTATGATGAACAATTTACAAAGGATTTTCATACTACCTCTCTTATCTACTCACTACCTATTAGCCTATTCTTTAAACAGGACCATGAAAAGGCAATCACTGTTATCAGGACCAATCTTCAGGAAGAAGATCTAAGGACTTTATTTGTATGATCATAGTGTCTTTCATGTTTTTAACTAAATGTATATACATGTAATTTTTATGAAAGATTTTAATTAAGTAATATTAATTTCACTCATATATATTATATTGTAATTGTTTTGTGATAGAAATAATATGAATGCATTCAACAATTGTCAGTACACATGGAAAAGTTAGAAAATTTATTTAAACTTTACTAATAACTGCATACATGTTTACATTAAATACGTGCATAGAAGTATAGATTTGAGAATATTTGACTATCTTTTATATATATGGATCTTATGTTTTTTATTATACTAGATAATATTTAAGGAATATTTATAGTTGATTTAGAATAGTATGTTTCTTTAGTTCATAGGGCATTTCCTAGTCATAATACATTTATTAAATGAGAGTTAAGCTTAGTATAAGATCTTATTTAACAAAAGACATAGCTTATTATTTAGTGAATAAAAATTATATGTATCCATATACAATATATCAATCAAGTTCTAAAGAGCATAGGTTTATAATAGATGTGTGACTAATGATTAATTTTTTTTCATTTTATTAAACTAATTTATAAATAAATTATTCATTAGTTTATTAAAATCTACTTCATGATTTTCTTCCCCAATTAAGCATTCAATCAACCTGATATCCAAAGATAAGAAATTATTTACATTGCCCTCATGTATGATAATCCTTGTTAAATTGTTCTTTTGTGAAAATGATTAGGAAGGGTGATAGATACGTATTATGGAATACATTGTCTAATCTGAGTGGTGATTTCATACATAGTTGTTCTCTTCCAATTGAGCATATAATCAACTGGTATTCAGAGATAAGAAATTAATTGCATTGCTCTTATGTATGATAATTCTTGTTAGGTTGTTCTATTGTGAAGATGATCAAGAAGGGTAATAGATGTATTTTTACAGAATACTTTCTTTAGCACAAAGGTCCAAGTAGTGATTTCATGGTAGCCTTACTACTTATTTATGTTGGACACCCATACAGAGTGAAGATACATGTGTACCTACATATACATGAAGCAAAAGATCTAGCATGCTATTGTCAAATATTTGCAAAAGAAAAAAAAAGAGGTGGAGATTTTTTGATTTTGTTACATATGCTGCATTTGAATTCAAATATATCTGAGCTAAAATCAAATTTAAATATAGTGGATTGTGTGCTAAATGATTAATTAGATTGAATACAATCTGAATACAATAAAATTTCCCTTCACATTCTTATTGTATGAATATCTGTTATTCTATCTGTACCTTCCACCATCATCATCATTACAATTTAGTTAAGTTAGTTAGTTAGTCAGAGATACACACACTTTTGATAATATTTATGTATCTCGGAACAGAAAACTACGTTTGATTACATCACAACTTCAACAGCATGTGTTTTATCCATGCAGATGGGTACATAATAACCATTACAATATAAATATAATCTAGTTATATAGAAAAGTAGAGTAAAATATATTGAATTGAATAAATTAATAATGGAATAAATAAAGTTTATTCTCAATCTATCCACTTATTAATAAGGCCAAATTAACTAAAACTTCAATTTAAAAACAGAAAAGATCTCATCTTCAGATAGCTAAATGTATTGCAGAATAATGGATTATTTGGTTATGATACGGAAGATTTCTTTAATTGTGGAGAGAAAAATAAATTTACATATTTTATAATGTGTTAAGATTACTGCTGTCACATTTGGTTGAAATGTAAAGGAATTTTTATCACATCTCAGCCATTATCTTACTAAAATATTACGTTATAACTTAGTTTAAATTTAGTTCATAAAAGTATAACAGTCTTTATTTATCAATAAAATTTCAAAATTTTTCAAAGCAATTAGTTTACTTAGGAGAATATATAACTTAATATTATAACATACAATACACGTACACTTTATCTAAAGTCTTCATTTATCTACCTATGTGATATGAATTTACTAGTCGTGAAAATAGATAAGAGCAAGATGCTGTAATGCATCGATGTCTAAAATAATTAAATTCTATAAATATGTAAAGAAAAAATATATAACAACACATTATTTATTGCAAGATGATGAAAAATGTGAAGAATGAATTCTGAATAAATGAAAAGAATATACAATCATCAATATAGGAAAAGTGTATATATTTTGAATTTATAAAAAAAAACTTTAATAAGCTTTTGTTTAATTTACTTCAATGTGTCTTGGCTAACAAGAAAAGAAACGATGATAAAATATTTCCCAAATGTCATATATATATATATTAACATTTTAATCATTACATTACTATAAGAGTATAAATGTTTTTAAATATATATGCGTCAGCATAAAACACACGTGTGTTTGATCAATAATAAATTATAATATGGATGTATAATGACTAACATCATGTTATGTACATATTATAATATATAGTTGTTAAGAATATTAAAATTAAACATTTCTCACAGATCATTAGATTGTTTGCCTTGATATCAAAAAGGAATCAAATTATATATAGTCATTTTATTTTAACACATTTCGGGATAATAATTGATGGCATCATTATAAGCTTAGTTCTACCACAGCCATCCATATATATAT
Organism: Epiperipatus broadwayi; assembly: GCA_028023455.1. Lineage (NCBI taxonomy): Eukaryota > Metazoa > Onychophora > Udeonychophora > Euonychophora > Peripatidae > Epiperipatus > Epiperipatus broadwayi. Next base: position 1,668,428 of record JAQFVV010012449.1, read on the forward strand.
TCATGAGGTATGGATCTTTTTCAGCAGAAAGTAATATGTAAAATAAAAGTAAGAAGGTAATCTCTCTGTAAAGCAAGCATTTTTTCCTCAAAATATGAATATTTTGTTACTGAAGTAGTGGATACAAACTATTATTAAATCAAATAACTAATCTTAAGTAAAGGTAAAGTAAAGATAAAAATAATAATAATAATTATATAAACATTTAAAATCAATACTAACCTAAAGTTTTGACATCTATGATATCTCCAAATATAACATAAGTAAATTCTTAACTTTAATACATTTTAACTAGTTCTAAAGATTTTGATAATAACCACTTTAAAAACAATTTCTTTTAACTAAAAGTTCGTTATGATTTTAATTTAAAAACATGCACATTTATGAAAAAAATTATTTCCTTTAGTCTGTGATCTTTTGCAACTACAACAAAACTGATTGTCTAAACAAAATAAAAAATATAAGAAAATTTAAACCATCTAAAACATAATATATAAATTAATATTTATTATTTCCTTGCATTTTCAAGAATATTTAATTTTAAAAAAAATTATATCTATTTTTATATAAAATTATTTTAAAAATCGTACAAAAATAAGAAAGTATACAGTAATAAAGTTAATAACTATGATGGATACAGTTGACACAGAGGCTAAACTCTCCATAGAGTTGTACCACTCAGTGCAAGCCAGAATAATCAATGGATGCAAGCCATCAAAAAATATAATTGCTGAATTGAGTTCAGATCTATATGACTATACAAGCTAATGAGCTTGAATTGAAAACATTATTGTGCTTTTTATTCTGAACTCAAAGCTTTATAGTTAGCTAATAAGTTAAAGGTGGCTTCTGGAGGGTTGCTTGGATTCTAAGATCTAGATGCAGTGCTCTCAAATTCAACACTCCTCACTGATGAAAGACACAGGCTAGAAATTAGTCTGGGGGATATTGGATGAGTAGGCACTAGATAAGGATTTTATGAAAAAAACCTTACATCCATTGATTACTCTGGCTTGCACTAAGTGGTGCTACTATATGGAGAGTTTAGCCTCTGTGCAAATAGCTTGTGTAAGCGTCAAGCGTTGTTAGCCGAGAGGTCATCACAGCCACTTTGCAAGCAAGTACTTGGTTGCAGACGGTTGTGGGTTCGCATCCCGGCTGATGCTATGACATATGGAAAAAAAAAGGGAAAAAAAAGAATGGTGATCATGTGATGTTGAATGGATAAAGTTGGTTGGTGAAATTTCTTAGAAGTAGTTCAACACAAATTTTCCTGTAGATAATTCATACACGGGGTTCAAATCACTTTTTCCTAGTATCATAGATGCATTGAACATCTCCACAGAAATTTTTTGACATGTTAACAAGGAAAAACTGTAAATAAAGCAATTAACATATATAATTATTTTTTAATCTATGAATCCTGGTCATTTTATTGATAATTATTAAAACAGAAGAGAACACTGCCAGTCAACAAATTAACAGGTAATGATTAAGTAGCAGGCAAATATTAACTAGATCTCATTTAAATATTAAGTGTATTTTTAAATAGTTTATTAACATTTTATAAAAATTTATAAGTGGAAATAAATTTCCGATAGTTTATTAAATTATTAATGCTTCTTTTGTTAACAGTTAGTTTTAGATTAGTTTAACAATCAGAGTTTAGTAATCTTCAGGGAAAAGTATATTTTTAACGTTATTTATTAAGTGATTGAAACGTGTGTGATCAAGTGTGTCAGCAGTATAAGATAGTTGAGGGTCATGTAAAAGTCTGAGTTCAAACCCATATATATTAGATATTGGAGTACATGTGTGAAAAAGCCTGTACTGTACAAAAAAATCATACATTGAAATATTTAGAGGAATATTACAATTATTCAAAATTTTCATTTTCTTCATTTTGACTAATTATTAGTTTTATTTTAACAAAAAATAAGTTTAAAACATTTGTATTAGAAAATATATTTTATATATATATTCAGAATGTCCTAAACATATGTGTATATACTTGGATAAAGAGCTTTGTGGAATAGCTACAGTACATATACTCCATAACCTGAGGTTGAATCCAAATAGATAAAACTTTAAAACATCAATCTTAAGATTTTTCTTTTTGGTAAGCCAATCTATAGTCAACCCAACTAATGATTTAATATTTGTAGTAAATAAGAATTTAGCTATTTTTAGTTATTGAGTAAAACTATGATTTAAAAAAAATGATAAAATTTTCTCATTTAGCAATTGGCAGTCTGGTGAATAATACTTTTTTGCTCCACTGTTTTTACTTAGGAAACTATTAGAGAGACATGACCTGCTATGGCTTACTTTGAACTGTTTCATGCTTGATATATTGTTAAATGTATGCCATTCACATGCAAATTAAATTTAATCAAATTGTTTACCTGAAGCAATGGTGCATTAATTGTTAATGCATGTAGTTTTAGTGCTAAGTTTATGGTAGCACAGATGTGTTATTTTTCAATGCACATTTGGTAACATTTGTGATTTCGAGATATCCACCCATTTTTCAATATTGTCTTTTAAAGCAGTATGAAATGGCTCACTGATTTCATGATACTTTAATAAAATCAATTTTAATGACTCTTGATCAAAATTTTATTTTAATGAAATAAAAATATTAATTTCTTTATTTTCTTTCTATGTTATATTTAACTATTAATAAAATTAAAGTTGGTATTTAAAATAGTGCAGTTTTGTTATATTAACTTGCAAATAGCATGTTGAAAAAAGAGCATTAAATAATTGTAAATCCTTTGGATGAATATTTCAACAGTACTACATCCCACAGAGCCTAAAGTTTCCATACAGTAGTGCCATCAGTGCAAGACAGAGTAATCAATGGATGCAAGAAGGTTTGTGCATAAAATCCCTATCTAGTGCCTACTCATCCAATATCCCCAGACTAGTTTCTGGCTTGTGACCTTCATCAGTGAGGAGCTTTGGATCTGAGAGCACTGCACCTAGATCTTAGGATCTAATGAAACACTCCAGCAGCCACCTTTTACCTTATTAGCTAACTATAAAGCTTTGAGTGCAAACTGAAAACATAATAATGTTTTCAATTGAAGCTCATTAGCTGGTATAGTTGTATAGATCTAAACTCAGTTCAGCATCCATGCTTTTTTGTGTCTTTGGTTCTAATACCTACATGCAGTGCCTTTAGATCCAAGACTCCTCACTGATGAAAGCCACAAGCAAGAAACTAATCTTGGGATATTGAAGGAGCATGCACTAGATAGGGATTTTATGCACAAACCTTCTTGCATCCGTTGATTACTCTGGCTTGGTAGGGCTACTGTATGAAGGGTTTAGCCTCTGTGTAAACAGCTTGTGTACACATAAGAAATGGTAATCATGAGATGTTTAATGGTTTATAACTACATCCCACAAAAGATCTCTTCCACAGTCTTCTATAAAGAAATATTGACTGAGAAACATTACTCACCAAGTTTGCCATATGTCAAGTTATGGAGACTTTAAGGGTTTCTCCATTTACTAACCAATATTGTTTTTTTAACTGGGTTGATTACAGACTAACTACCTGAAAAAAAATAACCTGATGGAAGAATGATAAAAACAATCAAGTTTTAACTAGCCCAAATAGATGTCTTAAGTCTTGGTAGGCAGATGTGCTGCCATTAAATAATGAGTCTTGAGATTGAATCTGGCTTCAGTAATGACTAAGGTAGAAATAAATAATTACATTGGTAAAGATTGAAATGATTGTTGTAATTATAGCAGTAATGAGATCGTGGGAAACAAGAACACGATTTAGTCCCAAATTAGGTGACAAGTATTTTAATAGTTACTTTATTTTATTTGTAAGTATAGAGGATTTGAACTCAGATTTTCAAGCACCCTTCAACTATCCACCCTATCTTATACAACTGATACACATGACCACACACATGTAGAAAAGATTAATAATCACCAATATATGTATTTCATGCTAAACCAGCACTCATCAGTTGGTCCAGATTATCATCTCTCACACGTATATTGGTGATTATTAAATCTTTTCTACATGTGTGTGGTCATGTGTATCAGTTGATGAGATAGTGTGGATAGTTGAAGGGTGCTTGAAAATCTGAGTTCAAATCCTCTATACTTACAATTAAGCTCCCAGGTTTGTGAAGAATGCCTGGTTTTCAAATATTTATTTTATTTGATAAAATAGTTAAATCACAGTTGACAATAACGAGTATATATTTAAACAGTTATATTTTTATATGATATTTATTTATTTTTAGTGTACTTTTTTAAAAAATTAACAACTATAAAAAATAAAAGAAACAAGCAGTGAACAAAAGCAATTCCTAATTCAATCATTTTTATTGCATTTTATTTATATATAAATGCATTAATTTAAATACATTAAAATAAACATTTTCTTCTCGTTTTTGTATTTTCAATATTTTTCATTTATTCTCCCTTTTTTTGTAGTATTTTGTTATCTTTTATTGATTTTTGTATGAGGAGCATTGTGTTTCAATAATAATTTAATTATTAACTTTTATATAGTAATCTAATAATTATTTTTTATTGTATAAATCAATTTTTATGATAATGTTCTGAATTTTTTTTAATGCATTAAAAGTAATTGCTATTTGTTTGTATTTTGAATTGATAATTCTACATTAGTTTTAATGTAATTAAAAAACAAGTTTTCTTTTTTCATTCATGTTTTATTTTGTGTGTGTTTGAATATATATTAATGCCAACAAATCATTTGTTATATGTTATAAACAATGCTTTTTTTTTTTTGAGGAATTAAAAATAAACACATTTCACTTCCTTTTTAAAACTGTAAAATTACATCATATTTTTAAAATCAAAATATTTTTAAAATAAAATAAAAGAATATTAGCTTTGATTGTGTTTTTGTTCTATTTATAGACTGTCATTTTATATATTTAAAAAAAAAAAACCCCATTCTGCACTTTAATAATAGAATAGCCATGATGAAAACTGACATTTATATTTTCATTTAAATATTGATATTTTAATAATATTAACAGGGTGTAATTTAAAAATATATATATTATTAGGCAGTATTGGGTCAATACTAATTACAAATTATCATATGGTTGGCTTACTTTTTCTTATATTGATGGGATATATCTTTTATATAAAATAAGAACTATATTCCAATCACTTGATATTGGTGAATATGTTTTTATATATGTCAAAGCATTGACCAACCAATCAACCAACACTTACAACTACAGTAATAAATATTTTTATTTAAAATAATTAATTCTTTTATATTAATTAACATAATTAAAAATATCTGATACATGTATAAAATTTAATTTTAAAAACTTCTCCTTTGTTATACTTTATAACTTTTTTTTTCAATAGTTTTAATCAAAAGAAATGAACTACATAAAATCAACAGTAGCAGAAATATGAATGAGTCAAAGTGGAGATAATTATTCTTAGTAGACAGATTAATTTAATTTCTTGTTCTTATTACTGCACATAAAAGTGTAACTTTCCATTTCATTATAGATCAAATAACTCCAAATTTACCTATCCCTTTTTTTCTTCAAAATATTCAATATATAAAAAATTAATATTAATATTTGTAAAAAATATTTTTTCTACATTGTTGACACATATATAATAGCAAATAAATAACATCTAAACCGATTATTTAAAAATAAAGATATAATTATAAGAAGAAGAAGCAGCAGCAGCAGCGGTTTCTTTTGACAACACACAGTGACATCTAGATTTTATTTTTGAATTATAATTTTATAAATATGATGTGTACTAGTAAAAAATGACTAATGTGAAACAAAATGCGTTACTTAAATTTTGTTTTTATTATTGATTATTCAAAATAGTCTTATAACTCAATACATCACTGGAAATGATTATAAAACTATTTCGAGCAATCTTTCAAATTCTCCACCAGAATCATCTTCAGGAATTCTGTCACAGGCTTCTGGAGGTCTTGAATTGAATTATAACATGATGCTTTCATGGCCAAAGTCAGTGGAAACTAAATCAGAAGAATAGAGCAAATGGTCAAGCACAGTAATTCATTTTGGCCCCAAAATTGTATACCAACTTGGTACAATGGACTACAGTGATCAAGAGTTTTGTTTGTGATTAGATCACTTGGGCAAAATTTAACCCACAAATGATTCAAAACATCCAAATAGTATTTAGAATTTACTATTTCTCTTCAGAAATGTATAAAAAGATGGTGAACATTGTTTTGATTTGGTTCTTTTAAATTTGTATTTTTTTCTTCTTCTGACAGTCTCCATTTCATAGTCTGAATGCTTAGTTGATGGCTCAGTCTCATTATAGTGTTTGACAAGAAATTCTAGATCCATAGTTACAGTTTGCATGTATCTGCAGTGGTCTATTCTAATGTCTTTTTGGTCAATTATCAACAAGTGCACACATACTTCAGCTAACATATCATACCATTGACACCTTCTTTGACACTTTATCAATACTTTTATTTTTATTATTTGTATTACACTAACAGTTTCGACTGTCCTGCAGTCATCATCAGAGCTACAATATTCAAATATATAATTATACAATTATTACACTTATCCACATATATATATACATAATTAATACACAATATAAACAAAAATAATAATACATTTTAATATGATCTTTATAAATAATCATTTCCCATTTTATTATCTTATCTTCTAAATAATTTTATCAATATTTTATATTAATTTATTTTATATCACTTTATTTCATTTTTTAATATTATTTAATATAATAATTATAACTTTATCATTTATTTTACTATTTAATGCATATTATTATCATTTTCTTATATTATAAAATCAACTTCTAATCTTGTCTTATTTTTATTAAATATTTCTATCAATTAACTTTACCCACATTGCAAATTATTATTATTATTTTTTTATTACAAAAAATTACTTACTTCTTGTTGATTCTATTACCAAAACCCAACTGACAAAAAAATTCAAAATTTGTATTTGTTTAACCCTCCCTCTATTGTCATTTTCTTTAACTATTTTCTTTTAACCTTTTCAAATTCTAATTATTACTAACAATTGTTTATAAAATTATTGTTCTTACCCCGAAATCTCGATTAAGACTTGGTTTTATACTCTTAATCAAGATTGCTTCTTTAATTTTTCTATCCCTACTATTATTTGTGTAATTAATCATTTTTATACAATCTTTTTCAAACCTATGACCTGTTTCTAATGAATGCAAATAAACAGGTGATCTCTTATCATATTTATGCTGAATTAATCTGGTATAAATTGAGTTCTTTGTTTCTCCCACAATAATTTTATAAAAAATTGTTAGTAATAATTAGAATTTGAAAAGGTTAAAAGAAAATAGTTAAAGAAAATGACAATAGAGGGAGGTTAAACAAATACAAAATTTGAATTTTTTGTCAGTTGGGTTTTGGTAATAGAATCAACAAGAAGTAAGTAATTTTTTGTAATAAAAAATAATAATAATAATTTGCAATGTGGGTAAAGTTAATTGATAGAAATATTTAATAAAAATAAGACAAGATTAGAAGTTGATTTTATAATATAAGAAAAATGATAATAATATGCATTAAATAGTAAAATAAATGATAAAGTTATAATTATTATATTAAATAATATTTAAAAAATGAAATAAAGTGATATAAAATAAATTAATATAAAATATTGATAAAATTATTTAGAAGATAAGATAATAAAATGGGAAATGATTATTTATAAAGATCATATTAAAATGTATAATTATTTTTGTTTATATTGTGTATTAATTATATATATATATGTGGATAAGTGTAATAATTGTATAATTATATATTTGAATATTGTAGCTCTGATGATGGCTGCAGGACAGTCGAAACTGTTAGTGTAATACAAATAATAAAAATAAAAGTATTGATAAAGTGTCAAAGAAGGTGTCAATGGTATGATATGTTATAATAGAAATCAATACATAGGAGAAGAAGAAGTAGAAAATTATAATACTTCAGCTATTTGAAATCCTTCATTAAAATATGATAGACAGAATACCAGTGAGTTCCTTAATAAATCTGATAAATATCCACCAATCAGTTCAAAGAATTTTGACAACTTTTGCATGTTTACTTGCTTCTAGTTGTTTTTAGTATACCTGGGTATAAATCATCTTCAATGTTTTATCTACTAACATGTAATCTTGAATACCATTTGAAAACTTTCTTGCAGCTCATGGTTTTATTGCAGTATACAAGATAAAATATTTCAAATGTTTCAGTAGCTGTTTTTGACTAATTTTAAATAAAATTTAATGCTAGCCTGTTGGCCATTATATATTTTCTGTAAAGGTATAAGACATATTATTACATTTCTTGTCATAATCTTGGTATGCTAGCTTCTTAAATTTTTTGTGGTAAATATCTATATTATGTCACTATATAATACATGCATTAATTTAAAAATGGTGGTGTAAGAAGCTTGGAAAGAGAGCCAATAATTTTTTTATTGGGGATCACTGTGTATATTGTTTAGTAAATCAAAACATGAATACGCATCTATGTATAATATAACATTTATTAGTTAGAATGTATGCATATGCAGAATATAATGGAGAATTTCATATTCACATGTGCATTATATAATTCTCCACTTATATTTAATTTACCTATTATTATTGTGTAGATGTTTCTATATTTTATACTTATTTTTTATTACATTTAATTTAATTAGATTCATGGAATTTATTTCTACCAGAATCTTTAATATATTGTAAAAGTTTAATATTCTTTTAACAATATATTTTGTCATCATGTTTTCGCTACTATACATGGAATGCTGATTTATTATCTCTTCTGTTAATTATTCTAGTATGCCATTTTCCTGCTTGTCTGTAATCATCTAGATCACAATTTCCACACTTAATTTTATAAATTACATATCTTTTAATCTTTATTTCATCTTTTTATTTTAGAACTAGATGCATGTTTTTAGTCTTTTTCTGTTACCATTTGGTCATTTAGTAGTTATATCTGTATTTATATGATTTTCATTTTTGATGAATATTTTATAAAGTATTGAAGAATATTAAATTTTTATCCATTTTATTATTTTTTGATTTTTTATTATTATTATTAGAGTTATTATTTTAAAGAATAAGGTTTTTAGCCAATAAACATCACATGACCACCTCCTCTTATGCTTGTGTATAACTGTTGTTAAAATATCTTATAATCTTAGAGATCCTAAGATCTAGATGCAGTGCTCTCAGATCCAAGGCTCCTCACTGATGAAGGCCATAAGCCAGAAACTAGTCTGGGAATATTGGATGAGTAGGCACTAGATGGGGATTTTATGCACAAGCCTTCTGGCATCCATTGATTACTCTAACTTGCTGTGTGTGGCAATATATATATATATATATAGTGAGTTTTGCCTGTTTTAATAAGGTTTTTATTGATGTTGTTTTTATATTATTAAAGAATATATTAATCATATTTTTTATAATCTCAACAAATTAGTATTTTTGTAATTAATCTATATTTTTATTAATATTATAAGCATTTATTTTATATAGCTTAATGGCTGATTATTACTATTAATATTATACTAATTATTTTGAAAAATTTTAATAATTGCAAACTTTTGTGTTTATGCTTGTTTTGATTCTACAGAATTCTTTCACTTAATCTATCCTGATCACATCTCCAATACTAGCGCATAATTGTTTATAAACACAGCAAAGAAAACTCCATATAGTAGTGCCACCTGTGCTAAACAGAGTAATCAATGGATGCCAGAAGGCTTGTGCATAAAATCCCTATCTAATGCCTACTCATCCAATATCCCCAGACTAGTTTCTGGCTTGTGGCCTTCATCAGTGAGGAGCTTTGGATCTGAGAGCACTGCATCTAGATCTTAGGATCTAATGCAACCCTCTAGCAACCACCTTTTATCTCTACTTAACTATAAAACTATGAGCATGAAATTGAAAACACAAAAAATATTTTCAATCTAAGCTCAATAGCTTATATAGTCATATTGGTCTGAACTCAGTTCAGCACTCATACATTTTGGTGTCTTTGGCTCTTTAACAACCGTAGCCACTGCTACCCTATTAGGCAGGATTGGTGTTAAACCAGCAAGCATCACATGATTACATCTCCTATACTAGCACATAATTGTTTATAAACAAAGCAAAGCAAAACTCCATATAGTAGTGCCACCTGTGCTAAAGGGTAATCAATGGATGCCAGAAGACTTGTGCATAAAATCCCTATGTAATGCCTACTGTCCTAAGATCTAGATGCAGTGCTCTCAGATCCAAAGCTCCTCACTGATGAAGGCCACAAGCCAGAAACTAGTCTGAGGATATTGGATGAGTAGGCATTAGATAGGGATTTTATGCACAAGCCTTCTGGTGTCCATTGATTACTCTGTTTAGCACAGGTGGCACTGCTATATTGAGTTTTGCTTTGCTTTGTTTAATCTATCCTCTTTAATAAATCATTTCACTTTAATTTTGTCAGCATTACGATCTTTATAATTTTCAATATTTCAAAATTTTATTGTAATACCAAAGTTGGTAACATTATTGTCCTCCCCCTTCCCCCTCATCCTTTTTCTCCTTAATATTATTAACCTCATTAATAATGTTGTTTGATAGTCAGAGAAAAATAAAATAAATGTATAGATCACTGCTTGGAACTTTCTATAAAGTTTGAGTGCTAGAAATGGCAGAGTTAAGCCATGACTCATGGGTCTTAAGATCCAAAGTCTCCCACTGTAGCTCACACAGAGCAAGTAAATAATGGAATAGTTTAGAGTTCAGGGATAAGAAGTTTAAGCATCAAAAATGACCGAACTTGAATTACAGTCCTTGGATGTTGAGCTCCAAACCCTATTATCCTGCCACTGCACTAAAAATGTGAGGCAATAAAACGATGATTAATGTAGGAAAATATTGCACTGAGTCTTATTTTAATGTTCTAATTATTTATTGAGTGTATATGCAGTATATATTTAGAAAGAGAAAGGCTTTAATGTTTTTCCATATGCACTTTAAACATTTGTAAATAGCCAAATAATGTAATTTTTGATAATAAAGGGACCTCTCAAACCTCAATACAAGATAGGAACTGTATAAAGATAAGAATGGCTGTCTTATCTTTAACCGAAATTCTTACTTATATAGGCCAATCTGAAGCATCTTGATTTGAGAACACGAAGATGTTACTCTCTTCACATTTAAATCCACCATTTCCTTTTACAAATTAATATACGCAAAAATATTGCGATTTACAGCAAGTTAATAATATTAAGATCTTTTTAAATGAAAATATAGAAACTACTATTAAGTAAAAACAGCACGAAGATATTTTTTTTATAATGATTTTCATTTGCTTTGCTCCTGAAAGAGGTAAGAAATAATTTTCCCTCAGATGGGTGATGAAATCTAACTTACTACGAACTGTTAATTGATCAAATAATGTACATTTTAAAACATTTTACTTCATAAAATAAAAATACGAAACTTTTCATGACATTCCAATTAATAAATTAAAATAACTTTTTTTATATTTTAATAATTTTATGAAACCTGCACAAATGTTTAAAACTCATAAATGATTTTTTCCTTCCAGCATTTTTATGGAAACTACTGGGATCTCGAATTTTGTAAAAAATTTCAGAATTTCTCATTTTTCCTTTTAATATTGGAAATTTTAAAATAAATTATTTGGTTTTCCAAAAAAATATTGAAATTTTACTTGCAAGCAATGGATCCTTCCCCCTCCACGTCCACATATGGTCAATAAAGCATTTCAAATTAAAGATCCTATTTAAAGATGCAGCTGATAATTTAATCAAGCTCAGATTGTTAGCATTCTTGGCCTTTTGAATCTTAAAATATAGTACAGTTAACTGGAATTTAATATCAAAATAATTATTATGAAAATTCAGAAGTTTTCAATAAATTTGCAAAACATATTAATTTACAATAGATCCTGATTTATTTTTATTTAATAGAAGATTTCAAATTTTTATATAAAATATATACATAAAAAATTATAGTTTCCCTAAAGGTTTGTGATGATGGGATTTTAACTGTGTTTATATATTGGATTATTTCCATTATCTAATATTAAGTAGCATTGCCTTAAAATTCAAGAATCTAAGGGTCCAGGTTCGATTTCCATGCTAGTACTGCCACTGGTCAAACCAGCAACACCTGAAGAAGAAGGGATAATAATACCTCTCAAAATATTGTGCATATACTAAAACTGTGTGCTATTAGAAATAGTTGAATGTAATTGGAAAATTTAAATAAAGTTAAATTTTTCTAAATACTTAATATTAGATGACGGAAATAGCCCAATATATAAACACAAATAAAGGATTATTGCTCTGATTAAATATCAAAACTGCTTTAAAACAAGTAGCACTTCTTTAGTATATATTAGAACTCCAAAATTCGCAAATCTTCTCCCTTAATTTGATTACCTGCTACATATTCAATCTAGATTTTATTAATGTTTTTTATTATTATTTAGTATTTTTTTTTAAAAATGCATAAATGTATTTCCTTTTATATATATTGTAGTTTTTAGAATAATATGAATTTGGTACAATTCTGTAACCTGTTGCTTAAAACTGATATTTATACATTACATAAAATAAAATTCTATAATTCAATACTAGCGCTGTAAATGCATAAACACAAAGCTAATATTTAATATGTTGTTAAATCATAATCTGAGTACTTTTAAGAGTCTGGCTTTTATAATCATAGCTCTTTGTGAAGTAACTGTTTGTCTAATGTTATGCAAATATATTCAAAGTTCAAGTATTCCATTTCCTGGATATAGAATAACACATTTCCTTTCTGTTGATGGCATTGCTGTCTATTGCGTTAAAGCAGGCCTCTTTTATTTTTCTTCTCAAATAGAGCCATGACTCTTGAAAGTGCTCAGCTTATGATTTAACCAGATATTAAATATTAGCTTTGTGTTTATGCGTTTACAGCACTAGTATTGAATTACAGAATATTAACCAAACACGCAAACTTTAAAATTAAGTTCGTATAAAATAAAATTATAAATATTAATCATAACTTTTTTGTTTCCAATCATTAAAATATTATCCATATATCTAAAAAATTATTTACTTATTATATATTTTTTTAATTATAATGGTTTCTAATTCATCTATAAATATTGAAAATATTAATCTCTATTAGTTTCATAAACCATTACATTCTTTATGGGTGTTCCAATATTCATTGTTACATTTAAAATTATCAGTATTAATATTACAAAGTCGAAAATTCAATTTAATTTTACTAAAATTTATAAAAGTAAAAAAAGTTAATAAATTATATATTAATATTGGAAAAATTAAAGAACATTTAACTTTTTTTAATAACTATAAATATATAAATTGCTTTCAAATTCTGTTTTAAAATATTTTTAAAAGAAAAAACTATTATAATCAGTAATAATATTAGTGAATTTAGTGGGTTTTTAAAAAAAGACCAGTAAAATCAATATGAAAAAATCAAAAGTAGAAAAAATATAATAAAAAACAATTTTTTTGTCTTGCATTGGTGGTCGAGAGGTCAGCGCGACTGCCTTGCACTTGCAGGCAGTTGTCCGGGTTGCGGGTTCGCGTCCCAGCGATGCTATGACACTTTAAAAAAAAAAAAACAATTTTTTTTATAATTTCAGAATAAAATGATTTATAAATATAAACATTAAATGTAAGATTAAAATAATTGGATGGTGAAAAAATATTGGATTCAAAATTCACAACTTGATATTAAAAAAAATCATTTTTATAAATATATGCCTTTCAACACAAAGAAATATAAGACAATCTTAAGAATTTATCAAAAAAATCAATTTTTTATAAAATAAAATTTATTGCTTGATAAGAAAACATTATGTATACCTATCACTGATATTGATACAAAATTCTATTACAGATATAGAGTTAGCTAATAATTCAAATATAAAAAATATATATTATTTATTAAATAGGCATTTATATGATTTTTTAAAAATATTTATGATGATTATAATATATAGGGTATATGAGCACAGATTTTCACATGATCCACCACTCACCACTCTATCTCATATCACTGATACACTTGAACATATATATGTTGGAAAGATAAATAATCACCAACATTATGTATTTCATGCTAAAACAGCAATCATGATTATAAATGTAGAAGATTAATATAAAAAATCAAAGTTGCTGCATTGAAAAGAATGACAGTACCAACTGAAAATAAAGATAATAGGGTAGTTGTAGTGCGTTTTGGTAATTATATAGGCAGACTAAAAAATAAAATGATAAATATATATAAATCTTATAAAAATGCAACAGCAACAATTAGATTACATAATGATACTGGAAAAATCAACATTGAGAAAGGTGTAAGATAAGGTGACTCCATATCTCCAAAACTCTTTACAGCAGTGCTGCAAGAAGTATTTTGTGGATTAAAATGGGAAACTAAAGGAGTGAAAGTAAATGGAGAGTATTTAAGTCATTTAGATTTTGCAGATGATGTAGTTGTTTTTGCAAATAATGCTTCAGAGCTGCAGGAAATGTTGCAGGAGTTATCAGATGAAAGTAGAAAAGTAGGACTAAAGATAAATGTTAAAAAGACTAAAGTAATGTTTAATGGATTTTCTCAAAATATGAAAATAAAGATTGATTATGAAGAATTAGAAGAAGTTAACAGTTACAAATACCTTGGTCAGATTATTAATACAGATGGAAACATAATGGAGGAAATTAATCATAGAATTAAACTTGGTTGGAGTGCTTTTGGTAGAAATAACTTGATACTAAAAGGAAATATGCCTATGAGTTTTGAAAAGGATGGTTTTTAACAAATGTGTTTTACCAGTTCTTACTTATGGATCTGAGACTTGGACACTTAATAGAAAAGCAATATAGAGACTTCAGACCACTCAAAGGAGTATGGAGAGATGTATGTTGGGAGTAACAAGAAGAGATCGAAAACGCAATGTATGGGTAAGACAACAAACAGGTGTTACTGACCTTATTGAAAAAATTAAAAGATTGAAATGGAGTTGGGCTGGACATATTGCTAGAAGAGATGATAATAGATGGACAATTAAAATTTTAAACTGGATCCCAAGAGATTGTAAAAGACCCAGAAAAAGACCACGTGTGAGATGGATGGATGAAATAAGAAAATGTGCTGGGGTGTTGTGGAGAAGAGAAGCTAAAGATCAGAGAAGATGGATTAAACTTGGAGAGACCTTCATCCTGCAGTGGAATGATAATGGTTGTTGATGATGATGAAAAACAAAATGCAGATTAAATAAAATGAAAAAAATGCAAACTAATAAATTTAAAGAAATATAAATCGTATCTTTTTTTTTTATAAAAACTCATGTTGATGATGATGAAAAACAAAATGCAGATTAAATAAAATGAAAAAAATGCAAACTAATAAATATAAAGAAATATAAATCGTATCTTTTTTTTTTTATAAAAACTCATGTAATTATTTAATTATAAGTATGCGACTTTTTTTTTTTTCGCATTAAATAGTGAAGCTATAATTTTTCTCTAATTTATAATAGCTTTGCTAAGCGCTTTCAAGATTTCATGTTTGAATCTCATACTCATAGCTTTGTAACTAACGATTGTTATGATTATGCAAATGCGTTTGAATTTTTAATTAGTCCATTGTTTAGAGAGAGCAAAACATGCCTCTCTTCTATTAATGGCATTGATGTCATTTGCTATATAGAAAGCTTCTTTAACTTTTCTTTTGGCATCATTTTTTTCTGTTCAAATTATTTGGGCAGAACTAGGTTCAAATACATGGCCTGTAGCTGCTTGGTGGTCCCAGAATACTGAAGATCCTTCATTTTTATTTTTGACACTATTGTAGACATACCTATGTTGATAAATTCTTGTGTTCAGGTTAGCCTGAGTCTCACCATAATATGATGCATGGCAGCCTAATTGAGGGCATGCCATTTTATAGACCACATGAGGGGCTTGATCTTTATCTGTTTTATCTTTAGCATTATTTATCAGCCAGTTAGTATTGGGAGGTGTTCTGAAGCTAAATTTAAAATTGTTAGCCAATGTTTTTGCAATATTTGGTGTTACATTAGGTACAAAAGGAATTGTTAGGTATTTCATATTGTCTTTAGGCATTTTATTTTTTAGTTTTCTATAAAATATTTTTATTTTCTGATTGACTGTATTAGGTTTGAAGCCTATGTCAGTCATTTCCTTTGTATATTTGTCTATATTGTTTTTCCTATCCGCTATATATTTACATAATTGATGATTTCTAAAAAGGAACGCATTCATACCTGCCCATTTATATGTGTTGGGGCTGTTAGATTTTGAACTTGTGTAACCTCATACATGCAGTGGGATAACAAATATTATAGGTTATAACAATTTTATGTTATATTGTCGAATAAAATAATTTATATAGTATATGTATTAAATGGATTATGTCCTCTACATAAGGGATCAGATTGACTTTAGGTCAACATGGGTGTGATAAGAATCTCAGCCTCAGGGTGGCCTTTTAGCATTCCATCATCAGATTTTCAATTGGATGGACAGTTGAAGAGTTGGAGTGTGGAATGGATTGAAGCCTGTCCATTAAAGTAAGAAGATTGGCTATCTTAATATATATCTGAGCACTTATTGCATATATGTGTAGAGATGATAATCTGGACCAACTGATGATTGCTGGTTTAGCATGAAATACATGAATTGGTGATTATTTATCTTTTTGACATATATGTCTTCAAGTGTATTAGTGCTATGAGATAGAGTGGAGAGTGGTGGGTCATGTGAAAGTCTGTGCTTGTATACCCTATATATTACAGTATAAATGTAAATAGAAATCAGGTTACAATTACAATGTATTTAGAAAGATATGCCAATATTAATACAAAAGGAAATTAGCATAATAAGTATTATAGAAGATTTCATAATAATACAAAATAGTTTATACTTTAAATAATACATTCAATATTAGAATATATGTAAGGAATGGTAAAGTGTTGTATAATTAGGGATTGTAATATCCTTAATATTTATAAATGAATTCAAAAATGTTTTGATTAAAAAAACATAATAATTCATTTTTCTAGATATATAGATGATATTTTAATAATTGGAAAAAGAAAAGATATGAATAGCATTTGTAAGGATCTTTATAACATATATGACATTATTTTTACAAAAAAAAAAAAAAAGATTTTGAAATTAAAACAAAACATTAACATTTTGTAAATTTATAAAGATAGTAATGATGACAAAATTAAATTAAAATGTTTTATTAAATAAGACATTAAGACAAAGAATTGCTGTAGAATCACAACAAACATGGATACAAAAGACTGCATCTGTAAAAAATTTAAACATAAAAAGAACATAATGTTGATAAACTTTTAAGTCAAATACAAAACAAATAATTAATTAAAAGTAAAAATATTATTAACACATAAATATTGGTTGTCAAAAATTAAGAAAAGTAGAAACTTAAATATTTAACTTTAAAATAATAGATGAAATAAGGAATAAAAGAGATATAGTCTATAAAGCTATTGTGGAAGTTAATATGATTTATTATGAACACATAGCAAAAAAACATAAAAGATGATAAATCAATACTCTGAGTTATTTATTTAACATAAGGCTGCAACACAAATTGTTAAAAAAAGTATAAACTTTTACACAACTTCAAATATTCTAATAGATAAGAGTTCATGATGTTAATTACATGACATAAATACATATAAGATGTACATAAAATTAATTATAATCATTGATTATTTAAAAATTAATGAAAAATTAAATGTTGCATATATATACATAATATTTTGTGTATATAATGATATTATAAACACATCTAGCATTAAAACTAATGGATTTTATATTATGCATGAGTGGATGCATGTACATCACATGTACATTAATGATTATGAAAAAAAGTTATGTATTTGTTTTTATTTAAAATTTACATTAATGTTAAATTAAAGTAAAAGGCTGAAAACTTCTCACATGCACTTTAAGAATGCTTATATGACAGCCAAACAGATGTTAAATGTAATTACAAGGACTTGAACTTAGACATTCAAGCTCCCCCGTCGACTTCATTTTATACAACTATGAACATGACCACACATGTGTGAAAAAGACAAATGATCTCCAATATGTGAATTTTGCATTGAGTGGATGGCTTTGGGGAGATTGAAAGTTTGAGTTTAAGTCCTCCTAATTACATTTTGTTTAGTATAGATAATATACATATATTTAAATATTAATGTTAAATAGTAAAGTAAATGTATATTTTAAAAAAGTAATTACTGTGGGTTTTTTTAATAAGATTACAAATATGCATAATAATAATTCAATTTAATATTTATTATGTGCATTTCAACACTTCCACTGTAACAGAAATACATTAGGAAATATTAACAGAATATTAATAATTGCAAAACTAATATATTATGAAGAAAACACATTATATACATATAGTAAATTATTTTTAATTACAGTTTAATTCCTTTTTAGTATTATTAATAAAACAATTACAAAAAAATATCTATATTAATAAACTTCTTATTTTATACTGATGTAACCTATTAATGAAAGATTGTTCAAAAATAAATCATTACTTTTTTTAATGTTAAATGTAGACATTTTTCTTAACAAATGAATAAGCACTTTTTATTCTATCTTAGATATTCATCCATTAATATCAATTTTTCCATCAAATAACTTTTTTAATGTTATCATGTCTTTAAATGTTCTTCTTCTATTTAATATTGTTCAAACCTTTAAATTTTATTTTTTTATTATTCTAATAATTTTTTTCTCCACATTATGAATTGTAGATTCAATATAAATTAAATCCAGATTCCATATAATAGAATCATAATCTAACAAAGGAACAACAAGAGAACAGAATAACGTTTTTAATGTGAGGGAAAAGATCTCAGTGCTATTTTAGCATGTGATCTCCACCATTTTGAATTTCAAAAACGACCAAAAATGTCACTTGACATATCTAAGTGATTAAAAAGTACACAAAATGTAAAAAAATTTAGAACTTGGGTCACGTGACTAATTTGAAAAGCACCGATCTCTTCCATATTTCAAGATACACCCCACTCATTTATAAGCTTTATATATAGTATATGTTATGTGTACATTAAAAATAAATTGATTATAAAACATAATTCCTAAATCAGCAACTACTTTTTATGTAATATAATTTTTATCAATCTTATAATGATCTAAAGATCTGTTTGTTTTATTAATATAAGAAACAATATTTTGCTTACATTTATCTTAATACTATTAAATTTACATCAATTATTTAAATGTTCAATATTTCTTTATATTTCAATATATCAATTTCTTTTAAATAATTTACAGTCATCCACATAAGTATTTTATTTAATATTTTGATCAATTTCACACATAAAGATATTGAATAGACATACAAAAGAAATTCTATTCATCAAATAATTTTCAAACCATGCAGCTAAATGACTAAATTCCAACATTTTAAATGTATAAATTAGCCTATTATGAGATACTCTATTTAATACTTGTGATATATCAAAATAAATAATAACAAGTTGCAACTATTTAGATAATGCATGTTCCATATAATCAGAGTTACACCATTAAATTAGTATCAACAAATTTTCTTGGGAAAAAGCCATACTGAAAAACAAGCAATACTGTAAGTACATCTAATATATTAGTATAAATACATTTTTTATAAATTCTAGTTAAAGGTGACAGAATAGAGATAGGTCTATAGATGTCAGAATCACATTTATCCCTTTTTTGTATATAGATATAATTTTGGCTACTTTAAAAATGTTAGGAATGATACATTTATTAACTGATAAGTTTATGATATATTGTAAAAAGAGCTGCCAAACAATCAAAGCAATCCTTAAAAACAAGATTAATTACCTAATTAATTAATAAAATATCATGTATTGTCATGTTTTCATTTACTGCATAATTCATCAAACATAAATCTACATATTATATGTATAGTATTTTGTTAATAACATTCATACATACATAATTGTCAGCACAATAGCCAACACATAATAAAGAATGTCTACAGTCTGATGTCAAAGCAACTTCTATAAATAAAAGGTGGATTCTATTAGATAAATTCATATTTTATATATATAGTTTGCCTTTATAACTGATTTCAGATATTTTACTTCTATTAAGCTTTAGTTAATGTGCTTTGAATTACATTTGGAAAACAATTTATTAAATTATGGTATTATATGTATTATAACTGTATGTCTTACATGGACACAATAACATAGTGTGTGTATGCACAAATATATATATATAAGGTTGAAAGGAAAAATAAACACAAACAAAAAAATTTGTAGATATTTTCTACATGTCACTGGGAACAATAATAACAAGAAAGGGTTAAATAATTCTGAATGTAAAATAAAATTTCATGATGAAATAAATAGTTTAAAGGGCTGATAACTGTAAAAAATTTCTATTATCTATTTTTGAAATATTTTAATTACTGTTTGTTTACATTTCTCTATTTTTTTAAAAAAATCTTATTTTAAGTAAAAATTTGATATATACTTTAATAAAACTTCAAAGTTGCTTTCAAGAGGATTAAAATTGTTTTTAATCAAAATAAAAAGGTAAAAACAGTTTTTAATTTAGTGTTTTTGTCATCTCAGCTAATAATATAAAAAGAATTGATAAAAAGAATATTTTACTTTGGCTAGTGACTTTGGCTAGAAAATGTTTTTGAGAAGCAGTGGGCTAATAGTTTTTTGTAAATGTTTTTGGCTAATAATATTTGGAGAAGAGTTGGAAGAGTAGCAGAGATGGTTTCCAGAGTTATAGAAATAAGTGCCATGGATCAAAGGTAGCTGGAGGCAAGACAGGAAGAAGGTGATGCTAGTTCACTATGTAGAAATTTAAATGCACCTAAAACAAAAGGTCACTTCTTTGTCTCTATAGCCTCAAAGGTGTTCTAGAAAACAGTTTGCTGGCCTAAAATTATCAAACCCTAAAGTCTATGTGGAACCAAATCAATGCCAACATTTACCTAGTTATACTTTCATGATGATGACAATACCAGGATTATACCTTTTCTGATGAGACAATCCTGAATTGGCTCTCATTAAGAGAACCTCAGTTCGCTGAAGTAGTTATATGTATGCTATTTTAGCTCTATGCAGAGAAGCACAGATAAATGTATGTGGTGAGTAACATTATATATAATGAGAAAGAAATTTTAAATGTTCTTTTAAAGTAATTTCTTAAAATGACATTTTAAAGAACAAGTAAATAATTTTACTTAAGTTAAACATCTAAAATGAAGATTTAATTCATAGATGCTGTTATATTTGTTTTTTCAAGTGAATAAGTGAAAATATTTAAAATCTATATTTTTAAATTTAAAGACATTTCTAATTATTCAATCAGCAGTAATCCTGTCAAGATTGACTTTATTTTTAAAAAAGAGAGAAACTATTTTTAGATTAATATATATATATATACCTGCTGTATTATTTTAAAGACATTTATAAATTTTAATCAGCAGTGACCTGTTAGGAGAGAGCCTATTATAGAATAGTACTTTTTAAAAAAAAACTGTAACCGGTGCTTGTATTATAGATAAAGGTGCCATTGGATGGTGCTGTTTTCATGCTAAAACTATAAACTATGAACATTCATGGGCCGTTGATTTTAATAATTTTTCTGTGTTTTTTTGTAATGCGAAAATAAAAACAAAACAAAATCGTCTTTTTTAAATATTATTTTTTATTAACGTATACATTTTAAATGATAATAATAAATGTAAAATAAAACAACAAATTACAATTTGATTCGTGTTTTTTATATTGTATACTTTTTAAATTGTGTTACGGCTTTTTTTTATCAATTTTCTATCGGATATTTTTTTACTTGTGTTACGACTTTTTTTGTTGTTGTTTAATTAAAAAATATTAATTGTAATAAAAGTAAAAGTTGTTACGGTTAGATTTAGGGTTAGTTTTAGGATTAGTTTAGGGTTAGTTTTAGGGTTAGTTTAGGGTTAGTTTTAGAGTTAGTTTAGGGTTAGGTTTAGGGTTAGTGTTCTGTTTGTTTGTAATGCTAAAATAAAAAAATTCAAAATCATAACCGTACTCGGACAGAAGAAAGAAACTCAAACGTTTTTAAATAACAACAAACACATGTCTTGTTTACTTATTAAACATGTTTATAATATTTGCTTTTTATTAAATTTACAAAAAAACCTGTATATTTGGACTTTTCTTACTGGATTTTTTTTCCTACCGCTTTTTTGCTTCAAAAATATACAGACGGTAGAATCTTCTTTGTCACGTTACCTAATTGCAACTCAATAAAAACATAAATATTTAATATTTTACCAAATAAAAGTTCAATACAGTACATTGTAAAAAGTCTTATAATTATTGTTTTAAAAATTCTGAACATTTCAATAGTTTAAAATAAAAAAAAATCCAATGAAAACAACATTTCAATACAATTCAAATACAAACTCTCTCATCAAGCCGTAATTATTTTATAAATTGTGCAAATTAGAAAAATGTTTTTGCAGCTATGCAACATACATGCTATACTACGATGTGACATAGTGGCCTGCATTCTGTAGCACAACAAAAAAGTTTGTATTATAGAAAATGCGGGTTCGAATGTGTCGGCCGTGGAAACAGCATTTTTATGTGTTTTGGTGCAAAAACCGCACCATAGAGCAGTGCCTTTAGCTATAAGATGAGTACCCTGTAACCTATTATGATAGAATTTGATAACTCATTCATATCTTTATTTTTATTGATACACATGTATATGTGTGAATTTTATGTATATTTTCCAAATAGAATTAATTATGAAAAATATTTTTAATAATTTTATTATTTTGATATATTCAAATATTATAAAAAAATGAATTTCATTTATATGTTATTCAATTATATAAATATGTTTTACGAAAACCCAATGCAGTATTTTATATCATTTAAAAGTGATAGCTAAAAATGTTTATTTTATAACAAGTCAATTATGCACCTGTTAATCAATATATTTTTGTATAACTTAAAAATTTTATAATTATTTTATGACTTCAAATATGTCCATTTAAAAATTATAATGCATGTCTGTGCAGTATATATATATATGCATTTTAAGTACATATATATATATATCCATTTAAAAATTATAATGCATGTCTGTGCAGTATATATATATATGCATTTTAAGTACACCTAGTAGAACATATATGTAAACCATATTGTAATAAATTGAATTTTGTTTTTATATTAATCAGCACATATGCAAAATTTAATCATTCTCTGTGCACATATCTATATATGTATTATAAGTAAACCTATTAAGAAGTATTGTAAAATCAATGTAATAATTTGAATTTGGTACAGTAATCAAAATCAGAAAGATGATATGTTTAGAACCTTATTCTAGAGACCATCACCTTATTTTTTGTTATTTTTATTAATAAACTTGTATTCAATTGTTAAAATTATTCCATGGACTTAATTCTAAATGGTTTTTTTTTGGATCTTATGTATTTGCATCATCTCTTGATTACAATAACAGTAATAGAGCTTATGTTTTCTGAGGACATCCAGTGATGATGATGATATTCCATTATCATCATCATCCATCTTGGTTGGCACAAAGAGAATATTATCTAAAGTCCATGCACTACATTTCATTTAGTTTAGTCTATTAAAAATTAAATTGATAGTTGGCCAGTACATTAATGGTACTAAGGGGCCAGAGCATTGATAATGATCAGCATGTTTTAATGTCCCAGCATTATTGTTTTTATTATGATATATCCAGATAAATAAGCACTTGAGTTACTGCATCCAAATTATGTTTAAATAAATGTCCCAAGCTGGCAAAGGCTCAATAGTTAGCCTGGTCTACAGTAGACCCATTTCATATCCAGTCACAAGATTGATAAATGAATGGTTATTTCTTTTGAGAATTACTTATACTTACTTTTACTTATTGATAATGCTGGGAGATGGTGGATTTATGATACTGATGGTTACTGCAGTGAGTTAACTGGGATGATCTCTTAGAGATCTCTTGATCTCATCCTCTTTTTAATATATAACATTTATATATTTTGTGATATTATACTTTACTTAAATTTTACATTTTATTGTAAACTGGGGTTGATGATGATTTGCTATCACCCAGGTTTACCAAAACTTTGCCATGATGAACACCATCCTTATCTACCTATCACATTATAATATAATATATATATATATATATATATATATATATATATATATATATATATATATATATATATATATATATATATATATATATATATATAAGCAGAATCAACACACTTCAAGTTCTATCAAGAAAACAACTGAACTATTTTCTAGTTTCTATAAATTCGATTAATTTTTTTTTTGCAGAAAAAACACAAACTTTTCTTTCTATTGGTTCAAGATACTTTATGGATAATTGATTTGATTTCCAACAATGAGAGGAGGAAGTATTTAATCAACTGAGATTTAAACCAAATTCATCGAAAATGGAGTTTATGTTGTAACCAGTTGGGTTATATGGCACACAGCAACATAGTTGTGTGTGTGCATTTATATATATATAAGGTAAAAGAAAAGTAGAAATAAACATAGACAAAACTTGTAGATATTTTTTACATTTCCTGGAATAATAACTGTAAAGGATTAAATAATTCTAGATTTAAAACAAAATTTTATTATAAATTAAAACATTTAAAAAGGTCTGAGTAAATATTAATACTATTATTATTATTATTATTACGATTTTGAAATTTAAAAACAAAAATTGAAGTCTTTTAATTAATTAATAAATTATCTGTTTTAAAAAAATCTTTGTATATCACATCTTGATAAAACTTCAAACTTGCTTTGAAAAGGATTAAACAGAAAAAAACTCTGTTTTCAATTAAGGTGTTTTTATCACCTCAGATGTCTCTTATAAAAAAAAGTTGATAAAAAATATCAGTTCAGTTTGGGTTTAATATTTTTGAGAGGCAGTTGACAAAAATTGGCAGCAATTAGCTGACCAAATTGGCCAGCTACAAAGTTGGTTATAATTTTTTGTTGAAGTTTGCAGCAATTGGTTTTAGCTGGCCAAAGAGATGGGTGACAAAATTATTCAGACAACTGCCATGAAAATGATCCTGCAGACAAGACAGAGGAGACTACTCTAATTCACAATGGTGGAGTTTGAATTTACTTGAAGAGAAATGGGTCAACTTTCAGTGTTGTAACCCCAAATGTGGACAAGACAGTTAGATTGCCTGAAGTTGAAGTGAAACCAACTGCAGAACAACCCTTACCTGATAATATCTATTTCAATGATGACAAGTCAGTCTACCAATTTGCCCAGAGAAACCACCAATGGATGATGGATTAATTATACATATGCTATTTTATCTATATGCAGTGAAGCACAGATAAACATATATATAGCTGGTGAGCTCATTTAATTTAAAATCCTTAAAATGACTTTTAAATTTATACCTTAATAACTTAAAGTAAAACAAATGAATAATTTGTTTGAGTCATATGTCTAAAAGAAAGGAGCAATCCACAGATGATTTGATATATATTAAAGAAATTGTTTCAGTAATCCCTTTAAAAAATTGACATTAAAATATATATATAATTTTACTTGAATTAAAATCAAGAAGAAATAATTCATAGATAATTTTATAGAAAGAAAATAAGAATGTTTATTTAATTCATCCCTTTACAGCAATCTGTCAAAACAGAAAGAAAACTTTTATAAACTGTCAAAAATTTAATAGTACTTACTTTTAAAGAAAAAAGACTATATTTAGCAAAGAAAATTAATTGTCAAAATAACCTTTAATAATTTTATTGTGTTAAGTAAAAATATGATATAAATGTCAATGTACACATACATTTCTATGTGTACAAACATATATGTTAATTACAAGGTGTAAAAATAAGTATTATTTTGACAAATTTAAATATATTCATATAATAGTAGAACATGCAGCTGTGTGAAGATATATATGTGCATGTTAGATGTAAACCACCATAGTTATTGTAGGACAATTTAAATATGTTCAGAAATTACATGCACACATGTATGTGTGCATATACATATTGTTAAATGTCAAATAGGACATATATGTAAAATTTAATCATTTTTTATTATTAAATATCAATTTAAATATATCCATTTCTAAATTGTATTGCACTCTATAAGCATATATATATATATCAATGAGTGTCAAATACAACACATGAGTAAAATTTTAGTATTTTTTAAATTTTATTAGATGTCAATTGAAATGTATTTTTTGTATATTATAATATGCACATCTATGTGGATATATATACATTTGTGTAAATTCATTAAAAGGCATTGTAAATCAGTGTAATAACTTGAATATTGTAAATCACAATGTTATATTTTTTATTATTGTATATTAATTTTTCAACCGCCTCTTACGAGGCATCTCATCGACATCTGACGTCACTCTAACTCTGCTAGTTCTTATGCTAGAATATTCATTTGACAGTTGTTGATTAGGTTTTTAAAAGTTCTGTAAGATGGTGCCCTCTTCCGAATTATCTTACAAGTAAAAAATCAAAAAAACTGCATTTTAAACTAAACAAAGAAAGAACCTTGTCGGTGATTCGCTGTCAGCCAGCTCTCAGCTGAAAAAGACATTCTGATTGGCTGGAAAAAACAAAGAAACCACCTGATCAAAGAAAATAAAGAAAAACGCTGAGATTTTCATTTTGAATGCAATTTAAGTATTAAAAAAATATAATTTGAGAAATTAAACTAGTTTTTTAAAAAATATACCAAAAAAACAAAATTATTTTCGAAAATTATTGAAGATTTTAGTAAAAATATTTAAAATTTAGCAAAAAGAAATCTTTACTTTTTCATATCGTAAAATTGAAAAAAAGCGTTTGCGTCACCACTTTTTGTTTAGACATTTGCTTTATATTTGCCGAAATTGAATATATTTTATAATAAATAAATAGCAATTTATTTTTGAAAGAACTTTCATTCTCTTTCATAACCTGAAAAATTAGTAATATACTTTTTATAAACGTATCTGAGTTGAATTTAATATTATAGGCGAATATGTTTTAACAATAGGCTTTGTCTTCAGTTTGTGAGTTGGCCAATTAAAAGATTTGATTTTTACCTCATACAACCAATAATATAATTAGCGGTTTAAGGTTTAATCAAAATCAGAAGATTTTAATTGTATGGCCATATTCTAAAGACCTTAACTTCATTTTTTTATTGTTGTTAATAAATTTGAACTCAATTGTTAAAATTATTCCAGTGACTTAATTCTAAAGAGTTCAGAATATTGTATGTTTGCATCATCTCTTGATCATTGTAACAGTTATAGATCTCAAGTTCATTGAGCTAAATTCATGTATAATGATCTGATATATAAATGCAGTGTATTTAGTGCTTTTGGGCATACAGTGATGATCAATCATCATCCTAGTTGGCACATAAAATTATATTCTTTAAAGCCTATGCACTACATTTTATTTTAGTCTTAAAAATTAAATTTATAATTGGCCAGTATGTTAATGCACTAAGTGGCCAGAGCATTGATGATGATCAGCATGTCCTAATGTTCCAGCATTATTGTTTAGATTTTTCTGGTTGTATATTTTAATGAATTATCACTTGAGTTTGTGCATCCAGATTATGTTTAAATAATTGTCCCAAGCTGGCAAAGACTCAATAGTTAACCTGGTCTATAAAAGACCCATTTCTAATCCAGTTACCAGATTGACTGCTGATTTACACTTTTTATTATTCAAATCGAGTCACAAGATTGACTGTTATTGTAGTTTGATTGATGGCTCATTCACGATGATGAATGCTTTCTTTTCAGTATTACTTACTTATACTTATTTTAATGCTGGTGAATTTATAATTTTACTTTTAGTTCCTCTAAGGAGTTAATGGATCTCTACTGATAACTGGGCTGATCTCACAGAGATCTCATGTTCTTTAATATATAAAATTGCTTATATATATATATTGTAACGATCCGGAGAATAGTACTTAACGTAAACTGCACTACGGGGCGCCATCTAGGCGTTTGAACCTAGAAAAATTTATAAAGTAGGCAGATACGTAAGTCAAATAAAAATAATTTTTTTTTTTTATTTTGATTCCGGTCGTTAGCCCATGTCACTAGCCCAGTGGAACAGCAGAGATTAAATAATATAATATCTTATCTAATTAGATGTCAACATTAAAAAATAAATAAAATAAGCCACTGCCAGTAATTAATCCTACAAACATTTATTTATGCACATATATATAAGATTTAAAATTATTTTAGTATTAGTTTTACATTTTAACATTATTTTTAACTTTGATTCTTGACTTTAATTTACATTTAATTACTATTATATTCTAATTTTACATTTTAATTAAGTTCGCACAGATGGGATTATAAAAGCTTGTTTTAATATGTTGCTATAGATCGGTTACATAGATTACACGGTTAAAAACATTTCACAGTAAACATAAACGATCAAAATATAAAATCATTGATACTGGCAATTGCAGAGGGAAATTTATAAGTAACCCAGTAGTATTCACCATAAGATACTTGCATTGTCACCAATGACTTAAAAGACCTCCGAATAAATACATTTTAGATACTCACCGTAAGGTATCATTATTTATCGAATGTCTATATATTTTGATCAAATATGAAAACGCAAATATAGTTAACCAATCAACAATTCATGCAAGCGTCTATAAACAACTTAAATTTAATGCATTTTTATTTAGGGTCGAGCATGAATAGACCAGATAAATTTGCTTTTGAAAATAAACATTCTATCCCTATTTAACCTTAGACTAAAATTCGTAGTCAAACTGGCATCAATTCATCTGATATATCGATGTATTCAATGTAATAACATACGGCAGCACAAAAGGTTAAGGGAAGAAATTGCCTCTTATGAGATAGGAATATTACATCTATCTGCAAAGAAGAGCAATAAAACAAAAAACTCCATAGAAAGGAACTGCGGTATCCGACTTATAATTCCTTCCATAGGCAAACGGAAGTGTGCGGCGTATGAAGCGATTCTGCCCGTAGCGAATCAATATTACATCTACTAATCACACCAATATATCCAATCCATTGACCCAATTTAACCACGAAACAAATAACCTAAGATTACCCTCCCCTAATATAACTTTACAAATCTATACAGCCATTCATGCCCGACTTAAGTTTAACATTGATATATTTTAATTTATCGGAAAACAGAAATCATAAATAAACTTAAAGAACAAAATTAAATAAATGGAAATGATTTTACACAAATAAATAAAAAAATAATAAATAAATTTTAACTACTTTAGTCAGATAGGAAACTATTTGTAACAATTAAATTACTAGGAAAGTTTAAAATTTAAAGTTCTTAGTGTTTTCAAATTAATATTGTTTTATATTTTATAAAGTTCTTACGGTTTTAGAAATGTTCATCTTTAACAGTTGCTTGCCGTTTGAAATCCAGCGTTAAATTTCCCGATGGTCCTGTGGTCCTCTGAATATAAGAAAAGCGATGTTTCATTTTCCCATTTTTATAACAACTGAAGGGATTGAACGTGAGTCTTTTTCAATCCCTTCTCCTTCACT
The DNA here is from genome assembly GCA_028023455.1 of Epiperipatus broadwayi. Classification (NCBI taxonomy): domain Eukaryota; kingdom Metazoa; phylum Onychophora; class Udeonychophora; order Euonychophora; family Peripatidae; genus Epiperipatus; species Epiperipatus broadwayi. Next base: position 1,698,221 of record JAQFVV010012449.1, read on the forward strand.
TCCGCACTAACACATATCTGTCACATCGTAAATAATAAATAACTCACTCCCTAATAATTTCCAAACTTGTCCTTTTTATATTAATGTGAAGGATTGAATTTACATTACGTCACCGATGCGATGGTCCTTTCGCTGCGGTCCGATTCCATAGGGATTTCTTCTTATTTGCTAACAGTTTCTATTGTTTTCCTATCTGACTGATGTTTTTACATTTAAATGCCCAAGGCTGGTTTACATTTGACTAATTAAATTTATCATTTCCATTTCTGATTAATTAACCTGTTTTCCAAATCAAAGATATATTTAAAGATAAATTCAAAGATATAATTTTATCTCCAAATCTTTTTAAGTTTTGTTTTTAAAATACCTTTTCTATTTTTAATACAGTTTTATTTTAATAATTTTTTTATATCTGTGCAATTTAATATATACGAGTTTAAGATGATATTTAATTTCAATTTTTAATTCTTAAAGAAAATTTTTAAATGCGAACTTTTTAATTTACTTTCATGTTTAATAAATTTAAAAAAAAAAAAAAAACAATGTAACGAACGTCTATGCTCGTTACAATATATATATATGTTTGTGGATGTTAAACATTGCTTTAACATTACTTAATATTTTTATACTTAAATATTATACTTTTTGTAAATTTTAAATTTAATTTACTTGGGAGTGATGATGATTTGCTATCACCCCAGGTACAACTTTCTTTTCCTTCCACCTCATCTTTCTCCATCCCATTACAATATACTATTCTTTTTAAAATTCTTCAAATAAGTTATCAAATTCTAAATTTGTAAACAATAGTATTGCTAGAAAAAGTGCAATAGCCAGAATAACAAAACCCAAGCACTTTCAATATAAGCAATGGAATTGCTCTGATAATAACAAGAAGGGTTAATCAGCTGATGTATTATTTGAATCAACTAATATTTAAATTTACAGAGCAGAGATATTTTTATTTACTCTACAAAAGTTAGGCTAATAAAAATGTAGCAAATAGATTTTCTGAGGTTTAAATGCTTATTTGAGGTTATCTCATTATCTCAATTTAAAAAACAATCTCTGCTAATGGTTTGCTCAAGAGTTTTACATTAAAACCTGTTCTATTTGTAATTCAAGTATTAACTGTGGTGCTTCCATAAGTGTGGTACACTATGGTCTTCTTATATATTAGCTGATTTTAAAGCTTATACATTAGCCTTATAGTCATAACATGATTTTTGTGTATCAATAAACATATATGCTCACATATATAAGCATAGGTGATTCCAAGATATTGTAAAAGACCAGAAAGAGACCACATGTGATATAGATGGATGAAATAAGAAAGTGTGCAGGGATGATGTGGAGAAGAGAAGATAAAGATCAGAGGAAGATGGATTAAACTCGGAAAGACCTTCACCCTGTAGTGGATTGATAATGGTTGATGATGATCATGAAAAAACATAGTGTAAAAAAGAATAAAGATTCAATAAAGTGTTACATTAATAATAATATTTATTCAAATAATTTATAATAGATCAAACCATATGAAAGGTAATAAGCTAATACCAATAATGCATAACATATATAATACAGAATATATCAATGTACATCATTCCTAATAAAACTAAATAAAAGTTAGAATTCAATAAATTTATTTTAATATTAATTTTGATGTATAGATTTATTGTATCTTACTTTTTCTTTTGACATTAATATATAATGTTCTTCCCCAAAGGACAATTGCTATTAATACCTAAAAAAAAAATTATCAGTTAAACAGAAATAAAAATTTTAAAAGAGAAAAAAAAATTAAAAATGTTAATGTAACATTTAAGAATCCAAACATTTAAAATTTGAAATAGGATAATGGAAATATTTTATGGCTTTGAACAAATGTAAAATAAATGATTAATCTCATCTTAATGTATTTAAAATTGTCTGTGCATGTATATATTGTAACCATATATTTTAGTATAAAATATAATAATTGATGTAACTGGTATAAAAATTTCTCTGTCTTCTTTTGGTATTTGATTGGCTTGATTTGCACTTTGAACAGATTACTCTCTTATATTCAAAATAATTTATTAGAGAGAATGGGTAATATTTTGCCTTACTTGTTGTCTATATTATTTTAATAAATTTAAATTGTTTCTTTCCATCTACTAATTCATATCAAAATGTTTAACTTTTTAAAAAAATTTTGACAACACATTAAATTTGGTAAAATATTATTAAAAATAATAATAATTTTTATTTGTTTAAAATGGTCTTAAAAATTATTTCCATTGAATTAAAAAAACCATTTGTTCAACTAAATTTAATTATTAAAAATAAATACAGTAATTACGTATGCGTTTCAATGTAAAAAAGAAAGGAGTGCGAATTAAAAAAAAAGATCGTCTGATAGTGTTGCTTTTGGGGGAAAAAGAAAAGAAAATGGTAAAAGGCAAATGGTGTAAATATGATAAGCTTATTTTAAAATAGTTAACAAGTAAACGGATTACCACAAAGTTTTCTATAAACGTAAGAATAACATAGTGGTATTTAATAATAAGATGAATTGCTAAATTTAAAAGTCTGTTCAAGTCGGCTAGCCAGGTGGATCAAATCGCTAATAATAATTTTCCAATATTACATTTGAAATATGTCGGAGCTTTCCAGTTTAAAAGCAGAATTAATTGCAAGATTTTGGTATGTTTTAAAATATTTATTATTCTACAATTTGGAAAAATTAAATAAGTATTTTAATTACAGAAGTTTTATAAATATGAAAATTTGCTTTTTAAAAAAGAAGAAGTTTAAATTAAAGTAAAATGTTAAAGTTATTAACATAGTTTAATATTTCCGTTTATAATTTTAATAAAAAATATAGTATTGATTGATATTTAACTTTGCAATGCCAGTAATATATTTGCTAGTTAATTTGTTTACCATTTGGATAATAAAAACAGTCTTCAAATAATTAATCAAAGCTATTTTCTAATTTTATCGTCAGTTTGGAATGATTAAATTAATTGCTATAATTAGTATTCCTAGATTTAAGCGTGGATAAATAAATATTAGCATGGATGTGATAAACTTGGAACAGTTTTAATAGAGAAATGTAGAAATTAATAACTTATGAAAAAACATTTTCATTTAAACTCTGCGTGTCATGTTTTGGAATTGTTTCATATTTATGGAGCCACGTAAAATCGTTAATCTAATAGTGCTTATAATAACTAATACAAATGGATAAAATTACATGTATGGAATTCCACTATAATTGTAGCTATTACTTCGTATATTTATTGTTCGACACATCGTACATGGATTTCACGGATCATATTTGTAGTTATAAAATGCTATACAATTTAATTTGTGATACACACACCTGCTAGAATTCATGTATTGAACTATAAAATGCTATACATTTAATTTATATCACACACACACACCTGTTAGATTTTATGTATTTGATGAATAATGCATTACTTTAATTTTATCGTTATATGAACTAGCATGTGAAGTTCATAAGTTATATTTTATTAAGTTTAAATTAATAGGGGTTGAATAAAATACTTATTTAAGAGAATAGCGCTTGCGAAAAAGCTTGAAAAGTACTAAATGAATTTATGAGATGTATCAATTTTTCATGAGGTATTTTGTGAGTCTTTCCAGATTTCTATTCCTATACTAATATTACTTATATTACATATGTTTTATTTTAAGCAAGATAAGTTAGTACATTAGTTGTCCTGATTAGTGTAACATTTTATTATGCAAGAACCCACATTTGCTAAAATATTAGTGTTTTCTGAATGGTCAGAATAACTGAGGAGGATGATTTTGCACTTTAATGTGAAGTAAATAGTAATGTTGTTTTATAATGTTAAAAGGCATTAATCTGTGCCGGTGGTTAATCCGCAGATTACTTAATTGCCATTTTTTTGTATTTTACACTCATTCCTGCGCTGGTGGTTAATCCGCGGAATTGTGTAATTATACTTATTACTTTATGATGGTGTATAAATCCACAAAGCGTTTAGTGTTATTTAATTCCTATGTGTAGATGAATGCATCCACAGGAATATGGTTTTACTTCATAGATATAAGTTGGGCAAAGTATTTTAGTTATTCTGCTAAATCATCTTCTTCCATTTGTAAGTATAATTTATAAGTTAGATCATTAAATTGTAGCAGGACATTCTATTCAAGTTACCTCATAATAATTAACTGTTGGTTGATTATTATTTACCTGAATGTAAGTTTAAATTTTCACTTTATTTAATGATTGCATTATAGCTAAATCCTACAGATATAATATTATTTATTATATTATTATAAGTTTACGGTATAGATTTATTGAATCTGGAAATGACATTAGATGTTTCATGAGTTGATGTTGAATTTAGTATAATTTCCTCAATACATTCATTATATCAAATTGAAATATAAGGTATGATTAGGTTTTTAAAAACCGTACCTATGATATGTTATTGAAGAAAGTCGATGGAATTATAATTTATTATTTTATTTGTTTATTTATGTCTTTAATTATAACATTAGAATTAATTACTTATTATTCATAAATTTGTAAATAAACGTTGATTTATAATTAAACTTACTGTGCCGTTGTTATTTGTCATTCGTAAAATCAGAAATCATAAACCTTGGATAGAGCATACATTGAAGTACATACTATTGTCAACATGATATAAGAGTTTAGTGATATTTTGAGAAAACATTTGGATGCTTTTCGTCTTTGGTAGTTTATGATGTGTAAGGTACAATAAAATCCCATTTACCTTTTCCATCATTTTAGCTTTGCGTAGTTGATTCTAGTATACAATATAAATTGATTATTAAACCTGTAAACAGATTTACCAGATAATGACATGATTGAATATATTTATTTAACGTTTTTAAATTGTCATTTGTCAGTATAATAAGAGTCTCAGTGATATAGTAAACTATAAAAAAAGAACCCAAGTATTTATGTTTATTTATTGCAAAGCTTTACCTGGACTAGCATTTATATTAAAAATCATATAGATGGTTTAAAATTTCATAATCTTATGTAGTTCCACAAATTATGCCATCTTGTACATGGTCGGCCATCGGGTCTCATACAATGAAAATCGCAAATTAAGGTTTGAAAGATAATAACATTACATACTTATAATTTGTTTAATGTATTTTATCATACTACTATGATAGGTCTTCGCGGTACACCCTGGCTGCGATCAAATTAAATCATAAAAAGTTTATGTTATATCATTAGTTTGGTCTGTGGTAAGTTACTCCAGATGTTGGTTGTGGTCTTTGGTGCATAATATAGATGGCATGATATGCTTTTGGTTACAGCTCTTAATAGCTGACAATGTGCAGCGGGAATTGATCAGTGATCGAGGTTACAATTCTTAGCGCACTTATGTTTTGGTGATATTATGTAGTTGGGGCAACAATCGAACGGTTACAATATGTAGACAGTATTTGTTCTTTTGGATGTTATAAATTTTACATCAATTTTTTATGCAATTCTTTGATTTGACAATTCGCCATTTTAAAATTCTTGTTGGGCTTTTTTTTTTGACAACAGGTAGTTTTGAAAAGTTGTTTTAGCTTATGAAAAATAGGCTAGCTTTCCAACCAAACAGGAAAGACTTACAGTTGTGGTATATAGCCAGACATCCTAGATAGATCACTGACATTAATAGTATGGTTTACAAACTGTGTAATAATACTTTTTTGAGATTTTTTTTTCAAAAACTTTATTGTCTTGGTTTAAATCTTCGAATTTACATGCTTACATTGTGTGTTATACAAAGTTTAACTCATGATTTTACTAAGTGAATGTTGACACATCTAAGGTAACAGAGATACCACCCTGGACACCATCATCCCTGTCAGCCAGGGGAAGAGAAAAACAGAACTGTCACTGATCCCCTCATACCCACATCCCAGTGCTCCCTCCTCAAACCCTGGGGGTTAGGCCCCCTGGTGACCACCCAGCACTCAACCATACATATATAAAAACATATTTACATGTGTTTATTACACAATAAATATCCTATTATGGTATATACCGATGTTTGAATTAGTATTAAGATGTAGTATAATGAAACAGTAAGGTCTGCTTTGCAGATCTTCGTTTCACCTTTTCTCACCTACTTCCTACCCTCATACCTTAGTTTGAACCCCAATCTATCGTAGTGTGTCTGCAATACACTTATATACCAAAAATCCCGCCTAATTTTAAACCACGAGCACAATGCTCGTATTATATATATATAACTTATTCCCAAATAAAATATTATGAATTATGTATTTGTTCACATAATTTACATTTATTAAAAAGTAAGTTATATAAGTCGTAATTGCGCACACACTATGATATCCATTTTAAAACATATCAAAATTATAAATTGTTAGTTATTTTGTTTGGATCTATTTACAAATATATTACCGTCATAAAATTCATTTAGTAAATATTAGTTTAGTAGATAGATTCAAATATTACAATTTAAAATAAAATAATTTTCGTTTTATTTAATAAAAATCATCCCAAATATTTCTGTTAAAAGAAATGAGGGACAATAGTTTAATTATATAAGTTTATCTAAAAACAGCAGCTGTCCACTTAAGTTTTCTTTAATTAGTAGCAGTAATTTTAATTAAATCTAGTTTGTAATTCGAATGTCGACGGGGAAGTTAACAAAAGAAATTAATTAATGTTGAATTCCTTTAGACATTCGGATAGATTTAATTACAGCAGATAAGTCCAATAATTTTGTACGCTCCAGGACAAATCTATTGTTAAATTTTACTATAAAAAGGATGTTTTTCTTTTGTTCTCCTTTCTAAGCTTCTAAAGAATTCTGAGTTGTAAAAAGGTTTCTGAGTTTTTCTAAGCTTTTAAAGATTTCTAAGCTTCTAAAGAATTCTGAGTTGTTCTAAAATTCTAATAATTTGCTAACCTTGACATGTCCGAGTAGAGGCGTTCACGATGGCTATGTCCCCTCGGAATAGCCAGCCACTGCTCCATACCATCAGAAATTATCACACGGATCCCGGAACTGCTGCTGCCACTGCCAAAATATGAACATTCCAGATTTTGCTGCTGAATTATAAAACCTGCCGAACATCTACCTGCAAATGCTTCTCCAGAGGTAACCTAAATTAACCCAAGAGCTCTTGTGATTCCTAACTAACATGCTATAGCTATTTAACATTGTTTTCTTATATTTCACAACTTCATTGTGTATTTATTTTGTGTGTTTAAATATGCTCAACATTTTGCTCTCTATCCTTGGGTTAATATTTTCTATTTATAAAGCTTTCTTTTATTTTATTATGATAATGTGTCAGAATCGTCTTTGACCGAGTGAACTATTCCCTCTATTGAAAATAAGACGCCGCTATTAAGGCATATTTTAAATTTATAATTTTCCAATTTTATTGTCTTGCAAATCACTCATTCGAGGGCGATTCTTTTCTTTAATGTAATATAATCACATAGTTTAAAATGTACATGCTATTGATTTTAATCTAATATAAGAGTATGTGCGAAGTCAATGATTTAAATGTGTCCCCAAATGCATGATTGCGTATACAAATCTATACTTACTTTTCAAACCCGCAAGCATGCATTTTCCTATTTTAATTACCGTGTTCTACTTTCATTATAAAGTTCATCATTGACGTCGAGAATGTGCGGACCCTCTTAAATGAATTTCAGGGAATTTGATTGGGCATTTCTCTTAATCCAAGTAAAACCCATTTAGTATGTTTTTATATACACTAGTCTCGTATTGCTGGTACATGAATTGGTTGTTGAGACCGCTTTGTTTTATTTTTCCAAGGATTCTTTACACGGCAAAGTCCGTTCTTTTCGCTTATTGCAAGTTTCCAGGCAGAGGGTGTTCACAAATGACACCCCTGGGAATTAAACACAATTGTCACACAGTCGCTAAGTTTCAGCTGTTCGTCAAAATACTTTCCTACGGGTTAGCGGCGAGATGCCCTCCGTAATTATTCCGGATCTTCAATATTGTTTCATTTTATATTTATTTTACAAAGCATCCGTGACTTAAACGAGTCACACCCTCCAACTTTATAAATTCACTATCAGCAATACTGACCTCCCAATACAAATCTATTATTATTCTCAAATAAATGCTTTGATCCCATTCCCACGTTTGCTTAGTAAGCTTTAGTCCGTTACTATTCTCGAAATCAATAAATATTTTAGAACATTTAATTTCAAATATTGTCTTAAACTTGTCTATTTACTCAAAGCACCTCGCACATGTTCCTATCTTGTCAAGCACATTATCGTAACGCTATTAGCCCGAGGAATAGAATATATCACTCTGTTTTAAAACCTTTTGTCATTACTGAAATATAAATGCCAACAATTATTTAATACGCGTCCCTGTCTCATATAAGCAGACAGTGGCGTTATATATATATATTTATATAAATAAATTGTGTGAAATGATTTAAAACTAAGTTTTATCTCTTATTTTATTTGATTCCTATCACTGTCTCAGTCTATATATATATATTTTCTGCATTTCTTTTATAAATCCATAGACGTTAATTAGCCACCCAAACTTATCTTAGTATAGAGTCTTTTGTTTCTCCCTGACCACCAGGCACCGGTAAAGGGTTATGCTAGTGTAGCATCAGATGCGTTATCATGTAGGTGGCGCTGTGAAATTTGGACTTTAGATTCGAACTTAGTATATCTAGAAGGCAACCCCTCCTGGAATGTTCAGTTTCATGTCTGGGGTTTGAATTATGCAGTGTGTTAGTGAGATAGACGATTCTGACCGTTACAATAACTAATACTTGCTCACATGTTCATAGGCTCTTAAGGAGATATATTATTAGATCTAACAAATAAATCAGTAAATAGCTATGTAATATTAATACTTTTCACTGAAACACCTAGGCTTATTATATATCTGTGTCTATATATGTAATATATAGAGTATGTGAGCATAGACTTTCATATGACCCACCACTCTCTACACTATCTCATAACACTGATACCCTTGAACACATATATGTTGAAAAGATAAATAATCACCTATATACGTATTTCATGCTAATCCAGCAATTATCAGTTGGTCCAGATTACTATCTTCACACATATATGCCATAAGTGCTCAAATATATATTAAGATAGCCAATCCTCATACTTCAATGGACAGGCTTCAATCTACTCCATACGCCAACTATTCAACCGTCCATCCAATTGAAAATCTGATCATGGAATGCTCAAAGGCCACCCTGAGGCTGAGATTCTTGTCGTACCCTAAGGTCAATATGACACCTCATGTACAGGACATAATCCATTTAACACATATACAAGGGATGGGCAGACATCTCTACTATGTAATGACTGAAGCACACAGGCTTATTATATACCTGTGTCTATATATATAATATATAGGTTATATAAGCACAGATGTTCACATGACTCACCACTCTCCACACTATCTCATAACACTGATACACTTGAACGCATATATGTTGAAAAGGTAAATAATCACCAATATACGTATCTCATGCTAAACCAGCAATCATCAGTTGGTCCAGATTACCATCTCCATACATATATGCCATAAGTGCTCTGATATATATTAAGATAGCCAATCTTCATACTTTAATGGACAGGCTTCAATCTACTCCACACTCCAACTCTTCAACTATCGATCCAATTAAAAATCTGATGATGGAATGCTCAAAGGCCACCCTAAGGCTGAGATTCTTGTCACACTCATGTTGACCTAAGGTCAATCTGACCCCTCATGTACAGGACATAATCCATTTAATATATATACAAGGGATGGGCAGACATCTGTATTAAATGGATAAATGGATTATGTCCTGTACATGAGGGGTCAGATTGATCTTAGGTCAACATGGGGTGACAAGAATCTCAGCCTTAGGGTGGCCTTTGAGCATTCCATCATCAGGTTTTCAATTGGATGGACAGTTGAAGAGTTGGAGTGTGGAGTAGATTGAAGTCTGTCCATTAAAGTATGAGGATTGGCTATCAATATATATTTGAGCACTTATGGCATATATGTATGGAGATGGTAATCTGGACCAACTGATGATTGCTGGTTTAACATGAAATATGTATATGGGTGATTATTTATCTTTTCAACATATATGTGTTCAAGTGTATCAGTGTTATGAGATAGTGTGGAGGGTGGTGGATCGTGTGAAAGTCTGTGCTCATATACTCTTATATATTAATACTTTTCATATAGAAAAAAAAACATATCTATATATTTAAATTCATAATTAAATGATACTAAATATTATTTATGTTATTACTATTGAAATTATGATATAGTTTAATTTTTAAATAACTGATGAGAAGATTAATCCTTTGAAATCACTAATCCCATATGGTGCCTTGCAATAGTTAATTGTAAAAGGAAATTCATAACTTTGTTTAAAAAAGATTTATAAATAATTATTAAAAACGAAAGTTGTGCTCAACCGGATCATGATCTCTCAGGAGTCACCAAAATTTTAAAAAATTCTCTTAAGTTTTGGATAATAAGGTTTTTTAAAAAAAAGAATTTCATTTTTTAAAATAAATAAAAATCTCATGAAAATAAATTGTTTTTGTGTGTATGAAATATTTTTGGTAAATATACGATTTGTTTCAAAAATTTCATTTCAATTCGAATGTGCTTAAAACTAAAATATTAGGAAATATTAATTTTGTATGTTAGTTAAAATTACTATTGTTTTATTATGAATATTCTTACATAAATTGTAATTATAACTTAAAATGGTAAAATCAAATAATGGGTCATTTATGAATATCCTTACGTAATGGCATTTATAATTTAAATTGGCAAAGCAAATAATGGGGTGCATCAAAGGGACTTAGAATAGAGGTCGCAAGTGTAAAAAGATTTCACAATACTGATTTACTGTATTCCAATACTATCTTTTATAAACTTGAGTAAGCAGTGGATATTAGATATTAATCTCTCATTCAAATATATAAACTATTGGGGGGGGGGGGGATATCCAAGCCAATGATTTGGAAAATCACACTTTTTTTTAAAGACATGTTTATTAAATGACATACTTCTTATAAAATCGTAAATTAATTTACTTTTTCCCTTGTAAAAAAAGATTTTACTTTTATAATTTTGGTGAGTTTTCCTCTTTCTTTCTATTCTCATAATATTGTAGTGTTGTGATGAATATATATATACTGATATGCACAATACGTGACAGTTCAATGAAAAATTTAAAATAGTCTACCCTCTCCCTCTACTTCCTATTTCCCTCTCCCCATTAAAATCTGATATCAAACAATTTTGAGATAAGAGTATTTTCTAGTTAATGAATAAAACATGCAATAATGTATTAAAAAGCATTTCCAAGTTTATTTCCAATTTAATTATTCTAACTTAATGGCAATAATGGGTTGCACTAAATTTATCAATTATCTATATGTATTGAAATACAATATGTATGAATGAGACTTAAGCTGAACCGAATTTTAAAATATGTAAATCGTTATATTGAAAAGATATATTTATTTATTTATTTTAATATTATAAGTATAGAGGATTTGAACTCAGATTTTCAAGCACCCTTCAACTATCCACACTATCTCATACAACTGATACACATGACCACACGCATGTAGAAAAGATTAATAATCACCAATATATGTATTTCATGCTAAATCAGCACTCATCAGTTGGTCCAGATTATCATCTCTCACACATATATATAATCAATGCTCAGTTTATATTAAGATAGCAAATCTTCATACTTTAATGGACAGGCTTCAATCCACAGCAACCTCCAACTTTTCAGCCATCCATATCATTGAATCTGATGATGAAAACTCAAATCCCATGCTGATGCTATACATGAGGGGTCAGAGTGACTTCGGGTCAACATGGGCATGGCGATAATATTAGCATCAGCATGGGATTTGAGTTTTCATCATCAGATTTTCAATGATATGGATGGCTGAAAAGTTGGAGGTCGCAGTGGATTGAAGCCTGTCCATTAAAGTATGAAGATTTGCTATCTTAATATAAACTGAGCATTGATTATATATATGTGTGAGAGATGATAATCTGGACCAACTGATGAGTGCTGGTTTAGCATGAAATACATATATTGGTGATTATTAATAATCTTTTCTACATGTGTGTGGTCATGTGTATCAGTTGTATGAGATAGTGTGGATAGTTGAAGGGTGCTTAAAAATCTGAGTTCAAATCCTCTATACTTACAATTAAGCTCCCAGGTTTGTGAAGAGTGCCTGGTTTTCAAATATTTAATATTATAATTATTTTCCATAAAAGAGAGGACTTTAATAATATTATTTTAATTATTTAATATTAAAAATATTTTTGTATGCACTTAACACATTTAAATATATTTGTATTATGAATAAATTTTCGAAAACAATTCGATAATAATTTAGTTATTAACATGTTTATTTTCTTTTTTCGAAAAGACTTTAAATATTACTTTGGACTTTTGATATTTATCTTTAGTTCTATGTTTTTTAGTTTTATCTGTTAGCTTTTCTAACATTTCTTGCAACTTTTGAAGCAAAATCTATATAACAAGTAATCTCTTTTTGGTATACTAAACCTGCAATGTATTAGACCTGTTATACCATTTCACTTTCATATCAATCCGCTGATAACTTTCTAATCTTATGATCTGTCCAAATAACATGTACACTGGAACTTGCACAACTTAAAATAATAAATTCTTCAAAATGAACCACGTGTACATATTTTCGCAAGATTTACAATGTTATTGGTAGTCTGAATACATATGTGAAAAGACATAGCACCTGTAATATGTGACACTAATTGCACCAGATTAAATCTGAAAAAGTAACAATACTAAAAATATAAATTTCACACAAAAAATATTAAATATGACATATCTATATCTAAAATATTAGCATGTCTAAATATTATAACTAAAATATTATGACTATATCTGGCATGAAATTAAAAACGATTAAAATGAAAATATACTTACTGTGTAATATATAACAGAAATTGTCACAATGATGAAAAAATCGTTTGTCTGTTCTACTTTATTTTAAGTGGATAAAATTTTGTTCCAAAATGGATGCTTAAAATAATTTTTTTTTCACAATGGAGCTTAACACATTATTCACATGAAAATGGTCATAACCAGCAGCTCATAATTAAATAATTTTATAAGCTTTCCAAAACTCTGAATAAATTATCCATTCCTCTTCCACATTTTGTTTGGTGGCTTCCATCAGAGTTGTCACTATTCTATAATAAATTCTCATGCTGAGACTATGGTCCTCAAAGTTTGTATTCAGATTCATTAACCATGCATTCTACAAATGTAATAATTTCTTAGTGCTTCATTTAGGAAATTTCTGAACTCACAGCTAAATGCAAACCTATTAAGTTTAATGGCAAAAGCTCTTATTTTTCTCCCTCCCCTTGAGTTCAGAGACTGATATCTGAGCACTATCATTGAGTTTTGGATAGAAGAAGGCCAACATTAGAGATAATATTCTGTTAAAATCAAGCTCAACTGGAATCATTAGATCTGCTTGTGAATATGAGATTTCATATTTGTGCACTCTGCTAATTATGAATATCGTTAATTTTAATTAAAGTTTTTAAACTTGATTAGTTTGCAGGTAGAAAGCATTCAAAACATGTCAATTGGTTAATTTTTCAGATAGCCTGAATCAAACTTTTTCTAATGAGCCAATTTTAACCATTTTAAAGCTTTTTTCTGTGAGGTAAAAAAGTTTTGCCATTGTACTCAATCTGTTGTATTTCTATAAACTCACAATAAACACAAACTCACACAACACCTTGTTCCCATGAAACTATTGAAGCAAAGGGCTTACATGCCCTTCTCTTCCAGATGAACCATGACAGCTGTTTGTTCAGCTATGGTGTCCCTTCCAGCTGTACTATGACTGTTTGCCTTGTGATAAGTTTTGTCTCTAGCAGCTTTGAGTTCAACAAGAACTTATCTCATTGTTTTACAATATTAAAACTAATGTACACCCTGCCAATCAACTCTGACAGTTATTTATTGTTCTCTGATGCTGCCTTCATATAGACTGCCAATTTCTATCCAGGTCTCATTCCTTAGTGGGAACAATTGGATTTTCTAAGTATCTTCACCTATTCACCTGTTTCTGCCATTAGATACGTTTATCTATCTATTTATCTATCTTTCTATTTACCTATCTATAAATATATTCAGTGGTCTGTAATGATGAATAATGAATCTGAGCAAAATAAGATGTCCTGAATAAGTCTATTACTTGAAGATAAGTTAAGCCATAATACTATATTATTCAATAGTTTAAATGTAATAAGCCATATATTCTAGCTACTAACTGTTTATCATAAATAAATTATATCACAGCCAATGCTTTAAAAATCAGAATTTAAGATCTTAAAGAGACATTAAGCAGTGGCAGATAATTGAAACAGGTTAATTTCAATATTCTATTGGACCATTTAAGCATTGACTGTAGTGATATGATTCACATATAATAATCAATTCACTGCTGATACTTATGGTTTATTATATTTAAAATATTGAGAAGTTTTTTAGCTTATTTGAAAGATTTAAGAATGATTGTTTATTAATTTACTTGGACTCTTAATGTAATTTAGGTAAAACTTGTAGGCAGTTTTAATCTCAATCTATTTCAGTCATTTGCTTTATTCCCTGACTATTTAAAATTTTAGACTGATAATAATTGGATTTCCATTTATTATCTCAGTGTTGCCATGACAGCAATTTACTGATACTCCACTGGCTTATTTAAGCATTAGTTATGGTGATGTGAATTACATTTGATAACCAATTAGCCATTAAGATTTATATTGAAACAGTAAGATATGCCCTACCAATCTTAGTTTCACCTTGCCTTCCTGTTTCCTACCCTCATGCCTTATTCAAAACCCTAATTTTATCGTATTGTGTGTGTACTGGGTATATTTACCAAAATCCCGTTAAATTTATATGTATAATGGGGTGCCCGGGGTTTTATAATAATTAAAATTGTTTTTAAACGGTTTTATTTTTAAACCGTCAAGTATATATTACGTATATGCTTGTACAGTAAAGTAGGTCACATATTCTCATCTACACACATACTGCGATAATATTTAAAATTTATGAAAATATTTTATTTAAAAGTTGTTGTTTTGAATCGATTTATTTTGTGATGTTATTTCTCTATAATTATTTGCATTTAATAAAATAATATCACTGATAAATATTTCTGGAAATTAAATTCAAAAAGAGAGCTTTATAAATGTAAAGTGTTAGTTAGTTTTCAAAAACATGCCATTT
The DNA here is from genome assembly GCA_028023455.1 of Epiperipatus broadwayi. NCBI lineage: Eukaryota > Metazoa > Onychophora > Udeonychophora > Euonychophora > Peripatidae > Epiperipatus > Epiperipatus broadwayi. The sequence continues at coordinate 1,713,593 of JAQFVV010012449.1, forward strand.
TCTTTTAAATCAGTGAGGGTAAGGAAAGAACAATAGTGGCTAATTTTAACCATATTGGCACCAGTTTTACTAGTAGATTTGATAAGATTAAAACAGTGTTTACAAATAGATTTTAATTAGAAAATGCAGTCCGTGTTTTCAAATGTATTAATAACTTAACGAACGGATTTTATCACCGCAGGGTTAGATTGTAATCAGGGAGAGTGTATAAAAAGGGCTGATTGATCGTATGATTATTAGAGACAATTATTAATTAATCTGCTTGATACTGTGACAGCAGAAGTTATATTTTCTGTAATTTTAAAATTGATTTTCTGTTAGCTTTTATTTGCATTATCGGACTGACCGGCTTGTTGGTTAGTTTTTTTTTTTTTTTAAAGTGTCATAGCATTGGCCGGGCACGAACCCGCAACCCAGGCAACTGCCTGCAAGTGCAAGGCAGTCGTGCTGACCTCTCGACCACCAACGCAAGACTAATTTTAAAATCATTTAACCTTAGAATGATGGGGTAATGGGGCAGTAGGCTGTTTTCCCTTGGGAGTCCAGTGCCTTGGCCGTCCATCATTCACCATCCGATGTCCTGTCACCGTATCATCAAGCCCAACTGATCCAGCCCAAAGAAATGCTGATCCTGAAATCTACTAACTGCTGCTGTGGAACAATGAACCAAGGAAACTCATAATTACTTAAGAACTTTGTTACAAATTTGGAAATGCCCATGAACAGATTTGAAAGAACAAGGTAATTAAAATCAACCCGAGACCTCGGAAACCTCCATGCTATATAGCTAATAATTTTTGTATTCTTTAAATGTATCTATTCAAGTGTTTTCTTATTGATGTATGCTGAACTTGTGCTTGGGCTGATTTTCTATATATATTTGTAAATGTCTTATTTAAATGTATTATAATGAAATATTTAATTAATTTCTAGGCAAGAGCGAGTTATGTAGGGAAGTTAAATAATGCATGGTTGCCATCTTAGTTTATAAACCGCAAACATGTATTTCCCCCCTCCCATCTCTTATATATGTTTTAAAGTATTTCTTGCGTATAACTTTGTTAGAATAAATATTTATTTATCTTAAGTTTTTTGTTGAGAATCTGCTGGCCATTAAAATATGAAAGTGGAGAGTGAGCTATTTCTGTTCCATAATAAATTGCCCTTTGTTTTACTAAGTCTTTTAAAATTAAACTGTGTTGCTAGTAAATATGCGTGGGTGCTGGAATTTTACCTTTGGCAAAAGTCATCACCGGTTAAATCCGTTCCCCTTATTTTACTCCACGGTTCCCAGTACTGTGCTATAATGGCACATGGCAATTATTTTGCATATGTCCCCACAGTTACGAAGCTCCTGGGTGCGGGCCAGGCTTGAACTGTGAGTGGGCTAGAGATGTCCTAAATAAAAGGTGAAATGCCTATTCATGCCAAGACCTTTCATCATATTTTAAAGTTGCATACTCATAAACTGCACCCCTCCTCGGCATATACTCGCTGGCACCACCGTACATTTCCCTTATTAATTATTTAACAGAATTCTATTAATTAAATGAATTTCAAGTCTGTTCAGTATAGCTCAATCTTATAATCTAGTTAATCACTTCACAAGTGACTCTCGATCTCCATTTAAGTTTCCAATTACAAATATTTTAGAATATTCAAACTCTGTTAGACTTTACGTGACTCGTATATGCCTTCTGTGTCACTATATTTTAGACACATTATCTAAATGAACCCAAGTATGAGGTATCAGCCATCTTGTCATTTATGTATATAGCTATCCAATTTGTATAACTAAACTATTTTCCATTGTCTAATTATTAAATATTATTTGTAAATTTATTTTTCTTTATTTATTCGGGGTGCAATATAAATTACATAGCACATTAGACTTATATTGGGCACATCTATAAGTTATTGTTAAATGAACCTAGGGCTATTTTAGATTTAGAGCCTTTTGTTTTCTCCCTGATCACCGGCACCGGCATGAAATTATACTATTAGTAGCATCAAATGTGTTATCAAATAGAGGGTGTTGTGGAGTTTGGACTTTGGATTTGAATGGAAGTGTTGAGTTCTATGTCCCAGGTTTAAATTCTGCAATGTGTTAGCGAGATAGAAATGTTTTGACTGTTACAATATAAATATTTCATCAATCAAATTTATAGTTGTATCATATATTATTCATTGGATCTGATCTTATTAGATTATAATCCATTATCTGTCATAAAAATTCCGACTACTCTTTTTTATTATACATGTATTTTGAATATATCTCTAGTGCATTTTAATTATTACACAAAATACTATTAATCAAAATCTCTAGTTCTAGGTTACTTCAAATTTGTCAATTTTTTTAGTTTTCAGGAATAGCTCTTTTACTCTTCACTATAATCTCATGCTCCACTATGATAAAAAAAAAAAAAAAGTCTGTTGAGTTGTGATTCAGCTTCTTAATTTAAAGATAATAAGTGAATATTTTTTTTGCTTTAATTTTGTTCTTAAATTGTGTATAAGCTAATTTATATATTATTCTTTGTTATCCTTTTCGTTACTCTTTGTAAAAATTTGGCTTAAATGCTGCTTGTTTGTATTTATTTTATTATTATTAAGTATAGCTGAGTGCACTTTCAATGTAAAACATCAGATTATAGCACTGCTGCAGTATTATGTATTGTAAAATATTAAAGATCACTTTTAAAATTTTATTTGGATAACAGGGAAGTGTTTGAATAATTAATATTTGATTTTTTTCCTGGGTATGCAGAGTGGGAAGATTAGTGAAATGTGAGTGTGGTGAATAGACTAAGTAGGTTAGTGAATTGTAAAGATAATTAATTGTAACTGCAAGAATTTATAAACCGTATTTAAAAATATGCGGTAAAAATGCGATAGTAAGGACCTCTATAGGTCTTAACCACAAGCTTACGTTTGTGGTTAAGACCTGTAGAGGTCCCTACTATCGCATTTTTACACGCATATTCTTGAGGCTACAGCCTTAGTAAATATTATTTACGTAATCAATCTACATTTAAATAAATTTATAATTAAAACCTTATTTAATTAAACGAGTAATTGTTTGACCTTTCAGATTTTTAATATTCAATTGAGAACTCTTTCCATATCTTTACATTAATTCAAATTTGTTTTACTATAAATAAACGTTACATTACATTAATTCAAATTTGATAAAGTGGTATAATAGTCAAATAATATTTATAGGTAATACTATTTAATTAATATCTCAAAATTTCCTACATCTCTATAGCATTAGTTGATTTTGTACTTTGAATGCAGAATGAACTATACTTTTTTTATATTTTTTCTTTATTTTTCTCTTAGCATTCTTTTTCACCACAAATTGTTACAATAGCTCTGAGAGTATCAAATTAGACTTTTTTATCAAATAAAAATTTGAATATGTCAAGCGTTGGTGGCTGAGTAGTCAGCACAGCTGCCTTACAAGCAGTTATCCCAGGTTTGCGGGTTCTCTTCCCAGCCGATGCTTTGACACACGGGGGAAAAAAAATTAAATATGATATGAAAATGTCAAAAGGGTGTCAGTTGAATATTATCAATCCAAAGAAGAAACAACAGTTCTATTAGTAAAGGAAGTTTTTAAAGTCCTGCAACTAAAATTAATTATCTTTGTACTTCACTAATCTTCTTAATCAATATTATATTCAAAAACATATATAATATAATGCTTATTATACGTGTGGTAAATATAGACTATGATTATATTATATTTATGTAATAATTATTAAACTTATGGGAATATCATTCAAAGCACCAATAAATACACTTTCTACACTCCTAAAAAAATAAATATGGGAAATACAAGAATCCAGGATTAAAAATTATTTTCAACAAACCTTATCATTATCATAGTATATTTTCATCATCATCATTTATAATTCAGAAACCAACAGAACCTATTTAACGCTCAATCGCTGCATTTGGTAAATTATACTAGTATCCACTTTCAGATGCCTTATTTTCATCATGTTTTTAAAATTGAATTTTCTTAATCATGTTTCTCTTTTACAAAAATACAATTAGTTGGAATTTACCTCATATAGCTAAGTTAAATATTATATAATTTATATACTATAGGCCAAGTTTTATGCCATCTTTTTTGGAGTTTACCGCATGTTATAGCACTTATAGTCTAACATAAGCAATTTTGCTCCTCCATTTTTTGTGAACTATTTTTTTTTTTTCTACTTTTTTATATAAATATCACAATATATTTTATTTATAAGTAGTTTTTGGAAAAATAATCAAATTTATTTTATTATAATATCTGCTGGAATTTTTTCTAAAAGAAAATACTGTTTTGTCTGTGTGACACTGTTGCATAAAAGTTTCATATACCTGTTCTATTAAAACTTTAACGTATCTTATAAATCAGCGTACTATACAAAAAGTTGCACCAAAATTGATAAATAATATAAAAGCTTTAGGAAGCAGCCCAAATTTTGAAAAAATTTGGAAATTGTTCACCAATAATTTTCAGAGTAAAATTATAATGTGGACAAATAGATCAAGCAAAAAGTTTAGCAGGCCCATATGTATATATCATATCAAAAAATGTGCAGCAAATGTTATAATCTAAATTAAATCATTTTAAAATTATTTTTATTTTACTTCTTTTAAATACCCTTTTAGAATTATAATTATATCATCATCTTTTCCTTTATGTTTACACAAGCTGTCAAAACAATACTGATTTTTTTACCAGGCAGTAATGCTACCTTGTGCAAACTTTAGTAATCAATAGATGCTGAAAAGTTATGTGAATCATAATCTCTATCTAGTTCTTTCCAATCAAATATTCCCAGAATAATATCTAATTTATGGCTTTCATCAGTGAGAGCTTTGGATCTGGAAACAGAACACCTGCTTTTGTAGATCTAATACATCACTTCTCCAGAATCCATTTTATATTAATTTTCTTAACTACCAGTATATGAGCATAACTGACAACACACTAGTGTTTTCAATCCAAGATAATATGTCTGTCATACAGGAGATAGTTCTTTAGATTCAAAGATGCAAGTGCACCATTCCAAGATCCAGGGTCGTTCATTGATGAAAGCCAGAAGCTAACAATTAATCTAGATATATTGAATTGGAAAGAACTGGAAATAGATTAAGATGCACACAACTTTATATTATCTATTGATTCTTAAAATTTATACTAGATGGCATTATCATGTGGGGGGAAAATTATACCATATAATAATACTTTTCTAATGAGTGGTATCATTATACCACATGTTGCATTTACATTATAAAACTACCTTATAACCATTGTGGGTTAAGTAAATTATCTTGTATGAAATACAAAGATTGCTTTATATAAATAACTTTTTCTGATTTCTTAGTATTGATTTTTTTATTTCTCAGCAATCAACAATTACTTATCATCTAAACAAATCTGTTTTATTGCTAAATAAAAAAATTTCACATTATTGCTTTACATGTCAAAAAAAAAACTTTGAATCATATGTATATAAGTTATTTTATCAATAATTTATTTGCTTTTTATCTTTCTTTTTCTTGCTGCAAACTTTAGATTTATCTGTATTTTAATGATATAAATGCTAAAATATTTTTGTAAATGTACATATGGTTCTTATGTTAATAAAATATTCACTGAAGCTTATTATTTTTTATACTTTTTATTTTCTATCTTTCAATCTATTTATGTATAAGTCACATTCAGTGTATTATTTTAAATACACACATATAAACACATATATAAAATCTATATCTTGAAAATATTAAACATGTTTGATACTCTTAAAAATATATTTTTATAATATATATAAACAACATTTTCTATTCTATAAAAGCTTGGCTAATGTTAAAAATTAATTTACTTTTTTTTTCCTCATGTGTCATAGCATCGGCTGGGAAGTGAACCTGCTAACCCGAGATAACTGCTTGTAAGGCAACTATGCTGACATCTTGACTACCACTTTTGACTTAAGTATTTACTGAATAACACAAATTCAGTTTGCAATGCCTGTTTTTAATTGGTACTTTGGCTTCATTGAATTGTAACTAGAAAATTATAAAGAAATCTTCTTAAATTTTTTTACCATTAAATATATTTTTTAATTATATAATTTATCAGTTTTATTTATATTTATAGCAAACACCTATGTAAATTATAGAGTTGCTGTTTAATATATACATTAATACAACTACATTAACTTAAATATGTTGTCATATTAATTCTTTCAACAAATAACATATACAAACAACTGTATATAATTTTTTTCTTTTCTTGAGCTTATTGTAATATTTATGTAAATGCTTCAAACATGAGTTTAGATCAATAGTTTCAGAACATCAACATTGAATCAGGTCATGTTTTTGACTTAACAGGTGTGAAAATAGTTTGTGCAGAAAGAGAAGGTAGAAAGCGTAAAGATAAAAAGTCCTGGATCATCACAAAAGATCCATATGCAATGAATAAAAAAGCCTTCTGTGCACTGCTACCAAGAAAATGGTTTGAATAAATTTGCATAAGGCATGATATATTTAAATATTATATTGGATTCCAATGGAGATGTGCAAGTGTTATGAATATGACAAGAATTGTTGAAAGCATGCCTAGCACTTAAATAATTTTAAACTAAAATACCTTTTCTGAATAAATGTTTGAAATATTTACATAAATATTAAAATTACTGTATAAAAAATCATTTTTATATTAAAAAATATATACATATATTTTTATATCATATAAATTCAATAATATTTTATAATGTCATTTTAGGATTAATATTCTCATTGTTTTATTTTACTTTAATTTATACATAAATAGATCAAAACCTAGAAAATAATAAAGATAAATAATAATAAATTTCAGAAAATGTTTTATAACTTTTAAAAAAAGTGTACTTACAAAAGTGATATAACCTTATATGTACATTAAATATATTTTAGGTTACCAATAACTATGAATTATAAATTAAATGATTCACACACTCTAAGAAAATGTGTTTTGCTAAATCCAAATTATTCATTCCAGCAATATTGCAAAGTAGCAATTCTCACCATAATTATTTCAGTGCAATGTAATTTACATTGCATAATTTGTTTCCACTTTACATTCACATAGTTAATATTACATTATTTATGAAAATATAATGAAAATTGTGATTGTGCAAAATATGTTTCAAAATTCAAAAATAAAACACATAATATTGAAATATTTGTAAAGAGATTTAGTTTCTAATACACTTGTAATATATGGAATGAATATTTTAAACTCTGATGTAGCCAATATGTTCATTTAAATACAATTTATCCAAAACACTTCAAACACTTTTTAGCAAAACCCTTTATTTGTACATATATACATATACCTATGTTTCAATTGTCATGCAGTCTTCTTCAGAGCGAGTTCACTTTAATCTCTTAAAAAATTGTACACATATACATACACCTATATTTTGACTGTCCTGCAGTCTTCTTCAGAGCCAGTTCACTTCAATCTGTTAAAATTTTTTTAGAGATTAAAGTGAACTGGTTCTGAACAAGACTGCAGGACATTAAAGTGAACTGGCTTTGAAGAAGACTGCAGGACAGTTGAAATCTATGTGTATGTATATATGTACAAATAAAGGATTTTGTTAAAAAGTATTTGAAGTGGTTTGGATAAATTGTATTTATATAAGATATTACAGCAAAATAAAGTAAAAGATGATTTTGTTTTAATAAATTCATTTCTTTTATGTTAATATATCTTTTGTTAAAGAAAAAAATATATGAAGGTATTTAAAATTTATAATTTCAAACTTAATGCTTAAATTTCAAAGAAATATAGTGGTTTCTAACATAATAAATGACAATTAACAATCATTTGGTGCATTTATTAGAAATTGATTTTTTAAAAGACACAACTTTTGGACAGCTGTATGTGGTTTATTCTAACTGAAGAAATATGTTTAAATGAAATGCGTCTTAGAGGCAGATAAAATATTTTTCTAATGCCTAAAGCAATATGTTTGGAATATAAAAATGCACTAATTGTAATTTCTAGTATATCAAAGCCTTAATTGTAATTTTTAAATATACTTGATATGTGTGTCTGTGTATGTGAGAATGATCTACAGAATTATCGCATGTGCATACAATTATCATCAAAATGTCAGATATGAGAAATAGCATATGAATTATATAAAATATTGATTTCTTTAGGTGAGCTGGGCTTTATATTTACTGTTCACTATTTCAATATATTAAATATATATACTTTCTTAGATGCCCACATTTTACATCAGAGTCTGCATTACAAATTTTAGAATATATGTAATAGTAAAATTGAGAATAATAATTATAACACATGAATCTTTAATTATTATTTCATATGTGATTAAAACAGGCAAAACTCTCTATACAGTATTGCCACTCAGTGCAAGCCAGAGTAATCAATGGATGCCAGAAGGCTTGTGCATAAAATCCCTATCTAGTGCCTACTCATCCAATATTCCCAGACTAGTTTCTGGCTTGTGGTCTTTGTCAGTAAAGAGCCTTGGATCTGAGAGCACTGCACTTAGATCTTAGAATCTAATGTAACCCTCCAGCAGCCACCCTTCAAGCCAAAAACTAGTCTGGGGATATTGGATGAGTATGCACTAGATGAAGATTTTATGCACAAGCCTTCTGGCATCCATTGATTACTCTGGCTTGCACTGAATGGCAATACTGTATAGAGAGTTTTGCCTGTTTTAATAACAGTTATAAGCAAGCATAAGAAATGATCATGTGATGCTTATTTCATATATGTTGATTTTTTTTAGAATACCTATTATTATTCACAATTTATTATTATTTTAGTAAACTTAATTTATAAAACATATTTATCCATGGTGTTCACTGTTTGTTTTTTTAAAAAAGTATTACAGATAATAATGATTGCTACCTTCATCCAAAAATGGATTCAAAATTTTTAAATATTTCTATCTGAATACCAGATGATAACATAATTATATTAATAATTATGTGTTTTGGGGTTATCATCATCTTTTTCAATGTTTGTCAACCTCTTTTCACTGATTACTTTTTGCTTAATGTGTAAGTCAAGAAGAGATTTAAAGTCAAATCCAGATGTATAGGCAATAAAGAATTGTAACCACACAATATAATGCCATTGCTTGCTTTCCTTTATTAATACAATTTATTTTAAAACATGCAAAACTCACTATATGTATTGCCACACACAGCTAATGGGCTTGGATTGAAAACATTAAGGTGTTTTCAGTTTAAGACTCATAGTTTTGTAGTTAAGTGAAGATAAAAGGTGGCTTCTGGAGGGTTGCATTAGATCCTAAGATCTAGCTGCAGTGCTCTCAGATCCAAGGCTCCTCACTGATGAAGGCCACAGGCCAGAAACTAGTCTGGGGATATTGGATGAGTAAAAACTAGATGGGGATTTTATGCACAAGCCTTCTGGTATCCATTGATTACTCTTAGCTTGCTGTGTGTGCCAATATGTATAGGGATTTTTGCCTGTTTTAAAACAGTTATACACAAGCATAAGAAGTGGTAGTCATGTGATGTTTATTGGATTAAATACAATTTATTGTTAAGATCTTTTCTTAAAAGACTTCATAGGCCTTAAGAAATGGAATATTATAACATAATCTTAGCACAAGAAGCTTATCATTTTATATTTAGAACTTTTATCATTATTTACCAGCTTCTAATGTATTTAGAAGCAATACAAAATTATGAGTTTTTCACCATCATGTAATTTTCATTCATAGAAAAATCTCACTGATTTTACTAGTTTAGGTGTTGTATTATTAGGCTGTTTATTATTAGCTTTTTCTTTAGTTATCATAATTATTAGCCTCTCTAACATAGTTATTCTATAATTCTCTTTTTCACAGATGTTAATCTATTTTTAAAAATATATATGTTTTGTTTTTCCATTCTGATTTATGTCTCCTCCCCCTAATTTGTATTTTTATTACTGATGTTATATTAACATGTTTACTGATGCTTTTGTACATGTGATTTGTAATATCTCGTGATTTCATTTACCCCCCCCCCCATGATATTCCTGTAAAATAAGTATAACTTGCCCAAATTTTTAAACATATTTGAAACAATAGATCTTTACTACAGGTTCTGTAGTGTAGTGATTAGCACATCTTTTTGAAATACACCTGGGTCTCATTTTACGCGATAGATAGGTTCCTCAGAAAACACGTGCAAATGAAATCATGCAAAAATAGATGTAACTTACCATGAGAAAGGGGGGATACGGACTGTGATTTTTCAAAACTCGCGTAAAAGCAAAGCACCAACGTAAAATTTTAAAATTCGTGCAAAAAAAAAAATAAGGAAATAAAATATGACTAATAAAAAATTTCAAAATTGAAAAAAATTGATACAAAACAAACTTTTTTTTAATATAATATTTAATTTTATTCAAAACAATACATTTTTATGCATAATTTACAGTAATTTATATTTTTTATACACGTTTTAATTATTATCGCTATTTGCCGGTAAACAGGTTCGTTTGCAAACTGATAAAAAAAATCAGATTCTTCACAAGATGAAATACAACTAGCGCCAATGTCACTCTCATGTTGTGTTAATTAATGGTTTTCTGGTGACAATGTAATTAGTAATTAATCTAACAACTAAAAATTCTTATTTTTGTCTTTAATTTTCAATTTTAATTGTGCCCACTGCTATTACTGACCTTTTAAAAATAAACTTGCGGACACTAAATGATTAATAATTGATTACGTTCTTTTTTAAAAAGCAAAAACAGAATGTGATTTAAAATGCAAAACTAACACGCACAATGTTTGAACAAATTTACATTATAATCTTGTAAAATTTAATGTGTGTATACATAAAATGTGGAAATTATGATTTTAATTTCATTATTGCATAAAATATTACTATTATAAAGCACTGAAAATATTGAAATTACTAACATGAAAGTCGAATTCCAATAGTAATGTGCTATTACAGTACTTTCAATATAATGTTAAGTGCGTGAATTTTATCATTTAAAGTAATAGTGTATTATCGGAGTTCAACTTCCGGTGAAACCTGAATTGGTAACTTCAATATTGTGTTAAATAAGTCCATGTAAAAAAAGACCCAGGTGTACTTATGACTTGAAGTTCAAATCTAGCCTAAGTAAACAGATTCCAATCAGGCTTTTGATTTTCTTCTAGATAGTTAATCCATAGTCAAAATAGTTAACTCTTTAATGTTTGTTGACAAACAGGTATCTAAATATTCTTAGCTGAAGGATAAAACAAGGTGGTAAAAGTATCATTAACATCTAGCATTTTGAAAATCGGGAAGTGGGGATAATACTCTCTTTTTTATTGAATAAACTATTCAGCAGTAAGACATTTATGGCATGAATGCAGAAAATTTTTGGTGGCATGAAAATGTGCATAGATTTAAACACTTCAAACTATAAACCAAATATTGAAGAATTTGCTTCAAAAGTTTAACCTCAACGGAGTCACTAATGTTATGTTTTATATAGTATGTACTATTATAGTAAAATATTTTTTTTTAATATAGTTTTATTAGCTCAATTTCAATTGCATAATACTTTTTAAAAAGTATCTGCTCCTTCGGGTAAATAGATTGCCGGCTACTGAACCAATGAATAGGTCTGTGCTCTTTATTGAGTTATTGAATAAAAACTGTTTTAACTTCATTATTATTAAATAAAATACCATCCACATTAAATTATGGAAAAGCAGGATGTCTCAAATCTACTTTAAAATACGTGTATTTGGTTATTGAAATTTAAAAGTTTTTATTTAAAAATTATTTTTTATTAATTAGTCCTCCCCGTAAATACGTATTCAAATTCTATTCGTCTATTCTTGATTTATTTCAATAATAGATTATTTCTTTTTCTATCGAATCCAGATGAATAAACATATAAATTTAACGAGTTTATAATAAAATTGGTATTTAATTAAAAATATTAAATTTGCCTCAATTATATTGCAGACAATTTAGCAATCTCTTTTATTTCAATTTATAATTTAAAATAAGCATCTTGAAAACCGTCAAATTAAAAAATAAAATTGAAAAATTAAGTAAACATAGCTAGTTATTTATTTTTCCAATAATAAATACAACAGTTTAACGAAATTATTTCAAAAATAAATATTTATTTAGTAATATATAATATTAAATTTACTTTTCATTGGAAGAGTTGTATATATATTTTTATAATTTAATTTAAATGTGGCAACATTTTCTATAAGAATGCTTTCACTATTGTTAAGAAAACGTTGAATAATATAATTAATTATATAATCTGAACATCAAAGAAACTAATTAATAATTTTCATATGATTGTTTCACTTTGTGATAATTAGGCAATTAAAATACATTAGACTAAGTGTTTCTTTTGTAATCAATTTTGTCTTTGGCAAATTTTGACAAGTTTCGTAAATCAATAATTCAATAAAGATTATTGTGTATTATCTTTTTGTTTTAGAAACGATTTGGAATGATTTATTTTTCAATATATATAAAATAAATTAGGTTTATTTAAAAAAATATTTTATTCAAAGAAAAGAAAATTAATTTTATTAAAAGCATATAATAGATACTGCCTTATTAAATAGTAAATTACCCACAATCCCACTGGGCTTATTGTTTTTACTTCTATAGGACAAAACTTTAGTTTATTCCCAGAAAATTAAATTACAGTGAGTTAAGACCAAACATAAACAGCAATATATATTTCACTTCCAGATAAGTTTAAGCTGTAGGAAGACTGTATTAAATGATAATGATATTTAAAATATATATAAAAAGATTAATGAATATATCTTTGCTAAGATAGTTATAATTCATCTATATCAAACTTTGGTAGAAATAAGCTAATATTAAGAGAAAACGTGCATGTATTTCTGTAATGTAATTTCCATTACACCACTTTCATTCAAGTTAGGAACTGGTTTCTATCCACTTTTAACACATTGTGAAAGGGTATAATCATAAACATATGACCAAAGACGTGAAAAAGCTGTATGATTACCAAGATACACATTTCATCCTGAACCAGCATTCATCAGTTGGCCTAGATCACAGTCTCTTACACATATCTTTATCATTGTTCAATATATATAGATATCCAATTACTACAGTTTAACTGAGAAGTGTTAAATTTACTTCCCTCACAACTTTCACACAAACAACTTATTAGAAGTATATTAATGATTTTTATTAGTCATTCATTAGATCAGAACAAACTTATCCTGAACCAGCATTCATCAGTTGGCCTAGATCACAGTCTCTTACACATATCTTTATCATTGTTCAATATATATAGATATCCAATTACTACAGTTTAACTGAGAAGTGTTAAATTTACTTCCCTCACAACTTTCACACAAACAACTTATTAGAAGTATATTAATGATTTTTATTAGTCATTCATTAGATCAGAACAAACTTACATCTCAAATTGCATTTATTATTTGGACTATTTCCATCATCTAATATGGGTATTGAATATCTTTAGAAAAATTTAACTCTATTTAAATATTCCAAATACATTCAACTATTAGTAACAGCACATCAAACATGTTAATATATGCACAATGTTTCAAGAGGTATTATTCTCCCCTCTTCTTCAGGTGATTATTACTGACCAGTGACAGTAATAGCAGGGGAATCACTGGACCCTTGATGGTTAGATTATTACTTTAAAATGCAATACTCAAGAATCTAAGGGTCCAGGTTCGATTCCCCTGCTACTACTGTCATTGGTCAAGTCATCAACACCTGAAGAAGAGAGGAGAATAATACCTTTTGAAATGTTGTGCATACACTAATATGTTAAATTTTTATAAAGATATCCAATACCCATATTATATGATGGAAATAGTCCAAACAATAAATACAACTAAAACACCAATATCACAAACCTTCATGAAAACATTACATACCAAATGTCTAAATGATAAAGATATATTAGATGATTGAAAGAATATAATAGTAATATTAATGTTTTAAAAAAAGGAATAAAGAAGAGCATTAAATATTACAGGCTTATTAGTCTTCCATCAGTTCTACACTAAAATCCTTACAAGATAATTACAATTCATCTAAAACCAATTTTGGATTCTAAACCATAAAAAAAAACAAGATGAATTTAAAAAATGGTTTAGAATAGAGGATCACATCTAAGCATTGAGAGAAATTATAAAAATGACCAATGAATATGAGTTGTCTTTATGTTTTGAATTTGTAGATTATGCAAAAGCATTTGATCCTATAAGCATTTCTATAGTGATTAAATCATTAGATGATCAAGATATAGACCCAAGATACTGTCATTTCCTAAAGAATATTTATCAAATGCAATATCAGTGATTAGAATAAATGATGATACTAAAAAGATTAACATTGAGAAGGATGTTTGAGAGAGGATATTCCAAAATTTTTATAGCAGTTTTATAATAAGTGTTCTGTGGATTAAAATGGAAAGCCAAGGGAGTAAAAATAATTGGTGATTTTTCAAATGATGTAGTTATAAATAATGCTTTAGAAATTCAGAAAATATTGCAAAACTTATAAGATGAAATTAAGAAATTAAAAGATAAATGCTAAAATGTCTAAAGTAATATTCAAGGGATTTTCTCAGAAAAAAAATAAAGACAAGCACATACAAACATCTTGGTCAGATTATTAATACAGATTGAAATATAATAGATAAATTTAATCATAGAATTAAACTTGAATGGAATGCATTTGATAGAAATAATTTAATATTAAAAGGAATTATGCTAATGTTTTGAAAAGGAATGTTTTTAATATATGTTTCATTAGTTCTTATTTACGAATATGAGATTTGGACACTTAACAGACAGATAATGTTAGAACAAAAAAGATTGAAAACAAAATACTTGGGTGAGAGAACAAACAGGCATCACTGGCATTATTGAAAGAATTAAAAAACTGAACCTGTCCTGGATATAGTATTAGAAGTAATGATAATAGATGGACAATTAGTCTACAAAAGTGATATAACCTTCTATGTACATTAAATATATTTTAGGTTACCAATAACTATGAATCACAGATGAAATGATTCACACTAAGAAAATGTGTTTTGCTAAATCCAAATTATTCATTCCAGCAATATTGCAAAGTAGAAACTCTCACCATAATTATTTCAGTGCAATGTAATTTACATTGCATAATTTGTTTCCACTTTACATTCATGTGGTTAATATTACATTATTTGTGAAAATATAATGTAAATTGTGATTGTTTTATAGCATTGAAATATTTGTAAAGAGATTTAGTTTCTAATACACTTGTAATACATGGAATGAATGTTTTAAGCTCTGATGTAGCCAATAAGTTCATTTCTTTTATGGTAATGAAACTTTTAATCTTGCTTATCTATTTAAATTTATTAAACGCACATTGATTACGTAAATAATATTTACTGAGGCTATAACCACAAGCTTATGCTATGGAAGAAAAGAGGGGAAATCTCTTTTCTTCCATAGTGTAAGCTTGTGGTTAAACACCTGTAGAGGTCCCTACTATCACAGTTTACACACATATTCTCGAGGTTATAGCCTCAGTAAATATTACTTATCTATTTAAAGTTTTGCATTAGGCATAGATGCACTGTAATTACTTTTAATAGATTTATAATTATAAAAATTTATACAACAGCTATTATAGAAAATATATATTAATAACTACACATGAAAAAACTTTTTCAGTATGTGATTTTATGCCTGAATCAAATGTTAAACGTGTATTTTAATTATTGATGTGATGTGATGTAATGTATTGTGGCTTCTCCTTAAACGAAGTCAAGAATATCTTAGCAATTATGCCCAGGTAAACCTGTTAGCCACTTTATTTTCCATTCCCCATTCTAAATTTTCTAGTATTGCATACACAGCACCATCTACTGGATTATAATAGAAGTAAAATAACAGCAGAAACAATAAATAAACAAAACATAAATAAAATACAATTATAATACAATAATCCCAGATTTAACTTTTTATGGGATCATTCATTTAGACAGGTTTTTTTTTTTTTTTGGTTACTTTCAATTTTGAGACATGGTATGATTCCATGGTCATAGTTGAATTGATTGTTAGAGATTCAATTTTATCCTCTGGTTTCTTATTTTCACACATATATTTTTTATCATCTGATTTTAGCAGATAAGCCTTTAGTAGATGGATATCTTAGCTAACAGCAGATATAAATGATAGGTTTAATTCTGGTTTAGAGCATTTGCTTTGGAATTATTAGCTAGATCATATCAAGGTCAGAATGTGACACATACATTGGAAAGTGAGCCATCATGGAAATGATATCTACAGAAAACATTTTTTTCATCTTACAAAAGATTTTAAACTCTTTTTATTTTCTTATCACTGATTTTTGAAAGGTATTTGTTAATCTGACTTTCATCTTGCATATAAATTCTCAGCTTATCTGTATATATATATTATTTAATTAGTTTACTACCTTGATTACAAGTTGTCTGGTATTTATTAATTTTTTATCTAAATTTTAACTTAATGTAATCTTATAAAATATATTAAATATACATCTTTTTTTTTTTCATTTGCATATATATTTTTATCTATTTAATTAATTAAATCAGTGGTTTCCTGCATAACTTTTATCTAGAAAAAAAAAAAATTAGTTTAAAAAAAAAAAAAAAATTAATCTAATCAAAATAAATTTATTTCACTAATATAAGGAGAAATTGAATTTATAGAAGTCTTTTTCTTTTTATACATATATCTATATATTTTTGTATATACATATGTATATCGGTATTTAAGATCAAATGTAAACTATGCTAATATATATATATATAATTTATGGTAAATATGTGTGTTAAATTTTTTGGCCAAAAGTGAATAGTGTAAGTAGAGTTGCAATTTCTCAACACTTTCTTAATATAATTTATTTTAGCATCTTAATTTAGAAATACATCCTGACATCAATGGATTTTTATACCTTTAAAATATATAGTGAAAACATACAAAATTTTATTTGATATAGCAATTTTTAATTAGCTTTATAGATAGATAGCAAAATAAAAGAAAATTGAATTTTTATACAGATAGATAAATATTTTAGATTTTTCTTTTAATTGATCATAATCATTTTCAATTATTGGACCATTGCAGGATGAAGGTCTCTCCAAGTTTAATCCAATTTCTTTGATCACTAGTGTCTCCTATCCACATCATCCCAGAATATTTCCTTATTTCATCCATCGATCTCATATGTGATCTCCATCTACATTTTTACAATCTCTTGAGATCCAGTTTAAAATTTCAAGTCACCTTCCATTGCAATCTCTTTTACCAATATATTCAGAAGCAGCTCCACTTCCCATCTTTTTAATTATTTCAATTCTTTCACCAGTGTATTTTATTTTTGGCCCCTTCTTGTTTTACTTCTAACATACATTTATCCATACTTTATTGAGTTGTCTGAAGTCCTCTCTATTCCTTTTCTATTAAATGTCCAAGTCTTAGATCTATATAAGTAAGAACTGATAAACCCATTTATTAATAATCTTCTCTTTCAAATACATAGGCATATTTTTTTAATATTATGTCTACCAAAAGTGCTCCATACAAGTTTAACTTTATAATTGATTTCATCCATTATGTTTCCATTTGTATTAATAATCTGACTAAGATTCTAATTTGTCATTAAGAAACTTTATTTATTTTCTTTCTTTAAGAGAAACTATTGAGCAATATTTGTCTTTCTACCTTTTATCTTTAGTTCTACTCTTTTGTTTTCATTCTTAAAGCTCAAGTATTATTTGAAAAAAAAAAAACAATTATATCATCTGCAAAATCTATTAAAATAATCTACATTTAGTTTTACTCCTTTAGTTTTTTATTTTAATCCATAAAATACTTCTTGAAAAACTGCTGTAAAAAGTTATGGAGATGTGGAGTCATCCTGTCATACACTCTTTTCAATGTTAACCTTCCTATATCATTATGTAATGTAATTGTTACTGTTGCATTTTGATAAATTTTCTTTAAAATGTGATAATATTCTGGCTCTATATCTGATAATCCAATACTTTAATCTCTGAAAAAATTCTTATAGAATTTAATGTCTTTCATAATCTAGAAATCTAAATCATCATAACAATCCATATTCATTGATTCTTTTTTGACTTTTCAATATTTGGATGGGATCTACTGAACTGAAATCACTTTCAAATCTACTTTGTTAATTTGTTTAAATCCAAAGTTTGCAGTAATTGAGTTGTATAGAACTGATAAAAGACTAATAAATTTGTACTTTCTAATAATCTTCTTTATCAACTCTTTTAATATTAATATTAGTACCCCATTCTTCCAACCATTGGGTATATCTTTATCATTTAGGCATTTGGCATATAACTTTGCCAATAATTGTTCTATTTCTGCTTAATAGTATCTCAGTAATCTGAATCAAGTTCAAAATCTGTTATTAATATTTGAAAATTATTTGTAAGATTTGACTTAAATTCATTGGATTGTTTCTGAAAATTAGGAATATCAACTGTGAATACTGGTTTTTTTAATAATTTTAGTCTCTTTAATTTTACATTAAGATGTATCTTAAATCTCGCTACTTAATGATCATTTCCTGTATTTAATTTGTTGAGAACATTATAAACTTGAAATAAATATTTTTTGTTAATCAAAATACAATCCAATTTTTGTATATCATCATTTGGATGCTTCTTGCTCATTTCTCCTTAGCATTTTCTCAAAGAAAGAATTCATAAGGTCGTTTTTTTTTCCTGCAAACTCCACAAAAGTGTATCCTTTCTCAGTTCTATCACCACAACCAAATGTACCACAGCTCTTTTATCTTTCAATAATTTACCAATTCTATCATTAAAGCTCACAATGACAATTTTAAAATGTTTTGTCTGATTAAATGCATTACGTACATCTATATAAAAATATGTTTTTCATCACAATGAGAACTTGTTGGGACATCCGTTGAAATTGAATAACAAATTTTGCCATTCTGTCTGATAAACCATCAATTTCCATTATGTTACTTTTTCATTTATAATGAATCACATTCCATTTGCATTTTCAATATTTGTTCATTTGAAGTAAAAGCACGTTAAATCAATTATTCTTGAGATTTTCTTTTTCACAAAATTCAGTCAAATCTCATTTATTATTAAATAGTTCTTTTTCCAATTCATGCAATTTTCCTTTACTTAAAAGTTATCTTCAGATGCAAGTACTTAAATAAAAGATTACCACAAAAATGTCAGCCTGGATGACAATTAGAGAGAATTCTTAGCACTTCCTGCCTTTGGTGACATCTTTTGCCTTGGCTGGTGACTTTACAGCCTCTTGAAAATAAGGACTATAATCCAATCATAATTGTAAATATCCAATTTAAAAATGTGATAATATGTTGGACTATTTCCATTATCTATCAGTAAATGTTGAGTGTATAGAAAATTCTAAACCTTATTTAAATTTTTTCAGATACAATCAACTTGTTAGTAATAACACACAAATAGACAATACAGGTTAGTAATTACATAATGTTTTGAGTAGTAGTATTCTTCATCTTCTTCAGGTGTTGCTGGATTGACCAGTGACAGTATTTGCATAGGAGTCTAATTTGCACCTTTAAATTCTAGAATATTGAATTTAAGGCAAAGGCTCTAAGAAACTGAGCTATTCTGTCAAAGGTGACAGATAGTAGAAATTTTGTATATTTATATATGAGGGTTGGTTGAGTTACAATTTTTTAAAAAAAAAAATTCCAAGAGTAATGTTAATTAAAGGGTTTTTTAAAAAAAAAATTTCTAAAAGCAAGCTTAATTAGAGGCTTCCATACATCATATATTGCCACACTGGGTTGACTTATAGGATTATTTGCCATAATCATTTGAGCAGCCTCCTGGAATTTTTTTCTTTGCACCTTTTCCTCTCTATCCAATATTTTTGTATTTTTCCAATTAAACATATATATAGTCATGGTCTTCTACTGTAGACACATCTTTTTTCTCTTTTAATCATTAGTTTGTGTTATTTCAATTGCTGTTCAATGGGGCAATAGGTCTCACCAATATATTTCCTTCCACATTCACATGGTATTTCATAGATGCAGATTTTGTTCTTCAGCATTTCCAGTTAAGGCTTGGTAGAAGTAAGAATTCCTTGAAGTGTGGTACAGATTTAGAAAGCTGTTCTAATGTTATATTGGTTGCAAATTTTCTTTAATTTGCATTTCTGGTATGTATGGATACACTACAGTACCCAATAATTGTTTTTTCTTTTGGTGTTTCTTTTCATTGTCTATTAAAGGTTTCCTTGATGATGGATGAAGGATAACCATTTTTCATAAGAGTTTATTCTATGTGAATCTTTTCACTTTCCAAATCACTGGTTTCTGAACAAACTTCCTTTTCTCTGTTCCATGATAACAGTATAATTCCACATGTAATGCTTCTGGTATGATTGGATGTATATTCCATATACTTGCCAGTGTGTGTTGGTTTTCTATACCCCATTATTTTTACTTTGCTTGAGAAAATCTTGTCACAAAAACCTTTAAGAATGCCAATTTTTGTTCTCATTCTGATTTTGTTGTGAATTTAATTGAAGGAGATATGTCATTGATATGCATCCAGAATGACTGTAATTGCATCTCACCATTTTTCCATACCACAAATGTATCATCAACATAATAAAGCCACACTTTAGGTGGACATGGAATAGTATTTATGGCTGTAGTTTTAAGTTCTTCCATGTAAACAGGAAATTTTTACTATCTGTTGCCTTTGACAGGATAGTTCAGTTGGTTAGAGCATTTGCCTTAAATTTGATGTCTGAGAATCTAAAGGTGCGAGTTTGACTCCTATTTGAATACTACCACTGGTCAACCAGAAACACCTGAAGAAAAATGAAGAATACTACCATTCAAAACATTGTGTAATTACTAACCTGTTTTTTTATTTGTGTTTTATTACTAACCTGTTGTTTGTATTTGAAAAGTTTAAATAAAGTTTATAATTTTCTATACATTCAACATTTACTGATAGATGATGGAAATAGTCCAACATACTATCACATCTAATATATCATTATCACATACTTTCAGGCAAATACTAAGAACTCAGAATGGACCTGATGCTATGTTGAAATTTAGACATTGTGAAAAATTATTGGTGGTTGAGATGTCAGTGCGACTGCCTTGCACTTGCAATTCACGTCCCGGCCGATGCTATGACACTTTAAAAGAAAAAAAACTGGCTAAAGTAGAAAATCATTTAACTTTCTTACATAAATGTAAATTGGAAAAAATTATTCCTAAGGATTTGCAAATAAAATCTCCTATTTCTTCCAAGAGAGCTGAGAAAATTATTCAGAGAGTGAATGATGTCTTAAAATGTTCAACAGTTTTCTAAGTATCAAACTTTGCAATCCATTAGAAATGTGGAATATTTTCTAAAAAATAAACTTATAGATGAAGATTTCTCAAGAATTTGTCAAGCAGTGAAAAGATCATATTATAAATAACATGGAAGGATAAAAGAATGTCAGAAGAAGTTTACAAATCTACATGGGAAAGCCAAAAGTCATACTGCAACTAACAATTTATCAGTTTTGTCAGTAAAAAATCTTAGTTCTAAATATCTTACTGATGCTGAAGTATCTGTTCTTGGAAAAGGTTTGAACTTTGTGATTACATCTGGCAGCAACTGAGGAAGTTACTGAAAACATGTCTATGGACGAAGCAACAGAGTTATGGTGGAGAATTAAAAAGGCACTTGAGACATCAAATACACAAACAGAGACCAAACATTTCATGTGATGAAAAAAAACTATTAAATATATAACAGGTTACAACTATAATCATTCTTCCTGTTGACTAAGTTAACACTACAGTTGTAATGGATAAAACTGACCATGATAACAAAATACAAAAACATCTCACAGCAGACCAATTCAAAAAGGTAGAAAAAATCCAATTCCAAATACATAGATAAAATTACAAGCATTACTCCGAAAGCATTGCAGGTATTTCAGTGATTTAGGAAAAAAAATTAACTTCGCATTTTAGCAAAACTCCTCACTTGTATGGACTACTTAAAATTCATAAAGATAACATTCCATTAGTTTTAGAAATCCACCATGTCAAGATTTCTTCTCATAGTTGTTAGTCCATTGGCATACAGAACACAGTCCTTCATCAGGTATTTTAAGCACTTTGTAGGATTAATCAGGCACATGAAAATGGAAAGGACTGACATATTGGTAAGCTTTGATATAAAAAGTCTATTTACAAGTGTACCATGTGATGAGGCATTGTTTTTCTTGTAAGGAAAAAGCTATATGATGATAATAGTCTATAAACTAGAACAACTCTACTTGCTGATAGTATAATGGAATTATTAACTTTCTACACAATGTACTTTCAATATAACTCAGAATTCTTCCAACAAAACCAAGGCATGGTCATGCGATCACCACTGTCACCTTTGCTGAGCAACATTTACATGGAAGAATTTGAAACCACAGACATAAATATTATTCCATATCTGCAGCTTTGTTGTGTTGATGATATATTTGTGGTATAGTGCATGGTGAAGTGCAATTACAGTCATTCTGGATGCATATCAACAACATATTTCCTTCAATTAAACTCACAACAGAATTGGAACAAGAATAAAATATTGGCATTCTTAGATGTTCTTATGAGAAGACTCTCTCATGACAAAGCAAAAACAACAGTGTATAAGAAACCAACACCCACTGGCAAGTACATGGCATATACATCCAATCATACCAAAAGCACTAAACATGAAATTATACCATCACTATGAAACAGAGCAAAGGAAGTTTGTTCAGAAACCAATGATTTGGAAAATGAAAAGATTCACATAGAAAAAAGTCTCATGAAGAATGGTTATTCATCAGCCATCATCAAGGAAACCTTTAATAGACAATGAAATTGGACACAAAAAGAAAAAACAATTATTGGTACTGTAGTGTATTCATATATAACAGGACAGCAATTTAAATAAAATCTACAATCAAGGTTTCAAAGTCATACCACACTTTGAGGAATTCTTACTTCTACCAAGCCTAAACTGGAAATGCTGAAGAACAAAAACTGCATCTATAAAATACCACATGAATGTAGAAAGAAATATATTGGTGAGACTTGTTGCCTGTTGAACAGCAATTAAAAGAACATAAACTAATGGTTAAAAGAGGAAAAAACAGATGTGTCTACAGTAGCAGACCATGTATGTATTAATAACCATATGTTTAATTGGAAAAATACAAAAATATTGGATAGAGAGGAAAAGATGCAAAAAAGAAAATTCAAGGAAACTGCTCACATGACAATACAAATAATTCTATAAGTCAATCCAGTATGGCAATACACAATGTATGGAAGCCTCTAATTAACACTTGCTTTTAGAAATTTTTTTTTAAAAAGCCTCTAATTAACCATGTTGGTCTCAGGAGGATTTGAACCCTTCCTCCTCATATATAAATATATGACATTTTTACTATCTGTTGTCTTTGACAGAATAGCTTATTTGGTTACAGTGTTTGCCTTAAATTCGAGAATCTAAACATATGAGTTTGACTCCTATGCGAATACTGTCATTGGTCATGCCAGAAATGCCTGAAGAAGAGTGGAGAATAATACTACTGGAAAGTTGTGTAATTATTAACCTGTATTGTCTATTTGTGTATTACTACTAATAAGTTGTTGTGTATTTGAAAAATTTAAATAAAGTATAAAATTTTCTATACATTCAACATATATAGATAGATGATGGAAATAGCTTAACATATTATCATATCTAATATACCTTCATCACATACTTTCAGGCAAATATCAATTAAAAAAAGTTCATTCACTCACATATTCATTTTGTCTTTAAAAAGACTGAACTGGTATTTCAGTTAAAAGCTATCAGTCAATTGGAAAGTAGTGTTTATTGATCTTAAACTAGGAGATAAAAGTTAATTAACTCATGATACTAGCTAATGCACATTGGTGAGTATTCATGTTCTTACACCATATGAATAATCATGTATTAACAGAATAAGACTATTGTTTCAGTCTAATGTTTTGATGCTTGAATATCAATTGACTTCATGAGTAATTGAAAATATAAAAAATAAGCAAAAAATGGTTTCACTATTCAAAAAAGTATATAAAATTAATTTATATTAAATGAATAATTGATAGACAATGAAAATGATAAATTTAGGCAATTTTAATTATGCAAACTGAGAGAATAAGAAAACAAAATGTGATGAAAGTGTAGTAATATTAACAATAATAATTAAAATAGTATCTGACATCTGCTTTACATACATTGAATGTCATTGTCAAGAAACTCATATAGTTACTTTCTCCTTAAAATTGGCCCTCATTAACTCAGTGTATATTTATTGTTAATAGTATTGCATTTATGTTAGTATTATTGAACTTTGGCCAAAAACTTTGTAGCCCATGATTTTAAATCTCAAAGAATTTGCTCTAAAATTATTCAATTATACATTTGAGTTTTGACTAACAGCATGAATTTTCCAATTTTAATATGAAGGCCAATATCCTTTACTATATATCATATAATTTATTTCTTTATATAGATTATGATGATGCCTACATTCAACATTAAACATTGAATTAATATTTGAATAAAAGTAAATTAGATAAAACCTTCTTTAATAATCTGTTGGTATTTACACCTGATGTCCATTTAAATAAATTCCTGGTTAGATAATTGTCTGAAAACGAAGATAGGGATCACTACTAACAAATTTTAAAAACTACCCTAATAGATCCATTTGATGTTCAGATTCATTCACCTGATCAATAATATTTTATATATTTGCCATCTAAATTTCTACATAGACATAATCAAAATGTTATAAAGTGGCAGTATATATTATATTTGCATCTATAACAGATATATATTTCAGAAATATTATTAAATACAATGGTAATAACTAAAATACGGGTTTATTATATACCTGCATCAATATATGTAATATATAGGGTATATGAGCACAGACTTTCACACAAACCACCACTCTCCACTCCATCTCATAACACTGATACACTTGAATACATATATATTGAAAAGATAAATAATCACCAATATCCGTATTTCATGCTAAACCAGCAACTATCAGTTGGTCCAGATTATCATCTCTACACATATATGCAATAAGTGCTCAGATATATATTAAGATAGCCAATCTTCATACTTTAATGGACAGGCTTCAATCCATTTCACACTCCAACTCTTCAACCGTCCATCCAATTGAAAATCTGAGCACTTATTGCATATATGTGTAGAGATAATAATCTGGATGAACTAATGATTGCTGTTTTAGCATGAAATATGTATATTGGTGATTATTTATCTTTCCGACATATAGGTGTTCAATTGTATCAGTGTTATGAGATGGAGTGGAGAGTGGTGGGTTGTGTAAAAGTCTGTGCTCATATACCCTATATATTAAATACAATGGTGTAAATAAAATAGTTTTAATTGATGTAGTGTCTTTCTGCCATACTGGATTTTGGGTATGGATTTCAAGACCTGAACAAGTTTAAAATTTTGCTTTGTGATGGATGTTTCGCAAACTATCCAATAGTGTATGGGGAATGGGTATATAGTATTCTTATCCCAGGATTGAAGATTATGGGTTAATCTAGTTTAATCAGATCAACATTAATTATTGTAAAAATAGAATATGCATATTATAATGCAGTCACACTGGTAGTGAGAAAGTTGTCATACTCTTTTGAGTGTTGAACGTAAAGTTACTTCCACTTTTGTCATATATGCTATATGGATTTTCCATAATTATTTGCAGCATAGTGGTATAAGTTTTGCAATAAAGCTTATAAACAGCATATTAAAAAAGGTATTTGAAAATGGTTGACTGTAGATTATCAAAGTAGAAAGAAGGTGGTATGGTTACCAGCATTCAAAAAGAAAGAAGGGAAATCGAAAAATAATATGCACAAGAAAAAAAGGGATATGATATGATCTTAAGACTTCTTTGTTAACGAACGACACAAGACACTAGTAATTAAGCAATATATGTCAAAAGATGGTGCTGAGCAAAAAAAGCAACTTACTGTTGCTAATAATGATCAATGCTTTATTTATTTATAAAACTGAATCACGTTTAGATTCATTTATCTGCAATACATTTTATGGTTGTAATTAAAACATTTATGACCATAATTACTATCCATAAATTTTAAAGAATTAAAATATTTTTGTGCCTCACAATTGCTAGAAAAATATAATAGAAAATAAATTTACAAGCTTTTATAATGACTATTGTATAACTTTTTATTATTTTTCAGTCTGGCAATAATTTACTTTAGACAAAAACTAACTGTAAACTATAACAATAGTCAATTCTTTTAAGTTTAAAAGTGTGGGCGTGACCGAATTGTAAGTAATTAGAAAAGTGAAAGCATTTCAAGTTTACGGCGTTTAAAATCACCCACGTGAAGCAGCAAAAGAAATTTATAATTTGTCAGTATGTATATGTGTTTATAATTATTAAGAAATAAAAAGAAAGAACCTAAACGATATATAAATATTCTCAACAGTGAATGGAAGAATATTTATCATTATCTACAAAATGATGTAGCTACATCACCGTCATCACCAAGACACACATGCGTGTAAACAGATAGATGTATTATTAAAAAATAAAATCATTGTTTTTTTTTTTTTTTCATGTGTCAAAGCATCGGCCCGGGAAGCGAACACGCGAACCCGGACAACTGTTTGTAAGGCGGCTATGCTGACCACTCGACCACCAACGCTCGACGTAGTTTTTACATAACAGTTGTAACTTTTCAAAAATTTCTAAAGTTACAGTACTAATGTAATTTACACATTGTACCGAATTTTTAATAATTCTACGTATCACCTAAAATGTTTCTTCTTGAAATTAACCCTCTATTGCATTTTTTCTACTTAATATATTTAATGTTTGTCATTCATTGTTTACTCAATAGGAGCCAGACATATTCAAATAAAAAGACAATACAAACCAATATATATACGTTAACAAACGTGGCATTGTGGGTTTTTTAGTATACTTATTTGACATCTGTTGTTTATAAAAGTTGTTTGAGATTTAAATTAATAAAAATTGTTGTAGAATAATAGTCAAGCATTGATAGTTGAGAGGTCAGTGCCAGCTGCTTTACAAGCAGTTGTCCTGGGTTAGCAGGTTCGCTTCCTGGCTGATGCTATGACATATGAGAAATAATAGTCTTCAGAATTTTGTAACCATCTTTTTGAAAGAAATTCATCTATATATTAATTCAATTTTGCAAACTGATGTATAAAATATTCTAAAAAATTTTTTTAAAAAAGTATTATTAGTAGTAAAATTGTTCCTATCAGAATTCGAAAATTCTCAAAAATTAGAATGCCAAAAATGTGATTGTTGTTTTGACTTGATGTATATTGCTATCTACTGATTTATTTCTTATTCTATGCACTTCTATCAATGCTTCCTTATTGCAAGCCTTTTTTCCAGCCAGTTCTGAGCATTCCAATTGTTCTACTCTAAGACCAACCAAAAATCTTATATGACTCAATGCAACATATGCTTGTCCATTTTTAAAACATGTTGGTCTCAATCTTGCATTTTAAGACTAGTAGATGCCAATGAGAGGATCAGTGGAATCAGTCTTCTTTCAGTTGTTCAATAGCTGAATTTATCAGAGAGTTGTATTGCTTTTGGTAGAATCATGTGTTCTGTGTTTGCCAAAGTCAACACATACTGACAGAATGCCTGACTCATATGTCTGTGTTTAATGAAATTGGGGCCACACCATGTCAATGATCAATCCAATATTTCCATTTACCAATCCATTTGAAACATCAATATTGTATCTTAGCATAACTTTTTTATCTTTGGAAATCCTTCTGTTTTGTTGATATCTGCTGGATTGATGTGTATCAAAATTGAACCAATTCTATTTTCTCTAAAAATATTAAATGTCTATTTCAAAATTTAATTCTAGCTTTAATCAAATCCTTAAATTGAAACAAACTATGAAACCATATATATATATATTGTAACCCAAAGTTCAAGTCACAATCAGGTAAGAGCAAAAGATGACTGATTGAGATAAGTGTGTTTTATGTGAAATGCATTTGATATTGATTGCATCATTATGAAAAGTAAATTAGAATGAACTCATGTTTATTTTCCACATAAAATAAATAATAATAAATATTCCAGAATTTAATAATATAGTATATTTAAAATCAATAAATTTCTCAGGGTATTCTTATAGATATATGGTAATAATGTTGATGTATTCTTAATTACATATATTCTGTTGCAATATGTATACATTATGTAAAGAATTATTTTGAAACAAATTAATATGTTCTTTTAAATAAGGCTCTCTCAGTTTTAAATTAAATATAATGTTCAATTAATTAATTCTGAGGGTTCTTAACTAAATTAATCTTAATCATTCGATTAAAAAACAAATAGATTTAAACTTTATTAAGTTATTCTACATATGATGAATGTAAAAGGGATTTTATTATACATCACCCTACCCTATAATTTGTATTTCACATAGCAATAGTAATAATAAATATTGTAGATAAATATATTAAATGAATATGTAATTTACTAGCTTGGAAGTATGACCTTTTATTTGGACAGTATGCAAAGACAACGATTTCAATAATGACAAAAAAGTTGTACAGTATTTGAATATAACAGTTCTTTATTATAAATAACAAGAATATAAATAAAAGTAACACAATTGTAAGCAAATAAAGTAATTTAATAATAAAATTTTAAAACAATATTAATAAATATTATTTCTTGTTCTCTGTAAATAAGCTAATCTTGGGTTGTGATTATACAAAGTGTTGCAAAGACAAAACACTCTATCGGAGATGAACAATATTTAGTCATAACCTAATCTTACTTATAGGAAGCTAAGAAAGTTTTATAATGTCCTTAATTATCTTTGTAACATTAATTGATTATCAATCCCAATCTATAAGAATTGGCTAGTTCTTTTATCTCTTTTGGAACAAGTAAAATTATTTACTTAGCACTCCTAATGCTATATAAAATACATAACTTCATTCATTATAATATTCATATCTTTTACTCAAATGACATTCTATGCTTCTTATATTTAAAGTTTAAATAATTAGGTAGAAGTATACTTCGCTAACGAATACAATTTAGTTTATTTGATACTATAAGACTGCTTTATTGCATACTGTAGCATTTCAAATTATACAATTCATAGGCACTATACAGAAAAATATTCCTTAGTGCTTTAAGCATGTAGTCAGAATGTGTAGCTACCTATTAATCTGAGACTAAATTCCAGAACTAAGAAAACATAAAGTCAATGAAATATGAATGCATTTTCTTAAGATTATAAGTTAGTTTATTTAAATGCAACCTATCTCCAATACAGAATTTAAATCACATATAGTACACTCATAATAATAATATAACATTGTTACCTATACCTTCATATGTCAGCATTATCTTGGGACCTTTATTATTTATTACTACACTAATAATAACTATAAACTAACTAATAATTATAAACAAAGTTCACTGAATAATTAATTCCTCAAATACATAATTTTACTTTCACGAATAGTTCAGAATATCCTGTGGAAATATCTGTACTTTTGTAGAATAGTTCAACATTTATAATTTATTGACAATAACTTAATATAAGCACTAAATATTAAATCAAAAGAACAAAGTAATCCATTTCATAAGTTTAAAATCCATAGTAACACGATATAATATTTTTCATAGATTTAATAAAACACATTTAGTAATCCTATTCTGGATTGCATAATTATTACATTAATTCATTTTAAAATGTCTGCTGATCAATTTATAATGTTTATTATATTTTCAGATTATGGCATTCATAATCATAATTACATTATTATAGGACTGACATTGAATTGTAGTTTTATGCAAAGCAAGCAGTTTAATCTTGTAGACCAATATTCCTATGGTTGGTATTTATGGCATATTTTAAAGGCAATAAATTAATAAACCTTTGGTTTAAACATGTTCAATTTATTTTGTTACAATACAGGCTGATTTAATAATTTCTAAGGCCTATAAAACAAATCATAATCAATACGCTGAGATAACTTCGTTGATCTTCATTAAGGATTAACCAGTCAGTATCTCCAATGCTTCAAATTTGTATGTTGATTTAGATTTATAATGTATGAAATTTTAAATTTTATTAATCTATCGGCAGATAATCAATATAGTTTCTAAACAAGTCATTTCAAAATTATTTTGAAAGAAGAGACAAGTGATTTTATTGATGTTACAGGAAGTATCTCAATTTTCCAAAATTCCATTAATAATTGAAGGCAGTAAATTGAATTTTCTTTAAAATAGTATTTGGTGACAGCCTTTGTTGTTGTAGTTTATTTATTTAGTTCAAGAAGAATATACATTTTTTCAGTGAGGCAAAATGCCTAGAGTTAATTTGTCTACTCTGCCATTATAGAGATGATCAAAATGGCTATTTTAAAATTTAACTTGACAAAGTCCTGGATGCACTATAATTTTACAAAGACTGATTGAGGTTATATTTAGAGCCTCTTGTCAATTAATATCTTAATTAATCACCATTACCTACAACAGTGATTCTCAATCTTTTTCTTGTCATGGCACACGTTTAATAACAAAAACAAATTGACAGCACACTAACATAACAATAAGATAAATTTTAAAAAATTTCACTTGTTTAAACGATTGATGTACCTACAACATATTTTTAGAAACTGCATAGGATAATAATTTTCAATTTAATATAAAATGAAATTCCATTACAAAGTTAACAAAATGTTTCATTGATACATATTACTTTTTTTCCCATATGTCATAGCATCCGCAGGTAGGTGAACCCGCAACAACCATCTGCAACCAACTACTTGCTTGTAAGGCAGCTGTGCTGACCTCTCGGCTAACAATGCTTGACTACATAGCTTGATGGTTTTTTATATTTTTTTTTATATTTGGGCGTAAAAAGGATAATGCCACTTGCATCTCATGATCCAGATTTACAAGTCTGGATTTTTTTTTTTCATTTTAATATTTGTCAAAGCTGAAAATCCGAATTTGCACAAATAAGATGTGGAAAATTATAATAATACATTTAAAGCTTTTTTTGATATTGTTGGATAATCGTATGAAAAATTAATCCAAAATGAATTGATTCTTGTGCTCATTAACCTGATCTTTTTTTCCTCATTTATCCATTTTAGAAGGTTCTTTTAAAACAGAAATGGTTTTGTTAAAAATATATTCAAAACTGCATATTGTATATTACCTCTGAATCCATTTTAATTATGTTTGACAATACAATATTGTGATATTACACATGCAAATGCAAATTATATAAATTGCCATATGCACACTGTTGACTAATAGTATTATAAGCCAGTAGCTAAAGAATAGTCATACACATTGCACACTTTTCTGACGTCACTTATGCATGGTACCACACTTCAAGAATCTTGCAGCACACTAAAGTGCCATGGCACAATGGTTGAGAATCATTAACCTACAACTTTTTCTTTTTTTAAGTTTTTATGAGTAAAATTTGTCCCACTGCTAGAGTAATACAGAAAAGTAGCCAATCAAAAATATCTGCATTTATTCCAAGCATGTTAATTTGAGACACTGATTGAAATAAACACAATAATACCTTACCTTTAGTATTATACTTTAATTTGAATTTTTTTTTTTTTAAAAAAAAAAATCATTTATTTAACAATTAAATAATTTATAATATCTCTTTAAAGTTTTCAAATATTTAATAAATTAGTTTAATAAATATTTTTTAATTGAATTGTAATACTAAATAAATTAAATTAATTTAATAGACTTAAATGTATAAGTTTCAAATTGACTACGTTTTAAACATACAGAAATTGAATACACACACACCTACACTTTTAAATGGACTGTACTCTTCATTATTTTAGCTAATTGTGATCTCATTTGTAATAATCGTAATATAATTATTGTAGAACTGTTTCAAATATTATATTTTATTATATTTGATTTAATATATTCTATTTTATATATTTTTCTAGAATATCAATTTTGTGTGTATGTATATTTTCTGTTTGAAATATAAAAAATTCAACTGCGCTTTTCAAACAAAAAAATAACACAGACACACATATTTTAGATATGCATTGATCAATAATATTTACTCAAAAGATATTTTTAAATACTTTTTACAAATTTTTATTCTCTTAGTACTATGAGAGACTTAAATTTCATTTTTGATTATATTTCCTGATATCTGACCAATAATAGTATTAGATTTACTTTATTTAACTAGAAAAGAAGCCAATCAAATTTTTAATTTTTTGGCTATAATAATTAATTATGATTATAAATATTAGATTACAGTATATTCACCATCCTTGTGGGCACATTGCTTAAAACATTTAAATTTTTTGAATATCTTTTATATTTGATATCAAATATTTGAAATTCTATCTGTCTATTACTCAGTATTTTTTTAAAGTAAGTACCTTAGCTTAGTTATTTCAAATTGAGTGGTTGCTGATTTTTAAAATATCTCAAAATTGAACCAATTCTATTCTCTCTAAATATATCAAATGTCAATTTTAAAATTTAATTCTGGTTTCAATCAAATATTTTAAATAAAACAAATATTCCACACTCTTGCAAGCCTTATTTAAATCATATTAAAATTTTAAAAAACATTTTAAATTTGATACCAAAAAATATTCAATATTTTCCTACCCTCTGTTTCATATCTAAGAAACTAGGTGACCTACAAAAATTAGAGCCTCATATGAATTAGCTAGGTATTAATTAGTTATATATCAAATTTTAAGCAATTCTATTGAATTTAAATCAATTAAAGCTCAATTTTAAGATTTCATTCTAACATTAAAAAAACATCTAAAGTTTACAAAGTAATATACCAATAAATAAACTGATTTTCCAACTTCAATGAAAGCATTTAAAAACAGATTAAATAATAACAATTTTAATCTAGAGAAAATAATGACCTTCACATATGTGAAAAATGATTGTTCAAAAATAAATTGATCAAGAATAAAGTATCTAGAATAGTTTTATAATTATGGCAAATAAAATGTCAAAGATTGGAAATTGTTTATTGCTTGATTGAGTCAGCAGCAATTCAGTGGCTACCCTAGTGTCAAAATATCCTAGTATTTACTAAACTTCTACTAAAAAGGCAGGTACTTTGTTGGCAAGAGAGTTTTGAAGAAGAACTAGGAACTAATTCTAATTAAATATTGTCAAAAGTATAAAAAAAACCATACTAATGAACTGAAAAACAAGTATACAGATTATTTCCCTGAAGGTTTGTGATGATGGTGTTTTAGTTGTATTTTATATTGGAATATTTTCATCATCTAATAAGAATGTCTTTAGAAAAATTTTATTTTATTTAAATTTTCCAAATACATTCAACTGTTAATAATAGCACATCAAATAGGTTAGTATGTGCACAATGTTTCGAGAGGTATTATTCTCCTCTCTTCTTCAGGTGTTGCTGGCTTGACTAGTGATAGTACTAGCATGGGATTTGAACTTGGATCATTAGATTTTTGAATATTGAATTTTAAGGCAACACTCTAACCAACTTAGCCATTCTGACAAAGACAACAGTCAGTAGAAATTTCATATACTTATCTATGAAGTACCACTTGATTTATCAATTTTTTTCCTAAGAGCAAAGTTGATTAGTGGTTTCCATACATTATGTATAGTCACATTGGGTTGGCTTATGGGATTTTTTACCATTATTATGTGAACAGCTTCTTTAAATTTTCTTTTTTTACCTTTTCTTCTCTATCCAGTATTTTTGTATTTTCCCAATTGAACATTTGTTCATTGGCACACACATGGTCTACTACCTTAGACACATCTGTTCTCTCTCTTCTTATCATCAGTTTGGGTTCTTGCAAGTGCTTTTCAATGGGATACTAGTCTCACCAATATATGTTCTTCCACACACACATGGTATTTCATAGATGCAGTTTTTACTTTTCAGCATTTCAAGTTTAGACTTTGGAGATGTTAGAATTCATCAGTGTGGTATGGCTCTGAAAAGCTGTTTTGATGTTATACTGATTGCAGATTTTCCTTATTATTTTTGGATTGTATGGGTACACTACAGTAACAATAATTGTTTTTCTTTTGGTTCTTTTTGTTGTCTATTTATTTTTCATAAGATTTTGTTCTATATAGATCTTTTTTTCCAGATCACTCGTTTCTGAACAAACTTCTTTTGATCTGTTCTAGACTGATTGTAAACTCCATGTGTTGTGTTTCTGATGTTATTGGATGTATAGGCTAGGTATTGCCCTGTGTGTAGGTTTTTTTTTTTTGGTAAACTGTAGTTTTGATTTTGCCATGAAGGAGTCTTGTCACAAGGACATATAGGAATGCCAATATTTATTCTTGTTCTGATTCTATTGTGAATTTAATTGAAAGGGGATATGTTGTTGATGTGTTTCCAGAAAGTTTGTAGCAGTGCTTCACTATGTGGCCATACAACAAATGTATCATCCACATAGTGAAGCCAAACTTTAGGTGGATATGGAGTATCTTTTATGGCTGTGTTTTCAAGTTTTTCCTTGTAAATATTGTAGATTAGGGGTGACAATGGTGAGCCCATAGCCATTCCTTGATTTTGTTAGAAGAATTCTGTGTTAAATTGAAAGTAGATTGTTTTCATGCAGAACTATTAATAGGAAGAGCTGTTCTAATTCCTAAACTATTATCACCATTTAATCTTTTCTTTACAATAAACAATGCTCCTTTACATGGTACCTTCATGAATAAAGTTTCCACAGAAAAGCTTACCAGTATGTCAGTTCATTCAATTGTTATGTTCTTGATTAGTTCTACAAAGTGTCTAGAATCCCTGACAAAGGACTGGATCTTGTATGCCAAAGGACTCAGAATTTTGATAAGAAATCTTGACAAATTTTGGCAAGGTGAATTTCTACAACTAATAATAGGTCATAATGGAACATGATCCTTATGGATTTTAAGTAGACCATAAAGATGA
Organism: Epiperipatus broadwayi; assembly: GCA_028023455.1. Lineage (NCBI taxonomy): Eukaryota > Metazoa > Onychophora > Udeonychophora > Euonychophora > Peripatidae > Epiperipatus > Epiperipatus broadwayi. The sequence continues at coordinate 1,748,822 of JAQFVV010012449.1, forward strand.
GTAATTTTGCTGAAATATGTTATTTTACTTTTTTCTGAATCATTCAAGTACCTGCAATGCTTTCTGAGTAATTCTTGTGACATTGTTTCCATACTCAGTATCAGATAATTCCTAAAGGTTTGCAACTAAAACCTCCAATTCACTCCCAGAGATCTGAGAAAATTACTCAGAGAGCAAGTGAAGCTCTGTTAAGAGAAGGAATAATTGCTCAAAGGATTTCTAAATATCAAACAATTCATTCTATTAATAATGTAGAATTTTTCTAAAAAATAAACTTACTGATGAAGACTGCATGGGAGTTTCTCAAGCAATAAAAAAATCATATTCCATGGAACAATAAAAGAATGAAAAAAGAAGAAATTTGCTAACCTGCATGGGAATATCAAAAAATGATAATGTACCGAACAGTGTGCCAACTTCATCTGTTAATAATCTCAGTTCTAAACATGTAACAGATACTGAAATTTCTGTTCTTGAAAGGGAATTAAACTTTGCCATAATATGGCAGCCATGGAGAAAGTCACTCAAAAATTGCCTTTAGAAGAAGCAGCAGAATTACACTATAGAATAAAAAACACTTGACAAGCAACAAAAATTGAAGTCAAACATATCCTATGATGAGAGAAAAGCAATAAATCTCCCAAAATAGATAAATCTATAATTATTTTTCCTGATTACCAAGGCAATACAACAATTGTAATGGATACAACTGATTATGACAACAAAATACAAGAACTCCTCACAGCAGGCCAATATAGAAAAGTGGCACAAAATCCAATACCAAGTACAGAAACAAAGTTACAAGCATTACTCAGAAAGCATTGCAGGTATGTCACTGATTCATAAAAACGTAAAATAACATCATGTTTTAGCAAAATTCCTCATTTTTATGGTCTACCTAAATCCATAAGGATCATGTTCCAAGATCTATTGTTAGTTTTAGAAATTCACCTTGCAAAAATTTGTCAAGATTTCTTCTCAAAGTTCTGGTCCTTTGCCATACAAGACCCAGTCCCTTGTCAGGGATTCTAGACATTTTGTAGAATTAATAAAGAACATGAAAATTAAAAAAAATAACTTACCGGTAAGCTTTGAAGTGGAAACTTTATTCATGAATGTACCATGTGAAGAGGCATTGTCTATTGTAAGGAAAAGATTAAATGGTGATAATAGTTTACAAACCAGAACAGCTCTTCCATATTAATAGTATAATGGAACTATGAACATTCTGCAAAAAAACAGCCTACTTTCAATATAACACAGAATTTTTTCAACAAAATCAAGAAATGTCTATAGGCTCACCATTGTCACCCCTGATTAGCAATATTTACATGGAAGAATGTGAAACCATGTCCATAAAAAGTACTCAATGAAGTTTGGCTTCACTATGTGGATGATACATTTGTTGTATGGCCACATGGTGAAGCACTACTACAAACTTTCTGGAAACACATCAACAACACACTCTCCTCAATTAAATTCACAATAGAATCAGAACAAGAACAAAAATTGGTATCCCTAGATGTTTTTGTGACAAGACTCCATCATGGCAAAATCAGAACTACAGTTTATCAAAAACTCATATGTATAAGAAAATACCTAGCCTATACATCCAATCAAACCAGGACACAAAACATGAAGTTGTACTATCACTATGGAATAGATCAAAATAAGTTTGTTCAGAAACCAATGATCTGAAAAAGGAAAAGATCTATATAGAACAAACTCTTATGAAACATGGTTATCCATCAACTGTTATTAAGAAATCTTTAAATAGACAATAAAAAAACCATCAAAAGAAAATCAATTATTGGTACTAAACCATACATTCCAAAATTATCAGTCAAATTAAGAATATTCTGCAATCAGTATAACATCAAAATAGCTTTCCAGAGCCATACCACACTATGAGGAATTCTAACATCTACAAAGCCTAAACTTGAAATGCTGAAAAGTAAAAACTGCATCTATGAAATACCATGTCAGTTTGGAAAAACATATATTGGTGAGACTAGTTATCCCATTGAAAAGCACTTGCAAGAACACAAACTGATGATGAGCAAAGAGAAAGAACAGATGGGTCGAAGGTAGCAGACCATGTATCTGCCAATGAAAAATACAAAAATATTGGATATAGAAGAAAAAATACAAAGAAGAAAATTTAAAGAAGCTGCTCACATGACAATGGTAAACAATCTCATAAGCCAACTTAGTGTCACTATACTTAAAGTATGGAAACCACTAATCATCTTTGTTCTTACTGAAAAGTGGAGAAATCAGGAGGAATTTCAGAGATAAGTATATGAAATTTCTACTGACAGTTACCTTTGACAGGATGGCTCAGTTGTTTAGAGTGTTACCTTAAAATTCAATACACAACAACATAAGAATACAAGTTTGAATCCCATGCTAGTACTGTCACTTGCCAGGCCAGCAACACCTGGAGAAGAGGGAAGAATAATGCCTCTTAAAACATTGTGCATATACTAACCTGTTGGGTGTGCTATTACTGACAGTTAAAGTTAAATTTTTCTAAAGACATTCAATACTCATATTAGGTTATGGAAATAGTCCAATATAAAAATACAACTAAAACATACAGACTGTAAATAATTACTGTAAATATAAGAGTTAACTAAATTTACTTAAAGACATTAGAATCTATTAGCAATTATTATAGCAATATTATATATTTCAATTATAGTAAATTTGTAGACAAGGATAGTTAGTATTCAGCTAATAAATATATGACATCAGTTGAATTGCCTTATTATTTTTCTGTATGAAAGTTAGCCAAGGATTACTTAACAATCTCTACAGACTGTATATATATATATATATAGAGAGAGAGATAGATAGATAGATAGATAGATAGATAGATAGATAGATAGATAGATAGATAGATAGATAGATAGATAGATAGATAGATAGATAGATAGATAGATAGATAGATAGATAGATAGATAGATAGATAGATTGATAGATAGATAGATAGATAGATAGATAGATAGATAGATAGATAGATAGATAGATAGATAGATAGATAGATAGATAGACAGATAGGAAGTGAGGTAGGTAGGTAGGTATGTAGGTAAGTAGGTAGGTAGGTAGGTAGGTAGGTAGATAGGTAGATAGATAGGTAGGTAGATAGGTAGGTAGGTAGATAGGTAGATAGGTAGGTAGATAGGTAGGTATGTAGGTAGGTAGGTAGGTATGTAGGTAGGTAGATAGGTAGGTAGGTAGGTAGGTAGATAGATAGATAGATAGGAATTTGTATAGTATTATCATAATAAAGAAACTTGTTAAAACAGATATATAATATTAGCTTTCCAAAGTATTCTATTATCCTCAACTATATCTTCTAAATGAAAGCAATACCTTGAGAAATTAAGTGGTAGAGTGACAGACTTGAGACCTAAAGATTGTTAGGTAAAAGTTCAATGCATCACTTCTAGCATTCACATTATCACATGAACTCCCAAGAGGTCAAAGTTCAATGCATCACCTCTAGCATTCACACTATCACATGAACTTCCAAGAGACTAATCATTTAATTTTTTTAACGAAGCAATCAATAATATATTTCTTTAAAATATTGGGGGGGGGGGGTATTTAATATTTCTAATTAGTACAAATTTACATATGAATTTCAACATTGGATTAACACTTTTTTTCGTAGTCTCCATAAAATATTTAATTCTGAAATTATAATCACATGACTGAAAGATGAATGAAAGTTATCATTTTTTAATTTAGTAATAATTATTATTATGTTTAATTAAATTAATCACTGTCTAATTTTTTTTTCATCATTGTCTTCAGATATGTAATTAACAGGGTCCAGTTATGTAATAGCTGATAGTAGTGACAATGAAGGGCTTACTATATTTATTTCTCTTTCAAATGAAATATTTTCTTTACTTCAAACTAGAATGTGTTTAATATATATATTTTGTTTTTTTCTTATACTTTTTGAAAAATGTTTGTTGTAATCAGATATTTTGGACAAGAGTATGTTGTCCTTCTGGGTTTATACCTTACTCTTTTAGTAGCATTTTAAAGTTTTAACTGGTTTATGAATATGGATGATATAGTAACATGAAATTGATATTTATCAAAAACAAAGTACCTTACCATTATATTTATTATTGTTAAACTATGAAACAAAATTATATTTCACTAATGCAGCAATTTTTTAAATTCTGACAAAGAGCAACTTTTTATAGAAAAATAAGTCAAAAAGCATTAACCACAACAACAACAAAATTTTTGAAATGTTATTAAATACATTTGTAAAAATTATTTAATAATTATTCCTCATTTTTGTAAAAAAAAAAAAAAATTTTGACATCAGCTTTTAATCAGCCATTTAAGCTATTGTGCGAGTGTTAAATAATAAATGAGTACTTCCACTTCTAACACAAGAATAAAATGAATCCACTTATTCAATCCAACCCAAATGCTTATATATGGGAAAATCTTAAGTACTGTTAAATACTATATCTTGTGTTAGAAGTGGAAGTACTCATTTATTATTTAACACTCGTAAAAAAGCGCACAATAGCTTAAATGGCTGATTAAATTTATTACAATTAGAAACAGCGCTAAAAATAAATGTTTATTTACATCAGCTTTTTGCAAATTTTATTTTAAGATTTTGTTTTTTTAAACAAACTAGGATGAAATCTTTAAAGAAGATAAAGAAGTTCTGAAGAAGACTGCTAGATAGTCAAAACTGTTAAACATTTTAAAAAGTATTATGCAAATGGAATGAAGAAGTTCAGTATTTTTGGTTTTATTTAATACAAGCAATACAAAATTCATGAAAAAATATTGAACATCTTAGAATAATAATTTTATTAATAATAAAACTAATGTTTTAATTTTACTTATTTACTTATGAAGGTTGTATGGTAATTATATTGATGTATTGAAACAGTAAGATCTGCTTTGCAGATCTTCATTTCACCTTTTCTCACCCCTTTCCTACCCTCATACCTTAGTTTAAACCCCAATGCATCATAGTGTGTCTGCAATGTGCTTATATGCCGAAAATCCTGCCCAATTTTAAACCACGAGTACAATGCTCATGTTATATATAAGTGTATAACTCATGCCCAATAAATAAAATGTTATAAATTATGTGTATGTTCACATAATTTAGATTTATTTAAAAAGTCGGTTATATAGGTCGTAATTGCGCACACACTGTGATATTTATTTTAAAACTTATGTTAAAATAATAAATTGTTATTTAAAATTATTTTGTTTGAATCTGTTTACAAAAAAATATTACAGTCTTAATATTTGTTTTGATTTAAAATTATTATTCGTTTCGTAAATAGATTCAAATATTGAAAATTAAAAGTAAAATAATTTTCTTTTAAATTTAAAAATCACGCCATATATTTTCTGTTTAAAATAAATGAGAGCTGGTAGGAACAATAGTTTTAATTATTTAATGTTCTAGGTGCTTATCTAGAAATGCAGCAGATGTCCACTTAAGGTCATTTCTTTCAATTAGCAAAAGTTTGTTTTAATTAAATCAAAGTTGTAATTCGAATGTTAACAGGGAAATTAACAATAGAAATTAATTAAAATTTTGTTGAATTCCTTTAGACATTCGGATAGGATTCATTACAGCTGATAAGTGGGCAAATTTTGGAATATTTTTGTAATGCTCCAGGGCAGTTTTATTGTGTAATTTCATTATATATAGGAGGGTTTTCTTTTGTTCTTCATTCTAGGACTCTAGCAATTATTCTAGCATTCTAGCAAGATTTCTAGCATTATTCTTCGAGGTATTTTTTTATTCTAAAAACATTGCTGAGCTTTCTAAAAGAATTGTTGCTGAACTATCTGAGACTTTCGGACTCAAATAGCTACGTGCCCGCAAATTCAAGTAATTGAAGCTGAGTTTCATCTTCAAATAAATTTTACCATGTTCTACAATCTCACTTGAAATATCTATGAATCACCCAACCTTTAAAACTGTTAGCTTTGAAATGATGGAGTAGAGCTGGCAAGAAGGCTATTTTCCCCTTGGAAATGGTTGGCTGCTGCTCTATACCATCTAATGCTGTCACATAGGAAACCCTGAAACTGCTGCTGCTGCCGAAATATGAACAATACCCAGAGTTTCTGCTGAGTCATACAGAACCTGCCGACAATCAATCTACCTGAAACTACCTGAAAATGCTTCTCCAGAGGTAACCCCAAAATTAACCCAAGAGCTCTTGTGACTATAATCTATATGCTATAGCTATTTAAAATGGTTTCCATCTACTTTATTTTATCACTGTTTTCCTTTAAAATGTTCTAATGCAATCAGTAATTTTGCTCTCTATCCTTGGGTTAATATTTTATATTTATTAATCTTTCTTTTATTTTATTATGATAGTGTGCCAGAATAGTCTTTGACCGAGTGAATTATTCCCTTTGTTGAAAGAAAGATACCGATATTAAGGCATTTTAAAATTATAAATAGTTCCCATTTTATTATCTCGTGAATCACTCGTTCAAGGGCTATTCTAATCTTAGTCAATATGTATAATAATTTTATAGTTTAAAATCCACATTTTATCGATTTTAACCTATTACGAGAGTATGTGTGAGGTCAATGATTAAATGTGTCACAAATGCATAATTGCGTAAATAAATCTACACTTTCTTTTTAAACCCACAAGCATGCATTTTCCTACTTTAAAATATATTTTGCTTGATTTCAAAGTTCGTAATTGAGGTCGAGAATGGGAAGACTCTCTTTAAATAATTATTGAGGACTTGATTAGGCATTTTCTCAATCTAAGTAAATCCCTTTGGTATGCTTATATACATTAGTTGAGTATTGCTGGTAAGTGTATTGGTTGTCGAGACAGCTTTGTCTTTCTCCAAGGGCTTTAAATGGCCAAGACCGTTTCCCCTTTCGCTTTCTGCAGTTCCCAGGCAGAGTGTGTACTTGAGAGTCACACCTGGGAATTAGATGCAGCTGTCACCCAGTCACTAAGTTTTGGATGAGTCCAGACTTTGGCTGTGCGTGACAACACATTCCTATGGATCAACGGCAAGACACCCTCCATAGCTGTCTCATATTTCACTATAATTTTACTTATTTATATTTTACAAAGCATCCATGATTTAAATGTATTACACCCTCCATCCTGTAATAAATACTTTATTAGCAACACCGATTCCCCAATATAACTTAATTATAATTATAAAAAAATGCCTTGATCATGTCCCCACTTCATCACTTAATAAGCATTGGTCCGTGCTATTCTCGAAGTCAAGAAATATTATATTAAACCTTAATGTGCAAATGTTTTATTAAACTTTTTATAATTTACTCAAAGTGCCTCGCACATCTTCCCATCTCTTTTAAACACATTATCGTAATATTATTTATCCTGAGGGATAGACTGTGTACTTAACAAACTTTTAATGTAATTTGTATGAAATGTGTGTTAACAGCCATTTTAGTAAGTCTCCCTGTCTCATATAAGCAGACAGTGGGCATTTCTATATATTTCTTGCTATGTAAATAAATCTTTTAAATCTTATAAAACTAATTTTGATCTTTTATTTTATTGATCCCTATCACTGTCTTGGTCTATATATCTATTTTATACATTTCTTTTGTACCATCCATAGACGTTAATTAGCAACCCAACTTATCTCATAGTATAGAGTCTCTTTGTTTCTCCCTGACCACCAGGCATCGGTAAATGGATATATTATTAGTAGCATTAGATGCGTTATCACGTAAATGGCACTGTGGAATTTGGGCTTTAGATTCGAACTTAGTATATCTAGAAGGCAACCCCTCCTAGAGTGTTCAGTTTCGTGTTTGGGGCTTGAATTCTGCAGTGTATTAGCGAGATAGACGAATCTGACCGTTACAGTATAAGAATATAAAATGTATTTGATTAAAATGTTATATTTTGACTTTATATATGTTGATTACTATACTATTTATAAATTGTTATTATTAAAATACAAATTGCAAACAGGTATAATCTTTAAAAACAATCTATATATATTAAGAAATGCATGATATTTTATATAATTTTCTTTTAATAAACTTTAACCTATTTTTCAAATGTTTGTTTTGCAACATCAATATGGTGATATTGTAGATCATTAGTAATTGTTCTGATAACATGACTTTTCACTTTTCCTGCTTTTTCCAAACAAAAAACATAATATTTTGTAAAAGTTTTAATCCCAAAAGAGGGAATTTGATATCTGTAGCAATTTAACATCAAGGGAACTGTGATAAGATTAGAAGGAAATATTGTTTCAAGATTGATAGTTACCTGTCTAAGTATTTGTTTTGTTTATAAGTTATATAAAAAAAAATGTTGTAAAAATGGTTAAGTTGATATGTTGTAAATTATACGTGATTATTGTCTGTTGCTTTTAAAAAGTTCACTTTCGATATTTATATATTTTACATCCAAACATATGGAGACTTACTTATTGTGAAAAGTAACTAAATATTTTAAAATACCATTTCTGAATAAAAAACATATTTCAATCTTATAGATATCCTTAATTTCAACAGTATTGTATTATAAAAGGAGTAAATATGTTTTATAGATATAAAATACTTCTTATCATAGGATATTTACCAACTAGCCAAAAACACATAATGCTAAAATTGGAAAGCTAACCGAAATGACTGTGGATCAAATTTCTTTTTTAAAATCTGATTTTTCTTGGAAAATCATATATCTGAAAATATATTAAATCTCTATCAGGAATAAAATTATGGAAACAGAAAACAAATATGCTAATCACTAAATCACAAAACTTTTATACTTCACTTAATATATTTTACACTCAAACCTTTTTTTAACACAATCTTAATAATATTATTTGTAATAATTAATTTTATAAGTTCTTCATTGCAATATCTTCTCTTTCTCCGTATATATTATTACCTCATCACACATATAACTTATTTTACGTTGTAAAGCTGCTTCCATTTTAAAAGCTACACATAATTCTTTTTTTTTTTAACTAATTCTAATCTACAGTTTTCAATAAATAGTTTAGAATTAATAAAACCACTATATGTTAATGTTGTCATTTTTAAATAGCCAGAAACTATTTAGGAAGTTAGGTTATTGGTTACATTATTTGCCCAAAAATTTGTTGGACATGGCAGATAGTCCTAATGTATTCAAAAATATGTGAAAAGATTTCATGTAAATTTTGGCATTTATATTTACTAGACAATATCGATTGTTAATTAAAATATTTTAATTATATTACTATTTCTATTAAAAACTAGACAAATATTTATTTTTTATTCATTGTTTTTCTAATTGATTTTTGTTTATACTTTTACTAAATATTCAACCATAAGTTAAATAGACATATTAAATTTATATTATTATATAAATGTGAAAGTTTAGTTGTGACTTTATAACAAATATTGAAATAATCTTGAAGAATCTTGCAAGATTTTTTTTTGTATAGAATTTTACTAATTTATAAATTTTTGCTTTAATTGTTTTTAAAAAATTTGTAATTTGCAATATAAAAATTAATATATTTACATTTGTTTCTATCAATTCATTGGATTTGAAAATTACTTCTTAGTAAATTGAAAGATTTAATGTTGTTTATTTATACATAATATTTAGTGAATTAAATTAAAGATTTTAAGACTTCTCATTCGATTGTTTATTTATACATAATATTTAGTGAATTAAATGTGAAGGTGTTTAAAGCTTTGTGCTTTCACTTCAAAATGCTTAAGCCTGGCTTATTTATATATAAATTTAAGTAGAGATGAAGATGGAAACCATATTTTTCTTGTAAAATCTCTGCCTTGTGTTTTGACTTGACAGTTTCCTATGCAGTCATTATTACATTTGATTGGCTGTCATATAAGCATTCTTAAGGCGCTTCTGTCAAAGATTTCAGCTTTTCATGTTATTAATATAAAAATGTGTAAAAAATCTGTATTGTAACTTTTTTGAATGACATCATAAAAAACCAAAAAGAGGACAAAACTGAATAAAAGATTACAGAGTTGGAAAATTTTTTAATTGAAAAGTATAGTTTTTGGCAAAGCAAGGTAAATTTATTTTAAATAAATTAAATTGTATTTATACTATGTATTTTTCATTTGAATAATAACAATTTATATCAGTTATGACAATAGATCTGATAAACTTTTAACATTATTGTTTAAATATATATTAACACATGTTTAAGTAAAATTTAAAATGGCATTCATATAGCAAGAGAAATATTACTGAATTTGATAAATTTTTACTATGAAATTGACAAATTTCTAGGATGTAAGTTTAACTATATATAACATGTGAAAAAGTAAAATTTTAAATGTTGTAGGCACAGCAAGAGAAATACAATGGATTTTGACAAACTTTTTCCATTTCCATTTAAATTTATTGACAAGTAATAAAGTTTTAAATATATTTAATTAATCGATTATTTTAATAATCTCCATACTTCCTCTTTCTTTTTTATATAAATAAAGATACAATAAAAGACAAATGACCCTCAAGATCCATTTCATACTGAACCAGCACTCATAAGTTGGCCCAGGTCATCAGCTCTCATTTATATCTTTATTACATGAAGAGTATTTATCTATGGCAAATTGTCACATCTTTATTTACAACCACCAAACTTGCTCCACTCACAATCTCGACTTCGTACATTTTTGATAAACCTAACTACATTTATCATTAATCATTTATTAAACTAGAGTTTTTCTCTAGCACAGATATAAACTTCAATCCAAGTTAAAGATTATTATATCTGATTTTTTACATACACACATACATGGGTTTTCACCTCTTTCTCGTATGCTATTATCTTATCAATTATTTTCATAATCTCCATACTTCCTCTTTCTTTTTTATATAAATAAAGATACAATAAAAGACAAATATTGATTAACATGTAAGAAAGAAAATTTAAAAATAGCATGGGTATTTGCCAGATTTTAATATTAACCTCCATTAATTAATTAAAAATATTAGTATAAATATGATAATAAAAAGATAAGCTAAATATAAGAATTAAAAAAAATATGTGAGAGATAGGGTCACATTATTAATCTTCTAAAAAATGTCCATTTAAGATAATAAAAAAATAACTTTTCTATAGTACACCTGGGTCTCTTTTTACGCGGACTTATTTAACATGATTTTGAAGTTATGCGATTCCATGTTTCACCAGAAGTCGAACTCCGATAATGCGCTATTACTTTAAATAATAAATTTCACGTATATTGAAAGTAATAGCACATTATTGGAATTCGACTTTCATCTTAGTAATTTCAATATTTTCAGTGCTTTATAATAGTAAGACTTTATGTATACACACATTAAATTTTACAAGATTATAATGTAAATTTGTTCAAACATTGTGCGTGTTAATTTTGTATTTTAAATCACATTCTGTTTTTGCTTTTTAAAAAAAAACATAATCAATTATTAATCAATTAGTGTCCGCAAGTTTATTTTTAATCAGTAATAGCAGTGAGCACAATTAAAATTGAAAATTAAAAAATTAAAGACAAAATAAGAATTTAATTTTTAGTTGTTAGATTAATTACTAATTACGTTGTCACCAGAAAACCATTAACAACATGAGAATGACGTTGGCGCTAGTTGTATTTTCTCATGTGAAGAATCTGATTTTTTTACGAGTTTGCAAACGAACCTGTTTATCGGCAAATCGTGATAATAATTAAAATGTGTATAAAAAATGTAAATTACTGTAAATTATGCATAAAAATATATTGTTTTGAATAAAATTAAATATTATAGTTAAAAAAAGTTTGTCTTGTATCAATTTTTTTCAAATATGAAATTTTTTATTAGTCATATTTTATTTCCTTTTTTTTTTTTTGCACGAATTTTAAAGTAATTTTACGTTGGTGCTTTGCTTTTACGCGATTTTTGAAAAATCTCAGTCCATATCCCCCCTTTTTCAAGGTAATTTGCGTCTACTTTTGCACAATTTTGTTTGCGTGTCTTTTCTGAGGAACCTATCTATTGTGTAAAATGAGACCCAGGTGTATTGAAAAAATATTTTGTTTACTATTCTTTACTTATCTATTTTCTGCCTACACTATAGGCTATAAATTTTTGCTTTATAGTATTTAGCTCAATTTAAGCAATAAACTAATAAAAATAAATATCTCTTAAGTTATTTATATTCAACAAATGTTCCCTTATAATAATTAGAGAAAAGCTGACTTTTCTACAGTGTTTAATAAATTACTTAAAACAATATCTTGTGTTCTGACTTGTGTTCTTGAACTGAGAGTTCCACGTGCAGTTATTGTTACATCTGGTTGGCTGTCACATATACATTTTAAGATGCTTCTATTGAAGGTTTTGGCCTTGCACGTTATTATTAAAACAATATCAAAAATTATCAAAGTGTATAAATTATTTACTTGTAAAAATAATGCCAGTATGTATAATAAATTAGAAATCTTTTATTAAATGCTTTACAAACTATATGCTTTAAACAATATTAAAATTAATTCAATATCGTAAAGAATCCTTAAAATATATTTTAATATTCTTTATATATATACAATCTTTATAGTGAATAGCTAAATTACGTTATTACACAACACATGTATTGCCTCAGAAATGTCAGTTCAAGCAGCTTGGAAAGAGTTTCAATCATATTTTTACTTCGATACATATATTACAATAACTGCCATTAGCAATAATACTATTTGTTAATGAAGTTTATTAATAAACCATATACAAGTATGAAAACAAATAAATAAAGGCAAAACTCTCCATACAGTAGTGCCACCCTGTGCCAACCAGAGTAATCAATGGATGCCAGAAAGCTTGTGCATAAAATCCCTATCTAGTGCCTACTCATCCAATATCCCCAGACTAGTTTCTGGCTAGTGGCCATCATCAGTGAGGCACTAGATAGGGATTTTATGCACAAGCCTTCTGGCTTCCATTGATTACTCTGGTTGGCACAGGGTGGCACTACTGTATGGAGAGTTTTGCCTTTGTTTACAACAATTATGTGTTAGTATGAGATGGTGATCATGTGAACAAATAAATAGTTAGGCATTTATGTCAATGTCTAAAGAAAACCAAATGTCTCATAAATTTACAATATCTTAGCCAGTAATAGGGACAACATCAGGTGACCCTAGAAATTAAATCAATATTATTTCCTCTCCCCACATGTCTACACAATGATATTTATTAGTTAAATTGGAAATGCATTATTTTATTCAAGAGAAAGATATATATATTACAAATAGAATGCTAGAAATTGCATTGCTTATAAATAAATATATAAATGAATATTATATGCACTTATTTAAATTAGAGATGCATGATTCGTATCAATAGAATAAAATTTAATAATAATAAAATGAAAAAAAAAATGTTTATTTAAATATATTATAATTTCTAAATAGCATGTCAGGTACAAATTCCACGAAACTGATTATTATTTACAAATGATTGTTATTTCTATTTAAGCAATTTTGTCACATGCTTTTGCGTTTTGACAGTCTTGGATATATTATATAGAACAGAGTGCATGTTTAATAATTAATAATACTAATTAGTTTATTACATGAGAATTATATTTAAAATATTAAAAGTTGATTATTCAATAGTATAATTGATCATAATAAGTTACTTATTTATTTTTTTGCGATATTGCTGTTGATAATTCGTGTATTATTATTTCATTTAAATAATAACTGAAACACAGGCTTATGTGTGTTCAAGTGTACCAGTATTATGAGAAAGAGTGGAGAGTGGTGGGTCGTGTGAACGTCTGTGCCATATACCCTATATATTAAATAAAGAAATGAAAAAATTGCAACAACAGTTACATATTGCGTTATATTATTTTATTCTACTAACGTAAGTGAAGCCGTGGGTACAGCTAGTATACAAAAAAAAACAACAATAAAATGTTATATTTCTATGGCAAAAGTTAGATATGAAAGTGTAATTGAGATGTTGGATAAAGCAAACGGAAAATTATCTTTCTCCCCCATCTGACTCTAGAAATAGTAGGCCTAAACAAATCAGTGAAGCAATGAGTGATTGTTTAAAATTATTAAAATTTATTGTAAAAATATAATAAAAAAAAAAAAAGGTAATTTTTTTTATCAGAAGTGAAAAAAAAAAGATATTGTAAAACTCTATAATTCAAATTAGATGGATTTTGATAAAGTGAATGAAGAAAATATATGAAAATAATTATTGTGAATATAGCAATATATGTGTATAATGGTGTTAGTATTATAAATGATGATTAGAATTAAAGCCGTTCAAAGAATTTGATGGTTACTCAGATATTTATGTTGTCAACTAGAGGCGCTAAAGTGTTGAAAGGTAAAATTCTTTATGAAAAAAATTAAAACCGTAGTTTCAAAAACAATGATAGTAATGGGAGATTTTTTGTATAGATTGTTTCTATTGTTAGATAAGTTATTACGTAATACAGAATCAATATAGACCTGATGTTTGTTGCTAATCAAATACAAGGCAAGTATTATGAGTAAAACATGATTTATGATTGCTTTTATTTATTTAATTATAACATTTAACTCAATTAAAATATTTGTGGCAATAATTAGAAATTAACTGACTATCCTTCAAAATATATTTATATTATATAATTTCTATCTAATGGAATAAGAGGAAAAGTTATTACTGGTGGTTGAAAATATAAAATATTTGAAATTGAAACTGGTGTTGAAGAGAATAAATACTAAAACCAAATTAATTTTTTATGATATTTTATTAAAATTTGAGATATGATAGGAGTTTGATTGATCTAGATTTTTAATATGAATTGTATAAAAAGAAAAAATAGTTTTACAATCTACTGATGATGATTTTATTCTTGCTAATTCAAAGAATGATGTACAGAATAATGAAATCTTTAGATATTTTGATTTATTATCTAATGTTCAAAAAATTCAAGAGTTTTATCAGTCAGTGATAAAAACAACTCATTATTTTTAATTTTAGTATGCATCAACTTGAAAATATGTGAATAAAATTGAACTTTTTAGATATAAAGGCAAGTTTGACTGTTGATATGCAATACAAACTCTAATGCACTGTTTATGGTTTTTGACAAGTTAAAATATATTTTGTCATAAGTGATATTTATACATCACCTAAATTACTTATTTACAGGTGCTATCATTCTGTTAATTTCATTATATGGAAGTGAGACTTCTATCATTATAGCATAAATACACAACAAAAATTTCATGTAAAGACATTTATTAAGAATACAATAATATAATGACAAAATTAATATTCTTCAGGTTAAATTTTTCATCAATTATTTATCTATCTATCTATCTATTTATCTAATTACCTATTTATATATCTAATCTTCCTATTATGAATAATTACATTATATGTAAATATAAGAAATCACAGCATGATGAATATAGGTATGTAATACTGTATTCTATAAAGTCATTTAAATAATCAACATTGTTATGGTAGATGGCCTATACTTCCATTTAACATTCGACATTATGTATAATAATAAAGTGGTCCATTTTCTTACCAAGTTGTTTTTGGTTGTAAAAAAGATTGTCTTGAATGACTAAATAAATTCTTTATGTTGTTAAATTAAAATCAATCTGTTTAATAAATATCTTACAATAAATAATAAGAGTGATTAATATTTAAATCTCCTGCCTCAGTCATCCATGACAATCTTCTTTATAATCAAAGAGAATTGAGTAAAAAAGTGAACCACATTCTTAATGCTAAATAGAAATGTATGTTATTTACTATAACAGTACTTACTACTTAGATGATTGCATAGAACATTATATATATTAACAACTTTGAAAGTTTTCAGTGCTGAATTTTACTGCCATAAAAAGTACCTAAATGTAATTTGTGTGATGTATGAATGGGTTCTTAGTGCAATCTTTAGAGACTTTGATTTAGTAATTAAAATATTAATAGTTTTTGTCAACCAATGATGGAAGAAAAAGCTTCAGAAATTTTTAGCAGAAATTCTTACCAGTTAGAGAATATGCAATAATTTAAATAGCTTCGTGTTTTTTTTTTTTGTTAGATATAAAGCAGACTTTATATATAATGATATCAATATATTCTACAATGTGCTGTTTTTGCATTTATTAGGGCAGATTTTTAGTGAATTTGATAAATGATGTGACTGAATAGCATATTTTTTAAAAATGTATTTTATGATGAATTTGAGCATAGGTTTTGTGGGAAAGGCAGATCTTGTTTATGTTGTAAAGATTTTCTTAAAATCATTCTCAGAATTATTGGACTCTTTCAGAAAGAATAGTATTCTGATAGTTAAAAGACAGCCTTGGAAGATGGAAAATAGATTTTGAAACTATCATATTTTGTATGTGGTTGTATTTGTAGTTTTGCAGAGTTATATAATCATCATAAAAAAAAATTTTAACTTTTTATTTTTCCACTGCTCCTGATGATGGCTATAAATATATGATCTTTGCCAGTGCATCTTTATCTAGATGAAACTTTGAGAAATCATAAGGTTTGTTTTTTATATAGATGGTTAGTAGATGATCTATTTATCCATCCACTTAATGGCTGGTAAATAGGTATCTAGCTATTATTAACTGTTAGGTAAAAAAAAAAAAAAAAACTCAATTAATATTATCCCTAATAGCTGTTTGTTTTTTTGTTTTTTTGGCAAGTATTGTTTTCCATTATTCATCTAAAAGACTTGAAAGAAATCTTTGTAGTTTCATGAAATATTTCATTATTTTACCTTTTTATATAGGTAATTTTATTTCTTAACATTTTATTTTTAAAAAGGTAAGACTTCATGTAACTTAATGATGAACAAGATTTTCTGATTAAATTTTGATATTTCCATATTCTCTCTACTTTAGAGTGAGAATAAACATATACGTTTTAAAGAAAACATCATGTTAGAAATAAACACATTTTTCATATTAATGTAGAGTTGTTGTTGTTGTTTTTAATATGCAAAAAGAAAACGCTTCTTCATTTATACTAGACTTGGGGAGTGTATATATATTTCATATCCAAATTTAAAATAATTGAGATGATAGGTTAAACTCTTTTTAATAAAGATATGTAATTGTGAAATCTTTAACTAAAAAGTTTACATTTTGAACCTAACATTTTTAAATTGTCAGCAGAAAAAAAATATTTAAATATAAAATAGAAATAATTTCTAGAATTTAAAATATCAGAATGTTTACGAAAATAAATTTTAGCAATTACACTTAATTACTATGGTGGCATTTTGCCATAGCAACCTTCTAACATTATTTATTTTAGCATCTCATTATTCTGAGCTGCATCATAAACTTTAATGAGACTTTGTATCATTAAAAAATCAGTTATGTAAAAAATAATAATAATAATAACGTAAAATTATTATTTTGCATAAGCACTAGTTATGCAAAGAAATGATTATATAGTCTACTATATTAAACTTTTATTTTAAAATACATTTAAAATATATTTTTCAAACAAAAAAAAATCTGCAAAGTTTAAAATTTGACTGATATTTTAGTACTGTATTTCGTAAAGTTTCCACTGTTTATTAAAAAAAATCGTACTTTTCAAAGTATGAATGTTCATAAATTATTTACCATAATAATTTTTGATGGTTATTTGAAATAGTTTGGTGTAATTGACAACACAGTTATTTTTTTAAAATATTCACTAAGATCATATTGACAATAGTTAAAGAGAAAGCGATGAATGTATTAGTTTTTTAAATTAGGATTTCAAAGATATTTTGGAATCCAGTATATTAAAGCTCTACTGAACTATTTTCAACTGTGCTATTAATATTAAGATAGTTCTTACAGCAGAAGGATTGAAGATTTTGAACTATGATGATGGTGAAGATTTTTTTTAAAATAATATGGACACCAAAAAAAATCAAATTAGACAATTATTTTCTTGAAGGTTAACTGATCTGTTTAAAAATAGATAATTTCAAATTGATCATTTGTGATTATTTTGATTATATTATGAGATGATTTAGTTCATTAAAAAGATATATAATACTCATAAAAGTTGATACTGAAAAAACAACAACAGAGAAGCATTGCCATATCCATATTCCAGTATCACAGTAGCAAAAATAGGTAATTGAACAGTGTAAAAACTAATCAAATGTTAGGTTATTCTGAACAAATGTCTTTTATACAATAGGCAGATGTTAATCTTGACTTGTTATAGTAAAATTACAAAACTTATTGTGGAATAAATAATTTAAGAATACCAAGTACAAATAATATCTGAAAAAATTGCATGAATATCTTACACTTACAATAATATTTTTTACTGACACGTTTCAGCTGTTGTTAAATTATCATCTTCATCTTACCTATTAATAAATAAAAAATGTAAACAATCACAGAAGCACATTTTTCTTTTTAACTATTATGACTATAATAAACTAAATATTAAAATCTTATTTGTTTTAACTTTTTGGTAATGCAATAAAAAAAATTTTTAATCAGTCTTTGCAAATATGGAAAATTGTCAGAATGGCCTACAGATTGAAAAGCAAAAACTTATGTTCTTATATTAAAAACAATCTTTGATAGGCATTTCCAACTATTATAGTATAACAATCATGTTGCATGCAAACAAATCTTTTCATTAATAATGTAGCATAAATTACAGTCTTACACTAAAAGAAAGTGTTTAATATATGCCAACTAGTTTCAACAAAGTATAAAGAACTAGAACCATCAGTAGCAAACACTCCATATAGTAGTGCTACCTATTGTAAGCCTTAGTAATCAATGTATGCAAGAAGCATTCATGCATAAAATTCCTATCTAGTGCCTACTGTAGGGATAGTTTGCTACTGTATTATAGCTTGTGTAAACAGGAAATAATAATCATGTGATATTTTAGTGGCTTTAAACTAGACCAATCATTGCTTATGTATTTGTACAAATTGAAAAACCAGTTGACTATGTTGAACTGTGAAAAGTTATTTTAAAAAATGTTTGTGTGTGTGTGAAAATCTCTATATGATGTTAGAAGCTGTGGTTAAAATGGCATATAATAAAACACCGCTGTTTCCTATTATCAAAAGAGTAGAACATGGTTGTATGTTTCCATCTGCCTATTCAATTTATATATTTAAGTGGCTCTGAAGAAGATTGCAGAATAGTCAAAACCTAAGATTGTGTATGCATATATGTACAATAAAAGATTTTTTCTAAAAAGGGTTCAAATTAAAATGGATAAATTAAAAGAAGTGGCGAATTTGGTAATATACCAAAAATATGTTGTGAAGCCAGTTTGGATAAACAATTTGTAAAAAAAATATTCACAATCTTAGATATATTGAATCATACTTATAGCTAAAAGCACCTCAATACTCTCATTAGAAACATTATAGAACAGAGGATCACACACACACACACACACATATATATATATTGTACTGATATAAAGTCTGGCTATATGGATTAAGTTGCCTGTAAGGAAAGACTCTATTGAAATTAAGTTAATAGATTAATCAAACATAGAATTGGCCTAAATAGAATAAGAGACTTTCTATATCTTATCCAAATTTTCCCACTTGTACCAATACAAAGAAACTACTTAGTGATAAGTATTAGCTCTTAAAATATAGAAAATACAAAACAATGATTCATACTAAGTAATTTATGCTCCTTGAATACTATTTACAAATACTGCATATATTTTAGCTGATAGGATAATTAATCTCTAATTCAGCAATACATAAAATTAATGATAATAATGAGATATTTACTATTTGTAAATGAACTATGGATATATATATAAAATATAATAAACAAACTTATGTTGTATTGATATTAAATGTTCGGACACATAATGGTGTAAAAAACAACAGACATGTATTTATAACTAAGAGAATATATATATATACGCATGTATGTAACTACATTTTAATAAAAGATATTAATAAATTTTTTAACTTATTATAATTAATCAGTCTAATGAATTGAAAATTTTAATAAGTTAAGCATACCTGCACAAACAGATGAGATTGTAATTTGGAATAATGATAATTATTTCTCTTAATTATATTTGATTGATACCATTAATCCTAACATAAAAGAACTAAAATAATTGCATTAAACAAATAGATTTCTGAATAAGATTTAATATTCTGTGGTTATTGCTTGATAAGAATAGACTTATTAGATATTTCACACTAAATAAAAAGTGAAATATTGTTGCAAGATTTTCTATTTGTAAGTAGATAGTGTAAATCATGTTAGATGCCTCTGAAAATAATCATTCATTTATTATTTATAATACAAAATATATGGTAGGTTGAATGCGGTTGAATATAGATATCCATGTTATTTCGTTATCCTAATTTTTTTACAGAAAGATGCTATAGTAATCCTTAAATGCATAAAAATACATGTGAACTAACGGTCTGTTTATGAAGAAACCAGCTATCCGCTATGAAATCGCCTGATGTAACATTGCGATATTATGATGACACGGAATTGAATTAAAATCGATGTTTCTCTACAGATAATCCCCTCGTACTATAAATACTTTAGCACAGCTGCTTATCTTTGAAATTTATTGATATTAGATATTAATATTTAATATAAAGCATTTGCCTATATTTATTGGAAATCGAAGATACCTTGCGTGAATATTTCGGTGAAATTAAATTTTATTTAGAATGCAAGTTCTAAATGATCAGTCATTGTTAAGCATTACGCTTTCGTTTATTTAGGAGAAGAGTAGATAAACTTTTAAGTTTCCATGAAGTAAACTTTCTTTATACAGAACTTCTTAAATCTATATATATTGTTGCCCCTGTGATAAGATAAAGTCTGCTAATTTAAATTTTCTTCTATGACAGGTGAATATATATAAAAGCGAATAAGCTTTTAAAAGAAAATCCCTTTGTTTTTGTTGACAATAATTCAAGAACTGTTTCTATCTCCTTCTTTGGTTTTATAATATTCCCGGTTGTTATGGTTACGCACCACTTCCTCGCGATTTTATTTACAAAATTTTATCTAGCAATTTATTATTGTTTTCTCCACTTTTTTTATTTGATATTATTTAAAACATTAATCATTTTATACATAACAGACTTAAATAAAATTAGCATTTCTTGTTTATTCCTAATATTCCTATTGAAATGTGTGCGTCTATCTGGGAATATGTATGTACGTAATGTTCTTGACTTCTGAATAAAGTAATGAGCTATTTTAATGTGTATAAAGAATTTGAACTAAGTATGATACTGTTATGATTTCTGTTCTAAGGGAATCGTTTCAGTCATAGATTTAAATGATATATTAAATGAATAAAAAAAATTATAATGTTTATTTTGACTACAAAAGGTTTATATACACTTCGAAGATACAACCTCCCTCACTAAAGATAAACATTTTTAAAACTTATCTATACATTGTACAGGCTTAAATCTGCATTTATATATGTAATATATGCGAGATTCGAACTCAGACTCTCACACGACTCACTACTCTCAGTGCCATCTCATATTGCTGACCCACCTGATCACACACATGTTGAAAAGATAAATAATCACCAATATACATATTTCATCCTAAACCAGAAATCATCAGTTGGTCCAGATTACTATCCTCACACATATATATAATCAGTGCTCAGCTTTATATTAAGATAGCCAATCCTCATACTTTAATGGACAGGCTTCAAACTATTCCAACTCCCAACTCTTCAGCCTTCCAAAACTTTGTAAATTCTACCCAAATGATACATGCTTTTACTGATTTTAGTTATAGTGAATTAGTTTTTCCATGGTGATGAAAGAATCTTTGCACAAATCACCCATGAACATTAAGCCGAATTGACTAGATATAAATTGACCTCAATAATGAACTATATATATATGAATGGGAAAAGATACGACTTTCAAAAAAGTGACTATCAACTGAACTATCCTTTAATCTCATGGGGGATTATAATTGCATTGTAAGCTAAGTAATGCACTGTATGACTGCTAACCAGGACCCCTTGGTTTGGATAGCTTTAGGAAATGCAGGAAATCTCTTCTGAATGTTCTCCTATAAAGTCAAAATTCACCAATAAGTATTATTTTCACTGGAATTTCTCTCTATCAGTTACATTGTGGTGAGCCCAGGATATCCTTCTACTGGTGCTTCACTATTAACCTATCTAAAACTTCTAAGCACAAGCCCACTTTTGCAGTTTAACTGACTCCTTCAAGAAAACGCTCAACTATATCAGTGCTCTTGTTCACAATTAGTAAACCTATGATACATTGCTTTCCATACTTCTACCCATCAAATATTCACTTATCAGAAACTAACATCTACTGGCTAGTGCAAATGGAACTACAGTTACATAGGAATTTGTAAGGTTAGCATGAGTCATAGTCTCATCTATTTTACACCTTATATTAATAACTTATACCAACCAAATGGTCCCAACTAAACTTTATTGCCACTTACAACACTAAATATTGTATCACAATATATGCCCTGACCTAACCAAACTCTGGCCAGAGATCTTGTATCTACTTTTTCTAGATCCATTGCCTTCATTAGTGTGTGATGGGTTTTAGTCATGCCCTACAAAGCTAGATATATATTATGTGGTCATCATTGCATGGTTGACCATCATGTACTTTAGATACTGATGTCACAAAGTTATTATAAGATGGAGTTAAATATAATAACCTACTATAATTATATCCTAACTTAAATCTATAATCATCAGCTCCTGTCACAGAGAGGCTATTTAGAGGATTGCAGTCAATTTTTAAAATTGAGTCATCATGATGATTTCCATAAAAAAGGCATAGTATTTGCTTGTAGGGATTTGATAATATGCTGCTTATCAACAATAGATAGACTTTCTATGAGTCATGATCCCAAGATACATCATAAAATGGATTACCATTTTGACTGGGCATAAAATGGATTATTCCATTTAGTTTATATTTTGATATTGTATTCAACTTTGATTTTTTTCAATAAGGGTATTTATAAAATAAATTTTTAGGGTTATATAAAGAGTGTAAATTCTTATCAGCATATTCACTTCTTCTTTGTATATAAATTTATGAATACACTTTTGGCCTTTGGATAATGTACTTCTGCCCTTACATAATTTTCATAGGTACATCTTGTGAGTCCTCAAAGGTTTATTAAATCTTGTTTTATAATAATATTTACTATAAGCTAACTCACATAAGTGTGGGGGGAGAGTAAGCCTTTGCATCTGATCTATAGTTATACTTATTATAATACTAATCATAATGTCTAAAACAATCTCTGATCTGTTGTGTTAAATAATTCTTATTTTTCTGTCGCAAATGAATTAGATACTAAGCATATAACATTATATTTAGGTAAACCTCTTTCTTCTGATTATTCATTTTCACATTTCTAGCTAAAGACAAAGTCTTAGCTCATTATTGCCCTCATGTGTAGGTGCTTTTTTAAAGTTTTGCCATTGTTCTATTTTTAACTTTGCTGATCTATTCTTTAATGTGGATATTTTAGTGATATATTTTATTTAATGCCATATGTAATGCACAACCATGTCTTTATCCTGGCATTTGATACCTTCAGTTTCATTTTTTGTTAATCCGAGTAATTTTAATGTGTAGATCCAGATGTTTTAAATCTGATAAAATATTTAATATTAAATTTATAATTGAATATGTGACCACATAAAATTGTATACATCTTCTTCAGCATTTATCACCAATAAAGGATTAGTAAGATTATATTTTACTTAATGTATTGAATATTTTTACCTAAGGACTCTATAATAGTAAGATAGTCCACTAAATGTGAGAACTTACTGAATTTATCAAAGTCATAGTAATTTATTTAATAACTGAAACACAGGCTTATACTATACCTGTGTCTGTATATGTAATATATAGGGTATATGAGCACAGACTTTCAGATGACCCATCACTATTGTAACCCATAATTTTTTTTTATATTATTTTTATTTGGGGGAATTTTTAGTAATTTTGTAAGTTATAAAGTTATAAAATAACTTGATATTTGCCTAGTAAATCTTATAAATGTAACTAAATGTTATTTTAATTACTAATTTATGCATAACTATTTTCTTATTATCATCTGCATCTTTCAGAAATCTAATAATATCACCACACAATCGTATTTATTTATTTTATGTATTGAGAGTACCAGAATATAAAGAAATCTGATATGAAAGCTATTTTATTTAAAAATATATTATTGATGTTAAAATTACATCAAAGAAGATTATTTTATTTAATTAAAAATATGCGGGATTCGAACTCAGACTTTCACATGACCCACTACTCTCAGTGCCATTTCATATTGCTGACCCACCTGATCACACACATGTTGAAAAGATAAATAATCAGCAATATGAGATGGCACTGAGAGTAGTGGGTCATGTGAAAGTCTGAGTTCGAATCCCGCATATATTACATATATAAATGCAGGTTTAAGCCTGTACAATGTATTAATTAAAAATAATAAAACCATTTTATTTAAGTAGTATGAGATCACGTATTCTATTTCATGCATTTTGATAAAGCTGTAATATCACTTTACTTCATTTATTATGAGTTAAGATATGATTGCTTGATTTTATTTTGGTAGAAGATTAAGAGAAAATCTGTTGGTGTGATACCTTGGATAGCAACAAAATCCATTTTCTATTCATGATATCATGAATATCATTCTAGTATATTATAGTTATTTTTAATTTAAAAGTTTCTTCATGTTTAATTTTAATTCTAAATTTAATAATTGTTTGATTTAATAAGATATCTTAAGGATAAGACCGTATCTTGTTGCTATTATTTGTTACTAAGGTCACATTCTCGGTTGTTTTTTAAGAAAGAAAAAAAAGAACAAATCTATTGATTATAAGATAAGACATTATGAAATAATTTATTTATAAATTATTTGAGGAAGAGTTGCTATGTTTAAGATCAAATTACTAAGAAAGAGCTACATGACATAAAAGATATTAATAAAAAACTAAGCTTAAATCTGATAATTTTGGAAAGATAACCATAACACTTGTAAGATTTGGTTGTATTTTAGAAGATTTTCAGGAGAAAGATTTGAAAGTAACTAACCCTTTCTGTGTTATATGCTTAAGATTTTAAGAGTTATTATATTTTAAGAGAGAGTATAAAAACTCTCCTCCTGATCTAATAGTGTTGCATTTGTCATATTAATGCTTATTTCTTATTACAGTAGCATATGTCCACTTGAGCAAGCCCATGAATATAAGTTCATTATTGTTAGCCTATATTATTATTATTGGCTATTATCTCTGGATAACTCTGCATTTATATTTGTTGTATTGATAGTTGTTTGCATGGTGTGTTCGGTCTGCCAGTTGTCCATTGTTTATCTAATTTTTAGGTTACAATATATATATAGTTTATCTAATTTTTAGGTTACAATATATATATAGTAATGAACTGCAACTGATTTCAGGATGGATAGGGAGTCTTTTAGCAGCCATTAATTAAGTAATTAAACTTAATAATATACTGCAATAGGAAGAGGATCATTTTCACTTAAAATTAATTACATGCTAGTTGCTCATTTAACTATAATATTTATTTATTCACAACTATTTCTTTGATTACATTTTATGGAACAACCTAATACCATCATCATATAATCTGACCCACAGCACCACCACAACAATCTAGACTCAAAAGCATTTTACTTACACCTCTCATTTGTTGGTTGCTTCTATACATTGCAGTACTTTCTCATCAGCAAGTACGAACTTAAAAGGGATAGCTATAAAGATAAAACTACTTGTCTTGCATTGGTGGTCGAGAGGTCAGCGCGACTGCCTTGCAATTGCAGGCAGTTGCCCGGGTTGCGGTTTCGCGTCCAGGCCGATGCTATGACACTTTAAATAAAAAAAAAAAAAGATAAAACTACTTGCTTGGAATGAGATCAAAAGACGGATTTTAACAATAAATAATTTATTTAATAAAACATATAACGATATGTATTTCAACTTGAATCGTATATTAAATATAAATTGATATTATAAAATAAATACAAAAAAAAATAATGTTTTAGATTTAATTAATAATCGTAATAGTAAATGTTGTAATGGTTTGTAATAACAGTTTAATAAATAAAATAAAATTTTATTTTACCAAAATTAATTAGACAAGTTTTTAACATCATGGTACCACATTTATGAAAAGTTGACCATTATAAATGTATAAACAGGATTATTAATATGTATTGAAGTCTTAAATCTTCATGGCAGGCAGAGGGATAATTCTTATTACGATAGGATAATGGATATGATTGTGAGTTAGTCATCTCTTCTCTGACTCCAGACAGGCAACAAGTGATTTTTTTCTACAGGAGAGCTACATGTTCCAGAGTATGGACTAGAACACACCGGTGTTTTAACAGTACTTTCTTTCTGGTTTCATTTTTCTGATAAATTTGGTTATCATTCAATGCTGGCTAGAAACAGTTCTTACCAATGTTTCCTCGAATGTTGAGGCTTTCATTTGCTCTGCTAAAACTCATCTTTAGTTATAGTTGGTTCCAAATTAACTCCTGCAAGTTGTCCAACATTGACATCAGCCAGGCAGAGATATTGGCTTGTTCAATGCCTATTTATCCACACTCATAACAAAATACAGACCCTTAATCACAATTCTTTAGTCAGTTTAATCTGCTGTTTTTTTATTAAACTATTAAAAAAAATTTTTTTCAGATCACTAATATAACACACTACAATATAACACATTGCAAAAAATTAAATCTAAATTAATTTAAAAAAAAAAAAAACATTTTTGATCATGCATTATAAATGTAACCAATCCAAATAATTCTACATCCACTTGTTAGGTTATCTAAAATATTTTTATAAACAAAAGAAAGATAAGATTCATTCTCCTTCCTTATCTTTAAACAATGTAAATTAAGTAGATGACTATTTTAATTGTACTAAAAATAAAATTTTAAATTATTATTTTTTATTTAACAAATTATAATTCAGCTCTATTTTTCATTACATATATACACCTGGGTCTCTTTTTACGTGGACTTATTTAACACGATTTTAAAGTTACGTGATTCGTGTTTCACCGGAAGTCGATTTCCGATAATGCGCTATTACTTTAAATAATAAATTTCGCGCACTTACGTTATATTGAAAGTAATAGCACATTATTGGAATTCGACTTTCAACTTAGTAATTTCAATATTTTCAGTGCTTTATAATAGTAAGATTTTATGCAATAATGAAATTAAAATCATGATTTCCACATTTTATGTATACACACATTAAATTTTACAAGATTATAATGTAAATTTGTTCAAACATTGTGCGTGTTAATTTTGCATTTTAAATCAAAAATTCTGTTTTTGCTTTTTAAAAAAGAACATAATCAATTATTAATCATTTAGTGTCCACAAGTTTATTTTTAAAAGGTCAGTAATAGCAGTGGGCACAATTAAATTTGACAATTAAAAATTAAAATCTGATTTTTAATTGTAATTAACAATTTAAAAATTGCTTACGGTGACTTGAAATAATCTGATGTGAAATTTGATTTTTAAACGGAATTGAAAATTAAAGACAAAAATAAGAATTTAATTTTTAGTTGTTAGTTTTAATTAAATTTTTCCCACAGTACGCAGTGGTGAATAAATGTCTTTTTATTATCATAAGTCTAAGTTCATAAACAATTAATAAAATCATCATCTCAAAGATTAATTACTAATTATGTTGTCAACAGAAAAACATTAACACAACATGAGAGTGCAAACGAACATGTGTTTCGGCAAATACAGATAATAATTAAAACATGTATAAAAAACTGTAAATTATCGTACTGTAAATTATGCATAAAAATATATTATTTTGAATAAAATTAAATATTATAGTTAAAAAAAGTTTGTCTTGTATCAATTTTTTTCAAATTTGAAATTTTTTATTAGTCATATTTTATTTCCATTTTTTTTTTTTTTGCACGAATTTTAAAGTAATTTTACGTTGGTGCTTTGCTTTTATGCGAATTTTGAAAAATCACAGACCGCATCCCCCCTTTTTCAATGTAAGTTACATCTATTTTTGCGCGATTTCATTTGCGCGTGTTTTCTGAGGAACCTATCTATCGCATAAAACGAGACCCAGGTGTACATGTAATTACATTAATTTATATAAAACAATAAATTACTATTATTTAAAAAAATTTAACAATTTGTGGTAACAAAAATGTATAACAAATCATTTTTACAATCAGTTATTGTCACTATGTTAATTTATGTTTTTAACCTGCTTTATTTTTTATTAGTTATTTACTATGGCCTTTATAATATCGAATGACATCACATTGACCTCAGTTAGATACTATTACAATATATAAATATGAAAGAAATAAAGAATTTGATTAGAGGATCAGAATGTCATAAAAAGTTAAAAATAGTTGATAGTTTTTTTTTTCCTTTTTGTAATATACTAGAAGACTATTGACTGATTACAACTTGACATGAGATACTACCCAGAACAAAGTGTGCAGATCAGATGGGACATATTCATTTCCAGAATGTACATCAACTGAGGAGGTATTCGGTAATGTTATTCACTATGACAATAATTATTTGCTAGAGATTGGTTGTAATATTATTAGTACTTATAACAATAATAATCACTGGGGTATTGATTGTTGCTAACATAAATTGATTCTTAACGATGAGTCTTATTTACTTGCATGTAAAAGAACTAGTGATACTGGATTACTGACTTGAAGACTCACACCAAGAACTATTGGCTAGTATTATAAATTAATTGTTGAAATAGAGTGAACATTATCTAGTTCAGAGCCAGTTGGACATTGCTTAGTTAACAATAATCTAACATTGATTAACCTTGGCGGTTAAACAAACCACTTTTTAGAATATTTAATTTAGTAATCAAGATCTTTGTTCATGAATAAAATATGGATAAATTTTTTAGATGTAGAATCATATTTTTGAAAATGATAATCATATTATCCAAGCTATGATGTGATTCCTTATGGTTTAAAAGTTGGATGCTGAAAAAAAAGATTTAAAGAAGTGATGATTTTGGAATACAATAGTGCTGAAAAAGATTTTGAGAATTCCATGGATCAAAAAAAAAAATAGTCGTATCATAAGTAATCTAATTTTTTGTAAACAATGTGTAGTAATGGTTGATGTTAATAAAGGAAGAAGATGACCTGACCAATGATGAGATGAATGGGTTGGGTCATCACAATGATGAATGATCATTTAAGCAATCTGAAAAAGAAAGAGATGATAGGTCTTAACCATATGATCACTCAGAGTCCATGTCACCATGACAATATTTATTAATAGTCAATAGGAATCAGCTTTTGCTTAATGCATACTGCAATCATACATCATACTTCAAAGTCATTTTAGGACTATCTGAAAACTGTCATTTTTGAATATTATAAGAATATATCAGCATTCAAAAGAAAAATTTCAAATATAGTAGTCAAGAACAATGTGACTTTTTAAAAAAAATATGAACCAGAAAATCAAACAAACAAACAAAAAAAAGAAAATTGAAAGATGTTAATGTAAAATAAGAGGGACTTATTAGTCAGTACTGACAGGAAAAAATTAAATAATACTATTTAAAGTTATTGCATTTTTTGGTCTTCTAATAAGAGAAACTTTCTGCTAAACAAAAATTCTTTAATTATTAAGGAATTCAAACTCAGACTTTCGCACGACCCTCAACTCTCCATGCCATCTCAATCTGCTAACCCACCTGATCATACACATGTTGAAAAAATAAATAATCACCAATATATGTATTTCATACTAAACCAGCAATCATTAGTTGGTCCAGATTACTATCTCCACACATATATACAATCAGTGCTCAGCTTTTTATTAAGATATCCAATCTTCATACTTTAATGGACAGGCCTCAAACTACTTCAACCCACAACTCTTCAACCATCCATTTCAATGAAAATCTGATGATGGAACGTTCAAAGCCCACATTAGTGCCAAGGTTGTCATTCTACCCATGTTGACCATTTAGTCATTCTGACCCATCATGTACTGAAGAATAATCCATTTACATACATATGCTAGGGATGGGCAGACCTTTAACGCACTATGTTTTAATATGTAAATTACATTATATATGTGCACGTGTGTGTAAGCCTGTACTGTGTATTAATTTAATTACTAAGGTCAAAAAATAAATAAATTTTAGTCTGCTTATTAGAAATAAAATTTTTTGACATGAGAACTATGCCAATAATAATCTAACTAATAGGATTTCTTATGTAAACAGATCTCAGAAATATAATTATCTGACCAAAATTCTCTCAAGGTCACAGTAGTAGTAAGTAGTTTTACTATTAACGAAGTGATAACAATTGTGAGACTTTGTATTATAATATAGGAGATTTGAACACAGACTTTCAAACTCCCTTCAGCCACCCACTCTATCCCATAAAACTGATGTGCATGACCACACACATGTGAAAAAGATAAATAATCTCCAATAAACATATTTTGTGATGCATATATTGAAGATTATTTATCTTTTTCACATGTGAGTGGGCATATGCATCGGCTGTATGGGATAGAGTGGGTGGCTGAAGTGACTTTGAAAGTTTGTGTTCAAATCCCCTATACTACATATGGACTCCAGGTATTTAAGAGATTTTGTATTATAAAAAAAGAGATTTGTCAGAATGTATTTAATGGTAGCATCAGATTTCAGAGTAACACTCCTCTCCAAAGGCAAATAGTAGTCTTATTGACATATGCTGATCTATCTTAATAGCAACAATATTTATCACACCCTCACCATATCAATCCCAGCAGGATGAAGGCTCTCCCAGTTACCCTTTCCTCTGACTTTGGTTTTCTTCTCCACCACCCCCCCCCCCCATTTTTTTTTTTCCCCCCCCCTCCCACAGGCGCTTCCGTTTGTGTTTTCAATCTCTTGAAATCAAAATTTAAAATTTCTTCTCTCATTCTTTTTCCTCTATACACCCCCCCCCCCTCCCCTTTTATTTTTTTTTTTTTAAAAAAAGAAAAAAAATTGTTTGTTTTCCCTCCATTATTTGGTTTCTTTTTTCCCCCCCCCCCCCCCCCTCTTTCTTGGTGGGTTGTTTTTTTTTTTTTGTTAATCAAAAACAAAAAACACTATTTTATTAGAGGTTTTAAAATCTTTTTTTTTTGTTATTGCAGTAATCAATATTTATATATTACTTTTTATTTTTTTATCTTCAGAACGTTTTGTAAAAGATATTTTATATTTTGTTTAAGCTCATTTAATTTTCATCTTTGTTTTATTCATTTTAAACACTTTGAAATAATTAGTAACAGATATAAAATTGTCAGTTTTTAATAACAGAGTGCACAATACTTTCTAAACCAAAGTTATTCATCATAGGGTTTATATGGTTTCTAGTTTGACTTTTAATTTATTAAAATCTAAAATTAAATTATTTTTTCCAGAGAATATTTGTAAGTATAAGTGATCAATAATTACCAAATGGCAATGCCCTTCTCAGAGAAGGTTTTCAGGGGAAATCACTCGTCTGCACTATAATTACCCACAATCATTTTCATTCATACTATTCTTCTTGAACTAATGGCTTGAAATTTGCGTGTGATCTAAGATTTTGAACCAAGTCAATTTATATCATGACAAAATTAAGTTAAAGTGAGATAACTAAGCAACAGATTTGCTGCTCAAGTACTATCAGATTTTATTAAAGAAGCAAACTGGTTTTTAAATTTTTTAAGCTCTAAATATCAACACATAATATGCATTAAAAATAGTTGCTGGGTAGGATGAACTACAATAAGAGGTTTTCCATTTAGTAAAATCACCAATCTTGAAACTGCAGTTGAAATGTATTTGCAACTATCTTTTTATATCCTATTTATCTTCATGCTTATACAGATGACTTTGAATGAAGCAGGAATAGCTTATTAGTGTCAAATTGGTAGTCATGTCTATAATTATGGTTTGCAATTCACAGGTATAAAATATCAACTTTTTAAGAAACTTTTATATTAAATTAAAACATGATATTTGTTATATTGGACTCACTATGTTGCTTTATTTTGTGGGGTTACAATCAAACCCACCCTAAATTTTTGATAAACCACTAAACATCACATGATGACCATTTCTTATGCTAGCACAAAACTGTTATTAACACAGGCAAAACTCTCCATACAGTAGTGCCAATGGATGCCAGAAGGCTTGCACATAAAATCCCCATCTAGTGCCAACTCGTTCAATATCCCCAGACTAGTCTAGTTTCTGGCATCCATTGATTACTCTGGCTGGCACTGAGTGGCACTACTGTATGGAGAGTTTTGCCTGTGCTAAATTTTTGATATTTTTATCTTCAAACATACTGACTAATCTTCTAATTTTTCTGAAGTAACACATCATTATTTTGATGAAATTATCTATTGTTATTTTAGTTTTTAATTTATTGATTTTTTTTCCAGCTAAAGTGCCTATATACAATAATGGATGATTATGTTTTCAATAGTCATACTTAGCATATTTTTTTCTCTTTCATCATTACCATGATATCTTTATTAGATGTTTTGAAAAATAAATAATTGCTTGAACTGTGTTGAGAATTGTTAAATCTTCTATTTTGATTCCTATGATGTAGTTAAATTTATAGACATCTTGTATATATTGTACATATGTATAAAATGACTATTGAATGTAATGTTAATACATCCATATACTATATTTATGCTTCGGGTTGGAATCATGGTAAAAAAATGTATTGTAGGCAAACGGGATATTTTGTACTCAGTTAACTCATAGCAGTGTAGCTAGCCATTAAATTAATGGGTGTAAATAGTTAAAAAAAGAAGGAAAAAAAATAAAATTTTTCACTGTTCATCACATGATTATTCTGGGACATATTAAAGTTTTCATTCACAGTTTAGGCATATAAAAATGCTGGAGAAATCTTTGCCCTTAGAAAAGCTATTTATCTTTTCCAGTTACATAAAAAACAAGTTATGTTCTAACTGTATTTTATATTCTGCCATTATCTGGTTAATTTTAATTAATTG
Source organism: Epiperipatus broadwayi (assembly GCA_028023455.1). Lineage (NCBI taxonomy): Eukaryota > Metazoa > Onychophora > Udeonychophora > Euonychophora > Peripatidae > Epiperipatus > Epiperipatus broadwayi. Next base: position 1,781,982 of record JAQFVV010012449.1, read on the forward strand.
TAAGAGTAGTTGCCCAGATGGTCACAATGACCTTTACATATCCAAATAGAAGTTTGAATTTTTCTACTTTATTCATATTTTTTGATTTACTGAGAATTAATCCTGAAACTTTTCCCTGTACTAAACTGCATGAAACATGTAGACACTTGGTATTTTTATAGGTACTGATAACAATCTGCAGATCACTTTCTGCATGACTTAGTGTTAATTATTTTACAATAACCCAAATATTAGGACTAAGTCAGAGAAAAGGGAAGGTTAGAATGTGATAAATTTGATTTGTTTTATTTTGTTTTTGGCAAATATGTTTTATAAAATTTTTCTGTATATATAAATATCTGGAAGTTTTAATATTTTATATTTATTAATTTAGTATAAACTTTTTAGAATCTCAAAAGCAGCTCTGATTTTTCTCTATTAATGTTTGCCAGATCTGGATAAGATTTTAAATATAACAAATTTAAAATATGACAAGTAGTCAGAAAATGCAGAAGTGTGAAAAACAAGGATGATCATTGTTTTAATACTTCGATAACTTCATGCACTAATATCATGATTTCTTTTGCACAAATGTTATAAATCCTGCAACAAATGATGAGATTTTAGAGGAATAACATCTTAAGGTTTTAATATAAAATTGTTAATTTTTTAATCAATGATAAAATTTTTATAATGTAGTGATACAAAGCATAATCGATTTTGTCAATTGTTTGTTTTATGTGATGAAGAAGATTAAGCTTGCTACTTAAAAAAATCTACTAGTAGCAGTTGGAATAATCAGTGTAGTATGCATTATGAAGATCATTTATATGTTTACAGAATAGAAATATATGTTGATACAAAGATTTTCATGGGTTGCATATATAAAAGACATATTTTGATAAAAGATCACCCAGTAAGATGACTTGTGTGATCAAGTCGAAATGTCAGTATATAAATATTTAAATTTTTAACATGGATGAATTCGCAAAATATGTCTTTTAAATATATATATATATATTGCTTATATATTTAGCTTATTAGATGAGTAAAAGTTATTTGTGAGAGAGGGCTGTTTCGTTTTTTATGATGGTGGATAGTTGATATGTAGTGGGAATGAGTAAAAGAAGCACTGGTATTTGTGATGATTGTTCATCTTTCCATGAAGTGTTAAAAGTGAATAAAACCAATTGCTATCCTGAATAAAAATAGTTTAGTGGAAAATGTGTGAGAGTGGTTTTCTGGGGAAATATCAGTATGTCAGTTGGACAATGACACTTTTAAATATTGGATAGGAAAAACTACAAGGTTTAACATTTATCTTAAGTTTCAGCAACTCTTATTAATTCAGTTAGATTAACTTTCAAGTTTAGATACTAAGCTTATTTTAACACTCATTACATTATTGACTCTAATGTAATTCTGACAATGTAGTGAACACATTACACATATTAATGCAATATAATTTAAATGTATGTATGTTCATGATTTCAAAATATATTGTTTTGGAAATGAGTTTTATCCCCTGACATTTTACACCTTTTGTCATTATTGTCATAGTTTCTTGAAAATAATTTTAAAGTAGCATAATGATTTTAAATCACCAGCTTAACAGTATTGCCTAATAATCAAATGATGTCAGACTTGAAATATTTTATAGATATAATATAAAATTACTAAGAAATATATATGCTCTTGTTAACATTCATCAAATACAATCATATCTATGTTAAATTAAATATTTTTCATGGATTATTATTCTAATAAAGAACAGAAATAAGATTTTATGCATGTAAACAGAGATAACTTTTGCCTTTGATGTTGCCAAGAAACTATCAATTACAACTAATTGACAATGTTCCTGAGGCTAAATAAATGTTCTCCATTAATCTACAATAGCCCTTTTGTTGGGGTTTATTATTGAAGGTAAAAGGAAGTTTTCTTTTACTTCAAACATAAGTTGTTAAATGAATTTAAATCCAAAAAGTTATTTTATATAGATGTGAAAATGTGAAAGAATAGCAACTTTCTTAATATTCTGCAATAATGTTTTAAACTTCTCTGGTGAATTGTATATGTGGAATTAAATAATTTCATAGATTGTTAGTCCAATAAAAAACAGAAATAGGAATATTTTTTTATGTAAATAGAGATAATGTGTGCCATGAAAAATAACACAAAATATTTTTAGAAAGGCATGTATGTATAGCAGGTCTATATTATCTGCATGTAGCAAAACATAAATTATTTATCATCAATACAATATTTATTACTTCATTAACTCACACATCAAAGTAGGACTCACGGTACAGGCCTATGTTGACAATCTGTGAAAGCTAAATAAAATAAATCCATGATAAACTCTTCTTTTAATTCACATAAATGGACATGGATAGCAGTAAATATATTCTCTAACAAATAAATAATAGATGCTTAAATTACAATCAATACTATTTCCCAAAACAAAACTCTGCATTTAGTTTTTTAAATCCTTCTGCCAGTATTTAATGCGATTAATCCAGATTTCTTACAATATCAGAGATAAATTATAAATTATTATCAATATAAAACAAATTCTGATTATTCAACATTTTCTACACTTTCTATCTTATTAACTTTATTTCATTTAAGTAAAATGGAGTTCATAAATAACTTCAAATATTTCTAATATTGATATAAATTTTCACAATTAATAACTCATTGAGACACTTAATGAATTGATTCTGTATTATACAGGTACATTTGCATACACAACTTTCATACATTAATGTTAACTTAATTCTATTCTAACAATTACAATATTCATTTAATCTTAACTAATTTTTGATACACCTACCTAGAAAGATGAATTTTTTATTTGTAATCTAATGACAAATTCATTTTTTAAAGAACCGTTTATATATAAAATTATTTCCCTACCTGTTAATAGAACAACTTGCATTTGAAGTTTCATAAATAAATGTATAAGATAATATGCAAATAACATTTTAAAACCAAACCTACGCCCGGCCAACCAGATATAATGGTGCGGGTTTGTGCATAAAATCACCATCTAGTGCCCTTATCCAATACCCCAGACTAGTTTCTGCTTGTGCCTTCATCGAGAAGCCATGAATAGGCTAGATGGGGTTTTATACAACTTCTGGAATCATTGATTACTCTGTTGGCATGGTGGCTACTTATGGAAAGTTTTGCTTTTTATAAGTTTGTGTAGTAAGAAATGGTGATTGTGAATATATATTATAAATAAATAGATTTAAAATATTTCTTTTTGATTATTTTATAATTTGTTTTCTTCACAGCAATTAAATAATTATATTAAGTATAATTATTCTCATTTTGCTTTCATGTAATCTTCTTAAGGATCTTGGAATGTATTATAAACTATAATAAAAAATATGTAAATAAAGAAAATAAGTTGTATAAAAAAAAATTTTTTTTGGTTAGTTGGGTGATAATTAAATGAATAAGATGGAAAGTAATATTTAGGATATTAATTTGGTTGAGATTGACAATCTGGGGAGAGAGAGAGAGTCTTATGTTTTTTTATTTTCATTCTTTGTTCTTTTTATATTATCTTAATTAGTAATGAAGTTTCTGATACTTCACAGTGGATAGAGGCTAAGAAGTTGGATAATAGGTAATCTGATTGGGATTGATTGGGATATCCAGAATCAATTGTGGTGTTTGGGTCTGACATGAACTTCTTATGAATTCCAGAAATAAACTTATATGTCTTTTTTCATTGTAGAGTGAAATAGAAAAAATCATGATTATCTTTTGAACTGGAAACAGGTGAATAAAAAAGGAAGTCATTTTTGATCTTTAATGATTTATGATAATTATCCTATTTTTTAAATGTATGTGAATTTGATAAAAAAAGTATAGATTTCTACCAATTATATAGAATTGGTCTTAAATGTAATGATCTAATTACATTGTTTTTTTAAAAAAACATATTGATTTAATTAAAACTTTGATTTTGAAATTAACTCATTACATTACTTTTCAAAAATACGTTTATCAAAACAGACTTAATTACACGAAAAAAAAAACCTATTTAAAATTTTGAATTGAATTTAGACTTTTACATTATTTAAACTAATATTTAAATATAAGTATAGTGTATATACTTAAGCTTGGTGTAATTAGAAGGAATTTAAACACAGACTTTCAAGATCCTTTCAGTCATTCATGCTATCTTATACAATTGAAACACATTACCACATACATATGGAAAATATAAATGATCTCCAGTATACATATTTCATACTAAATCAGCAGTCAATGTCTGTGTTCAAATTTAATATATAGGGTATATGAGCACAGACTTTCACATGACCCACCACTCTCCACACTATCTCATAACACTGATAAACTTGAACACATATATGTTGAAAAGATAATCACCAATATACATATTTCATGCCAAACCAGCAATTATCAGTTGGTCCAGGTTACCATCTCCACACATATATGCTATAAGTGCTCAAATATATATTAAGATAGCCAATCCTCATACTTTAATGGGCAGGCTTCAATCTACTCCACACTCCAACTCTTCAACCATCCATCCAATTGAAAATCTGATGATGGAATGCTCAAGGCCACCCTGAGGCTGAGATTCTTATCACACATGTTGACCTAAGATCAATCTAACCCCTCATGTACAGAACATAATCCATTTAATACATATACAAGGGATGGGCAGACATCTCTACTATGTAATAACAAAAACATACAAGCTTCTTATATACCTGTGTCTATATAGGTAATATATAGGGTATATGAGCACATATTTTCACATGACCCACCACTCTCCACATTATCTCATAACACTGATACGCTTGAACACATAAGTGGTGAAAAGATAAACAATCACCAATATGCACATTTCATGCTAAACCAGCAATCAACAGTTGGTCCAGATTATCATCTCCACACATATATGCTATAAATGCTCAGATATGTTATGAGATAGTAAGAGGAGTACTGGGTCATGTGAAATTCTGTGCTCATATACCCTATATATTACATATATAGAATCAGGTATATAATAAGCTTGTGTGTTTCAGTTATTACATAGTAGAGATGTCTGCCCATCCCTTGTATATGTATTAAATGGATTGTGTTCTGTACATGAGGGGTCAGATTGATCTTAAGTCAACATGGGTGTGACAAGAATCTTGGCCTCAGGGTTGCCTTTGAGCATTCCATCATCAGATTTTCAATTGGATGGATGGTTGAAAGGTTGGAGTGTGGAGTAGATTGAAGCCTATCCATTAAAGTATGAGGATTGGCTATCTTAATATATATCTGAGCACTTATAGCATATATGTGTGGAGAGGTAATCTGGACCAACTGATGATTGCTGGTTTAGCATGAAATACGTATATTGGTGATTGTTTATCTTTTCAACATATGTGTTCAAGGGTATCAGTGTTATGAGATAGTGTGGAAAGTGGTGGGTCATGTGAATGTCTGTGCTCATATACCCTATTTATTACATATATAGACACAGGTACATAATAAGCTTGTGTGTTTCAGTTAAACTAATATTAAAAAATTTTAACTTTCATGCATGCACAAACACGTATACATAAATAATTTAATGTGTCTGTGTGTAAATATGTACATATATAATAAATTGAACTTTGAAACTACCTTCATGATTAAAAACTATGCTATTGCTCCCTTCTGATTAACATTATTTTGTTCTCTAGTATTTTCTCTATTTGATTTAGGAAATCGGTTATTATTGTCAATGAAGTATTCATTTCAATATATTCATTATCAAATGGCTTATTGCTTGGAAGTTTAAAAAACGTTTGATCACCAAAAGTAAGAATGATAATTTATGGATTGATTCAGAATCTTTCATCTACATGTAAATATAAAAATAATTATTCATTTAAATGAAAGCTAAGATTTTTATTTTGGAAAATATTAAAATATTTAAAAGAAAAAATTGATATAGATTATGCATATCAAATATATATTAATTTCCTAGCATATATATATATTAAAATGAAGATTTTCACAGGCTACAGATACAAATGAAATGACATCCATGTATAATTAATGATAGTAATATATATATATCAATGTTTCGGCCAGGTCACACTAATCATCAACTAGGTAATAAATCTAATGTAAATAATTGTAGAACTTCTATAAACATTGTCATATAATAATGATGAACATTCTTTTAATAAAAAAGGAGATAGAGATAATAAATATCAGAATTGTTTAGATTAATGAGTGAGAAGGTAATTTGCAGGTATTGTCACATTTATTGATACAATCTGGCCTTTTAAGGATTTAACTATTGGAAAGTGTTACATCTGGATAGTATTCTCATGTTTAAAAAATCAATACTATGATCTGTATCTATGAGTGCTTCTAAACTGCATTAACATATTCATCTCTTCTAGCACTAATGGAACAATTGTCCATACCTATACAAAAAGCTTTACAAATGCCTTATGAAATTTCATAAACTTCATGAAGGATTGAGTCCTTAGATATGAATAGAATGTTATGCATTTTTTGATAAATAGTATATGTATCTTTATATTATAATGTTTTAGAAGACATCCAATATTGCCTATAGTCAGAGTTTTGGGGGAGGGGTCCTGACAGAGATATTTTAAATGCTTTCTCTAGCTAAGCATTTATCACAAAGCTTTTTGAGGAATTGGCAATCCTCATTGTTTATAACTTACAAGCTTAAGAGAATAGGGTCATGTGATCTATGACTTTTATTTTGACTATTTATTGCCTATAGTTTCTTTTATATAAGCAATATAAACTCTACTTGTTGTTTCTTCTTCTTTTGCTTTTTATTTTGATTATTTAAGGCATAAATTAAGGTTCAGGGTATTGTTTTATTATTATAGGCATTAGCCAATAAGATATTAACTTACATAATTTATTTCATTTTCCAGATTTGATTTACCTGAAAGAAAGTTAATTGCTCTAGTGAAAAACGTTTTTGCTATACAAAAGGTTTGATCTAGATGATGATATGATGAAAATTGTAGATACCTGTCAGTGTGTGTAGTCTTTCTAAAAATTTAAAAGATAAATAATAATAATAATAATAATAACAATAATAATTATTATTATTATCCTTATCCTTATTATTTATTATTATTATTATTATTATTATTATTATTATTATTATTATTATTATTATTAGTAGTAGTAGTAGTAGTAGTAGTAGTATTGATTACAAGTACATCAAAAAAAGAAGTTCCCATCAATCTCTGTTTCCATTGTAAATTTAATTTTATAATGTCTCCATACAGTAGTGCCACTCAGTGCAATCTAGAGCAATCAATGGATGCCAGAAGGCTTATGCATAAAATCCCTATCTAGTGCCTACCCATCCAATATCCCCAGACTAGTTTCTGATATTGTGGCCTTTGTCAATGAGGGGCCTTGGATCTGAGAGCACTGCACCTAGATTTTAGGATCTAATGCAGCCCTCCAGCAGCCACCTTTTATCTCCACTTAACTACAAAACTATGAGTCTTAAACTGAAAACACCTTAATGTTTCAGTCTAAACTCATTAGCTAATACAGTCATATAGGTCTGAACTCAGTTCAGTACCCATACATTTGGTGGCTTTGGTTCTTTAATAACCATAGCCACCACTATTCTTTTAGGCAGATCTAGGTGCAGTGCTCTCAGATCCAAGGCTCTTCACTGATGGCCACAAGCCAGAAACTAGTATGGGAATATTGGATGGGTAGGCACTAGATAGGGATTTTATGCACAAGCCTTCTGGCATCCATTGATTACTCCAGCTTGCACTGAGTGGCACTACTATATGGAGAGTTTTGCCTGTTTTAATAACAGTTATGAGCAAGAATAAGAAATGGTGATCACGTGATGTTTGGTGGGTTAATATTGTTTATATGTGTGAAAAAATCATATAATTTATCTTTACCATGTTGCCAAATGATAAACGTGCCATCTATATATTTGATCCAAACAAGAGGATTTAAAGATATTAATTTTAAAGCATGAATTTTCTTTATATTCCATAATTAAATCATCTATTATCTTTGAAATGGGTGAGCTCACTGTAGTAGAAAAAATATGCTTGTAATGTTATCCATTATACACAAACAAGGTATTTGAGAGATAATGTTTAGTTAATTTAATAATATATCAGATCAGAGAAGCCAATGAGATTTTTAAAAGGACAGATTGTGTCAATAAATGTGATGATACATACAAATTCAATAGTAGTCTGTCCAATAGACAGGTCCAGAGAATAGTCACTACATCAGTTCATCCATTCTTCCATTCCATTCTCTTCCTTGCCCACTTCCTCAATTCCACATAACCCCTTCCATCTCGTATATCATCCAATAATGTCAATCTCTTCCGTCCTTTCTTTTTATTTCCACTCACCATTCCTTCCAAAACATCTTTCATTAAACTATAATCTTTTCTTAGTACATGTCCAATCCAGTTTCTCTTTCTCTCTTTGATACTTTCAATCAATCTTCTTTCCTCATTAGCTCTTTTCAAAACTTCTTCATTTGTTATTTTATTCACCCAACTGATTTTTTCCATTTTTCTCCATGTCTACATCTCAAAAGCTTCCAGTCATTTTTTAATTCTATTACTCAATGTCCATGTCTCACAACCATACATTAATACACTCCACACATAACATTTAATTAATCTTTTCCTTAATTCTCTTTCCATAGGTCCACAGAATATCTTCTTTCTTTTAACAAATGTCACCTTTGCCAATGTTATTCTTCTTTTAACTTCATCTTCACTTCTTCCATCCTCACTCAATCAACAACCCAAATATCTAAATCCCTTCACCTGCTGCACCATGTCATCATGGATTCCAATTTGCAAAAGGACTCTCCCTATCCATAAACACTTAGTCTTTTCAATATTAATCTTCATTCCATATGCCATACATCCTTCTTCCAATTTATTCAACATATTCTGAAGATCCTTTTCTTCCTCAGCAATAAGAGCCATATCATCTGCAAATCTTATACACTTTATTACTCTCCCTCCAACATTTGCTCCTCCACAGTCCAAATAATTATTTATCATATCTTCTAAATAAATATTAAACAAAACAGGTGACATACTACATCCTTGCCTAACTCCACTTCCTATATTCACTTCAACCGTCTCATTACATCCAAATCTAACTCTTATTCTTTGCCCATTATACATATTCCATATCAATCATCTTTCTTTCCAGAATACTCCTTTATCTCTTAAGATAGACATCAGTTTATTCCAGCTTACTCTATCAAATGCCTTTTTTTTTATTTATAAGAATTTTTTTAAAAACTTATTAATCTAAATAATTTCTGATATTTATTATTTCTATCTGTTTCTATTGATAGAATGTTCATTATTATTATATGTCAATGTTTAAAGTGCCTCTACAACTATTTTATAATATTTATTACCCAGTTGATGACCCTTGTAGCCTCGCCAAAATATTGGTATATATATTTTTACTACAATTAATTATACACAGATGCAACTGGATATTTCATATATATATATATATGGCCCCACGTTGGGCGCCATTTATGTACCGGGTCGAACCGCTGAAACCACCTACTTATACGTATATATAAGTTTTGGCCGGTTTCAAACTCCTTCACAATACATTTATAATATTATAAAGGTTAGGTGAACGAACCGGCACGTTCGAGCAAAATGGGAGATGCTTATTAATAGCTTTAACTATCAATAATGGCCCATCTCGGCTGCTAGGTTCAAACCCCTACCATCCAAATACTTTCTTTGTTTCGGGGTAAACCCCGGGGCACCAGCTAGTCTGAAGACTAACATATTCGGGTAGTAGGCTCATAATCCAGCGCTCGAAACAATTCCCTTAACCAGCCCAGTCTAATTTTAATCAAAGATATTTATTGCTAATAAGAGATTGATAAAAGAATTGACCGACAGATCAAGTTTAATTTTAAAGATAATTTATTTCAATCAACATCAATTAAGTTTAAATATAATTTACTAACCAACATAAACGCATTCTAAACATTTTATAAATCCAAATTTCACGCATGCACATTTTTTTTTTTTTTAAATTAACATATGATAGGATATTTCATGAACAAAGCAACATAATCTTAGACATTTAAATTAACTCTCATTCGCAAAAATAATAATAAAGCATTACTAACATTTGAAACTCACACACACACATCAATAGTTCCTTTTATGTATGATAGAGTTCATATAATGTTATTCTTCAATATTTACGGATTACAGTGGTGACTACTACTTGTAAATAATAATAATACAGATACCTAGGATTTTTTCTTGTCGGTGGCTACTTCTGCTGCTTCTGATGGATTGTATCTAACCGGTTAGATTTTGTTTATGGAAGAGAATTTATGGTAATCCGTTGGTTTCTTCTTGGAGACAGCTGCACGTTTTGACGGAGGGTTTCTGTGTTGTTATCCAGACATTATTTCTCAGGCAGGTTTTGATGATCTTATGGGACTAAAAAGGCTGGAGCACAAGCGTATATTTCCAAAAGCTTTTCAGCACTGCATTTCTGTAAACTGACACAATAAAACTAGACTGAATTTCAAACTCCAACTGAATGAATGATGAAACGAAAAAAAGTCTATTTATACCTGCGAAGTGTTTTTGTTTTAATCCTCCGGCAATACGTGTTGTCGAAATTCCTTTAGATTAATTATATGACAACGTGTTTTTCGATTGAATATTTGATTAGTAGTAGCTATTTTAAAATGTGTTGTTTTCATATCTTTAATTAGCAGTCCACCACTGTGTTTTTAAATACATTTCATTTCAATATTTATTTATTTTTTTAATATTATTCTAACATGCATACTTTTGTTTACATTCGCACGCACTAATATAATCTATTATAATAAACTGGAATGAAAAGAGATTTTTATATTTTTTTAAACTTTTAATTTATAATAATAATACTCTTTAACTTTTATGAAACTCTTAGTTTGTTTTTTTGTTTTTTATAGGAAAACTCCCTCTCCCCTCTTTAAAGTAATTAATTGTAACTTTCAAATTCTTTTTTCCGAAAGATTTTGATAATAATTTTTATACAAAATTATTTTATATACATGTGCCAATTTGGCATTGGCACATTAACTCATAATAGTCGTACACTTTTCAGGGCCTGAGTCACAAGGATTCTCAGTGATCAATAAAATTAATAAGATCTTAAAAACTCTTTCTCAAAATTTAGTTTTGGGAACTGTCTATATCTGAAGTATCCTAATGCATAAAAATTATGCATGTTTATGGCCTTGCTATATACAATGATTAAGTATCAGACTCTATTTCCTAGAAACTCAATCTTACTTCACATAAAGACATTACTATAGATCCTTAGAATAAATGGTTTTAATTATTATTACTTAATTTACAATGCCAATTTCTTGCATTCACATTTTTGGCAATATTCTCCTTAGATAAGTACATTCATAATTATTATTGAATATTTACTAGGTTAATGCTCATTACATCATTTTTAGTTTAGATATAAACTTTAGACTTAATTAAAGATTAATATACCCATTTTTAATAAATACAACCATATGCATATGGTATTATTTATCTAACTCCATTTCTCTTTTTTTCAAAGGGTAATATCATAGATATTATTAAAACTTCTGTTTCACTTCTATTTTATTTGCCTTCTTAGATGGGTTATTCAGAAAGCAGGGCATCCTTACCTACTCAGCCCAGCACAAATACTCATATAACAGAGCTCTCAATCAACCCTCCATTTATTCGGTTTTTATTCATCACCAAAACACATGCCAGCATGAGTGTACCAGACAATCCCACAATCATGTGCAGAGAGAGGCACAGTTTCAAAAGAAAAGTTAAGGAGGCCTTCTTCATCTCCAGAGACAAAAACACCATCAATAGAAAGGACACATGCTATGCTTTATCAAGAAAAGGAATGTCTAGCATAATCCACAGAAATTTGCATATTATTAACCTCATTAACAGTTAAGCTATGATTATGAATGCTGGACTGTTCGAAAGCGCTAAGCATATTTATTCATGTTTATTTATTTATGAACAATTTACAGCTTTGAGGACAATTGCGTCACACATGCAAACGGACTAGTATAACATTGTTTTTGTTTAGCTATGCTTTCTGTTGCCTAATAAACATCATAATGATAACAGAATCTTTAAACTACAATCTGTAAAACTAATTTAAGTGCAACTAAAATAAGCAACTTTATTTCTTATTTAAATTTTAATTATATATATATATGCTGTATATTTAAAATCTTTGTCTAAAAGTAAATTAGAACATAATAATTTTAGACTCTATGTCAGAATTAATTTACTATTTAGGAAATGTATAAATTAAGAATAAACTTAAATTATATATTTTTTTAATACAAAAACAAAGTAAACTAATATAAAAATGAAATAAATTAAAAACATAATTGTCTTTGACAGCTTTAATTTATTTCTTGAATTAATCTAAATATATTTTAAAGAAATTTTTTACATCTCTTACAATACATAAATTTTATAATTATGTATATACTGAATGTTGAACATTAAAGATAACTGATTAAAACAGCCTTAAATAACCCATTGGCTAGTGAAAGTCCTCTAAGCCCCTTAACAATAAAAATAGTGTTTGACTTTTGATTGATGGAATTTATTGTTTTGTTTTTCTCTGATTGTTTTCATTAACACCCTCCCATAAACGAATATAGCCATTCTAACTTCAAAACAAATAAAAACCAAATACTGGAAGACAAAAAATAAAAAGTTAAAAATATATAATGCATTGATTATATAAATAAACCCATGAATGCAAATATATTTATATTTATAATATGATGATCCTTTAGCATCACAAGATGTTAAATTAAAACAGAGGCAAAACTTTCCATACATTAGTGCCACCTAGTGGAAGGCAGAGTAATCAATGGATGCAAGAAGGTTTCTGCATAAAATCCCTATCTAGTTTCTACTCATTCAATATCCCCAGACTAGTTTCATCACTCATTTATTAGATAATCAAAAATAGAAAATATATTTTACTAAAAAAAGAATAATCAAATTTAATAATATGATTATAAAAACTGAAATTAAAATTACTTATTGACATTAGAGCAACAGTTAATATTAAACAAAATTAGATTAAATTAAAACAATACCTCTTTAATTGCCAAAATTAATCACAGTTACAATAGATGAAGAAGTAATTTAAATTGCGCTTTACGCAAAAAAGTGAAGCTTGTCTCAATCTTATTAAAAAGTTATATGGCTTAGCGCTTTCAGAGACCTTGAGTCTCCATAATCATAGCCTACTTTTAACTGAAGTTTAGCTGTGGTTTATGTAAAATTTATGCAACTTTTATAATGACCATTTTCTGGAGATTGCAAAGCATGATTCTTTCCGGTTTATTGCACAATTGTCGTTTGTAATAAAGCACGCCTCTTTAATTTTTTGTTTCATATCATTACATTCAGAAAATAGTCGTTATAAAATTTGCATAAATTTTACATAAACCACATCTAAACTTCAGTTAAAAGTAGGCTATGATTATGGAGACTCAAGGTCTCTGAAAGTGCTAAGCCATATAACTTTTTAATAAGATTGAGACAAGCTTCACTTTTTTGCATAAAGCACAATTTAAATTACTTACTAATCAAAGTTGAAGTAGAAAACTAGTATTTTATTTTAATAGATGAAGAAAAAAATGCAAATATTTAAAAAAAAGTCAAACAATTACAAAATATATTGGATGTAAAAATTAAAATAATAGTAATTAGTTTGCTTCAATGTTTTGAACATTGGATAAGTAAAGGTTTATTTGTTTTAGTTTGTTAACTGTAGCTCACTGCATTTTAGGCCAGTGAAGTGTGAGCCACAGTTAACAAACTAAACTAAATATATCTTTACTTAGCCAATGTTTGAAACATTGAAACAAACTAAAATAAAATAAAATAAAAAGGAAATCAATTCTGAATATTAAAAAACATTAATTGAAGGCAATACAAAATTACATTTATTTTTTGGGATACAGAATTATAAATATGAAAATATTATGTAAAATTATATTTTTATATATTGTAACAATAAGAATTCTTTCAAATTGAATATGTTTATCTAATATATAAACATTTGTTTGGATTCCAGTAAGTTAGAAAATAAAGAAATAGTAAATAAATGAAGGTTGGAAAAAAATGGGGAAACAAATAAATTACAACCTCATAGAGAAGAAATAGAGTGCAATAAAGATGAGACTAAAATTAAGTAATTACATAGCAAAATTATCTTAAAAAATATTGAGGAACTCTTGAAGACAAAATCAATCTGTATACAGTTGAGCTTAAAAATAATTCACTAATCTTCATCAAATAACATCATATGCTCTTTATTACTAAAAAAAAATGTGTAAGTTAATATGTGAAAATGAAGAAAGATAAACTAATTTATCTTAGTAAGGATTCATAAAATACTATGTATTCAGCATCTCTGAGCCTTCACAAGAGTTTTTTAGAGCTGCAAATTTCAGGAAAATCAATAAAGTGACTGATCCCACTGATTATGGCACATAAACTGTTTAAAGTAGTTTATGATTTGAATTGAGATATTATCAAATTAAGGCAAAGAGTTCAAATATGAGTTCTTTTACTCTGAAGGATTCATGGGTGGAATGCAAGGCATCTGACAGAAAATAGTATCTTTTTGTTCAATTACTGTGGCATAACCATAAAGCTTTCAGAATTGTAATATTTCATAAGAAAACATTTTTTGGATATGTCAGTGAGAAGACAAAAATTATTATCACACATAAATTCAATACTTAAAATACTGAATGTCTCTTAAAATTTTTCATCATGTTTAATTATTTTGTTATATATGTTTTATTATAGATTTATATTTTAAGATAAGTGATATCAGTAAAACTATAATCCTAATGAAAGAGCTCATGTTATTATGTAATGATTTGATTAAAAGTTATGATGCAACTAAAACACATTATGAACAACAAGCAATTAAAAACCGGACACCAATATGATTCCTTGGTCAATGTATCCTGCTGTTTAGCACTTCATCTTTCTTTAAGTAGAGAACTTAGTGCCTATATGAAAATTCAGTTGAACAGCTAGATCATTCAAAACAACAATAATAAAAAGCATTTATTGGATTGCCGCTTCCATGTATAAATCTATCTGACCAATTCCTAGGATCATAAATTGATGGAAATTTTTAAATAAGACAGTCCAGAAATTGAACTAAATATTATGCTTTTAGAAAAAATATTATGATGGAATAATTCAAATTATTCTATATTACAATTTATCTTTAAGAAAAATGGTACGTTATGCAGAGAGATGTTATATCCTCATTTAAAATTATTGTGATTTTCACTTTTTAAAGGAAAACAGTAAGAAGAAATATATATATCTGAAAGAAAAACATATGGCAAATGAAAATATGTAATTGTTTATCAAACATAATAAAAATTGAGAACACACACATATTCTGACATATATATTAAACAAAAAATTCTGGAATAAATTATACAATATTCAATATACCAATATAAAAAATAAATAATAGCTGTTACAGCATATATGCCATTCTGATATATATATATATATATATATATATATATATATATATATATATATATATATATTGTGCCATTACAATTTAGTCACTAGCTAAATTTATAGTAATGTGCATGTAAGAAAATGTAAAACCAAAATCATCACATTTTTATATGACAATAAAAGAAGCTGTAAGGCATCCAAGTTTAAACCTTACAAGGTCCAGTTCTAAAAGCTTTAGATAGAAAGAGAGTGGGTCAACAATTATATTCTTTATTTGTTTGTGTGTTGATAGAAAGGTAATACACACATTTAAACTATTCAATATTAAATTTTTCTGTTAAAAAGCAAAGCTATAATGCATATGTATAGGCAGTGTGTGTTATAAAAGCTATTTATGTTAGCCATCATTAAATTTCAGATATTAAACATTTTAACTTTCTTTAAAACTAACCTATGCTTGATCAATTCTAATGTCTTATTCTATACCTCTATTTTGCTTTTCTATAATTGTAATTGGGATTTAAAAGCTAAGGATTTAATTTTAAATATTGGGGTTATAATTACTAAGCTGGCAATTAGATTATTGTAATGACAATTTATGAATGATTTGAAATGATAAAGTATGTGTGTACATTACATACAGAAATTTACATTTATTAAATATTGAAAGAAAAAGAAGGGTTAAATCTGTCAAATTATTTTTTTTACACGAAATCTGTTGAATCAGATATCTATTTTTGTAGCAATTTTGTTTTTGTAAATGATTGTTTGTCATTTTGGGAGCTTAAGCTTGGTGGGAACTCTAATTTTGAAATTGTCTCATCTTAAGATTAAAGAAAAGAAACTCCAATTTTAGATATTACAGATATACGTGAAAAAGGAAAAAGGATTAAGTCTATTTTTTTAAGACAAAAGTGTCTGAAAAACAGGTGTGTGATTTTTTGGGTTGGTCAAAAATAGCAATTCACACTATCACTCTAATTGGGTGAGTTGACTCAAAAATCGGATATAAAAGCAGTCTGGAAAATCAGTTGAGCTATTAGATTATTGTTATTATAATATATTGTGAGAGAGACTTTTTAAAAAATTATTGAAACTAAAGCAGACAAACATTTTTAATTCTGCTAGATAACCTTTTTCTTTTGAAAATCATTTTTTATGAAGTTTTGAATGTTGAAAATATAAGAAATGACGGGGTAGAAAAATTATATATGTGTCCCATCAAGACCTGACCATCGTGGAGCTGCAGATCATATAGGAAAGAAAAGATGTCTTGTCTGAAAAATAATATTCTACACCTTTCAACTGACCAGAGAAATAAGATGTTTTTAAATAGAAAGAAGAAAACATTCACCTGCATTCGAAGGAGATCAGAAAGATGAATTAATCTACTGATAAATATTAATCATCAAGTCCAATTAATTGTTCCAGCAACTGAGTTTAAAACCCAGGAAATTTATAAATGTGAAAACAACTGCTGTATTTCATCCACTAAAAGAATCATGCTTGACAGGAAGAGAAGAAAAATTAATATAAAGATTTCCAAATTGTCCACTAAAGCAAATAACCTCAATAGGATCATCATCATCAAATAATTATACACTTTAAGAAAGAGATTGTTCCAAAGAAACACGGAAATTGTTGCTGCCAAAGATAGACATTAAACAAGAGAAATTTGACTCATTAGAAGTCGCTACAAAGAACTGGTAGTATAAATTTTTTTTTTTGATATATTTTCTTTATGATATCAGAGTCTTAATAAAATTTTAGCAATAAAGTGGTATATTTTATTTAAAGAACTTTTAAAGACTATTCAGATCGATTAAAACCAAGAATGTCTTACTAATAATAACTTTGAGCTTCATAAATGATCTTGAATGTATCAAAATTATTTGTTTATTGATTTACAGTTATGAAATATTAATGTGTAAAATAATTTTTTGTATTATTATTTTGGTTTTAAATAATATTTTGTTATTATGGGATAAAACACGCACATACATAATAATATTTTTATATGTGTATAATTGCGAGTGAATGTGAAGTAATAAGTAGTATTAAAATATTAGATTATTTTGTTTCAAGTTAAAGTATAGCATTTCAGAGGTAGAAGAGAGGGGGAGAAAATAATTTAAAACTTGTTTCTAAAACTTGCTCTTTCCAATTTTACTAACATTTATTTTGTCATTCTACTTACATGTTAGATTTATAAAGTATGTGTGCCAATGAGTGGAGATTTTGTTTTATGAAATACTTTTCTTATGGATGGAACATTTTAACAAATCGGTTACCCAATTTAATACAATATACTTTTGAAATACATTTACAGGAAAGGGGGAAGAATTTAAAATTTAATGTTATGATTTTAAAACAGTCGATTATGATTATTGTTGTTATTGTTAATATAAATTTTCATGTAAATATAGAAATTTTTATGTATATGTTAGAAATGCAGTAATAAATATTAGTTTATGTTATTAAATGAGGCATATATATTTCATTAAGAGTAGTCTTTATCAAGTGTGATCATTCATCATCAATGGTTGAATATTAGTTGTTTAAGATATGATTAAATATGCTAAGATTAACAATAATTATGAATTTCTTTATAAAAATTAGGTTTTATGTTTAGGCTTAGTCCTAAAGCTGTGGTTGAAACCATTGTCATTATCGTTATCATTATCATCATCATCATCATCAACATTTTAATTAATGAGCTGTTTAAATGTTTAAAGGCCATAAATAAATATTGATTTCATAGTATTTAGTGATTTCTTAGTATTATTATAACCACCATCCCATCATCTATTTCATGCAAGGATGAGTGAATTGCCATCCTTCATGCAAGGATGAGTGAATTGCCATCCTAAATTAATAGTAATCTGAGCTAGTAAAACTTATAAAAAAAAATATTGAAACACATTTGTTATGCTAAGATCTGAAAAATGATTTGTGTCTAATGAAGTCCACTTCAGTTTAAAGATGTTTTATGATACCTAGGTGTTTACTTAAATATTAGTGCATACAGTGATATAGCTCTAAAAAGCAAAATCTTCCATGTTTATTAGAAATAAAGTACCAAAAGGGATTCAAACCCAGTACATGTGAAAGGTTATTAGATATAACTGTGTCTAGATTCAAATAATCTAGTGGTGCCCTGCTAGACCATATTCACTTGGTATTTGTTTGGATATGCACTTAACATCAAACCAAGAAATGAAAGTGGATAAAATCTACTGTCTGTATACCTGAGCAGATATTTTATTGAGTTACTAGTGTACTCACCTCATGTGATTTCCATATACCTGAGTTATAATAGTTGTTATTAATAATTTGTTTATAATTATTGATATTGTGATATCTTGAGAAATCTAATTATAGAAATATGTTTAATATATTCCTACTCATCATTTTAATATTTATGACCTTGTGGCTATATAGCTACTATCCAGGAGTATGTTTCATTTAATCCAATGACCCTTAATATGATTGATAACTCAGTCTGATCTTTTTGTTTAATAGCCACTACTCAGGTATTCTTCTCATAATTTAATTTAAGCTACAATGCTTTTCGTTTATTAAGCTAAATATTTATATTTGAATTGTTTCTTCATTATTTAATACATTTGAATCGTTTGATCATCTTTATTAAGTTACAATGAATACTTGAATATTTGAGATTTTAATAATATTTGGATTTTTGACAATCCAATGATATTTTAATATACAATTGAATTTCTCTTTAATAATATTTCTGTTGAGTTACTACTTTAATTTTGTTACAATATATATATATTGCAATGACCCTTTGATAGATTTCCTATTATTATATATATTCTAAATACAGAGATTTTTTTTTAGTGTGAACAACTAACTATTCAAAGTCATAATAGAATAATTCTTTTAAAAACATTAATAGAAAATTACACTTCATGATTTTATAGCATTATGAAATTATTGTATATATACCCAGATTTGATAAAAAGATATTAACTAAAATCATAGAACATGGATTCTAAATTATTATAGGAATGTAGAGAAAAAATTCAAGGCATAAATATAATGATAAGTAAAGTTTTAATTGTAGAGGAGATGAAGATAAAACTATTGTAAGTTATCTAATTTTTAATCCATCCTCATTGTTTAACAATGTTTAACAGAAAAATTACTTTTTTAACTACATTCATTAACTGAGTTATTGCATAATATTTTTTTTATTTCAGCCTTATGCCAATTCAAAACAAATACACATTAAATATATAAGTATTTTTTAATTTACATAGATGTTAGATTTTACCAAAATGGTAAATAGTGGTGGCAATGTTAAATAAAAATGGAGCAATTCTTAGAAAAAAATTTTCTCCCCTCTTGACTCATTATTATAGTGACTCATTATTGTAAATATTAAATTATACAGTATTTAAATAATCTTAGTTAAATACTTGTTTAACATCAATATTTATTTCAAATGTATAGATAACTCTTTTTCACATACTATCATGTAGAAATTTTATAGTATAAATAAACTTCTAAAAACAACCATCTATTTTTAAATATTGGCTAGAAACTTCAGTTAATAAAATACTTCAAACATGATCAATAAAAACAATTTATAAATTACCCTAAGCAAAAAATCGAAAAATACTTCCTTTTTTTTCGTATACTGCCATTAAAAAGGTATGTGATCATTTCTCTTTCAAAATATTGCAAAAATAATGGAATTATTAAAGCAGTAAAGATAGTATATAACAATATCTACACAAAACTTAAAATAGAAAATATAACTTCAGATAATATAAAGATAATCAAGCAACTCAGGCAAAGTTGTCTATCACCTGGAGTACTTAAAATATATTTAGAAAGAAGCCCTTTAAAATAGAGAGGAGTGAGGGGGGGGGGGATGAAAGAAAGTGAGAATTTCTCTAGTTAGTAATAGAACACTGTAGACATTGACCTGTGCTGATGATTATTTAGTAGACTTAACCAGGATCATTATGATTTTATGGCTTGAAAATTAATTAAGGAATATAAAAAAATTGGGTTTCAAAATAAATATAACAAAAAAAAATATGTTTATTAAACATTGGAAGATAGATAACAGATTGGAAAATGTGAAGAATATAAGTATCTAGATATGAAGATCATATAAAGGAAAACAATAGCTGAAGTTATAAGAAAAGAAATAGCTTTGATAGGAAATCCACAGCAATGTTAAATGGGATAATGTGGAATTGGCATATAATAAATATATGATATAATAGTAGTTGAAAACAGAAAAATAATTGATGGTTATAGAAATGGATTAATATTAAAGCTACAGAAAGGTCAAGAGAAAAATGGATAATTGATAAAAGAATTTGAGAAATAATGATTATTAAATATACATACTTTAATAAATGATATTAAAAAAAGATAATTGGATTGGTGTGAATATGTATGAAGAATGACTTAGAAAAGATTATAAAATAGATATTAAACTAAATACCACAGAGGAAGGAATAACAGAGATGTCCTAAAAGAGCTTAGAAAGTAATAGAGACATTAAAAAAAGAAATTTGTGAAGAGATTTATGGATTTATACAGAGGCATTGTAATTTGGAACCAAAAGATATTATAGTGTTATAAACTAATAAGAAAAAATAAGTCCTATTCATTGTTCATTGCACTTTTTTTGAATTTATACTTTTTATTTGCTAAAACCTCTTCTGTGACTGGAATTCATCTATTCAATAAAATCATAAAGAGTATTTTTGTTGCAGGTATCATTTAATCTCGGAGCATATCAAACTATGATCTGCCCAATAATAAACAACTAAAAGTGCTTACATAGTATTGACTTTTTTTACATTCTTATCCCTTATCATTATAAGTGGTTTTGTTTTAAGAATAGATTTTCAGTAATCAATTCATGTAATGCCCAAAATTCATTAACAATGTATGTATTAAAATTTCCAAAAAAAAAAAAAGATGTTATTTATTTTAATACAAAATTATCAACAGGAAACAAAAGCTTTCTTTCTCTAAACTTTCTAAATGTACTGATGAAGTATAAACATTAATAAAATAAGTAAATAATTATTTTATTAATATATCAAAAAATTCTACCAAATATCGTGTTAGATCACAAAGTGAATACAACATTCCACAAATTTCTTTCAATTAATAATTTTTTCTTCCAAAAAAAGTTACAAATACATGAGAGATCAGAGTGGCTTGAGGTCAGCATGGGCATGACAATAATATTGGCATTATCATGAGATTTGGGCTTTCCATCATCAGATTTTTAATAGAATGGATGGCTGAAGAGTTGGAGTAGATTGAAGCCTTTCCATTAAAATATGAAGATTTTCTATCTTAATATAAAATGAGCACTGATTATATATATGTGTGTGGGAGATGATAATTTAAACCAACTGATGAGTGCCGGTTTAGCATGAAATATGTATATTGGTGATTATTTTTCTTTTCTACATTGTGTGTCATCATGTTTATCAGTAGTATGAGATAGTGTGGATAGTTGAAGGCTGCTTGAAAGTCTGTGTTCAAATCCCCTGTATCTACAATTAAGCTCCAGGTATATGAAGGATGCCTGTATTTCAAATGTTACAAATAAATGTAATTGCTTTGAAAATAAGCCTCTCTAAGAAAAATTAAAACAGGCTTAAATTTTGACAACTTTTAAATAACAAGCACTACAATATATTAAGATTTTGATTTGCCCTCATTATGCCAAGTTTACTCATTCATATGCCTATATTTTAAAAATTGGATGTATTTTTGTTCATAAATTAGTAATCTTTAAGACATTACAACATAGTCCAACCATTTTTGTAGTTACTGCATTATATCATCTTATAAAACATTTCATCTAAAGCTAATTGGCTAAAAAATGTCATCATCATAGTTTTCTCAATGCCAGGAAAGGTTTTGCATATTTTAAATGTTTTTATATATTGTTATACAAAAAAAAAATTGGAAGTCAGAATTATTGAGAATGTAATTAAAGAGTGTAATGAAGTTATGCAAATAAACAGTTCTTAATCCCTATGAATTACTATTTCATTCTGTAAGGCAACATAAGACATTGGACTCTTAATTGAGCAAGATTTAGTTATTTGTAATTGACCTTCATATCCAAATAGTCTAACATTATTTGTGAAATATAAACTATTTTGATAATCTGAGTTTAAAATATTAATCAAATTATTCGTTTTTTAAAAGGGTGTACTATATTCAAACACTAGAACTGAAAAATTGAGCTTTTTATCAATATAGGAACTTTTAATTCAAACTGCAATTCTATGACTACATTAAATAGCACAGACCAATCAGAATCAGCATATATTAAAATGACTATTGTATTAATATTTTTTATAAGTCCTTCATTAGACTCTATTTCTTTTCACACATCTTTGGTCATATGTTTATGATTACAAACCTTCACAAGGGGTTAAAAGTGGATAGAAACCAGTGAGTGGTGTAGTGAAAATTACTTGTTTTATTTGATGTAAGAGAATATATGTTTATTTATTCACAAAATAAGATCTTTGCTGATTTGTATTTAAGCTTCTTGTTAAAATAGGTCTGGATTAAAAAATCCAACACAATCTTTGTGCATACAAGTAAGAATAACCTTTTTACCTGTGCCATTTTATTTGGACTTATGTTTGTTTTGCAAGAAGGTGCTGCTGAAATTATAAAGTAACACTTTAGTGATAATAATATTTCATAATTGAATTTCAAGTTACAATATGCAACTGGTTTTATTTTATATATATATAACTTCTATCCCTCACTGATGAGAGCAAATCAGCTTGAAATCAGCTGATCTGAGGGTGGAGCAAAATGAAAGAGACAGTGAATATTGACTCTGACGTTTATGTAAACAAATACACTTGTTTGGAGGTCTTGGTAAAGCTCCATCTATTGATCATATATATATATATAATATTTAAATATTTATCTGTACTAAATTTAATTAGAAAGACTTGAATCAGATTTTCAAGCTCCTCACAGCTATCTACTCCACCTTATACACATGACCACATACATATGAAAAAGATATATGATCTTCAATATAGGTATTTTGTGCAGAACCAGCACTCATCAATTGTTCCAGATCACCATCTCCCACTAATATATACATTCAGTGCTCAGTTTATATCAAAATAACAAATCTTCAAACTTTAATGGATGGCTGAAGTGTTGGAGGGTGGAGAAGATTGAAGCTTGTCCATTAAAGTTTGAAAAACTGCTATGAGCACTGATTGTATATATGTGTGGGAGAAAGTGATCTGGACCAATTGATGAGTGCTGGTTCAGCATGAAATATGTATATTGAGATCATTTATCTTTTCACATGTATGTGGTGGCAAGGTGCATCGGTTGTATAAGATGGGGTGTATAGCTGTGGAGAGCTTGAAAATCTAAGTTCAAGTTCTTCTACTATATATATATATGTCATGCATATGCAATTTGTAATAACAGATTTATAATATATAGGGTATATGAGCACGGACTTTCACATGACCCACCACTCTCCACAACATCTCATAACACTGATACACCTGAACACATATATGCCAAAAGATAAATAATCACCAATATACATATTTCATGCTAAACCAGCAATCATCAGTTGGTCCAGATTACCATATCTACACATATATGCTATAAGTGCTCATATATGAAGATAGCCAATCTTCATACTTTAATGGACAGGCTTCAATCTACTCCACCCTCAAATTCTTCAACCATCCATCCAATTGAAAATCTGATTATGGAATGTTCAAAGGCCACCCTGAGGCCAAGATTCTTGTCACACCCATGTTGACCCAAGGTCAATATGACCCCTCATGTAGAGGACATAATCCATTTAATACATATACAAGGGATGGGCAGACATCTCTACTATGTAATAACTGAAACAAAGGCTTATTATATACCTGTGTCTATATATGTAATATATTGAGTATATGAGCACCGACTTTCACATGACCCACCATGCTCCACACCATCTCATAACACTGATACACCTGAACACATATATGCTGAAAAAATAAATAATCACCAATATCTGTATTTCATGCTGAACCAGCAATCATCAGTTGGTCCAGATTACCATCTCTACACATATATGCTATAAGTGCTCAGAATAACAGAATACTAGTCTTTATTGTGAGATTTCAATTGAATATTGCTCTTATAAAAATTTCGGCCATGTTTACAATGAATTCATTCATTTCACTCCTAAAACAATCCCCTATATATAATGTCATTAATAAAGGAAGTTTTTAATCTCATAATTATTTTTTTTAGGAAGCTTAAAATAGTTATTTTGACTGTTAAACTAAATTAAAATGTCAATTGAGATTACCTCAAATTATAAATCTTTTTCTTAATTAAGTTTGTATATATCTTTTCATTGATCATAAAGTTATATGACATCTTTCAATTTGAAATTTTGACGCTCTCAGTCCATCCATAAATCTTTCCATTAATTTTCTGTCTATTTCTTTTTTCCAATCCCTCTTTAGAAAGTCTTTTTTTTTTTGTTTCTGAATAGTATATAGTTTAATAATTATTTCGGTAATCTTCCCTAAAACAACCTTTATACATTTCTGCATCATTTTAATTGTCTTATTATGATATTTATTTTAGTGCATTCAATATTATTTTATTAATTCTGTTATTTCTTATACAGTTCTTCCTTGATCTTCCTGAAGAATTTCGCTAGTAATCTATTTCTGTAAACATTAATTCTTTCCAAATCTTCATTCAGCTGCCAAATGCCATATTCATATTTAAAATTACATACTTTTATTTTCACAAAATTAAAACTTATATAGAGAAAATATTATTTATCAAGATTAAACACACATGTTGTACTTAGATCATCATCAATTAATAACAGTAATGTATACACACAAACACACCTTTTTATATCTATAATTTTAAAAAAGTAATGTAGAGTTTTAAATATATATTTGATCTTTAATCTTTTTATATTATTAAAATAGAAAAATTGCTGTTATAAAGCACAAAACTTAATAAATCTCTGATTCTATTAATTATTAAGATATTTTTTAGTTTTAAAGTCCCAAATTAGTTCGATTTCATATTTTAAGATTTTAATATCACGAAGAAGCAATATTTTTGGAAAGTTACTCACAGAATAAACATCATAGATTGATTCTAATATGATAACCAATCCTCATTTACTGACCTTGTAATTAGAAGTTTTTTTGTTAAAGTCTTTCAACCCATTGTGCATAGAATATAAAATGGTGCCGAAGATCACAAATGATTCAAAACATGTCAGTAAAATACACAATGCTGTCAAATCCTCTTCTGTTAAAAAAAGTAGACTTATGACAGTATTATTATGAAATCAGAACAATTATTTATGATTTTATTTATGTATTGTGAAAAGAAAACATAAAAATGGAGTTCACCTTCTGAAGAAAATGACAAATTAGAATAGTGAAATATTTAAAAGTTTCAATTAAAGAACATTATTATTGCATTATTTGATGGTGATGATGATGATGATAATGTTTTTATTATTGTGAATTATAAACATGTTTTTAAAACTTACATATTATTATTGAAGCTTCAATTTACAACACAAAATAATTTTATAATATCCTACAGTATAGACTAAAGATGCTTTCCTGAAATTATTCGGAACATTTATTTCTATATATTTATATAAGAAATAATTTACAAGTTATGAAAACAATTTCATAATAGCAATTCTCAGAAACAGAGCATTACATTTTGGTATTGAAATTTTAAATAATAAGACAAGTGCCAATAATAATCATAATCTAGTAAAAATTAATTTATTTCTTCCTAAGCACAAATAAATTACAGTTACACACACATATATAATTTGTTAGTCTAAAAAGATATAGTTAATATTAGAATCTCACACACAATTATAATCCACCATTCGAACATTGTCCTTATTCTCCTTTAGAAAAAAATAATATATAAAAAATTAAAAATATATTATTTTTCCAATTCATTGAATTATTTTCTATAGCAATGCAAACATAATGCAAAAGTGATTTATAAGAATATTAAACTTTCTTTTATTGTTGAAGGGTATATTAAAGTTTTTGGAATGCTTTTTTAATTATTTAGTCCTCTTAACAGTATCACTTTTTAATATAGGCAATTATGATTGAAAAATTTGCTTAAGAAAAATTACTTTTCTATCTTTATCGCTGTAGTTTTTAAATTAAAGTATTACTTGAAAATTCCATAGGAAGCAACATTTTTGTTTTCACTACTTTTATTTATTCTCAGTGTAGAAGCTTTCTCAGTTTCTCTCATTTTTGCTTTAATAAAAACTAGTTCATAACTAATTTGAATCTTTAATTTATTAATAAAGGACTGATATATTCTTTTTTTAAAAAAAAAAAAATTCACCAACAAGTTTTATTGGTATTCCTTCTTTTTTTAAAGGGTTACAATGGAATTTATTATCCAATTATTTATTGTTTGTATAGCTTACCTTTTAATAAATTTGCTTTTAAGAGAAGTACTATAAATTCAAACTAAGGAGACAAAAGCTATTAAGAAAAACAGTATTCACAGATGATATTTATAAACTTCAAAAATATTCTAATAAATTTAAATTAGAACTTGTAAATCATTTTAAAATATCAGAATTTGAATATGTTTCAAATTGAAATGAAATTAATAGGAAGGTAATTAATACACTATTAAGAACTGCAATAAAGATGATTGACACAAAAAAGCAGCAATTTGTCAGTAAATTTCTACTGAGACAAGACAGTGCATGAAAAAAAAAAAAGAATATAAATATTTTTGAAAATGACTCATTACAAAAAAATTAAATATCTAGAATTCTAAAAAATGGTATAAAAAGTGAATAATGATATAAAAAATATAATTATGAATTGGTAAGAACTATAGAAGAGAATAAAGTCTCAAAAATGTAAAACATCTTAGTATTAATAGAAAACTTTGCAATAAAAAAAGAAACTATTACTAAAAAGAAAAAATGACATCATGGAATATATAGAAGAGTTCTATAAAGAAATATATAATAATAAAAAACAAAAAAAAAATATCCCTTATAGTTACTATATCTTTGGAATTTGAATTTGTTATCATTTTAAATGAAGAAGTGAAATATGCAATTAAATCTACAACATGAAGAAAAGCTTCAAGAAATAATGAAATTATAATTGATACCTTAAAAGAATTCAGGTGAAGAAATAGAAAAATTGTTATCTATGTTTAAATGGTAAAGATTTACCAAATGATTGGGGAAATGCAATAGTAACATTGATATTTACAAAGGTGATAAAGAAGATATTAGAAATTACAGACCTATCAGTCTTTTACCAAGATAGTTACAACTTGTCTACAACAAACTTTAAGTTTTAACCAAAACAAAAAACAATATGGACTTAAAAATGGTTTTAGCACTGTGGATAACATCTGAGTATTAAAGAGAAGTTAAAGAAAGGTTTAAGGAATATGAGTTGCCATTATGATTTGGATTTGTATATTGTGAAAAGATATTCAGTTCTATAAGCATTTCTATGATGATTAAAGTATTGAATCATCAAGATATATCCAAAATATTTTTATACTCTGAAGAATACTTATCAAAATTCAACAACAATGAATAAATTATAGATGCTAAGCAGACTAAGAGTAATCAGGATTACATTAACGTGATTCAATATTTTCAAAACTTTTTATGGCATTTTACAAAAACGTTTGTGGATTAAAATAAAAATCTAAATAAATGCTTGTAAATGGAGATTATGTAAATCTTTTATACTTCGTAAATAATGTAATTGTTTTTGGAAATAATGCTTCAGATCTCCAGTAAATGTTGTAAGAGTTATCAGATGAAAATAAAAAAGGACTAAAAATAAATGCTAAAAAATTAAAATAACGTCAATAGATTTTCTCAGAAGAAGAAAAAATATTGATAATGATAAATTAATAAAAAAATAACAATTATCAATATCTTTGTCAGATTATTAATACTGATGAAAACATAATGGATATCTATAATCATAAAATTAAGCTTTTATGGAGTGCTTTTGGTAGAAATAATTTAATATTAAAAGAAAATGTGCTTATTTGATTGAAAATAAAGATTTTTTAATAAATGTACTTTTACAGTTCTTACTTATGGATCTAAGATTTGGACACTTAACAGAAAAGTAATTGAATGACTTCAGTGCACTCATCAATGTATGAAGAGATGTTACTTTAGGATTAACAAAAAGGGATGAAAATAAAATGCAAGAGTGAGAAACAAACAGTTATTATTGTGATCATTAAAGAAAGTAAGAAAGTGAAGTGAAGCTAGTTTAAACATATTTCTATAGATGGGCAATTAAAATCTTAAACTGGATGCCAGAAATTGTAAAAAACCTAGAAAGAAATCACATGTGAGATAGATGGACGAAATAGGGAAGTATACTAGGGTGATGTGGAGAAGTGAAGCTAAAGAATAGACAATAGAAAAACCATTCTGCAGTGGATTGATAATGTTTGAAAATGATGATGATAATGACAATTTTTATAGGCATATTCTTTTTAAAACAAAAGTAATGAAAGATTTTTTTTTATCATAAACGTAAAATTTCATTATGGGGGCCTAATTCAATAAGCACTGCTTTTCAAATGGTATAACCAACTGGTTTTAAAAATATTACTTCAAATTTATAATTTTGTCTTTTTTCTTTTTAACTAAGCAATAGATTGTTATGACCTTTCTTTCCTTACCGAAAAATTACTGATAATCTATATAACTCTTGATTCTCCAACTAATTAGGTATGAGACATTTAAAACGCGATTTTTCCATTAATATTTTAAAGAAAAGAAAAAATGCTTGACAAAAAATATATATATTTGCAATAAGTGATATTAAAAAATAATTAGATTTATATGCACATATATAATCTTCTATACATATATAAAGGATATCCATTTGTTAAGTAATAAAGATTAAATTAATGTGAGCTTATATATTAGGAAATGAAATATCTGTTTTTTTTTATAAAGTGTTATTCACAAGTATTAAATTTTCTGCTCTCACAACTTCGACACACATACCAATTCAGTTCAGATAAATACATTAGTGATTGTTTTTAATCATTTATTAAACTTAAAATTATCTTCCATTATTAATCTCCTTTTCCATATGTAATATTTTTGATACTCGTGAGTTTTCTGTAAACCAAGACAGCAGCCCACATTTTTGATAAATATACAGTTTCAAGGGTCTATAATCTACCAAACATTTGTAAGTTGTTAAATTGGAACAAAATTAATAAATCAATTGTTAAATTAAAAAAGGAATAAATTCTGATAAATTTCATTAAGAAGCTTTATTTCATTTTTTTTTTTTTCATTTGTATTATAATGTGGGAAGCAACGAGACACACTTAACATTGTACAGTGGTTGTTTGTTTTTTTTGTCAGTAGTTTTTTTGGTAAATTGTCATAATGGTAAAAATTTGGGACTCTGTCACAAAACATGATGCAGTGGACTATTTCCAAAGCTGATCCTGCCCTCCCAAAAAGTGTGTGCCAATGGTCACAATATGATTGCTTGTTGCTGACATGAAAAAGTGTAAATAAGTTAATCCAAAAAAATAAAAATAAATTATAAATATTCCAATTAATTTTTCCACAATGATTTCGTTTTTTAAAATAACAGTACTAAAAAATAAAATGTAAATATTAAATATGATGTTTCCTAGCAGGCATTTTTTTGTAAACATTTTATGAGAGATCCCAAAACTGTAGAATATGGGCTCCTATCTTGGTTTATGAAAATTCACAAGTACCAAATTTTTTATTAATATATCTTGAAATAATCTCTCATTTAATAAATCATTAATTTAAAAAATACTTTTGTAGAAGCTGCACAATGGAAGTTTTCCAGTTATCCATTTTCAGAGATCTCAACTATTTGCTTGTATTTATTTTTTCAAAAATATTTTACTGAACACGTGTTATGTATTAAATTTAAACAATATTAAGAAAATGAATTATACATTACTGTTTTTTAAAAAATATTACTAAATGGCTTGTAAATTCCATTTCACAACATATAATTAATAATTTTTTTATGTATATGATAGCGTATGAATGTAAACACGCAAATATTGTTGTCATTGTTTGGTGGCATTTTATTACATTTAGTGTAATATTATTTTTGAACTTTTACTTTACTTTCTTTTTTATGCAAATTATTAAAAATTTTGAATCTTTCAATGACAGAAGAAACAAAAGGCACAAGGGAACTGTGAGACAATACATCAATTCTTATTTATCAAAATTTATGTTGTTCCAATTGCATAAAGATGAACATGCATTTGTGGTCATGATGCACACTATTAAGGATTTATGTCCACTGAGATAAAATACCCACATTTGTAACACATCTTTACTATACTTTCTTTGACCAGATTTTTCATTTGTTATTTATATTAAATTTCCTTTAATCACATGACCCTATTCTCTTAAGCTTGTAAGTTATAAACAATGAGGATTGCCAATTCCTCAACAAGCTTTGTGTTAAATGCTTAGCCAGAGAAATCATTTAAAATATCTCTGTCAGGAACCCCTCCCCCAAACCCCTGACCATGGTTTCATGCTTTGGCACTCCTCAGAGAGGTACCAGGGTAGGTTCAGACAGATCTATGACTCTTATTTTGACAATCATTTATAGTTTTGTGTTTGTTTGTTTTTTTGTTGTTGTTTTTAAGAATCACACTTAAAAAATAATATTGAATATAGTAGCTTATAGTTAGCCATATTGTTTGCAAGACTTTTTTGCCACCACTGTAAATGGACAACTAAACAAAGATGGTTAGCAAACTTCAGTCATATATCTTCTACAAAAGTACCATTAATAATTAGTAGTGCACTTATCTGAAATAGCTGGTGTCAAAATTGTGAGTGCAGAAAATTTAGCACTTGTAAATCAAATTGTACTGATTTGATAAATGCTAAACAGATGATGAAGCTATAAATAATGGATTGACAACAGTGCCAGTTTAAAATGCATATCATGGAGTCATTTTAATTTTTCAAATATCTTTATTCATATATTTTAAGAATATATGGTGGAATGATGATTTTAAGTATATTCTTAAAAAAACCAGTAAAATTAATATACATTGTGCTTAACCGTTATCTATTCTTAAATACATTTTTTCCCCTTTATCAGAATGGATCATTCCAAGTGATGATTAAAAGGTCTTATAAGAAAAATAAATAACTATGTATTGCATTTTTAGAGTAGAAAAGACTTGTAATATGACAGAAAAAGATGTGAAGAAATATTTAAACATGGAAACAGATTTGTGATAGCTAACAATGATTAAGCATCTTTATAAAAGTAATTAATATAAATAACAATTGGAAGATAAACATTTGATATGAGTTAATATTCATGACCATATTTATTATTTATTTTAAAATAATTGAAGGTAATGACAGAAAAATTAGAGATAATAGTAAAGGTTCTCATAGCAGGAACCAGAAAAAGACATAATATGGCAACTCATTTTTTATGAAGGATAAAGTACTTTTGGAAAATAATGTAAAGAACATGGTGCTGATAATAAAAAGTATACAGAGATAGAAAGAATTATGAAAAATAAATTTAATGGGGGAAAAATCTATATATATTTAATAAAAATAATTAAACTGAAGAATGAAAAATAAGAGATATGTATTTTGGAGGATGACTATACACATGAAAATATTTTGTTAATTTGTAAAATTAAGCAAATAGATATGAATTAAAACTGTGCCAAAAACAAAAAAAAAAAATGAAAATGAGAGTCATTAAAAATATATGTTTTGCATTTAACAAACATGAAGTGTGCTAAATAATTTTAAAAGAGATTATATCCGTTTTAACTTTTGGAAATTAAGTTTTTCTTACTGGTGAAATAAAATCTGAAAGTTTTACATAGAATTTTAAAAAAGTTGATGGATAAGCAGATAGTATAAGAGTTTCTTTAAAAGAGAAAATAAGACTGATTTTTTTACTGACAGAAATTAAAATGTTTGAAAGGCCCCAAAATGTAAATTGAAATATAGAGATATGAAAATCCAGATCTTTATTATCTCTATTTTATCTAACAAGCATAATTTGTTTTCAAAATATGTGTAGAAAAAGAAAGGTTGGCCTGATTTTTTTTTAGACTGATGGATAATTGATATGCAATGGAATTTGAAATGACTGAGCTGATAAACTTTTTTTTTAAAAAAAATGTTTAATTGAATTCTGTAAAAAAAAACAATAAAGATATCGAATAACAAAGATTGCACTAAGCAAAATTGATAAATAGAAAATTTATTTCTATATATTTATATGAGAAATTGGATAAAAGTATACAGAATATATTATAAATACATAATTGTCTAGGAATGAAAAAAGAAGATAGATATGTTGGTTAGAGATAATAATAAAAATAGTGTTATGAAATATGAATATGAATAAAAAATAATTTAGAGTTCTATAAATACATAAAACTCTTCATAAAGTAGTGCCACTCAGAAATGGTGATCATGTGGTATATAAAATATAATAGATTTATTGCTATTTAATGCAAGGACAAAAGTTTGGAATGGCAGAACTGGCATCAAAATTTGGATTGAAAATGTAGTTTGTATAGAAAAGAATGTGAGAGTGTAGAAGAAGCATTTTTGACATGTAGGGCATGTAGTGAATAAAAGAGATAGAGATTTTTTTTTGTTTATGTCTTTGTGATAAGAATAGGAAATGTGAGGGTAGGATATTTGGATTAATGAATCAGCTCTCGTTAAAATGATGTATATATAAATAAAAACTAAGAGAATGATTTAGTAAAAGGAAGTAAAAAATATCTGCCTTTAATATAATTTAGCGTGTGTTAACGTTTATTAATTTATTTCACAAAGTCTCCGATAGATGACCTATGTTCAGAAATTTTGGATTTCAGTGAAGAGAAACCATTTTGTATTATATCGTATTTTTAACAGTTTTATTGTTAGAACGAAGTTCACAAACAATGGTAGAAAAATATTAATAATATATATTTATATTTTATTACAATTTTTTTTTTAAAAAAATTGAGTTTATTTACATTTTTTAAAAATTATTTAATTTTAAATAAAAATTATATTTAAAAGCCTATTATAATATTTTTACAAAAAAAAATCTCCCTTCTGAACAAAAGGAAATTTGAATTTTTGATGAGTTGCTCTTTCTTTTCTACCTAATTAGCAATGGTTTATTAGCCATTGTAATGTCACTTTTAATATGCAAATGTATTTTTCTAGTCCATTTGAGATAAGCCATATAAAATTTTAATATATTCAAAATAATGAATCAAATCTTTTATGAATAAATTAATCTGATTAAAATCTCACAGTTAAATTTTGTACTTAATATTAAAATATCATTTAGAATAATAAAATTATGATCAAAGAATTATTGTTATAAGATAAAAAATGAAACAAATCAATTGTAGAGGTGTTTTTTTGTTTTGTTAATTTAATCATTTTATTCATGTTTTTTGGCTAATTATATTGATTATATAAAATGGATGATATTCTGTTATTTCATTAACTTTTGTTTTGTTAAATATGATAATTTTTTCTTAAAAGTTTTTTTAAATATGTAGTTGAAAACTTTTGGACTAGTATTACCATCTGTTTAAAGATAACTATTTTTTGTCCACATATATAACAGAAAATAGATTTTATTTAATCTAATAAAGATATGTTGGGATCACACTGGAACATTGGCTGTTCAATACATTACTTTTTTTAAGATTATCATCATGTATTTAGATAGGATTCTAGTCAGATTCAAAATATATAGAAAAAAAATATAACAAATTGATTTTAGCTTAGAGAGAATTTAAATGCAGTGGATACCACCTAAAATTTTTTAGTCATATACATCAAGTATTCTGTTTTAAAATCTTATGTATTTATATTATCAGTACTTAAATACAAATAGTCAAATATAGCTAAATTAAATTGAAGAATTTATGAATTTTATGCATTTACGTAAAATTAATGCCAAATAGGCAACTTATTATTTTTGATAAGGATATTATAGTTCTACATCTTTCTAATGATAATTTTTTATTATTACTAATATCTAATATGAATAACATGTGAGACATATACAAATAATGCTTGCAAAACATCTAACTTCTTGACTAATATACTGTCAACATGAACATCTTAATAAATCATATTTCTCTGATTAATTAATGTAAAAAAGTTCTACAAAAAGAAAATCAAGTCAGATGTCACATGACCTATTTTAAACAAGCTTGTATTACAAATGTTATATAAAGAGCTTGCAAATGTTATATAAAGAGCCCGTAGCAGAAACCGGTCTGGCGTTAGGCATATTCTGCAAAGCTTGTTAAGACCTTATTTGCGAGCTCTTTGTATAAAAAAGTTTTAGCATCTCTATATTTAAGCAAGACTCAGATTAAAATCATGGTTATGTATTTAAATCTTTAACACACTTTAAACTACATACTATATAGATCTGTTAGCTGCAAATATTTTGAATTCTAAATTAATTTTCTTATAAATTGTTATTATCATAATATTACTCTTAACTATATCTTATTCTTAATTTAGTTTAATGAATATCTGTTTTTTATGCTCTTATTCATATTCAACTCATTTATTTCATAATCTATAATCTGACTTTTTTTTAAAATAAAAAAAACAAAACATTACAAATCTTATTAGCTAAAAAATAAACTGTTTCAAAATGTTAAAAAAAAAAAGGATAAATTGTTTATGCTTTTAAATATAAATGAAAGACATTTTATTTGCTCTAGAAAATACAATTTTAATCTGTCCTTCACTACAAATTCATTTAGTTTGTTCATGCTAAAATTTAATTCTTATAGTGATTTTTGGTCAAAAAATTGTATTTCTTACCTTGGGCTATGATGATGAAACATCCAATTAGCATTAGATAGCATTCAAGGCCATCATTAAGTAGATTTTTTCAGTCTATCTGGTACTGACTAATACACAGCATAGATATAAATAAACTTAGGATATTTATTGCCATCAGAAATTATGGGTTCAATGCCTGTAGGTATATGGTCCTTTTCCCATCATCTCTCTGGGTATTATTAATGTCTTACAAAAAGACTGAGCAAAAGCATAATATTTCCATACAATTGTTTAATTTCATCATTACATATAAATTAACCTTTTTGCTTACTTTTTTGTAATCCCCAAAAATAAAGATTTCTTATTTACAATCATGAATCATGTTATCAAACAGTAATAGATTCCAGTCTACAATTTTAGTATTATTAAAATGATACAGAAAAAAAGTAGCGTGATCAATTTAA
Organism: Epiperipatus broadwayi; assembly: GCA_028023455.1. Lineage (NCBI taxonomy): Eukaryota > Metazoa > Onychophora > Udeonychophora > Euonychophora > Peripatidae > Epiperipatus > Epiperipatus broadwayi. The sequence goes on from JAQFVV010012449.1 coordinate 1,817,986, forward strand.
AAATATAAAATAAATAAATTTCACAATCTTTTTCTGATACACTTTTTATAAATTTCTTCAGTTCTATACAAAATATTTATTAAAATCATTATAACTTGTCTAGAGGGAACTTTGAACTCAAACCAATTAAAAACAAATTGGAAGAAAAACTGAGTTTGAACAGTAGATTGCATTCAAATATTAAGAAAGTTGGTATACAGACTAACAAATATTGATGTGATTTCTATTTGACTTCATAAGCATTTAGATAAGATTTGGAACAATAAGACATAAAAAGGCATAGTATCAGATTCTAAGAAATTTTTATGACAAAGTGGTAGCAGTGATTGGGTACGTATTTTGAAAATTAAAATAAGAAGTTAAGCAGATAGAAGATTGTTTTTGAAAATAAGACTGCAGAGCTTCAGAAAATATTGCAAGAGCTATCAGATGAAAACAAAAAAGTGGTCTAAAGATTAATTCTAAAAAAATATAAAATTATGTATTAGCTTTTCAGAAAATAAATGTATAAAGAAAGATTAATAACTACAGCTACATTAACTGTCATTAATACAGATATAAAAATTACAAATGAAATTGATCATAGAATAACCTTGGATGGAATGCATTTAGTAGAACTAATTGAATACTAATATATATATATTATATGCTTGGAATGGTTAAAAAATCCAAACATCACATGATCGCTATCCCCTCACTGATGAAAGCCACAAGCTAGAAACTAGTCTGGGAATATTGGATGAATAGGCATTAGATAGTATAACGGTCAGGGTGGATTTATTATTTGGAGTTTTACCGTATCTGCCAAACAGGTTGCCACCAGGCTGTTCAAACCTGGAAAATTTATATAGTAGGCAGATAAGTAGTGTTAAGATCTAATTTTATATTATTTTATTTTATTATGACTGTTAGCCCATGCCACTAGCTCATGCAGATGCAGAGATATATTTTTAATACTAAAAAAAAATTTTTTTTTTTAAAAATAAATAAAACAAGCCACTTCCAATAATAACACACAAAAAACATTTAATGCATTTATATAAATATTTAAAATTGAGGAATAAAATTTATCTTGTTTAGATTTAATACTAATTTTAAGTTGGTTATTATTTTTTTAAATTTAAATTATTAAAAAAGTCCACACAGATGGACAGTTTAATAATATTTTTACTTTAGAATATTGAGTATAGATAGGCTACATAGATTTCTCAGTTAAAAACTTTTCAAACAATCATTCAATCTCAGATTAAAATTTGTAGCCAAACTAACGCCTGCTTTTAGATATACAGATGCAAACAATGCAATATGAAGATGCTAGCATAAACCTACACTGACAGGAAATGTGCATCTGACAGCATGATATTATTTGAAGGACATGATCCTCATCCAGTACAGGAATGTGCGTCTGTGTGACGAAGGAATCATGTATATAAAATATTTAAAAAGAGAAATGCTATGTATGGGGGAGAGCGGTCTATCTGCCAACTTATAATCCCTATTCATAGAACTAAAAGGGGTCAATGTTACAGGAAATATGTCTGTGTCCATTGCAATGCAATGACTACATCTCTGGGTCATGCATTCAATTGGGTTTTGCCCTGTATGCTAAACATGTTTCATATTACATTGATATAAACACCCATGTATCCCTCCACCAACATCAATCTAACTATGAAACAAATAGCCTGAAATTAAAGCCCTTTAAAATAAGCATAAACAATTAAAATATAAAGTTATTGATGGAATTGTAGAGGGAAAATTATAGTAAACCCAATGGCACTCATCATAAGGTGCCACATTGACACCAATAACCTGAAAGGTATACAAATAAATACATTTGGACACTCTGCATGAGGTGTCATATTTACCGATATATATATTTTAATCATATGAAAATCAAAAAAAAAAACTAAATGTTAATGAATCCATGCAGCTATCTGCACCCAAGAAATGGAACTGATTTAATTAAATTAGCAAACTCAAAGATATAAAATTAAACATTAACAACTGATTTTGAAATCTTAAGAAGTCAGATAAAGGTTCATTTTAAAAGTTATGTTTAGCTGGTCATTAAAAGCTTGTTAAATATTGATGAAAGTTCTTAATTACTTTTTAAAATTTTATAGTTCGTACTTTACAGTAGAGGAGCTCATGGTTCCTTGAGCCAATTCCTGTGAAGACTTTATTATTCAAAATTTCAGAGAAGACTGGTCTGTTCATATCGTAGTTCTCAATCTGGAGGCTGCCTTAGCTGGTTCAATCCTGGAACTATTTTATTGTAGGACCCAATATGATTCGAGTCTACAATAGTGCCATTCATAAATTAACAGACTTCATTTGAAATAAGAGAGAGGGTGAAAAGTGCATCTTTTCACCCTTCTCAAAAAATCAAGCTGGAACTAACTCTCAATTTGAATTGTTTTCTTTTTATAGTAATCCTCCGGATTCACTGAAAATGGTTTCCTGTTCCAATGATTTTCATTAAGGTCCGAGCATTGGTTGCTGCTTCTATTGGACATTCTAATTTTTTTATTCTCTCATCTGACCTTTTTAATTATATAAGAACCCCAAAGGCTAGTTTGCTTTTTTGTTTAATTAATAAAACAATCATTTCCATTTACTGAGATTACATAGGAATCTTAAAATAGAAATTAACATTTATTTCTATTTTAATTTATGTTACTTTTTAACAAAAATATTTTATCTTTAGATCTTTACTTTTTTTATAAAAAAAGTACGTTCAAATACTTTTTTTTTATTTAAAAAAAAAATACTTTTAACATTTTCCATCTGTGCGACAATATATATGTTATCGTAACTTTTTTAATTTTGGCCTTTAGTTGTTTTTTTTAAAAAACAATTTTATTTATTTTGCTCTTTTATTTTAGTTTTAAAGTAATGTAACACATATGTATACCATTACAATAGGTATTTAATGCACATATCTTCTTGCATCCATTGATTACTCTGGCTTGCGCTAAGTGGTCACTACTGTATGGAGAGTTTTGCCTCTATTTGAAAATGTTGTTTTTAATGTTTTACTAATATTTATGTAAAAATCTGAATCTCAGACTCTTAATAATCATCAATACAAAGATTTAAGACCCTCTCATTAAGTACTAAGAATTACACGATCACCATTTCTTATGCTTGCTCATAACTGTTATTAAAACAGGCAAAACTCTCCATATAGTAGTGCCACTCAGTGCAAGCTAGAGTAATCAATGGATGCCAGAAGGTTTGTGCATAAAATCCCTATCTAGTGCCTACTCATCCAATATTCCTAGACTAGTTTCTAGCTTGTGGCTTTTACCAGTGATGAGCCTTGGACCTGAGAGCACTGCACCTAGATCTTAGGATCTAATGCAATGCTCCAGCAGCTATTTCTACTTAATTACAAAACTGAGAATAAAATTTAAAAACAATAATATTTTCAATCTAAGCTCAGTCACTTATATAGTCATATAGGTCTGAACTCAGTTCAGTACCCATATATTTTGGTGTCTTTGGTATATAGCCATGATTATCCTACTAGTCAGGATTGGTAATAAACCATCAAACATCACATGATCACCATTTCTTATGCTTGCTCATAACTGTTATTAAAACAGGCAAAACTCTCCATACAGTAGTGCCACTCAATGCAAGCCAGAGTAATCAATGGATGCCAGAAGGCTTGTGCATAAAATCCCTAGCTAGTGCCTACTCATTCAATATCCCCAGGCTAGCTTCTGGCTTGTGGCCTTCATCAGTGAGGAGCCTTGGTCACTACTGTATGGAGAGTTTTTCCTGTTTTAATAACAGTTAAAAGCAAGCATAAGAAATGGAAATCAAGTGATGTTTATTGGCTTAAAACCAATCCTGCCTAGTAGGATAATGGCGGCTATGGTCATTAAAGAACCAAAGTCACCAAAATGTATGGGTACTAAACTGAGTTCAGACCTATATGACTATAAGCTAATGAGCTTAGATTGAAAATATTATTGTGTTTTCAATTTTATTCTCATAGTTTTGTAGTTAAGTAGAGATAAAAAGTGGCTGCTGGAAGGTTGCATTAGATCCTATGATATTAGGTGCAGTGCTTTTAGATCCAAGGCTCCTCACTGATGAAGGCCACAAGCCAGAAACTAGTCTGGAGATATTGGATGAGTACGCACTAAATAGGGACTTCATGCACTAGCCTTCTGGCATCCATTGATTATTCTGGCTTGCACTGAGTGGCATTACTGTAAGGAGAGTTTTGCCTGTTTTAAGTACTAAAAATGTTGGAAGTAACAAGTAGAGTTTGAAATCAATATCACTGAGACTGTTTTGAGATTAAAATGGAACTGTATCGGTCGTGGTGCTAGAGAAGATAACAATAAATAAACAGTTGAAGTCCCAAACTGCTTCCCAAGAGATTGTAAAAGACCTAGAAAGAATTTATATATATGAGATGGATTAGTGACATAAAGAGATTTCCTTTAACAGTGTGGAGAAGAGAAGCTACGAGTCGGAGAAAGTAGGTTAAACTTGGAGAGAGAATGTTTGAAAATAATGATGACCTGCAAAAAGAAAATTTCAGATGTAATTACATAAGCAGCATAAAATCAATTTTCATTAAAAATGTACTTTTTAATTATTATTACTATTATCACCATTGTTAGAAGATAATAACAAGTAATTAATATTAAATTCATAGATAATTATTTTTTTTAATATGTAGAATAAAATTTGCAAAAGAAATCAATATCTTTTGAATATGAAAGATCAATTTGATGATGTCACCGATCACATGATCTGTCATTTATTGATGAGTCGTTTTTCTTTTTTAAATTATTTTTATATCATCTATTCTTCAATCTCTTGATAATTTATATAAAGATTAGTTTTCAAAAAGTCAACCAAAAAAAAAGAAAAGAAAAGAATGAAACTTAATAAAAAAAAAGATCGAAATGACTTTTTATATGTTAAAATCCTTTGTTTATTTGTGAAATAATTATTTTAGCATTTTTAAAAAAGCAGTTAGAAAGTTATGACTACGAATCAATAAGCTACATTGAGATTTTTTAATACGTATATTTATTTAAATGCTATAAATTAAAAAAAAAGCTATTTTTCTTTACATTTTCAGGACATAACTAATTACATAAGCTCTTTTTATTTCCGTTAAAACGAATGTGTATTTAAGTATGCACTTGTAATATTATTGGAAGGTGAAGATAACGTTAATGGCGTTAATGTTAACATTTTATTACTATAATAGAAAATATTCCCAATCTTTGCTTTACTTTTTTGTTAATTGTTTCGTTTATCTTTTTTAAATAACTTATTATTAATGTTTTAGATTAAACGGGTTTATAAAAGTGACATTGAAGAGTGCTGTTCAAAATCAAGACAACAAAATATCGCAACATTAAAACTGTGTAGGAGAAAAGAGGAAAAGTCCATTTTCATATTACCAAGAGTCAGTTGAATAGACAAAAAAAAAACCCAATCACACACATAGAGCAGTTGGCCCAGTTGTTATGAATTATTCAATTTCCTGGATCGATTCCAGATTAACGATGAACAAAAGAATCGAAAAAAGCTCAGTCGGAACAGATTGCATTCTGATTGCAATTTTGATTTTCAAATATCTTCACTTTCCAAGCCATAGCTATATACAAGAGCTTTAAATAACTTCTGTGGACAAAAGCTTTTCCACCATCTTGAAATGATATTACTTAACAGGTCATGCATGTGTCAATTGTTGAAGGTTATCACAATTGTTGTTTTACTCTTCAACTAAGAATAATTCAAATGCACCATACTTTTATTATCTTCAATGAAGTTTTTATAGTTAGTGCATTGACATTTTTTTTTTGATCAACACAAATCTGAAATCTTTACTCTCTAACTAGTGATAATAACTCATTTGCAATAAATATCAGATGGATAGATATATTACCTATAGTCTGGCATAGAAAAAAAATTCTCAAACATGCTTGCAATCTGACAAAAATTCCAAAGATTATCTAGCCTGGCCTCTTAGATCATAACATGTAAGGAAGATGCTATAACTACTATGACATTAGTTCACTTACTAAACACTATTAGATGATTAGCTAGCTTAATTAAGTGCCAGTTACCTGAGAACAATTTTTTAAACTTGATTTAAACAAATTGTTTCTTAAGTTCTGCCTATATTTAAACTCCAATTCATAGGCTACAACTTTATATTTAGATTTGTTGGAGTAGTTGATCTGGTTTTTCACTTTTGATGATTTAAACATAAAAGGGCTATTCCTGGATTTTTAAGAGTGTATAAAGGAGTAATTTTCTCTTGTTTTCTGCATTATATTAGAGTATCTGGTAAAGCTACTCTAACCACATATATTTTTCTATGATCCTGAATCTCATCAATAGTATTCATTTTGAATATCAGTTTATTAATACTCATTAGTTTTAACATTTTTTATTCATTGTCTAATTATGACTCAGATATGCATTCCATAGAAGACTCTACTGGTAACTAGACTACCATTTTAATTGTTTTAGCAATTAATTCAGTAACAGCTCAATTGTCAACAAACTATTTTACTACTGAGCCATTATTCTAACTGTCTATATACTTTTAATGTGTATGCAATAAAAATAAAGTAAGTTAACATAGAAAAAAATATACTATGTTTATAAAGCTTAAAGTTGATTTTCAATAAGTATCTGAAGTTTTTCTTTATTTTGTAAAATAGAGCAACTGCAATTCATACATTTGTCATTATAAAGAAATAAAAATGTTCTATACTGAAATTAGTTTTAATGAAAATACTATGAATCACTAAACTGATATTGCTTTTGAATTTTAGATGTTTAGATACTGTTGCAAATAGGGTTAAATAATTATGGAAAAACTGATTCATATGATTTGGCATCCTAACATTAGATGCTCATTCTAGTTCATAATTTATATCTACAGTTTAAAAAATAATTTATAATTGGTGCTACAATGTTAAAATTATGCATAAAACAAAAAAGATTATGAATCTATTAATAGAGATGAATAAAAAAGAAAGATTAGATATTGATAATCTCTGTAAAATAATGTGGGTGATTTATAAAATGTGGAAAAGAGATTATTTTTCTGGTGCTAAAAACAGATAGAGGAAAATTTGCATTACCTACCATTCTCGCTGACACCTCAGGTAGTCTATAATATTGCCTGCCATAAAAAATATTGTAAATCATATTATGGTGAGATCAGGCCCTCTCTGTCCACTAGACTATCCCAACACACATACTCCTATAATAAAGCACTGGTAAACACTTCTTATAGTTCAGTTTTCGCACAGCACTGCACGTCAGCCGGTCACGATGGCCAATCTAGAGATCCAGTGGTGGTTTGCAGAGAGCAACACAATCTCAAAATGAAGATGAAAGAGGCTTACTTTATTGCTAGAGATAGCAATGCCATAAATAGAAAAGACTCTTGCTACAAAATATCCAGGAAATAGAATACATAACTATCACAATTGCATACATTTACATTGCTCCTAATCAATTTCTTGTCTAATTACAAAATGGCTATGAAAATGAGGGCTCTGACCTTTGAAAGTGCTTAGCCACTTAATTAAATATTTATTAATATATATATATATTTATTTGTCTTCAGCTTTGTGTGCTTGTGCATGTTAGCGCATTTTATATTTTGCACTTTAGAACAATTAGCCACAAAGTTTAAATTGTTTGCTCATTTCAATTACCTTATGACTTGTAACAGATCAGTTTATAATTGTTCCTAGTAAAATAAAAAACTGTTCTGAGAGACCTGAAAATAATATATAACACAATTATAAAAAATATAAACCGATATGTTGTAAAATAATAACGAGTAACTAGAATGTTGTGGTTGTTCTGAAAAGAAGATAATTTTGTAAATTGTGAATTAGAATTAAAATAAGGAGGGAAAAGATTTATAAATTTTACCCGATGTACCCAGCCTATAAAGTCCATGTTGTTGTTTTTTTAATTGGTTGTCTTACCAAATTTTTTAAAAGATTTAATGTAAATTAATTTTAATATTATATAAATAAATGTGATAAATGTACCCAGTCGTTTTTGTATTACCATTTATTAATGGTAGAATTACTTCCTACCTGGCCTGAACCTTGTAATATATTTTTTTAATTGGTTGCTTTAATAATTTTTTTTTTTTTTGCTTTAAAAAAATTATCTTAATCAAATTAAGCCTCGAAATTAAAATATTTAAATATACTTGTTATATTTTATATGTGAATTTGACAGCATTATGGAAAACTATTAATGGCACAATTACTTCCTTTCCATAAAATAGTCTTCATAATGGAGACAAACACAATAGTTTTTTAACTTGACATGTGACAGTTTTACAAACAAACATACATTCACCAATCAGACAACAGAGAAAATAGGGATTTTATATATAAAATATGATGATAAAAATCAGCACATCTGCATGCATGTGTGTTAAGTTTTCTGCATGCGGGGAGGTAAAAACTAGAGTATTAAGATCAAATAACAATACTTATTTTGTGTCCTGCATGGCTAAGAGAAGTAGCAATGGGGTGGACTTTAGAACCCAATTTCTATGAATTATAGCATAACTATCACTTTCAGTGCCCAAACTTTATATGAATCTTCATGTAAATTTCCAAGCAACAAACCATTTATTTATTTATTTATCAAAGATATAATTTTATATGGTTTGCTAACCCCTGTAGGTTATTTATTTTAACACCACAATTCCAGATTTATATCTAAACCTTTAAGGATTCTTTACATAATTAAGATATAATGAATACATGGTTTAAAAAATAAAATAAAAAATGTTACATAGAAAGAGTCAGGTAATCATCTAGATTGTATATTAATTCAGAATGGATTTTAAAAAATCTAGCTATTTCTTGGAACTAGTATTGATTCAGAACATAATCGAAAGCAGAATGTTATTTTATAGCACAATACATTTATTTTGAGTAAGACTTTTGTTAAATATTGATTTACAACTTTATACTTTTTTTTTTTTTACAAAAAAAAAAAAAAAGAAGAAACAAATAGGTGAAAAAATATTAGAAGCATTACGTTAATAAAAAAAAAAAGAATAATAAAATTGGGAGGATAATAGAAATGTTTAAGTGAGAAAAGCATAAATTATTAAAGGAAATTGTTAAGTAGGAGATGATTGGATGAATATATGCTATAAAAATAATTGAATAATTATGTAAGCTTCAATCCAATACCACTTAACTCTTGAGTCTATCATTCTGCATACTTATTAAAGAATATATTTATTAAAGAATATACTGAAAGTGATCGATGGAAAGGAAATATAAAATTGACAATCTAAGACAAAAGATAAAAAGTTCAAAGAAAATTACAGTTGCCTTATAACTGAAATCACTAAATTAAACATTTATATGACACTAAAGATTTTAAGTCATCGTTTTAATTAGTAAAATTCTGGATTATGTCGGTGAAAATCAAAATATAAAAATTTACTATTGATAAATATTCTTCATATATATATATGAAAGATGGCGACCTGGGTCAACTGTTGAATGCTAATTCAGCATGAAATGCATCTAGGGGATATTCTATATTTATTTATATGATTGTCAAAAGAATGTGTGGAAGGGTGGAGGTGATTTAATACATTTATAAAGTCAGAAAAAAGTTATAAAAGTTGTTTCACTGCTATTAAGTATTATTTGTTTTAAACCACTAAACATCACATGATCACCATCTCCTATACTAGCACATAATTGTTGTAAACAAAGGCAAAACTCTCCATATAGTAATGCCACCCTATGCCAACCTAAGATCTAGGTGCAGTGCTCTCAGATCCAAGGCTCCTCACTGATGATGGCCACAAGCCAGAAACTAGTCTGGGGATATTGGATGAATAGGCACTAGATAGGGATTTTATGCACAAGCCTTCTGGCATCCATTGATTACTCTTGTTGGCACAGGGTGGCACTACTGTATGGAGAGTTTTGCCTTTGTTTTATTATTTGTTTTTATCAATACTTGCATAAAGAAATCTAAAACTGAAAGAATGCATCACCACATCTAAAATTTCATCTCTTTTGCTGTTTATTTTTAATCAATACTATATAAAATTTAAAAAGTAATAAGTTGACATAATTTTAAATCAAAATTATTATTTTTCTTTGTTTATCAATTTTAAAATTTATTTAAGGAGTATAAATCACAACATACAATATAAACAAATAATTATTGTATTTCAAAATATTTTACTATTAATAATTAAATGAATTTAATTACTCCAATAGATTAGAGATTATCTACTTAATAAATAACATTTCTGTAACGTAATTTTCTCTATACCACTTTCATTGCAAAATGTAAAACTGAAATAATAATTTACATCATAGAAACCTACATGCATTCAAGCATTATAGGGTCCTTTTATGAATAAAAATAAGTATCATAATTTTTGAAGTTTCTGATAACACAATTTAGTAATATATATATATTAAAGTCTGAATTTAACATTGGTGAAGTTTTAAACTAAAAAAATTTTTGAGACCATCATAATGCCAGGTTTATACGTGAATAATGCTAATAAAATTCTAATGATTTGATGAAATGCAAGACTAACTCATATTTTATGCACTATCGTTATAAATCTAGCAACACCATTGATAAACTGGATTCTTATTTTAGCATTTTAATTAACTAATGTGACATTACAATTATATGCAAGCATAATTACAAATTTAAAATAAATAAAATGTGTGAATTGATAAACTTTTGTCAGTAAAAATATTTACTATTTTTATTAATTTCTGAAAGAAAAAAAAACATGGAGCCACTAAGACCCTTAAGCTATAGGCTATTTAGCTTTTACACAAATCTGGCCTTGGTTTCATTACAGTAATTAATTTTCTTTTGTATTAGCAATGTATCTCCATTGTTAAGCCAATAAACATGACATGATCACCATCCTAATATCACATGATCCTAAGATCTAGGTGCAGTGCTCTCAAATCCAAGGCTCCTTACTGATGAAGGCCACAAGCCAGAAACTAGTCTGAGGATATTGGATGAATAGGCACTGGATGGGGATTTTATGCCCAAGCCTTTTGGCATCCATTGATTACTCTGGCTTGCACAGAGTGGCAATATGTATAGAGAGTTTTGCCTGTTTTATCTCCATTATTGGTAAGTTAATTGATTCTGTTAGTAGCTAAAGCAAAAAAGCAGTTATTAGTTTTAATTTCTTTGCCATATCATTTTTCAGTCTCTCTCTTGCATTAGTTTCTAACACCATTTTTAAATATTTTATTTATGTTCAGATTATAAACTGAAAATAAAAGTAAAAATTAATCTTCAACAATTATTGGAAATATTGGATATAAGTTTTCACAAAATGGATTTACTTCTATGAACAAAAAAACAAAAAAAGTTCTTTATGGTGACTTTTTCTGTATAATATTTGGGACTTTTTTTTTTTCAAATAATTATTCTTTATTAATAATCATATTAAAAAGTTTGAATTAAATCTGCTTGCAAAATCATTTACAGAATGAATATGCTCTTTCCTATCATTAACAAAGATGTTACAAATAAATGTAATTTTATAATTAACCTATTCTTCGCAATACTTGCTCCTGAATGTTTTCACCATATGGTACCTCTATTTTCCTGAAGAATAAAATCAATACAAAAATTCATGCTAAGGATGACTTATTGGCTTAAGACAATATTATTCTGAAATGGAGAGTGATAATGCATTATGGCAATATAAGAAAAATTTATGACAATTTATACATAAATGCAGGTCTCTGCATATTAGATTGATAAGCCATACTCCTAAAAACTATTGCTTTATTCATTCACAGAAATGTTAATTACCATGATTATGAAAAGAATTTTTATAAATTTATTTAACACACATTGATTACGTAAGTAATATTTACTAAGGCAATAAACCTAAAGCATGTGTGGTTGAAAATGCGAAGGTAGGGACCTCTACAGGTCTTAACCACAAGCTTCCAATGTGTAAGCTTGTGGTTATGACCTGTAGAGGTCCCTACCTTCGCATTTTCAACCGCACATGCTTTAGGTTTATTGCCTTAGAAAAGAATTTTTATAAATTTGGTGTCACTAGTATAACTATCATGAGTGCATGTCTCTGACTTTTAGAATTCTTTTTCTTTCATATTTATTCAAAGAAGTATTAAGATTTATGTTATAAATATTAAAAATAGCTGTTTTTACAATTTTGTATAGGATCCCACAAATTCTATCTATGCTACTGTTGAAGGTCTAATTATTTGTAGATGATCCTGGAATATAAAAATATATAGATATTATGTGATTTTTTCAGATTTAAAAAAATAAGAAAAATACCAGGTGCCAATAAATAATTAATATAAGCAAATGATATTATATATTTAAAGTGTCATATATATTTTTTCACCTGTCATTTTACATTGAAAAAAAAAATAGATCTTTCAAAAATAATACTAACTTATTTAAATTTGCATGAACTCATACAAGTATAATTTATTTATAGATTTAGAGCTTCATAGCATAGTGGTGACAAATCTGCTACTATATCCATGATCTGGTGTTCAAATCTGAATCAGATAAGCCAAAATTATTTCAAGGATCTAAACAGATATAAAATTGTTTTTTTTTTTTTAAAGCATCTGGCTGTAGCTAGCACAATTAGCTATTCATAATTATAAAGTAATGCATTATTAAATTCTCACCATCTCATATTTGGTGAGCCTGATGTATAGGAAATCTTACCTTTGAAATAGGCTATATCAAGGGTTTTTTACTCTTTTTTTTTTACATCCAGGTAGAAAAACATTTTGCACATTTTTTTAACTGGCAATACAACTATGGCTGAAATGCATTAAAATATATTATTTCATGTTGAAACTAAAATAACTGAAGCCATACTCGTTAAATTAAAATATTAACTAGAACTATTTTAATTAATTTTATTTTTTTTTAAAAATCATTAAATAAATATTATGCAATTCTTTTTATTTTTTTAGCTTCATTATTTTATTCGCTTTCTTCTTTTTTTAAAAAAAATTCATTGAAAAAAAATCTACAGAAAGTATTTATATAGTTCTAGTTTGTAAGTTTCAAAATACTGTTGAATAAAGTGTTTTAAAAATAGGAAAAAGAAAAGAAGTATGTATATATATATATTTATTTATTTTAACAATGGTATCAAATATATTAAGTAAAATTCAATATACTAAAAAAAAATCGATATATATAAAAGAATGTCTACTAAACTTCTTTTTTTTTTTAAAAAAAAAGGGAAAATTGCAACAAGCGACAAAAGTATAACCGTTCTTTAAAAAGTGTCAAAATATAGTTTTTTAATGACTAAAAATCTATATCTACAACATTTTGACAAAGAAAAAAAGAGAAGAGATAATGTAAAGTAAGAAATGTTTAACTGTAGATCAAAGCTTAATCGAAACTTTGAAATGTGAGGGCACAAATGCTTTGTCAACTGAAATCTTATTTACTTTAAAAATAATATATAAGGGATTCGAACTCAGACTTTCACACGACCTCAACTCTCCATGCCATCTCATATTGCTGATTCACCTGATCACACACATGTTGAAAAGATAAATAATCACCAATATATGTATTTCATGCTAAACCAGGGCTTTGAACGTTCCATCATCAGATTTTTAATGAAATGGATGGCTGAAGAGTTGTGGGTTGGAGTAGTTTGAAGCCTGTCCATTAAAGTATGAAGATTGGATATCTTAATATAAAGCTGAGTATTGATTGTACATGTGTGGAGATAGTAATCTGGACCAACTGATGATTGCTGGTTTAGCATGAAATACTATATTGGTAATTATTTATCTTTTCAACATGTGTGTGATCAAGTGGGTCAGCAATATGAGATTGCATGGAGAGTTGAGGGTCATGTGAAAGTCTGAGTTCAAATTCCTTATATATTACAGTATATATGTGCAGGTGTGTGAAAGCCTGTATAGTGTATTAAATTACATAAAAATAATACTAATAATGTGGGTATAATATGATTTAAAAACAACTAGAATTGTGTATTTCATACAGATTTTAATAAGTACTTTCACCATCTCACACTCACTCCAATATTAAACATTTGAAATTTTAAAATTTTGGATTTCTAGCTCTCCAACTTCCATAACAATCATAGCACAAAAAATTGCAATTGTTTTTATTCTCTAGTCAAAGGTAGGTGGAGATACTAGAGCATTATAAGCAAGTCGTAATAACTGTATAGTTATTGGCAGATTCCTTATAAACCCAGACTGCTTTAGCATTTCGGTAGAGTGACAGATTCAAGAATTTAAAATACCTGTATTGATTCTCAACAGAGTAAAGTAAAATAATAATAATCTCAGTATAAAAATGAAACTATTACATTCAACAGGACCACTTGAAGGCTTGAATGTCCCACATCAGTCTTAACCAATATGATTTTTTTTCTTTTATATGTCATAGCATCGTCCAGGAGGTGAACTCACAACAACCATCTGCAACCAACTGCTTGCTTGCAAGGCAGCTGGGATGACCTCTCGGCTGACTATGCTTGGTGCCAATATGATTGATTATTTACCATATTTTCACAATTAAGTTTTGATCTCAATATTTATAACTGCATTATTAAATTGAGTGAGCCTTTACACCATTAAATTAATCGCTGCTGTACAAAAAGTTTTACTGCTTTTTTTTGTTATTTTACTCATCACATAAGAATATTAATATTTTTACTTTGCAACAATATTGAATGGCTGATGTCATGAATTCACAACTAATGACTGTGAGTTTAGATAACTTGAGATGTCATCACTGTGTATAATCTTTTTTTACCTGAAGATCATATCACATCATATACTGAAATAAGAATTAACTTTCATCTCTTTCTAATGAAGAAGGTCATATTTTTTTAAATTATCTTTTATTTATTTTGGTTACATTTTTAAATATCAAATTACAAACATTGATATTAACATTAGTAATATAAGATATTTGTGATATCTGATTATAGTCAAATCAGTAGCAATATTATCATTTTGAGTTGTGAGAAAGGAAGTAATCACAGATTAATGCCATATTGTATGATGGAAATTTTATGCATAGGGAGAATCCTATTCAAAAGATGATTAGAAGTCGATTTCATTTTCATAGCATTTAAGGGGAAATTGATTTCTGACTTTATACATTAACTTTTGTGCAGAAAGACTTTATTCTTAATGCTCAATTGATTTCAGAATAATAATATGGTCATTATTCTTGATCAAATTAAGAACATTTAATTGGTATCATAATACATATATTTTTGTACTATACATTTGTGTAATCATAAAGATATATATAATTACAAGGGTTATTTATATATGCTTTACATTCACTTTTTTTTAAAAAAAAGTCAATTATATGTTGAATTATCTATTCTAATTTAAAATTTAATTTAAAATTAAAAGTGCTTTTACAAATAAATCAAAGTAAATGAAGTGTTTTTTATATAAATTTGCAATTAATTGATAATAAAAATTTGACATTTTCCAGTATTTTCATGCTTAAAAATCAAAAGATATTTTTTAATGTTATATGTGAGTTGTATAATTTTTTAATTCCTTGAATATGGAAAAGATTTTATTTTCAGTTTTTTAACTTCTGATTAATAGTAAAATTTGTTTGAGAATTAATTGATTTAGCAATGATAAATTTATTTCATCCAGATAAACTATTGTTAATTTTTTATTTGCATTAAGCTTTTTACTTATTTTTTACAATTTAAATATAACTTTTGACATTAAATCTAATGACAGCATCAAGTACAATATTGTAGACTATATTTTATTATATTTTGGTAACTTTTATTTTCACACACTGTATATACAATATTTCTTTTAAGTTTAGAACATACTGATGTTATATACTGCAATTGTAAGAAATATATTAAGATAACTATACAAAAAAAGTGTAAAAGCAGCAAAACTTCTATAACCATTCATAATCAAACAAGATTATATTTAGTTCAGATTTATCAAGATTGTACAAAGGATTTTCATTTATCAAATCAGTATAATGTCTTCTTTGAACAAAATTTTTAGACACATTGTACAAATGTGAATTAATTTATTTACAAGTGTATGATTACATACACATATGTAAATGTTTATAAATGAAATAATGCTTAAATCTAAATGGGATAATATGTAACCAATAGAAACCAGTCATCAACTAAACATACTAATATAGATAGTAATTAAAAGGAGAAAGGTTGCCTTGACAACAGTGAGAAATATTGATTTCTAGCTATATTGGTATGTTTAGGTGGTGATTGTTCTATATGTTTATAAATTTATGTTTACTGTTTGAAATATTATTTTAATCATATATGCATCAACACTAAAAAAACTCATATTAAAAGTGGTTAATGAAGGGGTGTGTTATTCTATATTTTGATCTGAACATGATCTTTTAATATTGTATCATTAAGGAAAAGTTTCTGATATCACATATCTTCTTACAATCAAAACCCTTAAAGATAAATATAAGATTTAAGTGAATTCAGTGACAATTATTATAACTTAAACTAACATAATTAAAATATTTATAAACTTTTGTTTTATAAAATTTAGTCTCACTATATTTGAGAAAATATATGGCAAAAACTATCATATATACTAAAATGATTTTCATTGATAATGTAAATCCTTAATAAAAGAAAAAAATACACAAAAATTAGTAACATGAACTTTTATAATTACACACATATTTACATAAATTTAATCTAACTTATTCTATTTTCAAAACGTTAAATTTATCTCAAATAGAAAAATAAGGATATTCATTTTATGAAAAATAAAGTTTATATACTCTTTAGTATTTTTAAAAATAATATATAGTATTTTTAAATATAACAGGATTTAACAAATTTAAAATAATGAAAATCCTTTAAACAATAATAAAATTTAGATTTTAAAAATTATTTCAAAAACAAATTTTTCTAATTTGTTTTTGAAAACATAATTTTTCCTATCGAGAGTAAATATCAAGTTTGGCTAAAAAGTATAAATTTACCCCACCCACCCTCTTTTTAAAAAAAAAAAAACACAACTATATATTAATATAATATATTAATATATATTAAATAAATTTAATAATATATATAACTTCTTTAACGAGCGTTATAAGCGCATAATTATTGATATTAATGTAAAATGCAAAATATGGAACAAAAATCACATAATAAAAAAAATTATTAAAATTTATTGCTTTTAATATATTTATAAATTAATAACAGGTTAATGCAGATTACTTTTTATATGATTATATATATATATATATTCATATTAATTTATTCTTATAGAGTGATCAATTTGCCTTTCATATGGATCCATTTAAAAATATAAATGTCAATCAAACATTTTTACTAACCAAACATATTCTTCCTCTTCATGCTTTTGGGCAATGGTTATTTGCATCCTCCACAAGATGTTTATATTAAAATTAAATTTTTAAAATAATAAATCAACATAGAAGTAATTTGTTTGAGGAAATTCAAGCGTCAAAATCTGATTGGTATTATTTATATAGGGTTTATTCTTAAGTTTATACTCTTTTTTTTTTAATGTATCAAAGTGTCCTCAGGAAGTGAACCCCATGACAATTGCTTATAAGGCAGCTATGCTAACCACTCAAGTACCAATGCTTGATAAGTTTATACTCTTTTAAGCTGTATAAAACACCATTTCTCAAAATGTGACAGACGTTTTTTTTTTTTATGAAGCTTTAAGTTTAGATATTGTGTACTATATATTACATTTAATTTTGTGCATATTATTCTCTGTTTTTCTTTTAAATCACAAAGAGAAATTAACTTAAAGAAATGGTTAATATTAAAAAAAGTTGAGTGCATGTTTCTTAAAAAACTGGATGTGGGCATAATTTGTAATATCCTGATGACTGGTAGGATTAGCATATCTATATGACAGATTTTGTGACTAAACTACACGAAGAATTCTTAAAGATGTACAACTTTTTCAACAATTACATCTCTTGAAATGCTAATTCAAAAATCAATTACAATTATAATGAAATACATACCTATTTTAATTTAAACCACACAAAAGACACACCACATATGAGCACCATAAAATCAGACTATTTAAATTTTATATTATATTAAAAATAAACACTGTTGATATAACAAAATTATAACCCAATGAAAAAAAGTCATATTAAAACTTAAACAAATACAATGTATACTTAAATTTATGAACTAATGTACTAATATAAAAATTAATGTGCTATTATCCCCCTTCCCTCCCCAAATAAATATGATTATTGAAATGTTAAAACAAAATTTAAATAACATGTTCTTGAAAATTTGGAACTGCCCCTCTTGATATGATACCTGGGGGACTCTGAATCTTTCATTTTTGTGAAAATCCTCTAATTTATCTGGATGATTCATTCTTGAAATGCGTCTGTATGCATTTATATCTGCATATGATTTAACTTCAGTATAAATCCAAAATGTCTTACAACAGACTATTTCACTTATTTCTATTTCTCTATACTTTATAATTCATTAGTCTTTTTTAATCCACAACAAAATCAATTCAAAGTGATGTATTAAATATATAAAATTGTTTAGCAATGAATCACAATGCTATTTCCATCTTTTAAGATATATATAATTTGATTTTAAAACAGCATCCAATAATTTATTTAAACTTATTCAATTAATATTTTTAAAATGCTGTTCTTAATCATACATTATAAATGGCGGATGATCCCAAAATGGTACTAAAAGTTTGCAGTTATTTTTTTAAAAAGTGCATTAAGTTTTTAATTCATATGCAATTATAGAGGCACTTAATATTTATAATACTTCAATTTTCACACACACTGAATATATATATATAGTAATTTTAGGAATCAATGAAAATTTCCTAGTGCCTGTCTTTATTAAATTTAATTATTTATTATTTTATAAAAATATTGCTGCTATAATATATATATATTGATAAGATTTGAAAAAAATAATGGAAGTATGTGTAACATCTTTATTAATGTAATGTGATTGTATTCAATATGAAATAGAATTACATCCCACTAGGACAGAGTCTACAAAACTACTAAATCATGAGTTCTCTGCATGATATCAATAGAAGATGTAAGTTCTTTTAGTGACTGGATCTTATAGGTTCAGCAATATTTAAATTAAACGATGTGAAGATTTTTTTCCTTAAACCAATATTTGATTATATCTCCAAATTAGACTATTGTCAGATTAAAAGATCTCAGATGTTGTCTGGAAATGCTGTTTCTATCATGGGATAAAACTAACCATTCAAATAATCTAAATCTATAAAGCATTCAATGTAGAAAATAATGATTGAACTATGAAAATACTATATCACTGTCCAAAACTGTTTGAATGATAAGTTTTTTTTTATTATCTCCAGACATAATTCTTTCAGCAGTTGAAAAAAGTGTGAATAATGATTAATCTGACCATATGATATGTTTCCAATAATTCATAGCCTACTGCTTGTGCTCTTAAGCCTTATACATTTAAATCATAATAACCACACTCAAAAAAATATGGCTTTGAAATGGTCTCTCATATATAAATATTTAGTCTGTAAATCTCATCAAAAATTGCTTTGATAGACATTGAAAAGTTAATATCTAAAGAACTGCTTCACTGTGTGTTTTTTTTTTTTGCACACAAGTCTTCCAGTGTTTTTCAAATAAATATTAATTTTTATGTACAGTTATTATAACATGTTTTCTTCTATTACTTTTAAAGAATGCAATCAACATTCTCAAGATCACAGGTTTAGAGATGTGAAATATTTTAGTTGTCAGGGCATCAATGACTTTATTAAACAGAACTAATAATTTGATCTTTTTTTAAATTGCTGTCAACAATTCCTTTCTATTTCCTTAGAAAAAAATTACTTTGGCATCCACATTCATATCACCATTATATAATATCAAATATAAAATTGTAATATGTTAGATTTTTTAATTAATTTATCCATTTACTTAAATTGATGTTTGAGATGGTATAAACTAAAAAGTAAGATAAGCACTGCTGGAGACCAAACTTATATTATCCCAACTATTACTATTCCTTATTATATTAGGTATTGCTGATGTCATCACTGCTCTGTCTAGCAGCCTTTCTTTATTCCTAGCAATAGTGCTGCACACTCATCTATCTATATGCATATATAATATCTGCATATATACATTTATCTATTTATCCATTTAGCTAGCAAGAAATCCAATACAAATGAGCTATGTAGTTAAATATTTAGCTATTCCTTATGCATTCATCCATATGTTGAACAGTATAAAAAGGGCCATGTCAGTGATGGGCAATAATGAAGTCAAAGAGAATAGAAGAAAAATAAACATCAATATAGTATGAAAACAAAAGAAAATTTTATTGATCCAAACCACATTTAATCTGATTGTATACTTAATATACTCACAATATTTGACTTTAAGTTTAGTTCAAATGATGTTGATTAAAATTTTATTTAAATAGGTGATTTAAGCAAACAATTCACAATAGCATATTAAATCTTTAATATCTTATTTATGTATATTTTTATTAAGCTTATTATGTTCAAGGCGAGCAAATATTAACCTCCCATGAAACTATCAGTTGGGTATCTAGGCTAAATCAAATACTCCTTGACAACTATCAACCACTCTTCTTATTCATCACCACAATAGAGCAACATCTCAGAATTTATCATATATGAGGCAAAATAATTTCTTCGTTTTAAATATTAATTAACTGTATCATTAACTAAAAAGAAACAATAAGTCAGATTTGATAAAATATAATAAATATATTAAAAAATCTATAGATAATATTTCATAACATATATTTTATATAACTTTCAGTATATTTATGACTTGTTCCAACTTGCATCTTATATGTAGGCAATTTTAAAATAAATGCCATAAGTTAATAACATTTTACCTCTCCATTTCATTTTTTTCCTATCAAAAATTTGCTAGTGAAATATGCATTATTTGTAAATTTGGTTTTAGTCCCTTGGAAAATATTAAAGCACAAATGCATATGTGTTTCAATTAAATATAACAAAAACTGATTGTCTAAAGTAAATAATAGTGTGATTGAATATATCACTTATTTGTAATTTATAGAAGGTGATGTGATGTGATGTGGATATTCCTTTATTGAAATCAGAAATCTCTCAGTTAATATGTCCAAGAAAAACCTGTTAGCCACTTTCCCTTTCCATTCCCCATTCTAAGTTTTTCCCATATTCTTCTCTATTCTGCTCTATCCCATTTCTGCAATGTCATCTTTGTCCACTCCATTGTCTTTATATCTAAATAACCCTTATCTTTTTCCAGCCCCAGCATAAAGACTAATAAAACATTTTCTATATAATCACTTGGTCTGCATTTATTCTTCCACAACTTCATTATTTACATCCTTTCTGCTTGTAAGCATTTACATTTTATTAGCAAATGCCTAATTTTTTCCCCATGCCTTTCTTATAAAACCTGTGGACTAAATCACTCATATTTCTCCATTTATGTGTATATTCCCTTGCTGCTAGTAATCCTGTTCGAGCCTTAAATAGTAAACTATTTCCCTACTATTATCATAAAGTAACCCACATCCAATATTCTGTTTACTTTTATATATATTATAATGGTTGATAGACCTCACTACCCTATCTGCCATACCAAAGTGCCACTAGGCCATTCAAATCTAGAATATTTATAAAGTAAGCAGATACTTATAGGAGAGGTTATTCTTTTGCCGAACCGAAAGCCCTAGCACTAATTCTTGGAAGAGCTGAGCTTAAAATATCACTCTGTCTATTTAAAAATTCTAATTCTTAATTTTAAATATTATTAATAAAATATATAAAATAAGTTACTGCCAAAATTAATTCAACTAAACATTTTATTATGCACACATACACACATTAATACAAATATCTAAAGATTAAATTTATTATTAAATATATTTCATTTAAATAATATGCACAGATGGGTACATTAATAAATTTATTATAATTTTAATCTTTGCTAAGCGTAAATACGCTACATAGATTACGCATTTGATCAATCCAATCCCTTTTAACCTTAGGCTAAAATCTCGCATTTAAACCAACACTAGCTTACTGCAAAATGAGATTGTTAGCATAATACAATCATGCTAACAGGAATTTACATCTGTAGCATGGTATCATTAGAGAAATAAAGAATCATGGTGGGAAGTAATAAGCATCTTCCCCATGAACATTAATAAATTTCAACAGACAGGAATGATTCACTGCCCAATTGGTGCCACAAAAACAAAATCATTTGAAATATATATATGAGATGCTCTGTAAATGAGGATAGCAGTCTTTGCCAGCTTACTATCCTTACCAAGACATAAGAAAAATCAATGGCATAGGAAAAACATCTACAACCAATGGCAACATGATGGCTACACTTTTGAGCTATATGCTCAGGTGGATATTATACTCTGTATGCTATTGTGCCACATGGGAATGAGTATACAATGTGCCTACCAAATTACATTGACATAAAATATTTAAACATCTATCCACCAGCACCAATTCAACTATGACGCAATTAGTCCAAAATTAACATACCTTGAACTAACATAATCCTACGAATCTATGTAGCTATTTACACCTATTTTCAAATAATTAATTTAAAAGAAATTTACAAGAATGGAAATGATATTAAATACATATATAAAAAATATAATAAAATAATTTAAAATTTTAGTTAGATAAGAAAGAGATTTCTTTTAAAAGTTAAGTGACACTTAAAATACTTGAAAACGTTTGTATTATATAATTAATATTCATATTTTACTTAAAGCAAAAGTTTATACTTTCCAAGACTGTAGGTTTATTGAAGTCCATCTTGGCGGTCCTTGATACATCACACAATTTAAAGTTCTTTTCATTTCATATTGTTCTAGGTGTAGAGAAGTCCATTGCTGGCCAATTTCTGGAAACTGTCACTCTGGATACCACCTCAGCTGATGCAAATATGGGAAACATAATTTATTACATGACCTCTACATTTTGGAGATCCACAATACATTTATAAAATATGTTTCAATCACATGGAATCAGCAAGAGCAATCTAAATCTCCACTTAAAAGTTTTCTTTTTGTATTATTTTAAATTCTTATTATCAAATTCCAGGATCGATCTTGCCTGGCTTGTCACTGTTCTTATTGGTGATGATGACTTTTCTCTGTGGACTGGGTGTTTATTTCCATCATTATTGGCCAGCTTATTATAGAGTAGGAGCTCAAAATTTTATCATTAGTATTTTTTAATTTATCTCTTATCTGACTTTATGCCCAAGGGCCTTTTGCTATTTAGAAAATTATTTCCATTCTAAGATTAAAAATAACTTTCAACTTTAACTAATTCGCCATAGACATAGAAAAAAAGGATTAACTTTAACTAATTAACAGCTTTTTTCTTATTCTTTTACATTAAAATCAATCTTGTTTTTTGATTTTTAACTTTAAATAATTATATAATTAATTTGTCATGTGTGCATTATATATATTAATTTAAATAAAATTATTAAATTCTCTTTTATATATATATTTCTGCTTAAGGACGATTTTTTTTTTTTTTGATGTAACAGCATATATGTATACTGTTACAATGTTTAAGTTCTTTTTACTTTGCATACCAGTTCTCCACCTTTCCAGCTCCCTATCTTTTATTAATACATCTATTATTCTTTCATAGCCTTTGCCACTATAACACTCAACAATCTTCCCAACACAATTATCAGACCCTTTGTACAAATATACTAACATAAAGTCTTTATCCAAATTTTCTGCAAACCATGTTATCTTTCTTTCCCACCTTGTTGCTGCCCTTTATTTGTCACTCAATTAAATACTATTTTGGCTATTCTTTTACTATCCATAAATTGCAATCTACCAAACATTTTCATTTTACTTTTTGCATCTACACTCTGTCTCCTCATCATTTAATAATACTATTTCTCTCTGCCTTATATTCCTTTTTTTAATATATTTCCCAATTTTTTTTACTTCCATCTCTTCCACTTTTATTAATAACTTTCAATAATTTATTATTTAATTTCATTCTCTCTCTTTATAATTACCTATTTTGGCCAACTTCTTTTTATTTAAATAGTTTTTTCATTTAATATTAACATTGGCTTCACTTTCTTTGTTCTTAATAGCACATTTATATCCTCTGCATGCTTTCCCCCCTCTTTTATACTTTTACTAATTCTCACTTTTCTATTACTTTTATTCTTCTGAATGCTCTCACCTAAAACCCCATTTGCCACTTTTTCTATTTCACCACACCAATCCTTATATACATTCCCAACAAAGTTCTTCTATAACTTCTATTTTTATTTTATATTCTTCTTATTCTTATCATTCATTCTCCATCCATATCTTTCATTATCCTTTCTACTTTTATTATTACTTTTCATTATATTACTAACCACTTTTATTATAAAGAAATTATGATGACTATTACATATTCTCTCTTCATTAACAAAAACTTTAATTTTCCATACTTTATTTATTCCTCTTTATCTACTAATACATAATCTATTGTGTGAAATATATTATTTCTAGATCATGTACATTACCCTTCATAAATATTTGATAAATTTACAATATTCAAATTCACTCTCTGACAAAAATTTGTTAGAAACTGTCCATTCCTGTTATCCAACTTATCAATTTCTTCAATATGTCCATTCATATCCCCTATAATCATAATTTTCTTTCATTTTTTTTGAAACTCTGTATATTCTTAAATAGGCATTCATATATGTTATTGTTTCACTCTATTACAATTTGACTATCTCCAGTAATCATATACACTATAGCCTCTATTCATTCTTGCCTTCCTAATTTTATCTCAAACCACAAATGTTCTTGACACTTTACAGTATTTAAATAATTTTTGTTATTATTACTATATTACAACCCCTTTTTTCTTTTCTTTTCTATTTTTATATATTGCCATACCACATTTTCCAGTATATGCTAATACATCAAGATCTTCATTTTTAACTGCTTTGTTTAACTCCAACTACCTTTCTGATCTCCTACCACCGTACACATTCAAATATCCAATTTTTACAATTTCTTCCTTTATTTCTGCCCTTTTATACAATCTTTTGACTTTTTCTTCTTTGTTATATTTGTAGTTAGTTTGTTTATCATTAGCTTTAATGATCCATTCCCTCATAACACCTACATTTACATCTAGATAAGCTACCCTTTGTTTACTTCTTATATCCTATCTATCCTTAACCTTCTTTTTGCTAATACTATAATTTAAAACTCTACTCCTCTCCTCTTTATAAGTTTCCCAAAATATATTTTTCATAAATCAAGCCCCTAATGCTTCAATTCCTTGTTTTGCTAAATGCAATCCATCTTTACTAAATAACTCCCTCTTACCAATAAGCAAATCCCACACATCCACAAACATAACACTATTTATGTCACATAGTTTTTCCAATCTCTCATTTATAGAACATGCCCTATCTATCTTATATCTATTGACAAATCTTGGTAATATTCCAACTATTCCTACTCTTTCTTTAACTTTATTCACATTATTAATCAAATTTTTGTACTCATCAATTACTCTCTTCAATGGTTCTGACAAATTATTTGTTTCCACCATAACACAAACATCTCTACTCCCCTGTTTATTTACCTTATCTGTAACATCCCTAATTCTAGCTCCAGAAAAACATATTCTTACATATCTATTTTTATTTTCTTTTGCAATTATATTTCCATATCGTCTAATTAGTGAAGTTCCCTATCAAGACTGTCTTATACTTTACTTTCCCTATTTAATCTATAACCTTTTCTTTAATCTTCTGAACTTTTTTATCTATTTCTTTCTTATCATTTCTATTCATTAATTTTTTGATCTGCTCATACTTCATATGTAATACTTTTAATTTTATTTCTACATTCTTTACCATTTCCTCCAGCTTTTTTGCACTACTTATTTTGTCATCTATATCTCTTGTCATTCTACTAAAAATATATGCCATTCTATCATTATCTACATTTTTATCAATTTCTCCTGGATTTCTCTTTAAACTATCTACATTTAAAAAAATATTTTTCCAGTTCTTTTATCACATTTATACATGATCTACCCAACCATACAACTTTTATATCCTTCCTAGTTTTATTTAAGCACTTCAGATGGAAAACCTTATCACATACTGTACATGCTATCAAAGCATGCCTAGTTTCCTTCTGACTGTCATACTTACATTTTTATGTATAATGAGCATATCAATAGCTCTTAACAAGCTTTTCAGAACATCTCTATCCTCAGATTGGTTTCTAGCTTTTGGCTTTCTTCAGTGAGGCAGTAGGATATTCAAGTATTAGATTTAAAATATCAGATCAAGGCCAGCACTTTATCTAATGGTTAACTATTAAGTAGAAAATCTGAAATTTTTAGAGATCCATATGTCTTCAAATCCAGATATGTAATTTAAAAAGTCATATGGGACTGAACTAAGTTCAAATACACCAATATTAATAGCTTTAGCAATATAAAATCTCCAAAGCCATAGGAGCAAAAACAATAATTGCAAGGAAATCAATTCATATACCACATGACTTAGTTTAATAAGCTTGTTTTACAAATGTTATATAATGAGCATGCCAATAGCTCTTAACAAACTTTTTAGAATATCTCTATCCTCAGACTGGTTTCTAGATTTTGGCTTTCCTCAATGAGGTGCTACGATATTTGAGCATTAGATTTAAAATACCAGATTATCTACTTAATAGTTAGCCATTAGATAAAGTGCTGGACTTGACCTGGTATTTTAAATCTAATGCTTGAATATCCTAATGCCTCACTGAGAAAAGTTAAAAGCTAGAAATCAGTCCGAGGATAGGGCTATTCTGAAAAGCTTGTTAAGAGCTATTGGCATGCCTATTATATAACATTGGTAATACAAGCTTATTAAATTGTCACATGATATATGGCTTGATTTCCTTACAATTACATTGTGATATAAACATGCAGTCCACATTTCCTTATTTTTCGAAGTCCCTTATTCTATATTTAAATTTATGATTTTACTACTCCTCCAAATCTCTTTATACATTTTTTTATATAATGGAAAACATGTGCTTCCTTAAAACTCACACCTCAACCTTACTCCTTTTTTTCAAAATGAATCATTATCTCACTTAAATTGGAATTTTTTTTTATTAGAAAACCTTCTAAAATCCAACTAATCTAGTATACCTTAGTTTTTAAGGCCTCTTAAGAAACAACAGAAAAAGTATTAATCATCCCTCCTCACTCGGCCATTAAATAGTTATGTTAAATGGCATTAAAGAGAAGGGATGATTACTTTCATAATTACAATTTAAACACTGCATTTGTAAAATTTATTGATTATTATATTTATCTTTAAGTAAATTAACACACATTAACAATATGCATATTTGAGAAATTCAGTGGATTATAACTATTCCTCAGTCTTTAAAATCTAAATTTAATTATGTCACATTTCTGCTATATACTCTTCAAAGTATTTGAGTCAATGGTAATATCTCTAGATCAGAGCCATTCCCTTTTTTTGGCGTAAAATTACAAATACAATTTTTTAATTAATACTAATACTTAACTTATACTGACACAAAATACATACAGTGACCATAAAAACCACAAATTTGTGCAAATATAAAACATATTATAAATATAACATACCCTGAATTAAAAAAATACGATACTCTAAATTAAATATAGACAACAATTAATTAAGAACTGGAAAATGCGATGGCCAACATATATATATATATAAGATAATCAAATTTCTTAAACTTTCATGCAAGCATGTACCATAAATACATACTCATAATTATTAAGTAAACTTAAGTGAATATTCTAAATAATCTTCTGCATTAAAATATCTACTAAATATATTGATATTATTTCTAATATAATGTAAATATGATGCAATATATATGCAGGAAGTTTATATTATATAAATAAAATTTTTTTTATAAAATAGTCTATTTTATTTAGATATTAAATTGACCTTCAAAACTCTTGAGAGCTAAAAAAAAATTTTTTTAACAGTTACAAAATATTAAATAAAACTGAAAATATTACATACAAATTGATAATACATAGTAAACAGTCTTTTCCTTTTTTCTGACATTTGACTTCTGTGATGATGACTTCCTTCTAGTATTCTATTTGCGGGATTGCTAACTCTCAAATAATGTAGACAGTCAAAGTAGCACGAAATTCCTTTGAGAATAGTCCATATCTTAAAGTGCTTAATGAGAAATGAAGAATAAATAAAACAATTATTTCATGCATATTAATTAAACTAAAGATATTCAGCAATTAAACTCAATATTATTTAGAGTTCTAAGAATAAATTTAAAATTAAACAATTTGAAGACTAGTTTTTGTCTTTTAGCTTAACTTACAAACATTATTATAAAAACAAATTTAAAAAATCTGGTTTGTTTTACTGGATAAATTGTTGTTTACTTCAATAAGGAGTGGTGATTCTTCAGTAATAGTTCTTAGATGTTGCATGGTAATAGAAGGAATCACCTGAAAACTTATAATCCCATTCAGCCTCTTATTTAGGAAGGCATAATTTTGTTTACTTTATTAGTACATGACATCAAAACGAAAAACAAGAGAGAGTATTATTTTCAATACATTAACCTAATTTATAACCTTTCAGTTATGTCAGAGATATTTTGGTTACAAGATTAAAACTATACAAACTTTAGAATGAAATAAATGTCTTTCCTGTTTGAAATTTCTTGTTAAAAATTTTCCATATGCTAAAGATTTTTTTTTATTTATTTTAAACAAATAAATAAACTTATAAATAATTATAAAAAATAATTATTATTTAGAAATGTTGAATATATATATATAATTTTTAAACGACAAATCCTGAAGTTACTTCATATATTTGTAAAATTAACCTTTCTTTTATGCTGCATAAACAATAATAAATTCCTCATTATGTTAAAATCCTATTCCCAATATTTGCTTAATTATCTAAATTATTTGTACATACATTTTTTATTCACATACATGTGTATGTCAAACACATATTTATGATAAGCCAAAACAAACAAAAAAATACAGTTAATTTAGCAATCTTAAACTTTCCTTTATTGACATCATTAAAATAAATGAAAATAGTAACTTAAATCATCCACACACCCCGACCATAGATTTAACTACAATTCACAATACATTAACTAAGCTGTTTTAAGATAAGAGTTTAATATAATACTTGTTTTGAGCTAAACAATTTTTTTTATTGTATAAACATTGGTCACTAACCTAGATTTACAATATATAGAATTTATCTTCTCTAATATTTTGAGTGGGCATCAATTTTATTCAATGAAAAAAAAATATGCTGAAGAAAAAGCTACAGAATTTTTAAACAAAATTAAAAGTAAAATAAATCTGTATTATGAACAAAATAAAAATCAGTTATTTTTATTAACAATTGTGAATGTATAATGTCTGACAGCTAGTACAGATTTTGCTATTTTTATTATTTTTAATTCTCAATGTGTAGCTTTTTGGAAAAGCTCACGTGTGTTGACATTATTATAGTGTTTTTTTACGTGATCCTTTTGATAGACGTTACTTCCACCTTCTTAGGATCTTTTTCAATAGATATTAACCATATTTTTGTAAAATATTCCAAATAATATCTTTAATGGTAAGAAAGCATTGAGATATTATGTAAATCCATATGGAATTAAAAAAATTATGTGTTTAGAAAAGAAAGGCATTTGACTCATATATGAAAGTAAGAAATGACACTTTTTCAGACATTTTTTGCATACTTTAATACATCTTATGAAACCTATATAATAAATCTTAAAAGGATATAATGATATTTTTATGGTGTCTAAGACAGATAATTTGTTGTCATTTCATATATAATTTAAAAAATTATTTTACTGTTTGTAAAATTTTAATAATTTAATGTGAAGTATGATTTCAAAAAGAAATTTTTCACAAAGTATATTATCAACTTATCTTTCTTTATGCATTGATAAAATTATTTTAAAAAATCAAACAAATCCAACTTTCTTTTTACTTTTTCAATGCTTATTTTATTAAATTAAAATTAAACCATCTGACCGTTTTGACATAATGTTGTATGTTTATATGATGAAGTATATGTCTGTATTTATATATGTTTTGTAGTTCTGCGCAAGATTGCTGGGTGATCAAACTGTCAGATAGATTCATTTTAATTTTATACATTTTTCATTCATACCAAAATTATATAACCTTAAAAAAAATGAAAATAAATTCAAATAACAATAAAAAAATCAGATATAAAAAAATGTATTCCCTGATGTCATTAAAGAATGGTTCTACTAGGTTTGGTGTAGGAGTTGAATAGGAGACTTTGGAATGCAAAGTCGGACATGATCTATCCCTGTCATTTCCGTTGCTCAAACTTATTACAAACTTCCAAGCAATAACTATTTAATTATTTTTATTAATATTAAGTTTTCTAAAATGATTATAAATGATAAAAAAAAAAATTTAATCTGTATTATGCTTTCTCTTTATCTTTAAATCTAGGATGAATAACACCTTTCTCAGCTGATATAAAAATGTTTTCTCCAAACACTTAACATTATCTTAATTTATTTTATCAATAAGATAATGTGAAATATTTATTAGATTTTTATATATACAAAATATTTGCTTAACTTATCGTTTAAGTACTTTTTATCTTTTTTTACAAGATAAATAAATCACACTTTCATTTAAAATATGACGAGTATATATATTTCCTTTCTCTTCTTTTAGTTCTAAAAATCTGTCGGTATATATTTATTAGTTCAATTAAATGCCTAGTTTCCTATATTTTTTTATATCAATAAAATGTTATACTCCTTTCTTGTATTTTGTTATTCACACTATATATTTTTATTATTTTTGTTCTTAATTGTTTCGGCAGATCAAACTTTTTTTTCTAAAACGTATTGTATATGTTATATCATACACACACACATATATATTTACACACAAATATATTTTATCTCAATGTTTTTATGCCACGTTTATACATACGTGCATATATATCACCACCATTATTTTCACTATTATCGATTCACTGAAGGATGAAAGTCTTACAAGTTTAATACAATTTCTTTAAACTATAGCTTTTTGGATATTATGCAGTAATTTTTTTACTTCAGCCATCCTTCTCCAATGTGATCTTTTTCTGTATTTTTGCAAAGTTTTAGTTTTAAGATACAGTTTAAGACTTCAAACTGTTTATTTACTGTACATCTTTTAGCAATAGGTTCAATTCTTTTTTTTTTTTTTTATTTCAGTGTATTAATTCTTTTAATCATACTTTTTTTCCCCATATGTCAAATGCGTTGACCGGGAAGCGAACCGGGTCCAGCTGCTTGGAAGGCAGCTATGCTAACCGCTAGGCCAACAACGAATCACACTTATTTGTTCTCTCACCCATGAATTCCATTTTTGATCCTCTTTGTTATTATCAACATACATTTTTTCATACTTTGAAATAGCGATATTATTTTTCTATTTAATGTCCAAGTTTCACATCCATATAATTATTATTATTAAAGCACATTTATTTAAATCTTCCTTTTCAAAACTTAGACATATTTTCTTTTAATATTAATTTATTTTTACTAAAAGCATTCTAGTCAAGTTTTTTTATAATTAATGTCAATCACTATGTTCCATCTGTATTAATAAATTGAACCAGATATTTGCTATTTAATACCATTAGTCTTTTTTTTAATCCACTGAACATTTGTTTTTTTTTTTTAACCTTTATCTTTAGTTCTACTTTTCTGCATTTATCTGATAGTATTTCTAATATATTCTGAAATTGTGAAACATTATTTATGAGAGCGACCACCTCATATGCAAAATCTAGATAACTTAATCAATGGACCAATGATGTAAGAATCATGTTTGTGACCCTATGAAACTCCCAAAGTTACTCAGTGTGACCGAGGGTCAATATGAGTATTGGCTTTCATTGTCATTTCCCCTAATTTTTTATATTAATAATTTGAAGTAGTTTAATGTGTACCAATATTTGAATATTTCATTTTATAAATGCTTTAAAATAGGTAAAAAATAAATACTTTAAACTTTTAGTTTACAAATGATGCAAGATAAAAGGGTTGTTATTAACATGGATTTTATTATTGTATTTTGATTGACAAAAAATGTTTTGACATCTGATGGCCTGTGTTGCTTCTATAAAAATTAGTTCCAAAAGTGATTACTCTGTCTCTTGAATATTAAAAAATGAATGACAAGTATTATATGTAATCAATGTTTATTTTTATTTAATTTTTTGTTTTAATTCACAAAACAATTTCCCACATATACATTGTAACAGTAAAAGATGATGATGATTAATCTTACATGTAGAGCCATATCTTAGTGCATCTAATACATATTTTTAAGAACTGAGTAAAATAGTTTTCTACATATGCTTTATCTGTAACATCACATAGAATGTGATAAAAATATACACTGAATAAAAAATTAGATTCCACTTATGATGAGTTAGTGGTAACATTGACTCATGTTGGCATCAAATGTGTGCATGCATAAATGGATATCAAAAATTAAAGTGTTTTAAATTATATATTATTTTTTATAGAGAATAAATATTCATAATTAAAGTGCCATTTACTCTCTACACATTGCTACTAATCCACAACATGCACACACAACATAGAATCAATCAGTATAAATAAGCAATTCTTTTAGCTTATGAAAATACAAGATTCAATATGTTAATCAATCACTCCACACACATATAAAAAAGTATTAAATCAAGGATAAAAAGCTATGACTATTTAAAGTAACAAAAATAATTAATTCATATTAAGTTTGAGTATATAACAATATACCCATGTTTACATATATTATTATTTGATTGTACATTTGTATGGATGAAATAATTAATCAGAATACTTTTCAAGATACATGTTATTTCCCAAATAATTAAAACAAACCTAATTTGATACTATATTAAAAAAGATTTAAATCAATTTAAATTGTTACAATGGAGCCATGAACTATACTATATTTTGTTTCAAGCCTTTTTTGCATTCAAAGGAAATAGCTTATAGAAGTTCACTGATAAATAAAGATTAGAATAAAATACATTTATATTATGAATTCATTTTTTGAACAAATATTAAAAGGAAATTGGATATGGAAGCATCCAAATGAAGGTACAGCAGAATTGGATTATATTTTGACTAACAGAAAATACATATTTCAAGATTGTAATGTTCTTAATAAATTTAACACAGGAAGTGATCATCGATTAGTAAGGTGTAAGTTACGTGTTAATGTAAAACTAGAGAGACAAAAATTATTAAGAAAAACAATATTTACAGTTGATATTCCTAATCTTCAGAAACATTCTAATGAATTTAAATTAGAACTTACAAATAGGTTTCAAGTGTTAGGAGATTTTGAACATGATTCAGATTTGAATGAAATTAATATGAAAATAGCTGATACACTTTTAAAAACTGCAACAAACATAGCTGGTAGAAAAAAGCAGCAATTGACTAATAAAATTTCTACTGAGACTAGAGAATTTATGAAGAAAAGAAGGAATATGAAGATATACAAAAATGATGTATTAAAAAGAATTGAATATCTCGAATTTTGTAAAATGGTACGGAAAAGAGTTGAAAATGATATAAGAAAGTATAACTGTGAAATAGCAAGGAAAGCTGTAGAAGAAAATAAAAGTCTCAAAAATGTTAAACAACATTTTGGTATTGGTAGGAAATTTATATCTGCAATAAGAAAAAAAGATGGAATTATTACTAAAAGAGAGATGACATCATGAAATTGGTAGAAGATTTTTATCAAGAATTATATAGTAATAAAGAACAAGTACCTCCTATATCTATTACATCTTCTGAATTGCCCAGAATTTTAAATGAAGAAGTGAGACATGCAATTAAGTGTATGAAGAAAGGAAAGGCTCCAGGAAATGATGGAATTATAATTGATATATTAAAAGAAGCAGGTGAAGAAATAGAAACAATTTTAGCAAAGTTATATACCAAATGTCTAAATGATAAAGATGTACCGGAAGATTGGAAGAATGCAGTAATAATATTAATATTTAAAAAAGGTGATAAAGAAGATATTAGAAATTACAGACCTATCAGCCTTTTATCAGTTTTATATAAAAATTTTACCAAGATAATTACAACTCGTCTACAGAGAACTTTGGATTTCCACCAACCAAGAGAACAAGCTGGATTTAAAAGTGGTTTTAGTACAATAGATCATATCCAGGTATTGAGAGAAGTCATAGAAAGGACAAACAAATATGAGTTGTCATTATGTTTTGGATTTGTAGATTATGAAAAAGGCATTCGATTCTATACACATTTCTTCAGTGATTAAAGCATTGGATCATCAAGGTATAGATCCAGGATATTGTCATATTTTAAAGAATATTTATAAAAATGCAACAGCAACAATTAGATTACATAATGATACTGGAAAAATCAACATTGAGAAAGGTGTAAGACAAGGTGACTCCATATCTCCAAAACTCTTTACAGCAGTGCTGCAAGAAGTATTTTGTGGATTAAAATGGGAAACTAAAGGAGTGAAAGTAAATGGAGAGTATTTAAGTCATTTAGATTTCGCAGATGATGTAGTTGTTTTTGCAAATAATGCTTCAGAGCTGCAGGAAATGTTGCAGGAGTTAGCAGATGAAAGTAGAAAAGTAGGACTAAAGATAAATGTTAAAAAGACTAAAGTAATGTTTAATCGATTTGCTCAAAATATGAAAATAAAGATTGATTATGAAGAATTAGAAGAAGTTAACAGTTACAAATACCTTGGTCAGATTATTAATACAGATGGAAACATAATGGAGGAAATTAATCATAGAATTAAACTTGGTTGGAGTGCTTTTGGTAGAAATAACTTGATACTAAAAGGAAATATGCCTATGTGTTTGAAAAGGATGGTTTTTAACAAATGTGTTTTACCAGTTCTTACTTATGGATCTGAGACTTGGACACTTAATAGAAGAGCAATACAGAGACTTCAGACCACTCAAAGGAGTATGGAGAGATGTATGTTGGGAGTAACAAGAAGAGATCGAAAACACAATGTATGGGTAAGACAACAAACAGGTGTTACTGACCTTATTGAAAAAATTAAAAGATTGAAATGGAGTTGGGCTGGACATATTGCTAGAAGAGATGATAATAGATGGACAATTGAAATTTTAAACTGGATTCCAAGAGATTGTAAAAGACCCAGAAAGAGGCCACATGTGAGAAGGATGAATGAAATAAGAAAATGTGCAAGGGTGTTGTGGAGAAGAGAAGCTAAAGATCGGAGAAGATGGATTAAACTTGGAGAGACCTTCATCCTGCAGTGGATTGATAATGGTTGATGATGGTGATGATGATTGAACTGCAAGTGTAGAGTACTTTTCAATATATCCACATACATATAACATAAATATATTTTATATGTATATATAAATCAAAATTTTAATATAAACAAAATAATAATATAATTATTAATAAGAAATGGCAGGATATCTATTTTTTATAGTCTGTGTTCATTCTTGCACCTATTGAAGCAATAAGAATAAAAAAAACTGAATTCTATTATATTTTTATCTTTAAAATAAAGTAAATAGCAAAATATGCTCTGGGCAATTTTTTTTCTTTCAGCAACTTTTTCTCTCTTATAGAACAATAGATTCATTATCTTTTTCAAGAAATTGTTATCTTCCCAATTATATTAATGTTTAATAAATATTCTGAAATCTTGTAAACTTTTACCTTTAGAAAATATTTTATTGAGCAAAATACTGTATATAAATTTAGAAAGGATATTAAAGAAAAATTAAAATATATGTGCTTTCAACATAAATTGAATAATTTTCTTAACATTATGTAATTTGCAGGCACTCCACAGAGAAGGAAAAATGGCTGCTGAATATTAAAACTTGGGATTTTTAATAGTTTTTTTGTTGTTGTTGACAAATTTACATTTTGGTTCGTTTGTTTACATTTTACTTTGGATAAATGTATAATTGAAATTGTGTAATTGATGTGATGTGGTGCACTGTGACTTCTTTTTATACGGAGTCAGGAATCTCTCAGAAACAAGCCCAGAGACACCTGTTAGCCACTATATCTTCCCTTTCCATTCCCCACCCTAAGTTTTCCTATATTTTGCTCCATCTCATTGCCACAACATAATCTTTGTCAACTCCAAGGCCTTTATATCTAACTCCCTCTTATTTTTTCTCAAATCCAGTATAAAAATCAATAACCCACTTTTTGTATAATCACTTTCTTTATATTTATTCTTCCACAACTTTATTATTTGTATCTTTTCTGCTTTCAAGCACATTCAGTTAATAAATGCCTTCCTTATACAACTTGCAGATTAAATCACCCATGTTTTTCCATTTACATGTATAATCCCCTGTTGCTAAAGATCCAATTCGAGCCTTAAACAGTAAACTACTTCTCTTGCTATTATCATAAATTAACTTGCACCTAATATTCCATTTACTTCTATATATATTTAAACTCTTTTTTACTCTCCATACTAGTTCTCCATCTCAACTCCCTATTCTTTAGTAATGCATCTATTCTTCTATTCCATTACTTACCACTATAACACTCAACAATTCTCCTAACACAATCATCCCATCTTTTGTACAAGTATACTAACATAAATTCTTCATCCAAATCTTCTGCATATTGCATTGCCTTCCTCACGCATCTTGTTACCTGCTCTTTATTCATAACCCAATTAAATACAATTTTGGCTATTCTTTTATTATCCATAAACTGCAATCTGCCAAACATTTTCATTTTGCTTTTTGCATCCCTCATATAAAAACTTGACCATCCCATTTCTCCTTGAATTGCCTC
Source organism: Epiperipatus broadwayi (assembly GCA_028023455.1). Classification (NCBI taxonomy): domain Eukaryota; kingdom Metazoa; phylum Onychophora; class Udeonychophora; order Euonychophora; family Peripatidae; genus Epiperipatus; species Epiperipatus broadwayi. The sequence goes on from JAQFVV010012449.1 coordinate 1,855,076, forward strand.
CTTTGCCATTTACACATCTGCATCTAATGCAGGTCTTCCTACAACTTTGTACTTTTTCCAAATAATCTAATACCCCTTTACTAATACATAATGCATCATTACCATATGTTAACCCTGCTACCGCCACTCTCTTCCATACAATTCTAGCTACATCATATTTATTATATGAAAATACTGTTAATTTATTTATCAATCCCATTCTTTTCTTTGCTTTCTTTATCAATTTTTTCTCCCATTTATCCAAGCAGTTTCTCTGATTACTTAAGACGATTCCCACATAGTTATATCTATTCACCACACTAAACACTAAATTAATCTTACAACAATATATAACAGATAAACCTCTTCGTTAAGACAGGTTTTGAAATATATATTTTTACATAAAAGTTTTTTTGTCTAGCATTGTCTAGAGATTTAACCATATCTTATTGGTATAATCTTGTTTTTAATGAGATCTCTCTCTCTTTTTTTTATTTCTTCTTTAAATAAAGGCAGTAACTATATTGGCTTTCATTATGTATATGTATGTTCCCAATTTACTATTAGTAATCTTTAAAAAATCATTCTATTTTTTAAAGTCATTAATTCCAAGAGAATTTTTTTCTAATACTTGAAATATAAACTATGTTAAAATACATTTTTCATAAAGCATTCCTGTGGTTTGTAATAGGATTTGATAAGTAATTTATGTAGCTATTATACTTGAGATGCCATTTTTTTGTGGTATTCTTTCAGTTATTTAATAAGAAAAAGCATCAGATAATTAAATAAGGTTTGTAGCTGATCCTTATTGCTGAGAAGGAGATAAAAACTCATTAGCCTCCAGGGCCATGTGTTTATTGCTGATTTAATATACCCTCTCAACGAATACAAAACTATTAATACAAAACTCGACAAAAATTTACATAGGAACCTAACTGAAACACACAGGCTTATTATATATACCTGTGTCTTAGCCTTTGAGGATTCCGAAATCAGATATTCAATTGGATGGACGGTTGAAGAGTTGGAGTGTGGAGTGGATTGAAGTCTGTCCATTAAAGTATGAAGATTGGCTATCTTAATATATATCTGAGCACTTATAGCATATATGTATAGAGATGGTAATCTGGACCAACTGATGATTGCTGGTTTAGCATGAAATAGTATATTGGTGATTATTTATCTTTTCGACATATATGTGTTCAAGTATATCAGTGTTATGAGAGAGGGTGGAGAGGGGTGGATCCTATAGGAATCTAACTTTTTTAATTTTTGTGTTATCTTTCATATTAATTAAATTTTGTTTTCAACAGCAACATCCCCTCCCCCCATTACTTACATTTAGAAAAAGTGATAAATATAATTAATTAATTTACATTTGACAAAATACTTTTTTAATTAAAAAAAACCAATTGAAGGAAATTTTCAAATTTATATAGTTAATGTAAGCATATTTTGAAATTTAGTATCTCTTCAAAACAAGTTAATTAAGCATTAAAATTTTTTTAAAAAACTAATTTATTCACTTTTTTGCCTTTAACATTTAATAAAAATGGCTATTGAAAATATTATAATTTTAATCAATATATTTTAAAAGACTTTACAATTATTTAATTTGACTACATATTATTTATATACGAAATAGAATCAGTGCATATCAATAGTTGAAATTGGAAATATAAAATGTCTATCACCCCCCCCCCCCCACGCTACAACATTAACCAACTTTTTTACAATGAAAAGGAGGACAAATAAATTGAAAAAAAAATATCGTAAATAAAAAAAACATTTTATTCATTGCAACAATAATACACTATAATATGATATATACATAATAAAAACATTTGTAACAAGAATCTCGGCCTCAGGGTGGCCTTCGAGCATTCCATCATCAGATTTTCAATTGGATGGACGGTTGAAGTGTTGGTGTAGAAGATTGGAGCCTGTCCATTAAAGTATGAGGATCGTCTATCTTAATATATATCTGAGCACTTACACTTATAGTATATATGTGTGGGAGATGATAATCTGGACCAATTGATGATTGCTGGTTTAGCATGAAATACGTATATTGATGATTATTTATCTTTTCAGCATATATGTGCTTGAGTGTATTAGTGTTATAAGATAGAGTGGAGAGTGATGGGTCATCTGAAAGTCTGTGCTCATATACCCTATATATTACATATATAGACACAGGTATAGAATAAGCCTGTGTTTCAGTTATAACATTTTATATTGTAATTATGCTTACATGCCTGTTAATTATTATTTAAATGAGTACTTTTCCGTTGAATTAATATTTTTTGTCAATGTATCATCTTCTAACAATATATTGGAAATATCTGAACAAGAAATATCCTTCATATGGAATTTTACGGCAAGTGATGCAGCTAGAGTATCAACATTCAATCTCGATTTCCCATTTGTCCAAAAATCATTGGCAATTGAAAAAACTCTTTCAACTGCTGCATTAGTTCCAGGGCAGCACACCGTAAATTGAACAAGTATAAATAAATTTTCACATGGAATATGTTCAGTTTTGAAATGGCTGAAAATATCTATCCACCTTTTATCAATTTCAATGTGTTGATTTTCCCATTGTATTAATTTTTCAGAATTTAAATATACATTCAGTTTTCTAATTTCTTCAAAGAGACAATTGTCATCTATTTTAATGTCTGGAATTTCTTTAGATAAAAACTCAACACAAGATTCAATATCTGTCCAATATAACACAATTGAAAACTGTTTTTTCCCTGATGTTTGTTTCAGACCATTCTTCGATATATTGAAAACATGTTTGGTAAAAATTCTGCACTTCTTTGATAAACTTTTCCATTATGCCCAGATTTGATTCCTCTAAGTCTGACAATTTTCTTTTTATAATTAAAGGAAGAAATTTTTCTTCAAATCAAGATTTATAATGAAGGATAAAGTCATTCAAAATAAGACTAACTTCTGTAGGTGAAATGTGTTCACCTTCAATCTTTTGAATTGTTTTGTGAAAAATAGATGCTTGATTATGTACAAAATACATTAATACCTCAGATATTTCATTATTGAAAAATGATTCCAGGATTTTATGACATTTGTCTAAACTTAAAAAATATAAATGGAGAGGCTCAAATAATTGTAGAACATGCTCTACAGCAAGCTAGCAAGCCATCTAACTTTTGAATATCTCAAAATATTTTGTATTCAACATTTGATTCTTCACAAAATTGTTTTAAAGTAGCCACATGTATGGTGAAATGACAAAAATACAAATAAATTGTAGTTATTATTACTTCTACATCAATTGGGATGGCACATAATATGTGCATTACAACCTATTCTTAGTATTTTCTTTTGGAGTAAATCTTGTAATTTTACACACACTTTATTCAACCTTTGCATCTTCACCCACCAAAATTTGTGTTTGTATTATCAGCTGTTAATGCAACAACTCTGGATTTCAAATTGTTTTCATTTATTACTCTGTATAGATGGTTTGATAAAATATTCAGCAGTTTCACCCTCAATGGATTTTAAATTTAAAATTTTTACCTGAATCCCCTTGGTAACATTAAAATATCTTACTAGCATTGGATACAATTTGGTTTTATTATGATTTGATGCATCAGATAAAAATGTTACAAATGCTACAATTTTCAAACCTGCTGTAAGTATTTTATCACAGTAATTTTTAAATACTGATTTAATAATAGCCTCACATTTTGTCCTGCCGCATGAAAATTTAGTATTGTGAAACTTTTTCAGTAATTTAGTTGTACAATCCATACTATGAAAACTTTGATTGTGAATTATGGTATGAAATGCAAATGTTACCTCCATTGCACTAACTGTTTTTCATCTTCAGAATAATTTGTTAAGTTTTAAAAAAACCTGTTACTTTATGACCAGAAGCTGATGCATCTAATGATTGCTTATGTTTGTTGGTGGAAAAGTGTTTAGTTATAGCTACTCTACCCCCAACTGCAATACAAAATTTTCCTCTGCAAATATTGCAGAAAACAATGGCATCTTTCTTTGATATGAGGAATGGAAATTCCTTTTTCAATTGATCGTTGAAATGGCATTTCCTCTTTTTAGATTTTTTCATCCCTTAAATGAAATTTAAAATTAATTATTACAAGTGAAACTTTAACAACATAAGCTAATAAACTTCACTAAAATTTAAATTTAACTTATTTTACACTTCTGTTGACAACAAGGTTGTTTAAACTTGTAAATAAAATTACACATATCTGGAAATTATTAAATAGATAATGAATTAATAAAACATGAATTGTATTTACCTCTGTATAATTGAATATTCACTGAGAAAAAAATAATTACTGTGAGTCATTCAATTGCTGACATGCTGTGAGTCCACTGCATGCATATGTGCCATGTTGTGTTTCAGTAAGAAGTAAACAAAGCCAGTTGCATGCGGTGCGCTCTTTCAAGGTCTCCCGTGTGGAGTGCATGCATCTTATACCGCACTGTACCAAGCCTTGATGAATCATCATGTCAAATACAAATACGTCACATAATGCACAACAGATTAATCTTCAAATATTGAAAAGAAGGACATGTAGGATGACACTTTTCAAGGGAGAACAGCAGAACTTACAAAAGGAGGATTGTCCTCCCTAAAGGAGGACTGCTAAAAGAACATAGCAGTGGGGGAGTGATAGATATTTGTATTATTATATGTATATGTGTATCAATCTTTTATTTTTATAAAACAAAAGGATTACAAGCCATTGGACTGGAGTTCCAAATATGAATAACAAATGCCACAAACATGTACTGGAAAACAATCAGATTTGTATTTCATATCTGCATACAAAAAAAAAAATACAAATATGTATATGAAAATAGAGACCAGTGCATATCACTAGCTGAAAATTCAAATATAAAATGTCATTCAGCCTCTCAAACATTATGTTTTTCCAGCAATGACATCTTATAAATAAATATATAGTCTAAATTTCAAACAGTGTGATCAAAAGGTAACCTCTGGATTGTTTGCTACAATGTTGTTACATAAGGTATCGCTGCTGGAAAAATATAGCATTTGGGAGGGTGATTGACATTTTAAATATGAATACATAAGTGCAATTATGAATGCTTACGTACATGTATAGATATATGATATTTTTCATTATGGGATACAAATATATGTATATGGGTGCAAATGTATAACTAAAATTATCATTATTTTATATGTTTATAAAAATGTGTGTGTGCATACATGTATATTCATATGTATAGTTCAGTAATATAAAATAGATTTGTGTATACAGTATACTTAAAACTTTTATTTCAAAATTGCAGAACTGTGTATATGTATGTATGTGTGCATGTATGTGTATGATATGAAAAATATAAGACAGTTATTAATCACTGCAAAAAAAAAAAAGTTGATAGATGATAAAAAATTTAAAGAGCAACAACAATAAAGAATGTTGTGCAAATAAAAAAAAATGAAAAAAGACCACAATGTCATGCACGTATTAATTCTTCAATTAATATTTTATTTATATACATATAAAAAAATGGTTTGTAAGATGAAATTCTCAAAGTTGCTATTTCAAGACATAATAAGTCTGACTTATCAATTAAGAATTAGAAGTATTTTAAAAAACTATCCTGAGATCATACAAATCTAAATATTTATATACATTCGTATGCTGTTATGTTTTTAACAATGTGACATTTGGAAAAAGTATATATTATTGTAATTATTATACATTGCATATATATATATATATCGTAAGGTAAATCTTGCTGGACTAATATTTTGTCAAATTAATAGAATTCACTCATAGCAAAAATTAACTATACAAATCTGAAAATGATGAAATATTATTTTATTATGTGCTTAAAGAGGTTATCATTATAAATATTTATGCTGACAAAGGGAATTTACTATTTGGTTTTTCTATATATATTATATTTTTTGCGTCAAATAGAATTCACTATCTCTCATTTTATGAAAAAAGTGCATTCTTCTAACTCTCTGATTAAATTATGCAATAATTCAAATAACTTTCTGTCCTCTTTCATCTATTTCGTCATCATCATCTTTATAATATCCTGTTTTATCAGCACTTATCTTAAATTCATAGCTGAGGTTAAATACATATAAGCACAAATCTAGAAATTATAATATTAGTAATAAGTGTAATGTAAATAATAACAATAAATTGGTTTTGTTACAATGGAATTTATCTAATGGCTTCTAAAGTTTTGTTCAGATTCAAAGACATACTGATTGTCACAACATCAATGTTCAATGCATTCTAATAGTTTGAAAATAAATAAATATATGCTTAAGTTGCTTTTTATAGGAGCAGTAAATAAAGTCTTAGCAGTTGTATGATTATCAGGTAAAAAATAACTTCTTTATACAATTCTTTAATATAACATAAATTTTAATATTTATATAAATTCATATGATATTATGTTTTAAAATTATGTCATCTGAGAAGTTATGTATTATTACTGTCATTAATCTTATACATATGCAGTATATAAATTTAATCATGAAAAATAATTGTGATAGTGTAATAATTCCTATACATGTAATCTTGAGTCTATCTTTCTATAAAAAAAAAAATTGAAGATTATCAGTACTATTATAATTTCCATAAAAAGATGATAAATAAGCAAAAATAAATATTAATTAAAAAAAGTAGCCAATTGCAGTTTGCATAACTTTTATCTCATACCAAAAATTATGCGCTTTTACGCTTGTTAGAGAATCTGTATTTATTAATATTTATTTATACTTAGCCCTTTCAAAGCTCCACAGCTTCATGTTCATAGCTGAGTGCAGTTGATAGTAATGAGGGGAAGTATTCTATTTTATGCTAATTGGTTAGATGCTGTGTTTTAGTATTTTATTTTGTTTAAATTTTTTGTTTGGACTATTGATAGATTGAGTGTCATTATTTATGAAGTATGCTTCCTTTATTTTATGCCTATGATCATTGAATCAATGACCGGTGGTCTTTTCATGCTCCAAGAATGCTGATGTAGTCTCTTTGTTATTCAGTGCCCTTTTATACATATATGTGCTGGGATGCTCTGTTTATGATGGTTGTTTTTGTTTCTCTATAATATGAGACTCTACCCCTGGCCTGAATGCAGTGTATTTGATATACCCCTTGAGATGTTGATTTGGGATCTAGTTTGTCTTTTGAGTTGTTTATGAGTCTATTGGTGTTGGCTGAAGTTTGGAAGCTAACAGTAAATTTTTTTGATAGTGTTTTGATTAAATGTTTGGCAATGTTAGGTATATATGGTATGGTTATTCGTGGTTTATTACCTCTGATTCTGATTTGCTGATTTATCTTTGCTTTAAAATCATGCTATTCTTTTGGTTATGTTTCTATATTTATAGCCAACAGATATTAGTTCTTTGATGTTCTTTAATATGTTATCTCTTTTATCTGTGTCACATTTGCATAAGTAATTATTTCTATACAGAAATGCATTCAGTCCAGCATATTTACATGTGTTGGGTGCTATTGCACTCCGATGCATGTATCCTCTAATTTCTAGGGGTTTAACAGTAAAGGATCTTTAGTGATTTTTATCTGGAAAGTCAAATCTCAGAATTAGTTAAAACAGTGTTAGAATCATGATGATAATAATAATTAAAAAATGTGAGCATAGTATGATATAATAATATGTTGGACTATTTCTATCATCTATTAGTAAATGTTGAATGTATAGAAAATTTTAAACTTTTCAAATATTACACAAATACACAACATAGGTCAGTAATTACTTAAGGTTTGAATAATATTATTCCCCACTCTTCTTCAGATGTCGATGGCTTGACCAATGACAATATTAGGATAGGAGTCAAACTTATACCTTTAGATTCTCAAATATTAAATTTTAAGGCAATGCTCTAATTAACTAAGCTGACAGAATAGCTCAGTTCATTACAGTGTTACCTTAAAATTTGATATTTGAGAATCTAAAGGTGTATGTTCGATTCCTATGCTAATATTGTTAATGGTCGGGCTGGCAACACCTGAAAAAGAATGCAGAATAATACTACTTGAACTCTATGTAATTACTGACCTGTGTTGCCTATTTGTGTATTATTACTAACAGGTTGTGTTTGAAAAATTTAAATAAAGTCTAAAATTTTCTATACATTCAACATTTACTAATAAATGATGGAAATAGTTCAACATATTGTCACATCTAATATACCATCATCACAAACTTTTAGGCAAATAATAATATGTTGTAGTCTTCATGATATATAATGCATTACAATTTAATGCCTTGATATCATGATTTAACAAAGGCAAACTCTCCATACAGTAGCGCCACCCTATGCCAAACAGAGTAATCAATAGATGCCAGAAGGCTTCTGCATAAAATCCCTATCTAGTGCCTACTCATCCAATATCCCCAGACTAGTTTCTGGCTTGTGGCCATCATCAGTCAGGAGCCTTGGATATGAGAGCACTGCACCTAGATCTTAGGATCTAATGCGACCTTCCAGCAGCCACCTTTTAACTCTACTTTACTACAAAACTATGAGAATGAAATTGAAAACACAATAATATTTTCAATCTAAGCTCAATAGCTTATATAGTCATATGGGTCTGAACTCAATTTTTGTTTGGCATAGGATGGCATTACTGTATGGAGAGTTTTGCCTTTATTTACAACAATTATGTGCTAGTATAGAGATGATGATCATGTGATATCATGATTTACCTTTAGCATAAACTAGAAAGATTTTTTTTTCTCAATATCTATTGATTCATAGTTTTTGCATTACATAATACAATTTGTGGCACATAAAATAATTGTTTCTATGCTAAATGTTGAATTAGCTATTTATATATAAGTATCTGTTTGTTGTGATTGTAGGATGATTGGAGTTCACTTCTGTTTGAGGGTATCAGCTCTGAGAAGTGTTAAAACATGAAATAAATTTACCTAAAGATAAGACTTTTTTCTTATAAGTCTTATAATTGCAAAACAAAATTTTTAAAGACTTCTTTTGATTTTTAATGATGAATTAGTTTACAAAGAATTTATTTATTTGCAATGAACATTTTTTAATATTTTTGAATTATGAAAAAATATTTTTTATTAATAAAGCAAAACTAAAGGCAACAGAAATATTGTATTATAAATTTTAAAAAATTATTTTAATTATTTCAATAAATTACGCTTTAATATAAAATTGTTATTAATTAAAAAATATATTCAATAATGACATAATAGATTGCTAGAAGTAATTGTGTGTAAATTTTAAAAAAATGTGCGGCTATTATTTATTATAATAATTAATTTAATAATCACTTAGATAAAATAACAAAATATCAAAAGTATGTTCCGTTTTTAAAATTATGTCTTCATATACACTTACATATGTGTACGTGATATGACACAGTGCAAAACACATAACTCTTTTGTTTAAGCCCAAAAAATCATATTAGCGTATATATATATTCTCCATAGCTTCTAAAATTTCAAATCTATTTTATTTTTATTTCACTTCCATTTTCCCACTTTAGGCATATGTAAACTATAGTTCTAAAATTATCTTTATTCAATCCATAATATAAATTCCCAAAAATATATGCATTTTGAATATTTATCTAATTTATGCTTTATTATTTTTGTTTTTCCAATTAGAAGTGTCTTTTTAATAATAAATGATTGTTTGAACATAGTTTACAAGATAGTCTCCAAATCTTTTTTTTTATGACTATATTACCTTAATACCAATAATACTCTTACTCAAGCTTTAAAATATATTCTACTTATTATCACGTGGTTAAAAACTTTTTAACAACAGCACACACCTTTTTTTTTCTTTCAAAATGTATATGACTTATAAAATATAATGTTCTTTTCACATTAAAACCAAACAAAACACTCCTTTTTTCTTTCCAAAAACTTATTTTTTTACTTGTTTACCACATCCACCGTTTCGACCACATTATTTTTAGTCATTTTCATTAAAGCAGATTATTTTTCTTATTGTTATAAAAGTTTTCATTCTGGAAGCCCTTCTTATTTTTATACATATTCAAAATTTTATTTTTTATATATGCTTTCCATCTTTTTCTTTTTTTTAAAATTAATGACATATTCTTTTGCCCCAATATCAACTATTATAATATTTAAATAATATAATGGAATGATTTATTGCGAATAATTTATTTCTTTAATTCGTTTCTTGAATGTTCATAAAAAGTTTGGACACTAGAAATAGCAGAACTGGAACTACCATCCACAGAATTTGAACTCCAGAACCCAATAGTCTATTACTACACTAAACTGCATAGAGAACCATAATATATATATATAATAATTTCCATATCAAAATAAATCCAATTTTAATATGTATAAGAGACCTAAAACCTTTGTCTATTTCTTTAGAATGTTATACTAATTTTTTTTACCTACCTTGTTACTTGTACTTTTCTTAAAATTCATTAAAAACTAATTGAATTATTCTATTACTGGCTATCTGCTAAACATTTTCAGCTTGCTATTTTTTCCCTTACTTGATTATTCATTCTCTTCCTAAATTGCTTTATTTGCCTGATTTTGTAATTCTATTTGAATTCCCTCAGTAAAAGTCTAATAATTTTTTTTTTAGTGAATTCACTCTCTATCATTTTTATATGATAACTTGGTACTATAATTCTCTTCTATTATATGTATTGATTACATGAAAAATAGTATTAATTCTTTAACTTTTTTTTTTTTTTTTGCATCGTTTCAGAATTGTCCAAATTGTCTTTTTTAGCACTTAAAATGATTTCTAAATAATTATATTTATTTATACCCTTCATTTGCTTTAAATTTAAAATTCTTTTTTAATGTCTTTGATATTTGTTATCATTATTTTTTACTTTATATAAGCCCCCCCCCCCTTTTTTTTTTTTTGCTCATCGTTAAAAATAATTTCTTGTATCCTCTATTTTCGGCTTGCAAAAATATATTTGCACTAAAAAAAATTTGGCAAACTATACAATATTTAATTTTTGCTAATTTCATTTTAACATCTATTTCTAATATTCTTCTGTTGATTGATTTAGTTTTTAAATATAAAAAATTCAATATTAGAAGATATAAGACAGTTCTGATTCAATTTTACAATTCTTTTAACACTAGCTAAATTTATACTTTTTAATTAATAATTATAGTAATTATTTTGTACAATTTCCTAAGTGCATTTATTAATCACCCATTCTGAGATTTAAATATTGTAAGTGCTTACCTACCTTAATTTATTCAATTCTATCAGTTCTATGATTATAAATGATCTATTACTCAAAAGTTATTCCTTGCATTTCTCCTACAATGTTTTTTTTCCATCACTACACAAACTAATAGCTTGTAGACTTCAAATTACTGCCATTATAATTAACTATCTTTCTGTATTCTTTACTCTTAGCTTTAAATAATGATCTTACTTTAAAAATTTTGCAATAGTCTGTAATTTCTTTCTCCTGCATTACACATTAACATATTGTAATAGAACTGTTTTGGTTGTAGCTATCAAATTCATCAACATTTCTAATGCCTATTCCCCATAATTTTGCCTGTCCATTTTCCAATATTTTGACTGCTGAGTATAAACAATCCTTTTTAAACTTAATTTTTTTTTTATTATATGAATTTATGGTCACTTTTTAATAGTTCCTCATGTCTACATTTTTTTTTTTAACTATTAATTTGTTCAAAATCATAGGCATTTTTTTTCTATTAAATTCTTTTTCCTTTTGGTCAAAAGGTGCAAGCGTTGGTGGCCAAGTGGTTAGCACAGCTGCCTTACAAGCAATTGTCCCAGGTTCGCTTCCCGGCCAACACTTTGACATATGAAAAAAAAAGTGCAACTTCTTTTTTTATTTCATTGCAATACTTTATATATTTGTAAACAAAATTTACTTTTCTTTCTACTAGCTTGATAATTATTTAATATAATATTAATATCATTTATGTTCTTTATTACTTTTTACAATGCTTTTTTACAACCAACCCACTATAAGTAAAAGTTCTGAAGAAGGTTGTTGGAGCAATCGAAATTATCAATAGTGGTTTGTCATAAATGATATTAATATTATATGGATTTGGCAATGCAATAAGAAAGATAACGTTTATAATTATCTTCTATTAGCTTATTATTTTTTTTATTAAAAATATAATTTATTTATAACAAGATAACATTGAATTTAGCTTATTATTTAAAGTTATTTTTACATCATCTAACTGAACTTTTTTATTTATTCAAACAATTTTTCACTTAATCTTAATTTTACTTTAATTTTGTTTATGCTTTACAGATAATTGATATCCTTTTTTTTTAACACTTTTGATATTCTATATTTTCTATTATGCTTTTATACAGAATGTATTTCCACTTCTAATTACACTAAATCTTTGTATCATCCATAAAACAATATTTTTTTCCGAAATCAAGTAATACCGTATTATTAAAAAAAAAAAAAAGAATAAAATGGCTTTATTTCTCAGAAATTCATCAGAAGTTTGATTACTGCAAGTGTCAGAACTGGAATCAATCCGAGGACTTTTTACTCCAAAAACTGATCCTTTCACTAAATCAAGAATAAAATATATGTACCTGTTTCAATGTTGCTATTTACTTTATGTGCATATTTTATTTTATCTTTGTTATATTTAAATATAGTTTTATTCTCCGTCACACACATACTTATCTCTATTAATAAAAAAAATTGTATTACTTTTTTTTAATCAAAAGTGTCAATTTTCTTTACTTTATCCATTCTCTTTTTATCTGCTAATGTGTAATCCTAATTAGTATTAATTTAAGCCAAATGTATATTACATTATATATGTTTTATAAATTTTCAATATTCAAATTTACTCATGACATAAAATTATAGGTAATTTTCGAATTTTATTATAGGCATCAGTTTTTACAATAGGCCCAGAAATTGAAAATCTGAATATTTCGATCAAACAATCATAAATTCTGTGACTTCATTCCATTACAACTTTACCCTTTTTTTCATTCATATATACTATACCTATCATTCATTCCCGACTTTATCTCAACTCACATCAGCTTTTCACACTTGATAATACTCAGAAATTTTCTTTACATTCATTCTATAACTCCCATCATGCCTTCTAATCTCTCTTCTGTTATTCTCCTATTTATATAAATTTTTTACTGCTGCTTTTTTCTTAGAATTGAACTGCCTTTTTAAGTTCAATTCGTTTCTCTTTGCATTTTTATATACCCTATTTTAACAATTCCTTTTTCCCCACTTTCATTTTATAATACTTTTTACTTTACTACAGCATATTTGTATTTTACTATTAGACATTCTCCTTTTTATAGTTTATGACCCTTGAAAAAAATCATCATCATCATTATTATTATTATTTTATTTTTCCTATCTTCTAACATTTTTGTATTTTTAAAACGTTATTTTGTATTACATTTTTTGAAAAATAAAATGTATGGTAAATCATATTTGAAATACATCTTATTTTAATAAATATATCTCATGCATTTTAAAAACAGTATTTGTTTTACACAATTTGCTTAAATTATCATTACTAGAACAAATTATATTTTTATATCCCTCATCATAGTAAAAACACTGATATGTTTATAGTTTATATATATATATTTATTACTATTAATGATTTTTTTTTATTTTACTATTATTAATATGGTTTTTCAAATTATTTGATCTATCATAAGTACAATATTTTAATAATCAATTTGTTTTATTATCGTATCTTTAATATTATGATTTTTTTCTTCCTGATAATCATATTTATATATATATTCTAATTCTTTTAGATACAATATGGTACATTTTTTAATCAATGGGCATTTATATTTCACATGCATTATTTCGCAATTTTTCCCCAGCATTATAAAAATGTTTTAATTTAAATCTTCCTATATTTTAGTATATAAATAGTGTGACTCAATAAAGTGATGAATAATTCTCTTTGCCTGCAACACCATTTCTGAATCGACCTATGTGTCATATAGCAATATAATTTAGATAGTCACAAAAAATTTTAAGTGCTGACATGCATGGATCTTGCATTTCAATATAAAATATTATGGTGTGTTTTGTATCTTTGTAGAAAACCCATTATAGAATAATGTGTTAACATTAAATTTTGTTTTAAAATGAAAAAAATCTGCTTCTGAAACATTTGAAATAACTCACACTGTGTATAGCATTAAGGTCATAAGTTGTAAAAATATTTTCAAATGTTTTTCAAGGTATTATGATGGTCAGATAGAGAATTGAAAACAATCCATGGCTAAGCACATTAAAAACATTGAGCTAAGAAAATATGCAAAAAAGTTGCTGATATTATTTGAATTGATCATTGGGTGTCTGTCAGGCTTATTGAGGATCTTACTGGCTTTCCAAAATCTAATATCCTTTGCATTTTAATGTAAGATTTGAAAAACAAAGGCAAAACTCTCCATACAGTAGTTCTGGCATCCATTGATTACTCTGTTTGGCATAGGGTGGCACTACTGTATGGAGAGTTTTGCCTTTGTTTACAACAATTATGTGCTAGTATAGAAATGGTGATCATGTGATGTTTAGTGGTTTAAGATTTGAAAAAGTGAAAAGGGTGTCTGTGTTTATGTCCCACTTTATAACAATCACCAAAATACACTAAAGTGGAGCACTGCAGAGACGTACAAAGAACTTCAACTATGGATCCATAATTCTTGTCAACATTGTAATGGGTGAGGAAATGTGATCTTTCCAATATAATCTAGTGGCAGAAAGTAAATGGAAGTCACAATAAAAAAGAAAATCAAAACTTTGCAAATGCAAAAGAACCAAATCAAAACATTTCTTATGGGTTTTTTTTATTCTAAGGGCAATATTAACCATGAATACACTTCTGAATATTAGATAGTAAGTGCTAGTTACTATTTGGGTGTTTTGCTCATTTATGGGCCAGCATAAGGATCTGAGTTTGAATTCTAAACTGGAACTGATTTTTTTCCATGTTAAAAATTCAGAAATGTAGACATATAGATATATAATTGGAAACATACAGACAGAGCAAGTTAATAAAAGGAAGTTAAAATAAATCAGTCACACATCAAAATTTTGTTAAATCAAATATTTGACTTATTCATAAGATTATTAACTGTTATTAAATCTAAAAAAACAACTACTAATAAAATATAAATATTCTTTTAGAAAATAAAATTATAAATACACACATATATATATAATTCAATGGACTCTTACTGTTTAAATCATTATTCTTATCTTTGTTTTGTGCCAAATTTACAGATGTATTCAAATTTAGTGTGATTTGTCTTCACTCATAGCCAATAAGGTAATAATGACTTAATCGATGATCATTAGATATAAATGTTAATAGACTTCCATGACTTGTTTTTCATTACTAAGCCTCTATTCAATAAGGGTGCTTAGTCTTCACAGGCTAATGATTTGAAACTTTAAAACAGGCAAAACTCTCCATACAGTAGTGCCACTCAGTGCAAACCAGACTAATCAATGGATGCCAGAAGGTTTGTGCATAAAATTCCTATCTAGTGCCTACTCATCCAATATCCCCAGACTATAGTAGTGCCACTCAATGCAACCAGAGTAATCAATGGATGCCAGAAGGTTTGTGCACTAGATAGGGATTTTATGCACAAACCTTCTGGCATCCATTGATTACTCTGATTTGCACTGAGTGGCACTACTGTATGGAGAGTTTTGCCTGATTTAATAACAGTTATGAGCAAGTTTAAAAAATGGTGATCATGTGACTTGAAAGTTTCAAGACCTTAAAGTTATGAAGGTAAAAAAGGTAATATAATAGTTTTTTTTCCAACCAAATGAAAAGTAAATCAGACAGAAATCAATCATTATATTCTATTCATTGACTAAATCAACGCTTATATAATGTGCTGTTGCTTAAGGTAAAAATACCACTGTCTAAGACAGAAAACTAAAATAATGCAGGTATGATATTTGATTAGTATGAAGATATATGTACATATATTTTTTGTAAGATACTATTATTGAAATGACATGACAACAATATTGGCATAAGCATGGGATTTGGGAATTCTATCATCAGATTTTCAATGGTATGATGGCTGAAGAGTTGGAGTAGAGTGAAGTCTGTTCATTAAAGTGTAAGGATTTGCTGGTTATATATATATATATGGGAGATGGTAATCTGGACCAACTGATGAGTGCTGGTTTAGCACAAAATACGTATATTGGTAAGTATTTATCTTTTTTCATGTGTGTGGGCATGTGTATCAGTAGTATGAGATAGTGTAGATAGTGAAAGAGCTTGAAAGTCTGAGTTCAAGTCTTCTATATTTACAATTAGGTTCCAGGTTTAAGAGTGTCTGGTATTTCAAATCTTATTGAAATAACAGCAATTTGATATTTCAATAATCCTGAAAGCTATCATAATGATAAAAATATTAACCATAGAATAATTCATAACAAAACATCTTCATTAAGTATCTGACAAAATACATTACAACAAATCATTATTCTAGCAAGAAAATAAAATATTTATTCATATTGAAGTACTTTTATTCTTTAAGGGCCAAATTAAGATAAAGCTCACCGTTAAGGCTAATACTCTAGATTAAATCACTTATAAATGACAAGTTTGACATAATGATAACAAAATCAAGCCCCATAATGTAAAAGTGCTCTTTAAGTAAAGTTTTATGTTATCTCTGACTAATGAAAAAAAGCTATAAAGTGAACATTATTAATAGTAATGTAAAACATTCCATGTAAATAAATACATAAATAGATCAATGTCAATAGAAGATTTAGTATTTCAATAGCTATCTATTGATTTTAATATGTATTTTTGGAAAAGGGTGACTTTTTAAGAAGATACCCAATGCAAAAAAGAGTCGAGAATTTAAGCTAATTCATGAATTAATTTATACATGTTTTGGTTCATATTATTTCACCTTCTGTCAGATAAAAATTTCTAAACTAAAATTAAATGTCCTTTGTAATATTTTTTGCTGGACTACAAATGATCTAACCCAAATAACCTAGGTCAGTAGGTTATTTCTCTAGGACCATCTTTTATATGGGATTAAATAGAATTTACATTAAGCAAAATTTCATTAGCATTTCTTATTTTAAGGATGTAAAACACACTGTATAGCAAATGCATGAATTTATTATGTGCACCAATCAAATAATCAAACAATAAAGCCATGGACCAATAGAATGACAAGACACAAAAAAATATTTTTATGATAGAAATTTTTGCTTTCATATCTTGTTTACATCATTTTGCTAATAAAATATCTTTTTCTCTTTTATATATAAATGTATGTTTTAATGAATTGTTAAATACATATAAAATCTACTTCATGTAATAAACATGAAAGGTAAGTTGTCAGTTTTATCATCAAATATAACTTACAAAGAAACATTACTATTACAAGGCATACAATTACCTCATGTTCAAGAAAAAAAATTAACCAAAAATCATTCTAGTTATAGATAACATTTAACCCTATTTACTTTTGACAATTATAATTATTAACATATTATAATTTTTAAATCTGTAATTTGGATTTTATTCATAGATTCACGCTAATTGTGCTGAATAAGCCAAAGTACTAAGCACTAAATTAAGGTTAATTTTTTATTAATGGATTTCATTAGTGAGGAGTTGTGGATTACTTGCATATACAGATCTACTATATATAAGTCACTTTAAATATAAATGTTTTTGTTTTCTCATATTTATTGTATATCTTTAAAGGTAATAATTGGTTCCATAATATGTTTCAGTGAATAGTGAATCCTTGTTTATATATATATAATCTTACTCAAAGAATGAAAGGTATCTATAGTTTATGGGGAAAAATGTAGTCACTAACCTAGAGACAGATCTAAGGTTTTAGAATTTTTATTTTTATAGACATATAAGTAAGTTGTCTTGGCTTCTAAACCTTTAGAAGTATATACTCTTATTCTTCTCCTTTACTTTCTTTGCATTTCTTCATATATTCATATATATTGCTTATAATAACTTCTTTCATATACACTTTAATGCAACAAAAAAAAAATTAATAAACTTTTATTTTCCTGACAGTAAAAATAAAGGAGAAGAACAAGAGTATATACTTCTAATAAGAAAAAAATTACATGAAGGATTATGAAGAAGTAGCAGAGGAAGTTTGAGAAAGCTCTCATGAAGACTACTAGACAGTCGAAACTGTTAGCAAAATAAAGAAGTTTTATTAAAAAAGTTTTTTGCATTAAAGTGTATATGAAAGAAGTTATTATAAGCAATATATATGAATATATGAAGAAATGCAAAGAAAGTAAAGGAGAAGAATAAGAGTATATACTTCTAATAAAAAGAAAATTACATGAAGAATTAGGAGGAAGAAGCAAAGAAAGTTTGAGAAAGCTCTGATGGACAGTCGAAACTGTCAGGAAAATAAAGAAGTTTTATTAAAAAAAAATTTACATTAAAGTATATATGAAAGAAGTTACTATATGCAATATATATGAATATCGGATTATATTAGTTTTATAGTGTAAAGAAATTAAAGATGGTTATTGAATGTGTAAGTGCAAGTATTCCAATATTTCTCACTGACAAAAACCATGCCAAAAAATAATTTGAAAATGTTGGTATAATATTATAAATTACTTTTCTTTAATTATTCATACTTACAGTAGATAGTTCTGGAAATAGAATAAATATGTGAAATTTAAGCAGAGAAAGTTATATAATATTATGTTATTAAATACTATTTTATCAAAAAAATGAAAGACATTCCCAGTAAAAACATATAATTATTGATCTAGGTTTGGATTTATATTACTATGCAAAAAATTATCTTGGGTTCAAATTCTTAAAATATTTATGAATGTACAATTCATAAGATATGTAAATGCATGCAAATAAAAGATCTTGACTAATGAAGGCTATTATTCAGAAAATAGTCTAGAGGTGTGTATTATACCACTCCTATCTTCTTTCCCTTGATTACCCAAGTTCACAGTAGATGATTGTGGAATAAATGATTATGGAGGAAAATAATAAATGAATTACTGCTGATTAAAGTATAAGTTGAATATAAGCCCAAAAAATCATGCAATGTTTTATTGATTTTTTTATACTGATATGTATGTTTTTTTATTTGTTGGATTGTCATTAATTGGAATGGTTCAGAAAGAAACTTCATATTAAATCAAAAAGTTTGAATGTTTAGAGTTTTCAATATAAATAAATCCTATTAAAGAACTAAATGTTTTGTTAACACTCTATGGTTTGATGCAATAATAGAGTGTAAGATATTGGAGTTCAAGGTTCAATGATCACAGACACATTTCCAGTACTCAAACTTATTATGAATTCCCAAGCAATAACCCCATTCAATTATGTATTGCAAGTTTATTATAATATTTAGGCAAATATTATCTTCAGTAGCTTCTTCTAAAGGTAATACCTTGTCATTGTAGCAACATTAGTTTTATCTCAGCAATTCATTTCATATCTGCCTATGAAAAACATTCAATTCCACTGATGACATCTTAAAGACAGGATAACCCTAGGCTGCCTCTATCTTCTTTCTAAAATTTACACAGAGGGAAAACTTTCCATACTGCAGTGCCATTCTGTGCAAGCCAGAATAATCAATGAATGCAGGACATTTGTGCATAAAATCCCTATTTACTCCTATTCATCCAATATCCCAAGACAAGTTTCTAACTCATGGCCTTAATCAATGAGGAGTTTCAAATCTAAGAGCACTGAATTTAGTGATTACTCTGGCTTGCACTGAGTGATGCTACTATATAGAGAGTTTTATCTCTGTTTAAACAATTTATGTAAGCATAAAGAATGGTGATCATCTGATGTTTAATGGTTTAATACTAAAATTTCCAAAATATTTTGTAAAAACTTATCATGTTTTAAAATGTGACCCAAAAACTTAATCTTTCTCTTTTTATTGTATTCAATAGTTCTCTTTTCATTCCAAGTTTTTTTAATATTTGATCATTAGTTTTCTTTTCCAATCAACTTATTCTACTTAATCTTCTTCAAAACCATATTTCCATTTCTTCCAATCTTTTTTCCCCAAAGTGCCATGACATATAACTATATGTCAATATACTCCAAATAAAGATTTTAATTAACTTCATTCTATTTTTTGGATCAATAATTTTATTTAGTTGTAAAAGTCAGTGACTATAAATTACAGATATCTTTCACTCTCTGGCTAAAGTGATATATACAATTTGTTCCAAAAAAATTTAAAAATGTTTTTTAAATAATTTTGAAAGTTTGTTTTATATACTGTATATCATTTTTTATTTAAAAGTAAACTAATAAATTACTCAGAGTAGTTGTATTTTGTCCACTAGGCTGCTCTGGAATCATTTTCAGTTTCCATGGAAATCAGTAATAGAATTCATGTCAACATTGTTGAAGTTTCTAATTCTAAGATTATATAGTTGTTTCTTGTATTTCCATGTTACCAGAGTTTCTAGACATAACTGAATATATTTTATAAATAAATATACTACTCAAATTTAATGTTGGATGTATTAAGTGAAAGTGTAAAAAAGTAAAGGAACATAAAAAAGATGATTATATAGAAGACTACAGACATGAGTTAAAAATTTTTAAAATATTTTAAAATCAGTTGACTGCAAATAATGTTTAATTTTAATGTGAAGAAAAAGAAAACAGAAAAAAATAATGGAGGAATAAAAGTTTTATATTAATCTTCTTTTTTGTTTAATGTGGTTTCATCTGATCTTCTAGTTGATGGTATCATTTGATTGATAAAAAAATGTGTCCTTCAAGAGAGTGGTTGATTTTTTATCAAGCATAACTGTATATACCACTAAACATCATATAATGACTGTTTCTTATACTTGCTCATAACTGTTATTAAACAGGCAAAACTCTCCATACAGTAGTGCCACTCAGTGCCAGCCAGAGTAATCAATGGATCACAGAAGGCTTGTGCATAAAATCCCTATCTAGTGCATACTCACTCAATATCCCCAGATTAGTTTCTGACTTGTGGCCTTCATCAGTGAGGAGCTTTGGATCTGAGATCACTAGTCTGGGGACATTGGACAAATAGGCACTAGATAGGGATTTTATGCACAAGCCTTCTGTGATCCATTGATTAGTCTGGCTTACACTGAGTGGCACTACTGTATGGAGAGTTTTTCCTGTTTAATAATTATATAATTTTAAATAATAAATTTCTGAATAGGGCATAAATAAATAATGTTAAAAGAATACATATTTATGTGAGTTAGATTGTAAGCACTGCCTTGACAATTAGCATTAAATAGAAATTGAGTTGCTGTGTATGAATGATAGCAATTGATCTCCCGGATGGCTGATAATACCAATTTTGATAGAAACATGTGTTCTGCAAGAAGTTGGTTAATTTTTCATCAAATGTTTTTTTTTCTATTTTCATGTGTCATAGCATCGGCCGGGAAGCAAACCCACTAACCCGGGACAACTGCTTGTAAGGTAGATGTGCTGACCTCACGACCACCCATGCTTGTTGTTGTATGTACGTTTCTCTACATTTCTATTGAGAGTAG
This sequence comes from Epiperipatus broadwayi, assembly GCA_028023455.1. Classification (NCBI taxonomy): domain Eukaryota; kingdom Metazoa; phylum Onychophora; class Udeonychophora; order Euonychophora; family Peripatidae; genus Epiperipatus; species Epiperipatus broadwayi. The sequence continues at coordinate 1,876,699 of JAQFVV010012449.1, forward strand.
AAATAAATAACATTAATATATCACATATTTGTATAGTATTTCATTAATTAATATATATATATATATTAATAGACAAGAGCCGTTGTATGGCTTTTAAATCTACAAACCTTCTTTTTTATATATTGTCATTGCTATATATATTTTTTATAAATCAAATAACGGTTTTTCATATAAATTAAATTTCAAAATATTTTAATTTATAAAATTCTAGTTTTTTTTTTTAATTTATTAACTATTTATTTAATATATGGGTTTTTTATTTTTTAACTAATAACTGAAAATAGTCTTTAAAAACTATCCTAATTTGCATAGAGCACGTTTGTTTAATGTCTTATGATGGTAATTAGATTTGCATCTTTAAATATTATCAAATAATAATAAAACATGATAATAATAAAAAAACTTCCAAAATTTTTATTAATTTTTTTTTTTCGGAAACTTTAAAACACATTATGCAAATCAAAAATGTACTTTTATCAATATGTGTGTTTTCAAATTACTATTTTTTATTTGACTATTTTTATATATATGAAATTTATTTTTTTCTTATTAATTATAATAAAATAACTGCTAGTTATTAAAAAGTAAATTTTATATCTTCATTAAAATATAAATAATTTCTCATTCAATTCTGGCTTTGTAATCTTTTTTTTTTTTTACTTCATTTGCAGCTTTATAAAATTTGGAAGAACAAAAATAAAGTCTCATCAAAATAATTTATTCTGTTTTTTTTACATAAATTGCATTAGTAATTTCATAATCTTACTGCTCTATTCTGACAAATAAAATTTATTATTCTAAATTAAATTGCAAACGAAATTCTTAATAGCTATGATTTAATTAATATAACACTTTACTGCTCGTATTCACTTGTCATTATATCAAGTGTAATTACTAATATTTTCAACATAATGCGATTTATATAGTTTTATATTATTTTAATTTGCTTACTATAAAATTAAGTAACAAAAAAAAAAGCAAATTTTTAAATCTCTGATATATATATAATCAAATGCTTTTATTCTACATGAATTATTTTATTTAATTTTTTTTGAAAATTTTAACAATTTTAAATAATGGAATTTATGTATATCTTAATAATGTAAAAAAATTGTCATAGTTTTTCTATTTTCATGCTTTCATATTATACCAGAGAGTCTGCACATAATATTCTTCAACAGATGGCACAACTAGTCATCTAGCCTACAATATTTATAATTTGTTGATATGGATATTCTTTACAAGTGCCTACTGCAGCTGCCCTATCACATATAGATTAATTATTGCCACTAGATCATGGAAAGCAGAGATTCATATTAAACTAAACAATTCACAGGTCAGACAGCAGTAAACAAATAACAGACAAATCTAACAATCAACAACAATATTTACTAACAATAATAAAACAAAAACTTACATTAATAAACAAGGCAAAATTCTCCATACAGTAATGCCACCCTGTGTCAATCAGAGTAATCAATGGATGCCGGAAGGCTTGTGCACAAAATCCCTATCTAATACCTACTCATCCAATATCCCCAGAGTAGTTTCTGGATTGTGGCCTTCGTCCGTGAGGAGCTTTGGATCTGAGAGCACTGCACCTAGATCTTATGATCTAATGCATCCCTCGAGCAACCACCTTTTATCTCTACTTAACTATAAAACTATGAGAATGAAATTGAAAACACAAAAATATTTCCAATCTAATCTCAATAGCTTATATAGTCATATGGGTCTGAACTCAGTTCAGCACCCATACATTTTGGTGCAGTGCTCTCAGATCCAAAGCTCCTCACTAATGAAGGCCACAAGCCAAAAACTAGTTCGGGAATATTGGATGAGTAGGCATTAGATAAGGATTTTATGCACAAGCCTTCTGGAATCCATTGATTACTCTGATTGACACAGGGTGGCACTACTGTATGGAGAGTTTTGCCTTGTTTATAAACAATTATGTGCTAGTATAGCATATATAAGTGATTTAACCCACTGAAAAAGAAGCTGTCAGTAGTAACAAAAACAATTAAATTAAATTAATCTAGGCCTAGTACTTTAAGAGATAGTGATCATGTGATGCTTAATGGTTTAACTTACATTAATAGTAATTTAAACTAATATTAACTCACACATATAAGAAAAATGATTTCAAACTCTTTTAAAAGAAGTAGTTAATGTATTTAACACTTGATTGATTCTATTATCCAGTTTATTCTCCCCCATCAAATTAACTTTTAGTTTGTTCATTAAAATAAATGAACATTACTATAACAGAACTTTGTATATACTGGACAATTTCAGATATGTGCACATATCTTTAAATAATATTAAACTATAATTAAACATCAGCAGACTTTATTACTAGATAAACTCACATGTGCTAATTTTACTAACAAAGCTCATATGTGATGCAAAATCCTGGCCTTGAGAGAAAACATGTAATGAACAATAATAAAGAGACCCATAAATAACCCATATTAAAGAGCAAAATGTAATAATGACCTGGGAAGAAACACTTGATCCAGGATAAACATCAAAATGACTGCTAATTTCATATGATAAATAAACAGGGGTTAAAACAGATATATAAATAGCATGGGCAGAAATTTTTTTGAATCCAATGTCAAATATCAAAATCCACCTCTGCAGAATGGTAAACATAGAGATATATAAATGACCAAATATATAAATAAATCACCCCATGACACTTTTGATGACATATGATGTAAACAACAAGAAAAAAATTGCAAATATTTTAAATGATTTAATGTTTATATAAAAATTATTATACACATATTTTCATATGTCAAGTAGGAAATAAATGTCATGTTCTAAGGAATTCTTAATTAAAACATATACTATAAAATATCAACTTAGTCTTCCTTTTTTAAATAGATTTAGAAAATTATTTTTTACTATTAAGTGCTAAAGAAAATCTAGATGGTTTTAAACAATTACAAAATTGAAGAGAGAAGGAGAGAAGAATTTTACTAGGGTTTTTTAAAATAATTTTCTGTTAATTTTAAGAAGGAAATAAAAATAATTCTAAAAACTACAACAGTCAAATTTTAAAACAAATTAAAGGGTTTAGTTAAAACATACTAAAATAACTATAATTATAATATATAACACATATATAAAAAAATTACTCCCTTATGTCTATCACTTACTGACTTACTAGTATATCCACAGAACAGTTCATGTAAAAGTTTTATCTTCAGTTCATAGTAATATCAGTATAGTCATTACTTTCTGTACAGATTATATATAAATGTGTACATATGCTTTACATTTTGATATAATTTCTGAAGTCTTCTTGTTGTTTCATGGGTAATGAAAAGTGCATTGATATGATGAGTTTTAGAATGTCAGCAGTTTGCTCTGTTGACCAGTTGGAAAAGTAAAACTAGCATATGCTGGTTATAGGTTCATTCTGGAGAGTGTAGTTTATCTTTTGGATGATTTAACTGCTCATCGCTTGAGTTCTGAGTTCATTTTCAAGATGGGTACATGTAGTACAGCAGGATTAAAAAGCAAGAGATCAGCAGGCATGGCAGAATAATTTAAGTAGAATCAAATAAAGTAATCAAGTGATTTTAGCTGGTCTTTTATATAAAACCATTGTTCATTGTTTACTCACTCAGGAATTTAAGGAATCTTCCTAATCAGCAAACCAGTGATTAAAATATTTTTGCTCAAATAAGCCCACATTTTAATTAATTCCAAAATTCTAAATTTAATTACTTTAAAAATTTTTCCAGAAGACAACAATAGTTAATAGAAATAAAATTATATTTTTGTTTCACTCTTAATTAAAATGAACTGATTAGAATTGATACTGAACATTTTAAGATTAAGTATTGTTTCTGAACTATAAAAAAATATTTTACAGAAAAGATAATAAATTTGGTTACAATATTATTATTTTTTAAAAAATTGTTATATTGAAATAGATTGAGCCAACTTTAAAACCTTTTAATATTAGTGTATGCAAGTATATACATAATACTGCATTTAGCTAAAACATAATTTAAATTTAAAGAAACAGAACTTAAATTAAAATTGAGTTTGTTTAGACAATCTTAATACTGACATATAAATTAATATTGAAATTTGCAATAGCATATCAAAACGTAAGAGGATCCATCTATCTGCCAAGCCTTATATTGGATTCAAATGCAGAGAAAATATGGATTTCTGAAAATTTTCAAACAGGTGAATTTTTTTTTTCAGATAGCCAGCTCATAACCAATCTAATAAGGATCCAATTATTTGCCAATAAATTATATAAAATCAATTTTCATATAATGTATTGTAACAGTATCTGGATTCGAAAATTTATTACACATGTTGTTGTGATTGTTGTATAGAATTAGTTACTAACAGATAGATTTATATGTGAAGATGAAGAGAAGCAGTTATGTATGGAGTTATATTTTATATTTTTGTTTTATATTTTTTTATTGTTTATTAATATCAATAGTAATAATAACAAGTCAGATGTCACATGACTTATATATAGCTTGCACTTACAAATATATAAAATTAAGAGTGTGCTAATAACTCTAAACAAGCTTTTTTTTTTTTTTATTTATGATAAATGCTACTACAAGAGAAGGCATTCAAATCATTTTTATCTTGGATTGTCCCCATCCCCAGACCGGTTTCGACCTATGGGTCTCTTCAGTGAGGAGTTGGGACATTAGATCTAAAAAACCAACTCAAGCAAAGCTTTTATCTAAAAGATAATTGTTAGAAGAAGATCTGAAACTTTTAGACATCTACATGTCTTTAAAGTCAGCTCTCCAACTGAAAAAATCATATGGGCCTGAACTTAATTCAGATACTCCATATATTAGTAGTCTTAGCTCTTTAATTTAGCTAAAGCCACAACAGCAAAATAATAATAGTAATAATAACAAATCAGATGTCACATGACTTATATATAGCTTGCACTTACAAATATGTAAAATTAAGAGTGTGCTAATAACTCTAAACAAACTTTTTTTTTTTATTTATTTATGATAAATGCTACTACAAGAGAAGGCATTCAAATCATTTTTATCTTGGATTGTCCCCATCCCCAGACCCGTTTCGACCTATGGGTCTCTTCAGTGAGGAGTTGGGACATTAGATCTAAAAAACCAACTCAAGCAAAGCTTTTATCTAAAAGATAATTGTTAGAAGAAGATCTGAAACTTTTAGACATCTACATGTCTTTAAAGTCAGCTCTCCAACTGAAAAAATCATATGGGCCTGAACTTAATTCAGATACTCCATATATTAGTAGGCTTAGCTCTTTAATTTAGCTAAAGCCACAACAGCAAAATAATAATAGTAATAATAACAAGTCAGATGTCACATGACTTATATATAGCTTGCACTTACAAATATGTAAAATTAAGAGTGTGCTAATAACTCTAAACAAGCTTTTTTTTTTTTATGATAAATGCTACTACAAGAGAAGGCATTCAAATCATTTTTATCTTGGATTGTCCCCATCCCCGTAAGTTATAGTTAATTAAATAATATCATTTGTAGCGCATGTTTCTTAATGAAAGCAAATAAAAAATAAAGCTGGAGAGAGTAATAAAAGGAGTTGCAAGTTGTGCTACAGGCGATTTCTGTTAATTACACTTGTCAGAATTCCAAGAACTGGCCATTTAGTATTTTGGAACAATTATAAAAGCATTCCTGAGCTAATGATCATCATTGTGTGGATAAAAAAAGTGAGATGAAAGAGAGATAAAAGAACTATATTATTTTTTTTGATTTTGTAGTGATTTGGAAAAGTGATCATTAGAGAGAAAAAAGCATGGAAAGTAAATTCATAAAGTGATTTGATTTATTAATAAAAATTAATAAGAATGGACTCCATCAAAATGCTGGCTTAAAAGAATCATGTGGATTCATTAAACCAGCCAGTGTGTAGCTGTTTGTGGCCTGCCTACCATGATGATCTTTGTCTATGGAGATTTTGCCGCCTATTTCAAGCAAGTGAAGTGATTGCAGAGCTCCAAACAACAAAAACTTTTGTGCCTTCAATTTTGAATCATCTACCTAACCCATCTAGGATGGATTATCATATGCGTAAATATTATGGAATCTTTCATCTTTCAGATCAGCAACTCTCGCTAAAACAATCACCATTAGAATACTGTAAGCTTACAGATCATCAGCCTTAAACACATGAACGTTTGCTCTCAAATGACGTATATAAGTTTCTCTACATTTCTATTGAGAGTAGAAATAAATAATGTTAATATATTACATATTTGTGTAGTATTTCATTAATTAATATATATAAAGTACAAGAGGCATTGTACACACGTCTACATATGTCAAGTAGGAAATAAATATATCATGTTCTAAGGAATTCTTAATTAAAACATATATTTAAAAAATATCAACCTAGACTTCCATTTTTTAAAATAGATTTAGAAAATTCTTTCTCACTATTAAGTAAGTACTAAAGAAAATCTAGATGGTTTAAAACAATTACAAAATTGAAGGGGGAAGGAGGGAAGAAATTTACTAAGATTTCTTTTAAATAATTTTCTGTTAATTTTAATGAGGAAAATAATTCTAAGAACTATCAAAACGAATAAAAAAGGAACAGTGTGATAACTAAAAAATGGAAAAGATTAATAACTGAGAAATAATTTGAGTCTAAAAATTGTAGTATTTGCTAACAACCAACTTCTCCATGTCAGTAAGCACCTATCATGACTAGATATGTCTTAAATGTGAAGAAATAGTATGACCCATTTTTCAATAATAATAAAAATAATAAAATTGAGAGATGATCAAAATAAAAAATAATAGTTTTACAAACTGTTTTAAAAAGTGACCTGGAAAGCCATGAACTATTGATAAAGATGAATGGAAAATTTATTTAGGTGAACATGTGATGTTTAATCACACTACTGTATAGCATGACCATTTAAGAGATTCATTTAGGCTAAATCAATACTAATAATATATTAAGATTTTCTATTAATATTTTATAAACTGCATAAAAGATAGATTAATATGTTGCAAACAGACCACAAGCCAGTATAAAAGTAGCATTATTATTATCATCAATATGTTGGTTAGAGCAGAAAGCGGATGTGGATCAGAATATTTATAATGAACTTTCTACTGACCAATATGATCAGACTAAGTATGATGATTACGTAATGCTTTTGCCCCATAATCTGATTTATAAATCCATCAAAACATCATGTGATCACTATTTAATATCTTACACAGGATATTTAATAGCAGTAGCAAAATCTCCGTACAGCAGTGCCACCAAGTGCAAGCCTCAGTAATCAATGGATATAATGAGGTTTGTGCATATAATCCCTATCTAGTATGGCTTTCATTAGTGAGGAGTCTTGGATTTGATAGCTCTGCACATAGATTTTAGGATCTAAATACATTCTTCCAGCAGCCACCTTTTACCTATTTAGCTAGGATTCCAAGATGAAAACACAATAATGTTTTCAATCCAAGCTCATTTTCTTGTATAGTCATCTAGAACTGATTTCAGTTCTTCATTTATACATTTTGGTGTTTTTGGTTTCCCATAGGTAGGATAGATATAAAACCATAAAAACATCAAATGATCATCATTCCATATACAAGTAAATGAGCTTGGATTGAAAATCTTACTGTGTTTTTATTTTGGGCTCCTAATTTAATAGTTAACTAATTAGATAGAAAGTGGTTGCTGAAGGATTGTATTGGATCCTAAGATCGATATGCAGTGCTGTCAAATCCAAGGCTCCTCGTTGATTAAATTCACAAGCAAAAAACTACTCTGGGGATATTGGATGAGTAGGTGATAGATAGGGATTTTATGTACACTTGCATCCATTGATTATTGGGGTTTGTTGGCATTACTATATGGGGAGTTTACTACTATTGTTAACCTGATTTATCTAAAGACATATAGCAACATAACTGTTTCTATCATTTATAATGACAAAACAGACATATTTACTCTTGGTGCAATGCATATTAGCTCTTTGAATATAAATTTTTTGACTGAAAGATAAAAAGTAAATAGTACATAAAAACTAACAATGTGTAAGCTTTCTAAAAATTGAGATTTTCAATTTTTATCAAGTTCCGGGTTATACACCATTAATCATCACATGATCACCATCTCTTATACTAGCACATAATTGTTTATAAATAAGGCAAAACTCTCCATACAGTTAATGCCACCCTGTGCTAACCAGAGTAAGCTGGGATATTGGATGAGTAGGCATTAGATAGGGATTTTATGCACAAGCCTTCTGGCATCCATTGATTACTCTGGTTGGCACAGAGTGGCACTACTGTATGGAGAGTTTGCCTTGTTTTTCTGGGTTATGTTATTCAAAGAAACATGATTGACACATTAATGGCTGTAAAATCATATTGGAAAATTTATAAAATCTCATAATTTCTCTCCCTTCTATTCAGTTATCATGACTATATGCATCATCTAACATTGTGTAAATCGTTTACGCTAACATAATAATTATATTAAGTTTACCAATATTTAAACATAAATTTGTTTTTGTTAATATATTTTCTCTAAATAAATAATAGATTCATTGATAATTACTACATATCGCTCTTTAAGTTATTTTATATATCTGATGGCATAATTGATTAAGTATGTAAGATCGAAGTTAGGCAATGCGCCATGGAAAATCTCTACATTTTTTTTTTGTTATTATTAAAGATTTTTTGAAAACTTATTTTTATTTTATTTCTTATTTCAAGAAATAATAAATATTTCCTTTCCAACGAACTCAAAAAATATTCACTCCAATAATTTTATAATCTCTTTATAATTTTATAAAATTATGAAAATTAATATAATTTATTTTCAGATTGACTTAATTAAATTTTAAAACTAACTGAAACTCAATGATATGATAATCTTCTTAGTTAAATATAAAAAAAAGTAACTAATAATAAAATTAACTCTCTAACTATTACAATTAAATTTTTTTAAAAAAAAAAAAATACTTTTTTGATAGGCTAGATTTAATTAGCGTGTGTGGCTGTTCATATGTGTGCGTGCAAATGCACACTAGCATTTACAAAATTTCAACTTTAACGTGATTCTTCCCGAAAGACAATGAAATTTATAGCCAGTTAACTACAATTAAAAAGAAAAGGGTTAGAATTTAAAATAATGAGAAAAGCAATGACAAACATACAATAATCATTAATAATCAGTAACGAAGAACTCATAATTATAAATATTTACTGCACATAGAAAAAGCTGCAATATGACTTTACTTGCTTTGACCTTCAAAGAAATTCTGAATCTCTCTATAAAATACCATCATTCATGCTTCTAATCATACCAACATCTATCCTTTGTAAATCTCATGATTATCACTGGATTAAGCAAGTGAGCACATCTCAAGTTTGTTCATCAGATGACCAATCTAATTATGCAAATCAAAACAGAAACAACACGTGTTGGATTATTCAGAATATGTAACCCATTTCAAGCTGCGTGTAAATGTGTTTTTTTTTTTACTAAAAAATGATATAAATTATTCATTGTTACAGTAAATTTCAGAACCAAAAACATCAGAAACAAATAAATCTCAGTAATACTCCATATGATCATGTGTAGTATAAACTGGTAGAAACCATTTATAAAATTTTGATTCTAAGATAAATCCAACTGGGCACTTTGAGATTATCACTTTAGTGATTGCATTCTTGACCTTCATGAGAACTCCTATCATTTGTGATCTAAAGATAAGATTTAAATGCAAGTATATTATTTATACTCAACTTAATGCAATTAACAAGGGATTTGAACTTAGACTTTCAAGTTCCCTATAGCTATTCATTCCATCTTGCACAATCGATACAAATAAGTGAAGATCTCTTTTTGATAAATAGCATGAAATAGGGATTACTAAAACAGGGGCTGCTGAATGTGCAACAGTTTTTCACTGCTGTACCAAACTTTGATGTTGGATATTCAATTTGATAGTATTAGGAAAATTTCAATTCATTGCTGAATTTTTAATTAACATATTTTTCATGTCATCAGTCAAGACTTTTTTATTCTCATTGACATTAATTTAACAAATTTGGACTTCTATTTTTTCATAGCATGATAAGTTTTATTGGTTTTTGCATCTCAATAATTTTGCTTAAAAATCACACTGATACATTAAAATTTCATCTGTCATTATATGACATGGTCAGTCAGTTTCAGTACCTTAAACTTGAAACAAGAAGCATTCATAGCCATCAAATCAAATATTTTAGTGAGTCATCATCATCATCACCATTATCAGTCCATTGCAGGATGAAGGTCTCTCCAAGTTTAATCCATCTTCTCCAATCTTTAGCTTCTCTTCTCCACATCACCCCTGCACACTTTCTTATTTCATCCATCCATCTCACATGTGGTCTCTTTCTGGGTCTTTTACAATATCTTGGAATCCAGTTTAAGATTTCAATTGTCCATCTATTATCATCTTTTCTAGCAATATGTCCAGCCCAACTCCACTTCAATCTTTTAATTTTTTCAATGAGGTCAGTAACACTGGTTTGTTCTCTTACCCATACATTGCATTTTTGATCTCTTCTTGTTACTCCCAACATGCAACTCTCCATACTTCTTTGAGTGGTCTGGAGTCTCTGTATTGCTTTTCTGTTAAGTGTCCAAGTCTCAGATCCATAAGTAAGAACTGGTAAAACACATTTGTTAAAAACCTTCCTTTTCAAACACATAGGCATATTTCCTTTTAGTATCAAGTTATTTCTATCAAAAGCACTCCAACCAAGTTTAATTCTATAACTAATTTCATCCATTATGTTTCCATATGTATTAATAATCTGACCAAGATATCATTAGATATTTGCTCATTTAAATATATTCATGTGTGTAATCAATTACTTATGCTCATGTAAAATTTTAGAATAAAATAAAACAAAATATAATTTTAAAAAAATCATAATTCAAAACTTTTCCAGCTTCTCTATAACTAAGATGATCAAAATGGTTTGATAATAGATAAGAGATTAACTAAGCCACTTTCCAGCACTAATCCCCTTGTATTCCTCCATTCAACTTCTATCTACCTTCACAATCAATGAATCTCTATAGGACAAACAAGATGCTCTCATCTGTTTCTGGCTGATAGCCAAATCTAGCAAGAGTACTGACACATAATAGCTAATAATGAGAAACTGATCTGAATAAATATTTAATATTATTTATGGTTGCATAAATGGCTTATAAGTAGAAAGCAGGTCATGAATTATAATTACCAGGTGAAATATTCCTATAAAAATGAATTTTAAACTATATTCCAAATTGTTACGAACAGAGAGAGTGAAAGATAAATTATGTTAGCATTTGTTAGTCTATAATATCTAACTATGAATTTAGAATCAGCAATATAATAAATAAAATATGCCAAACTTTTTTATTTGGTTAAAATCAAAAATTAATTACATTTAGAATTCCACTACCTCTTGATCTGAGAAAATTTTTGTTAAAAAAAAACCCATAAAAGTATTCAAGCTAAGATTAAACTAAATAATTATTTTCATAGTTAGTGTTACTTTTGTGTTGGATATTTGAAAAATATGTGTTAAACAAGCTTTTTTTTTTTTTATAACAATCTTTAAAATATTTTATAGATGGCTAAATAAATTAACAAGATAGAAAATAAACATACTGCTTTTATGATAAATAAATAGATAGATAGATAAATAAATAAATAGACAAATAAATTGGTAGGTAGTGATAGATAAATATATTATATCAATAGATATTTAGGCAGGTATGTATAGAATAGATAGATAGAAAGATAACTGAGTAGGCAGGTTGACAGTCAGGCAAAAAGAAGATAGATAGATAGATAGATAGATAGATAGATAGATAGATAGATAGATAGATAGATAGATAGATAGATAGATAGATAGATAGATAGATAGATAGATAGATAGATAGATAGATAGATAGATAGATAGATAGATAGATAGATAGATAGATAGATAGATAGATAGAAGGATTAGTCAGGAAAAAAGATGGGTAGATAGTGGATATATTTGTATAGTTAAATAGATAGATGGATAGAGACAGTCAGGCAAAATATGGTTAGGTAGATAAATATATGGACGAATAAATTGTTAATTAGGTAGATGGATGAATACATTAAGCACATATTATCATAATGAGAAATATAATGTTTACATTATTCTTAATCACTTAGAGTAATTTTGATTAATTCACCCAAGACACGATTTAATAGAAAAATTACAAAAATTTATTTCAAAATAAAAAAGTTTTCTAAATAATTGATGGTTGTTAGAAAAAGATAAATAAAAAAACTTCTAGAACTTGTAAATTTATACACCAGGAGTATTTTTGAAAGTCATGTGAGTAAAAAGATGTCTGTGTGTTTTTTTCTTTTGAATATTTTTGAAACTTCACAAAATTTCAGGATAGCATGCAGTATTCAAAAGTTAGAAGAATAAAATAAATGTGATCATAGAGTAAATGAAGCGTTTTTGATAAAATTCTTGCAAAGATTTTAAAGTAAATATATTTTATTCTCAGAAGGCTTAAAACAACACAGAAAGAGTGCTTATAATTGAGAAATTTTGGATTAATTTTTAACAGAGTTCGATTTCCTTGTTATATATGGAATTAGAGTTTCTTCAAATTCCTGAAATGAAGAGTTTTAATGAACTAAATATCAAAGAAATAACATGCTTCAGGTTGTGGAGTTGATCCTTTCCTTTCAGTATGTAGAATAATAAATCATTGTGAATTTATTAGCTTTCTCTAAGGTAATCAACACTTTGATCAACAATAGGGCAGCCTTCATTATATATGGTTATACTGATATTAATATTGACATATATATATATCTAGTATATCCATATATTAAAAAGGTTCCATTGTTCTTGGTTAAGGTGTTAATGCAAAACTAGAGACAAAAACTATTAAGGAATACAGTATTCACATTTGATATTCCTGACATTCAGAACATTCCAATGAATTTAAATTAGAACTTGTAAACATTTTAAAATGCTAACAGAGTTTGAAGATGGTTCAGATCAATAAGAATATAATGATATATTATTAAAAATTGCAACAAGGATAGTTGGTACAAAAAAGTAGCAGTTGGCCAATAAATTTTCTACCAAGGTATGGCAATTTTTGGGTAAAAAAGGGAATATGAAGATATATAAAAATGATCCATTAAAAAGAATTGAATATCTAGAGTTTTATAAAATAGTATGAAAAAGAGTTAATAATGATATAAGAAAATATAAAAGTGTAAAACAATATCTTGGTATATGGTAGGAAACATATTTATGCAATAAGAAAAAATTTGGAACTATAACAAAAAAGAGAAATGATATCATGAAATGTTTGGAAGAGTTTTATAAAGATTTACATAGTGATAAAAAACAAGAAAAAAGAGCAAAAAAAAGTATTCCATACAATTACTACATATTCTGAAATGACCAGCTTTTTAAATAAGGAAGTGACACATTCAATTAAATCTATGAAGAAGGAAATAACTTTAGATAGTGATGGTATTATTATCAATATCTTAAAAGGAACAGACAAAGAAATAGAAAAATTATTGGCAAAGTTATATACCAAATGTCTAGATGTTAAAGATGTACCAGCTGATTGGAAGAATGCAGTGCTAATATTAACATTTAAAAAGTAATAAAGAAGATATTAGAAATTACAGACCTATCAATTTTTTATCAGTTCTATACAAAAATGTTATCAAAATAATTACAACTGGTCTACAAAGTTATTTTAGTATAGTGGATTACATCTAATTAATGAAAGAAGTTATAGAAGGGACCAATAAATATTAGATGGCCATTAGATTTTGAATTTGTAAATAATAAAAAGGCATTTGATTCAATAAGTATTTTTTTATATGTCAAAGCATTGACTGGGAAGTGAACCCAGGCCAGCTGCTTGGATGGCAGCTACGCTAACCACTAGGCCACCAATGCTTAACTAGAATAAGCATTTTTTAGTGATTAAAACAGTAGATTATCAAGATATAGACTCAGAATTAGATCATGTAGTGATACTAAAAATATTAACATTTGGAAGGGTGTATGATAGGGTCATTTCTTATCTTCAAAACTTTTTACAGCAGTTTTACAAGAAGTATTTTGTGGATTAAAATGGGAATCTAAAGGAGTAAAATAAATCAAGATTATTTAAATCATTTAGATTTTTCAAATAATGCAATTGTTTTTGCAAATACCATAATGTTGCAGAATCTCAGGAGATGTTGCAAACATTATCAGATGAAAAAAAGGAATTGACTAAAGATGGTAGTTATAAAGACTAAAATAATGTTCAATGTATTTTTTCAAAAGAATCGATAATGATGAATTAGAAGAAGTTAACACACAAAAATATTTTGGCCAAATTATTAATACAGATAAAAATATAATGGATAAACTTAGAATTAAACTTGAATAGAGTAGTTTGGGTAGAAATCAATTAATATTAAAATAAAATATACCATTGTATTTGAGAAGAATGATAAACAAGTTTTACCAATTCTTACATATAGATGTGGGACTTGGACACTTAACAGAAGAGCAATACAGAACTTTCAGATCAGATAATAAAATAATAAGAAGGGAGAATGAAATATATTGGCAGGATAATAAAACAGATACTAATGAAATCATTGAAAGAATTAAGAAACTGAAGTGGAGCTGAGCTGAACTTATTACTAGAAAAGATGATAACATATGGACAGTTGAAATCTTAAACTGGTTTCCAAAGATTGCAAAAAACTTAAATAGAGACCACATGTGAAATGAATGAATGAAATAAGGAAGTGTGGTGAAGTAATGTGGAGAAGAGAAGCTAGAGTTTGGAAAAACTGGATCAAACATGGAAAATCTATTCTATAATAGATCGATAACATTTAAAATGATACTGGTTATGATAATGTAAATACATGTTTAAGATATTATGATTTTGTAAAATTAGTTATATAACTTACGTCATGTCATAAAAAAAAATTTAAAAAGAGTAGTGATATTCTTTATATGATTTGTCAAAATGTATATATATATAAAATTAACAGCCAAGCTTAATTAAATCATATGAAATTAAAAAGAAAATCTCATAGAGAAAGTAAATAACAAAATATCTAATCATAATTCCAGCTCTCACTTTTAAGAAACAAGACAGTTTCAGCCAAAATTGATCATATGTGTGATTGGAAATTAAACAGGAACATACAGATGCATTAAATTACTTCTAGAAGAGAAGATAGAAATTTATATGTTCAATTAATGACAAACACAAGTTTAGTATAAGGATCAATTAGATGAGAAAATAATATTTTTGAGTAATGAATGGGTTGAAGTTTTCTAAAATATAATAATAATAATGATGATCGTGATAATGATGATAATAATAATTCAATTTTGTTTAAAGTGGAAAACAACATGGTCAATTACAGAATGCACATTAAAATATTAATGATAGGAAAAAATCTTATCATTGAACAAAAAAGAAAAAAATAGAAGAGAAATACATAACAGATTATTTGGGCAATGAGATCATAAATTATATTTTAGTTTTAGGGATTTGCAGAATTAATAAAAATCAAGATGAATGATATTATTATTCATAAAGTCATTATTATATGTGCTGATAATACAAAATATAAGCAAGACCCTAAGACTATCTGAACGACAAGTAATTGGATTTTGAGGTCTATGTGATCTAAAACAATTATGGAAAGGGATTGAAGATATATTTGAAAGCAAATCTGAGATAAAATTGGAAATGATCTTATATAAATTTGTAATGTAAAACTGTCAATAAAATTATTATAGTTAGAATATTTGGCAAATATGGATTGGATTTATTGAATATCTCTTTTAATGTGAGGATTCTAGATAACTGGGTCAAATTCTAAGATTTGGGAAGATTAATGAGAGGAAAAGTTTATATTTAGTTGATTGATGAAATATTTTACTTAGTCTATGTATGGTTTCCATTATTTTAAATACCCTATTCATGATGATATTAACATAAAAGTGGATGCAGACATTACTGGAATAAATAATTCCAAGATTTTTCTGATTATTTATAGAAATGTTTTTAAACCCATGAATAGAATAGGGAAACTGTAAAATTTCAATTTTTTTTTTGAATAGAAGACATCAAAACATTTGTCTTTATTAATCATAATTTTGTTGTTAATATATCATGCAGTAACTATATCATTTTGCAGTAAAATGCATTAAGAAAAATGAATTACTGCACCTAACAATTTGACAGCCATGAGCATAATAAAGAGGTGAGAATATTTTATAATACCCCTAAAATAATTATATATATTGAACAACAATGAAGCCAGAATGCTATTTTGGAGTACTCCAATTAAGCAAGAGTAGACATAGTGTAATTTGGTAAAACACATATTGATGACAAAATATAAGCAATGCAACCCCCCACATAGAAATATTATAAGACAATATACTTTGATAACAAGAGTCATAAATAGTTAATAAAACAGATCTAGGCAAAAATTTAAGTAAGTAATAAAATAATTAGCCTTATATAACATCAAACACAAATAAACACTGTGACTTGACCCAGGTATCCTAGAATCAATAAAAACTCCCAAATAACAATAATTGCCAAGAAAAACAATATTACCACAAGTGAAATGCTATTACAGTAAACTCTATATTGACTACAAATAGAAATATACAAAGAATGAGAAACAAATTTATATATAAAAAAAGAATAGCTGTTGTTTTATTACAATTGACTGTCAAACAATTTAACACAAGCACTTGCTCAAGAAGACTATATGAAACAGCACCAAAAGACAGAGCAATATCATCAGCAAAAACATAAATTACTGAATTCAAAGGCAATGCAAAATATTATTAATATAAATCTAACATAACATAGGATCAAGTACAGAACCCTGTGGAACTCCATGATTCATCATCAATTTAATATCACTAATAAGGCCATGAATTTTGTTTGCCTGTTTTTTGTCTTTTAAATAATTTTGTAACCAAAAAAAAAAAAAAAAATGGCCTCCAAAGCCATATGAATATAATCGCAGAAGAATTTTATGATAAACAGAGTCAAATGCTTTAGAAAGATCTAAATATATGGCTGCAGTCTTAAGACCATTATCTAACAAAGATGTCAAATTATACACATGATTATTAAGAGAATCTAAAGTATTTTTTTAGCAACAAAACCATAATGAGGCACCAAAATCACTCTATGTTTACTGAAAGATATTTTATCCTTGACTACCATCTTAAACAGCTTAGAAATAATTGAAATGAATGAAATAGCTCTGTAGTTACTGATAATTAATGAATCATCCTTTTTATAGATTGGCATTATAATACCAACCTTCAAATACTCAGGAAATAGATCAATTAAACAAATAAATCAAAACTGGTATAAATATAAACTTAATGACTTTTGAAATTTTTTAAGTTAAATTATTCAAACCAGAAGATCTAACATTTTTTTACACAATCAATTAAGATAATCGAGTATCAGAAACTTCAGAACAGAAAAAAGAACTGGCAACAGAATCAAAAGCAAATCATTAATACAAGCTTCCTCTTGTGGCTTATGTAAAAATAAACTATTAAAAAGATCAGCCATATATTTTTCATTACCTTTACTTTTAATAAGTGACCATTATTTTGAACAAAATCAATTAGATTAGAGGATTTTTTAATTAAGGAATTAATTCTTTTCCACTACAAAGAAGTATTTTTCTCATGTGTCATAGCATCGGCCGGGAAGTGAACCCACTAACCCAGGACAATTGCTTGTAAGGCAGCTGTGCTGACCTCTCGACCACCAATACTTGACTACAAAGAATTCCAGAGGAATTCCTTAAAAATACTGCAAATTCACCCTTTTAATATCAGATTTAATTTCCTTATTAATCTTTTTCACATCATCACCACCCCAATGCTTAACATTGTTTCTCAAATAATTTTTTTAAATTAATTGATCAGTTATTCATAATGAATGCTTTCTATTCTTACTAACCAATTTGATATGATTGGGGTAGCTTTAGCAATTAATGAACAAATATTCTGAAATTGTGCAAAAGCTAAATCTACATTAGAGAGTACAAAAACACTATCCCAACTCTTATTAGATAATAAATTAGGTAATTTAGAATGTAACAGTTTATTAACATACAAATGAGTGCCTGATTTATTATAAGGAAAAAACAATTTCAAAAGAATTACACAATGGTCTGCATTGTAATGGCTACATAAGATACACTTGATTCCTAATTAAAAATATTTACTAGGTCTCACAAATATGTGATCAATCAAAGATTTGCACGTCTGTGTTACACATGTAGGCAAAAAATTTACCTGACTAAAACCATAACTACATAACAAATTCAAATATCTACCAGAATCATTTTTCTCTTTAATTAGAAAATCAATATTTAAATCACCAATAAATATTGCAGAAGATGAATCCATCTTAAATAGAAAAGATTCAAATTCATTTATAAAAGATATAACAGAGCCAGTACATGCCCCATACAAAGCAATTAAAGACAAATTTCCATGAGGAAAATTAAATGCAGATTCAGCAGTATCAAATACTAGAATATAATACTTATAATTCAAGCCAATTTTTACAAAAATCATTACACCTCCAGACCCGAGTAAGTTCATGATGCCAGAATACGAATAT
Organism: Epiperipatus broadwayi; assembly: GCA_028023455.1. Taxonomy (NCBI): domain Eukaryota; kingdom Metazoa; phylum Onychophora; class Udeonychophora; order Euonychophora; family Peripatidae; genus Epiperipatus; species Epiperipatus broadwayi. Next base: position 1,895,453 of record JAQFVV010012449.1, read on the forward strand.
AACCTATCCAGTTTATATAAATTCTGTTTCTCACTGAGATCCATGATTCAGTCAAAATAATAATGTCATAAAAACAAAATGGAAAATGACTTAAATAAATAATTAAATCACCAAAATGTGAAAGTAAACTGCAAATATTTAGATGAAAAATATTAAAATCATTTCTACAATTAGAAAGTATAATAATAATAATAATAATAATAATAATAATAATAATAATAATAATAATAATAATAATAATAATAATAATAATAATAATAATAATAATAATAATAATAATAATAATAATAATAATAATAATAATAATAATAATAATAATAATAATAATAATAATAATAATAATAATAATAATAATAATAATAATAATAATAATAATAATAGAAGGTCTTGTATTCAGCAGTAATTAAACTTTAAGTGGAGTAGAACTTAGAACTGTTGCAGAATAGATTGTAACCAATTTCTATATCTAACAATATTCATAATTGTGCATTTTATTATATGAACCAGTACTAAAATGCAATACCATTTCAAATAAACTGAAGCTGTTTGGATTTTTTTGTTGTTGTTATTTAAATTGTGTTAGAGTATACTCAATTCAATAATTTTTTTTATATATAGAAAAACAAGGCCTCATAATATAATGATTAATATGAGTGTCTGTCATGCTCTTAATCTGGTATTTGAATCCAGCTAAAATAGAAATTTTTTAGGTAGCTAAGGATACCCGTATATAGCTAGCCCATAATTAATTCAGCTAACCATTAAATTATTGACTGAGAATAATTAAAGGGTAAAACAAATAGGAAAATCACAATAATCTTCATTGGTTTGATATATATAATCAAATGATTTATTGCTTGAGAGTTCATAAGAACTTCAAGAACTCGGAAGTGATGAATAGAGCTATAATCCATGAACTTTGAACTCCAGAGTCCACTTCTATTATTACTGCATTAAATTATGCAGAACTTTTTAGCTTGATGATTAATTTATTCTCCTCTCCTGCTCTTTGGAAGAATGCGGAAAGGTCTCTCTCTCTCTCTCTCTCTTCGCTATTCGGACTGTTTTGTCTTTATCTTCCAAAGTACAGACATGTTTAAAAAACAATTATTTAAAACTGAATTGAAATTAAAACGATAAATATAAAGTGGCCTATTTTATTGGCAAAAACAAATTATAAAGCTACCTTAAATATTACAGCCAATTAAAAACTACTAAATGATTTATTGCTATGGGTTCGTGAGAAGTTCGGGCACCGGAAATGAAGAAACTGGGTTACGAAACATGGATCTTGAGCACTAAAGTCTACCCTTTTATCATAACATTAAACCACACAAGTCGTTAAAACCAATTATAATAAATGATAATTTATATATATAAGTAAATGAATATTTATTATGTTCAGATCATTAAAATAACATTTGTGTCATAAATTTTTGATTTTTCCAAGTCTCCAGGCAGACTGGTTCGCTTGGATTTAGAATCGATAAAGTAGGTGAATCATGTCTGTAAATTTTAATTGCAAGGTGAAAGGCAACTTTTTCCTAATGGAATTTTGTAGTGACAAATAATCTAATAATTGAACATTATAATTTCCGGTACAAGTCGTTGATTAAAATTTTGTCTCTAAATATACGTATGTTAATTTATCGTTTATATATCAGAAGCAAACGAAAAATGTAATTTATATATTTAATGGAAAAAATAAAACAATAATTAACAGAAATAATCTGGGTTAACCAATCAATATTATAGTAATTTATTTATATCAAAATCTGTAAAATTATTAAATAATAAACTTGCTAAAAAAAATTAATATTTTTTATTCAAAAATCGATTAAGTAATATGGTAAGCAAATAATGATATCTGATCACCATCGTCAGTTTGTCACGTCTTATAATTTTTTTTGTCGTATGTCATAGCATCGGCCGGGACGCGAACCCACAACCGTCTGCAACCAACTACTCGCTTGCAAGGCGCTGCGATGACTTCTCGGCAAACAACGCTTGACCCTTATAAATTTTTTACCCGTAAATAATGACCTTTATTAAACTCTAGTGATGAATCAAATAGTAATTTTTCAAAACGCTTTATATCAGCGCTTCTTAAACTTTTTTTTATTCATGACCCCTTTTTATCATCGAGATTTTTTGGTGAGCTCAGATATTAAATATAAAATAGATATAGAAATAAATATTCCCATAAATAATTTATTTCTTTGGTAAACAATATACATATTTTTACTTATTTATTTTCATTCAGACATTGTAACCTTAAACCCTTAAGCATCACATGATCACATTTCCTATACTAGCACATTAATTGTTGATAAACAGAGCAAAACTCTCCATACAGTATTGCCACCTGTGCTAAACAGAGTAATCAATGGATGCCAAAAAGCTTGTGCATAAAATCCCTATCTAATGCCTACTCATCCAATATCCCCAGACTAGTTTCTGGCTTGTGTGTTTTCAATTTCATTCTCATAGCTTTGTAGTTAAGTAGAAATAAAAGGTGGTTGCTAGAGGGTTGCATTAAATCCTAAGATCTAGATGCAGTGCTCTCAGATCCAAAGCTCCTCACTGACGAAGGCCACAAGCCAGAAACTAATCTGGGGATATTGGATGAGTAGGCATTAGATAGGGATTTTATGCACAATCCTTCTGACATCCATTGATTACTCTGTTTAGCACAGGTGGCAATACTGCATGGAGAGTTTTGCTCTGTTTATCAACATTGTAATCTTCTAAACATTTTTAATTTGCTTTTTAATTTCTGTTATTGAAAATAAGTCTATTCAATTTTCCAATGAATTATAATTTTAAAATGTGGAGTCTTTTGGGCAGTACAAAATGCTTAATTTCCAAATTTTAAATCAGGTAGGCAGTACAAAATGCTTAATTTCCAAATTTTAAATCAGGTACCATCAGCTCTTTTCAAATTTTTCTTCTTATAATAAAAGTATTATTTAAGAAGCATGTTATATTTTTAATATTTTATTTTTTTCTTTTTTTTTCAAATGTGTTATAACATCAGCCGGGAAGTGAACCCGCTAACCCGGGACAACTGCTTGTAAAGCAGCTGACGCTGACCTCTCGACCACCAATGCTTGGCTATTTTTGCTTTTCTTCTCAGCTCTAGCTTTCAACTGTCTTTTTAATTTATTTTGCCATTTAATATAATATTTAAATTATCTATATTCCCCCATGTCATCAAGACAAATATTCTCAATTTTCCATTCTTCTGTTTTATCCTTTCCATTAAATAATAGTATTTTAATTTTCTCCTATCTTTCCACAAATCACAATTGCAAGTTTGTTTTTTTTTCATATGTCATAGCATCGGCTGGGATGCGAACCCACACCTGTCTGCAACCAATTACTTGCTTGCAAGGCCGGTGCGATGACCTCTCAGCTAACAACTGCAAGTTATTGTAGTACTATTTGTAAAAAAAAAAAAAAAAACAGCTCATACTATCTGTTGAAAACAAGTTGCCATATTCTCAATATTTTTATTCTAACTACAATTTTCTTAGAAACAAAGTAAATAATAAAAGATGTCTCTAACTTTAGGTCAACATGGGTGTGATGAGAATCTCGGCCTCAGGGTGGTCTTTGAGCGTTCCATCATCAGATTTTCAATTGGATGGACAGTTGAAGAGTTGGAGTGTGGAATGGATTGAAGCCTGTCCATTAAAGTATGAAGATTGGCTATCTTAATATATACCTGAGCACTTATTGCGTATATGTGTAAAGATGATAATCTGGACCAACTGATGATTTCTGGTTTAGCATGAAATACGTATATTGGTGATTATTTGTCTTTTCGACATATATGTGTTCAAGTGTATCAGTCTTATGAGATTGAATGGAGAGTTGTGGGTTGTGTAAAAGTCTGTGTTCATATACCCTATATATTTCACTGATATTATACATCTCAACTGGTATTTGCTGAAATTATTTATATAAAAACTCTTAATAAAAACTCCTAATTATTCGAAACAAATACAAGTTTATTTTAAAGATTTCTACACACTCTAATGTTATCTAACTAATAATACAATAAATAATTACTTTCTATATTTCAATCAATTGAATAATAATGACCCAATTATTTCTTATATAACTTCCTGAATGAAAGCATTTCTAAATCTTTTCTAAAATTTTATTTTTTGCCATTGAAATTCTAATCCTATCTTTTATGTATATGCATAATAAAATATTGCTTTTGGTATGTAGTTTCATTAGATAATACTGATATTCATTTTAATATGCTAGAATCACTTCTGTAAGCACTAGTAATCCATACCATCTATTTCCTATTGGTTATTCACTATTTAAAAAAGTTAGTTATAGTGTGGAAACAGAAACACCATAACTAACTAATGATCAAACCATCATTATCAACCATTATTGATTGACTTCAGGATGGTCTTTTCAAATTTAATCTAGTTTATCTGCTTTCTAGTCTTTTTTCTTCACATATACCAGCAAAATTCTTTATTACATCCATCCAGCTACATATGGACTCTTTGTAGATCAAGGATCGCGGTCAGATAGCTCAGGAGCCGCATGCGACTCTTTAGTGGAAATAATGCGTCTCTCTTATCTGGATGATATATATAAATTTTATTAAAAATTTAATATATTATAAAATATTTTATTTATGAACTAATGTATAATTTTGTAACTAATTGTATTAATTTTATTGTAGTTTAATTAATACAAACGTGTATAAATTATTGTGACGATTACTGGTACTTTAAATTTAAAATAGCCTACCGTGCATTATATTTTCTTTAGTGAATTGTGTAAAAAGTAAACATAGGAGCAGAATGATTGATTCCAAGTCTGAAGGCTCTATTATTATTAAAATGCACGAAATATACTCCACATTTGAACAAGTTGGCTGAAAACATAATAGTTCAAAAGTCATATTAATAAATTTTAATATTAGCATTGTATCTTTATATAAATGATTTTTTTCGATGACAACTTGTATAATGCAAATTTATTGTATTTAGTAGAAATTTAGAACAAAAAAAGTTCTAATTTAAAGTAAAATTTACAGGAAAAAAATTTTTTTTTCTTTCACCATAAAAACATATGCAAGCTTAAGAGACAGGTTTGTCACATGACTAAGAAGCGCCTTTGTATAAGGTGAATTTGACCATCCCCCTATCCCTATTCTATGAAATAAAATTTATAAATTAAGACATTTTTTCCAGCGCTTTCATAAGAAAAACTGAAAATATAGCTTTAGTCATTAATATACCATACATGTTTTATTCATTTATTCTATAAAATAAACAAGAATAATAAAACACATGTTAAAATAAAACATATTAATGTTTAAAAAAATAATTTTTAAACAATAATTAAATAATACTTTAAAACAAAAATATTTATTTAATTAACCTATTCATTCAGTGTACTGAATGTTTTTATATAAGTAACTAGAGGGATTTGAACTTAGGATTTTTCATCTTTATTCATCCTCCACTCCATCTCAAACAACCGACACACATGATGTATGTAGTCAGATATGTTGGTTGTTTGACATGAAGCAAATAGTGAATATAGACTGAACAATCATAAGTTTAAACCCTATAGTTATTTAAATATTTATTTAGTAAATTTTAAATTTTAAGGTTTTGTTTTTTCAAAAGTTTTCATATTATTTTTGGGCAATCCTGCAAAAATGCTAGTATGGTAAGCAATATCTGCAAATAACTCGATTTTGCACTGTTCCCTTCCCTTTCTTGTGCCAGCTCTGAAATTATATAAGTAACTAAATAATATATGTTACTTGCCAAATGGTATATACACCCAAAATATGATTCTTTGGAATACTTTACATTTGAGCTCCATCCTAATTGATTGCTTGTCATTAATTCATTAAAAGTTAATCTGTTTGTTTGAAAACCCATTGAAAATCTCTTGTGCATAAACTTATTCACATTTTTTATTATTAAAACTATATTTCTTCAATGTTAAAATATTTACACTACTATTTATTTTTTTATGTGGTGTTGTCCACTATTAATAACTATAATTTATTATATATTGTACTTGTCCAGGTTAATGCTGTATGTCACAATAAATAAATAAAAAAGGAAGTTTGTTGGTCTTGTTTAATTTCATTTCACTTGATCTATGGATAATGGAGGTCTTGAAATATAAATGTTAACTAGATAACCATGCCAACCTATTATTTTAAAATAATATTATTTACTATTAATATTAGCATCAAATCATAAATTGGTTGTGATCAATTTTAAGGAAAATATAAGTAAGTGAATAAATAAATAAATAAATACAGAAAAATAATTCAATGAATCATAAATGAACCACTTAATTAAAATCATTATTATTAATTATTACATGTTCATTTTATTATTACATTTGCCAACAACTTACTTATTACATAATTAAGTGTTTTATGTTTCATATATATTTGTTTATTAATTAGTTTATTGGAATATATTATTAAAAATATATGTAAAAAAAGTATATTCACTAAAAAATGTTGAAAATGTAATACAAATTCTTAATTTTTGGTTAAAAATGAAAATTAATATTGAAATATGTAAAATGAAATTTTTTTTTTTACTGTATCCAATATTTACAATCTTTATTGCATTTATTAATTGGAGGCAAATTTTATTAAACAATTTTCTTATATAAATGAGCGATCATTGAGGTATATTAAATATCTGTCTTAAAAACATTTACATCAGTGAAGGTAAGCTATAAATAGAACTGAAACCCTGTAACTCGAGTTTTTATAATTTTATCATTGCTTAAAATGGATGCTTTTAAATTTGTCTGTAAAAATTAATCAATTTTATTTTTTAAAGTGATTAATTTCTAAAACCATGGGAGGATAAAATCTGTCTCATCAACTGGGGCAGTTCATTGATGAAATTCCAGGGGAAATAGCAAAATGTAATAAAAAACCTTATCAAAATGTGTTATAATGCAAGTAAGCTATAAAAATATTCCGTTGTCAAAATCTCGGATTTCATCTTTTCATCTATGTATTTATGATGAATACAAACCCCATGATGTGTACATGGATATTATATTTTGATCAATGAATTTCACAAGATCGATTAATCCAACTTCTATGCAGTATTAAGCAATTGAAATTTCACTTTCTTAACTTGGAAAAAATGCTACCATTTATTACTCATTTAAATGTAACTAATTCTCTTTATATATTATTAGCAATGAAAAAAAGAAATAGTGATGTGCAGTTTTGCATCACCCAAATATCTGTTTTTTTTTTTTAAAAAAGGTTGAATATATTTATATGCTTGAAAGAAAAATTCCAGCATTTTTTTTTTTAAAAAAAGTAATTGAATTAAAATCCTCGATGGTTATTATTCATACATGTCTTCTCTACTTTAAGAAGTGTTTCTATGCATTGGAATCAGAAAACAAAGAAACAGGATTAAGATGGACCAGTGGGTAAAAAGGGAGAGACTTTTACTTATATGCTATAATATTTATATATATTTTTCATATTTTTATTTTAAAATATAGGATCAAATAGTATATATAGGTTATTAAATCACATGATAAAAAGTCAGAGAGATTCATTTTTGTTAATATTATTTAAACTCTTATCTGATGATATAGGTTAATTTATGACCCAATGTTTTCAAATATTTATTTATTTTTGTTATTTAAGATTTAACTTGGGAATATTCATATAGAGGAGGGCTTAAATACAATAGATTTGATGTTGGTTTAATTATTTAGAAATTACATTAGTGAATAAATAAAAACCTATTTTTATTTGATCACATTTTTTTCATTGTATATCCTATTTAAAGTTTAGATATTTGGAATCTCTCCTTCAATTTATATATAGTATTATTGTCATACATCACATTTTTTAGTTTCATACATATATTTATTTATTATTGATTTTTATAGAATGATAGATTTTCAAATTAATTACACATATATTCAAGAGAAATTGCATTTGTATTTTTTTTTCTTAACTGGTTACAATTTCAGTCATTTGCATACATTGTTTATTTTTTATTGTTAATTTTATTGCTATAAAGTTACTAATTCTTGTTATAAATCAATAAATTTAAAACTAATTAAAACCCAATAAATTTATTAAATTATTTTTTTAAGGGTACAAAGTAATTTTTGATGCTTAGATCTTAATCTAAAATTTAATCAATATTGGTGAGATATGATTATATATACACATATAGTTTTTTTTCTCTTTTTATATGATTGTTATTATTAAGTTTGATTAGATATAAATTTTATATTTGTCATTACATTGAAATATTAATTTGCTTATCAAAGTCAATATTACTAGTAGCAGTAAATTCATTAGTTAATGGCTAATTATTAAAGAGCTTATCTTGTCAGGTTACAAAGATTGTGATAGATTTTATTGTGTCATTAGCCAGAATGATTTGCCTTAATTACCTTTTAAACTTTTTTGAGGTGGATCATAAATTTTATTAACTATTATAACTTAATATCTATCTTTGGTTTGGTTAACTGCCAATAATCGTTTTCTATAGTTTAATTGTTATGAAATCCATTTTTATAATCGATTGATTGGGAATTTAAGTAGATGAATAATATCAGTTATTGTAATTTGGTAAATATCTAGTAAAAACCTATGGTATATATTTGATATAATGATGTGATTGGATATTATAAAATGCAAGATTATCTAATAGATTTATTGATAATGAGTTCTTAATACATAACTTATGCCTATTGGTAGAATGTAAAGTATGGATAAAATATTAATATTATTTTTAACATTTTATTAAATTACATATAAAACTGAGTAAGGGTTTATTTTATTTAAACATTATAAATATTGTGTAGTTTATAAAATGTTCTCAAAATATTATTATAATTATTTAGAAACCAATTAATTTAAATAGAATATCATTAAATGTTAACATAAATTTACATTACTATAAATAATATTTGATTAGTAAAAGTATATCAGAACTTAGTTATTTATTGATTTGAATTTGATTTCATTCAATTATAAATGAAATAGATATCTTAGGAATACATCATTGTTTAGGGTGATGACATATGATTTCACTGCTTATTGCAGTGTACTTTGGAATAGTGAATAGATTTTGTGATGTCTGAAGTGATGATCTTGTTTGTTTTCTTTTGTTTTAAATGCTATCTGAATAAATTAGGTTTTAATAGAGATTGTCATTAGTATTTTATTTTAGTGTAGTAGACGTAAGCTTGTGGTTAAGACCTGTAGAGGTCCCTACTATCGCATTTTTACATGCACATTCTTGAGGTTACAGCCTTAGTAAATATTACTTATGTAGTAGACATTCTAAATAATTATCTATTGGAAATCTTGTTATTGCATATGTAACTAATGACTCCTGGATAATTTTACATATGTTATAACAGGATAACTATTTATTGATGCATGTTTTGCTCTGTTATCAATAATATTTAAATCTTGAGAGCATTTCTTCAATATCTTTTATTTCCATATAGTGTCAGTAATAAGTGGTTGTCTAAAAATTGTTGGACAATTTCTTTTGTTTTATGACAAATGCATCTTCATCTACCAATTGTTTACCAATTCTAGCATTTTATGTGTCTCATGACATTTTAAAATATTTTTTTGGTCTGATAAAAAGCATTTTTATATCCATATAAAACATTTCTGCTCTTCATTGCAGCAAGAACTTAATAAGACATAAATCTGAATTATTTGTCTTTAATATCTTCTATTAAGCTAAATAACTAATTTTATTATTTTGTCTAATACATTGCTAATCTCAACAATGTTATTCTTCAACTTTTTATTTATAATGAATATCACTCTGCTTGTGCTTCCAATATATAGTAAAATACATATTCACTTTTTAAATCAATTGTATCTTCACCTTCTCTTTTAACTTCATAAAGTTGAAAAATATTCTATTTAATATTAGGCAGTCCTTCCAATGCATGCAATCTTCCTTCAATTCAAAGTGATCTACTGTTTATTAATTGATTGATGATAGTACAGTATATTATTCGGGACAAAAATAAATTTTATATACAATAGGCATAATAGATAACAAGAAAAAACTTGGCAAACTGTAGCATTTTTTTCATTTGATTAATGATGTAACTATTTCTATATAGCTTAAAATATTCAATTTCTAGAATAAATGTGTTAAGGTAATCCATCATTAAGATATTACTTTTTGGTTATAACATTCTATTATCTAGATTTTTCAACTTGCTTTGGGGTAAAAAAACATATACATACATAAAGATAGAGTCAAAGTTTCTACTTAGTTGTACAGTTCTACTTTTTCTGTTGAATTGACTATAACTAAATAGTCACTATCAATCTTTAATTTTTAAATCTCTGTGACATTTAAAGATCTTTAAAGCATTTAATGACTAATGGTACTATTAAATCATACTTGAAACATTTCAAACATAAAATTGCAAATCAAAGTATTTAAAAAGGTCATTGACCTATTCCATTGATCTTTATATCAGTGAGAATTTATATACTAGACTGCATAATATATAAATTGTTAACAATAAATATTGCTGTGGTTTTGCAAGAGAGGTTTTTGATTATACATTATATCATAGTAAATTAACAATACAGAACTTAAGAATTGAATTTGAGCAAATATATTGAGTATAACGGGGGGGGGGGGGGGGGGGGGGGGGGGGGGGGGGGGGGGGGGGGGGGGGGGGGGGGGGGGGGGGGGGATATATACATACACAAAACCATTCATGAGTTTAAATAAAAGAATAACAATAATGACTGGATTCTGTTTATATCTCTTAGTGTGATAAAAATCAGTTACCTCAAAATAAATCATGAAAATCTATTTAAAACTACAGTAACTCAATGAATCAATGAATGATTACACAAGAAAAGGCAAAAAAATATGACAATTTAATATCAAAATTAAACTGCATCAGTGACTTGATTTAAAGAAGTATATACGCTTATTCTTCTCTTTTACTCTCTTTGCATATCTTCATATATTTATATATATATTTCTTATAATAACTTCTTTCATATACATTTCAATGCAAACAATTTTCTTAAAAAAACTTTTTTTATTTTTCTTACAATTTTGACTGTCCAGCAGTCTTCTTCTGCTTGATTTAATATAGATTGATCAAACAATATTTCATCTATAATACAGTACTTTATGAAAAATCTTATTTTATTCATATAATAAATAAATATATGTTGATTTGCAATTCCTGTGTGACTGTTAAAATCAAAGTATTTATGATTCTATGCTAAAATATCATTTTTAAAAAAGTATAAAAAAACATGGTAATAGTTTTAATGTTCATAAAAAGTTACATCAGTAGTTTGATATACAAACATATACTTCGAATATAATTCCCTTTTTATAAAAAAAACTGAATTATTTAAGAAGTCATGAGAGTTTATTTTTAAGTATTTTCAGCTATATACAAAATATAGAAACATAAAGTTTGCAATTCTATGCTATGTTATTATCTTCAAAATGTCAACAGAAAAATTTCCCATGAAGACATCAATATTATATTAATTTACAATTTCTGAAAGAAAACACAAGAAGACACAATTTTTATTATAAATATAAATGCAATTTTTTTTGTAGTCAAGTAATTACTTTTTTAAAGTGGTAAATTAAACAACAAATATTGGAATGCTAAATGTGGTCCACTCAGTGCATGCCAGAGTAATCAATGTATTCAGGAAGGTTTGTGCATAAAATCTCTATTTAGTGCCTACTCATCCAATATTCCCAGCCTAGTTTTTAGTTTGTGGCTTTCATCAATGAGGAGTGTTGGATCTGAAAGCACTGGATGATTAGGCACTAGATAGGGATTTTATGCACAAACCTAAATAGATTGTGTAAGCATAAAGAATAGTAATCATGTGATGTTTAGTAGTTTAAATATTGAAATGGTTTTAAAGCACTTTTACTAGTATTATCTTTTTCTTTAACATATTTTTTTAGCTAAACATTCTGTTAATGCAGTAAATGAACTAAAATGATTTCAATGGCAAAAATCTATTTAAATCACTTGATGTTAGATTTCAAGCTTGTAGTAATTTTAGGTCTAATTATTGCACTTATATAACAGCTGTAAACAGTCCTTCAAGGAAAGAGTTCAAATTTTTTCAAAAGGAAATGTTTCTATGCATGCTTAACTTTTTTTATTGTGATATTACCAAAAATATTTTTATTTGTATTTATTATTGTTTCTTTAATTAAATTATTAAAATTTTATTTTATTGAATGTGTAATGTCTATATACAGCTTTTGGCTGAGTATCTTTGATTTTTCAAAAAAAATTATCCTGATATAAATATTATGTGATGTTAGATAATGCCTATTTTCAATAAGTTCATTATTGATTTTTGTTTTTTTAATTGAAAATCTGATATTTAATGTCTAAAACATACAGATTTGATGGAGAATATGTTTTTTTAAATTACATAAATATATATTTTTAGATTGTAAGCTAATTTGAAATTCTCTGTGATGATAATATTATTGTTATTTTTTTCTTATTTGCAAAGTTGATATTTTATTTTTTAAGATTTTTTTAGTTTTTGATTTGTACTTTTAAAAAAAATTAACCAAACATAAATATTTGATTAAGAATAAGTTGTTTTTAAATTAAAAAATACAACTGAAAGGAAAAGTATGAAAAAAAATGAGCAAAAATAATCCATGAGGGTGTTCAAAATAAAATATTTAAGAGGGATACAATATCAAATTTCTATTATATAGACATTTAAAAAAAATTTATAGTCAAATAAATATAAGTAATGTATTTAAATGTATTTATTTTATTTTTATTGAATAATTTTTAAGAAATACTTATTAATAAATTACATTTAAATTTTGCTAATACATTATTTTTAAATATTCTATAATTTATCATTATAAATATACTTTAGTAACTTCATTCATTTTTATAAATGTCCTAAATCCATAATCAGATTTAAAACAAAGTAGAGTGTGATTTGTAATATCTTTTTCTATTGGTGCTTTTCTACATATAATGTATATAAATAATAATTATTTGAAAACCAGGCACTCTTCACAAACCTGAGAGCTTATAATAATTATTTTTAGTAATATGAACTGTTCTAAAACAGTAACAGTTTTGAACAGAATAATGTTTAATAATAAAAAATTTTAAAATATTATATTAAATAATATTTATTTTCAAAGCGCAAATGATTTGAAATTAACTTACGAGAGATGAGTCTCAGCGCTATGATTATTAAATCAGATCGTAAATACTGGGACAACGATTTTTCTTGTTAAATCGTTGTCCCAGTATTTACGATCTGATTGGCTATTAATAATCACAAGCGCTGAGAGACTTGCACTCTCTCGTAAGTTAATTTCAAATCATCTGCGCTTTGAAAATAAATATTATTTACATATATTTCTGCAATTTATAACATCGATAATCTACTGCATAGTGAATCTAAAGATTTCATGCTGTATGTTTGTAATTTGAAGTCAGTGAGTAGTGTGTGAAGGTATTTAATATTCACACTTTCAGATATAAGTACTTTGGACTGGCTTGGATATATAGACAGACAAGTAAAGTTAAGAGTGGTTACCACTCTTTTCTTGTTAAATCGTTGTCCCAGTATTTACGATCTGATTGGCTATTAATAATCACAAGCGCTGAGAGACTTGCACTCTCTCGTAAGTTAATATTATATTAAATATTTTTTATTGTTAAATTTCGTGAATAGCTCATTAAGATATAAAGTAGATTTTTCATATATATTGTGTGATATATGCAAGTTTATCATTCACAACAAATACTATTTTCTATGTTAATGATTGGAAGGAAATCCCAAATCCCACAATAGAGTACCACTTGTTTCTGCTTTTTAAATACCAAAAAGACCTCTTGAAAAATAAAAAAAAGTTACACTAATATACCATTTTACTATAAATTACATTAATTGTTAAAAAAGAGATCTGATTGGTCTTGATCATGGTTTGGATTTATTTGAGGGTCAGGCTCAACTTATAGGATTAAGATTAAAAGATTGGAATTTACTGCAGTATGATAGAAACTTATTATTATAGAGTGCTGAAAACTTTGAAATTATTCAAACAGAAGTCAATCTCCAATAATGTGTTATTTCTTAAATCTCTGTGCACTCTCCAACTGGTTAGAATTTAAAAAACTTAAGTGAATTACTTCAGTTTAGAGTGTACATTCTATATATACCAACTCTTACAGACCATGCTTAAATCAAGACTTGAGTCTATTGGGTGCAATCAAATATTCAATTGTACAAATCTATTTAACCCATTGCAGGAGAAAGACAGTGTCTCATTTTTTTGTCTAATCATAGATGGTTAAAAATGAGACACTGTCTTACTCCTACAATGGGTTAAATAGATTTGTATAATTGAATATTTGATTATAACATCAGGCACACGATAGACTCAAGTCCTGACTTAAGCATGGTCTGTAAGAGTTGGTGTATATTAGAATGTACACTCTAAACTTAAATGATTCACTTAAGTTTTTTAAACTCTTACTGGCGAGAGAGTGCATGGAGTAGTGCCACCTTGTGCTAACCAGAGTAATCAATGGATGCCAGAAGGCTTGTGCATAAAATCCCTATCTAGTGCCTACTCATCCAATATCCCCAGACTACTCTGGTTATCACAAGGTGGCACTACTATATGGAGAGTTTTTGCCTGTTTACTAATAGTTATGTGCTAGCATGAGATGGTGATCATGTGAGATTTATAATATTTAAGAAATAGCACATTATTGGAGATTGACTTCCATTTGATAGCAAAGTTTTAGAAGCATTGGCTTAAACATGCCAAACAAAATTTCACTTGTTGATTCTAAAAAGATGTGATTTTCTCTGTTTTTATATCAAACTAGAATTTATAAAAACATTATTAAAAGATAGATAAAATGCCAACTGGATATACACATTTGTCATAAAGTTTTTTTCTGCATAATGGTGCCAAAATTTAAAATGTTCAGGTGAGGTAATTGTTGAGAGATTTAAGAAGAGTAAAATTTTTCACAAGACTTTTGAAAAAGTTAAAAATTAACCTGAAATTACAGTACAGTGACTAAAATTTAATATTTTAGATTATCATTTGGATTTTTTTAAAGAAAACTTAGGAACAGTGAATGATAAAGATGATAAAATATTTCATTCATAACAGTTCTAACTTTGAAAATCATTACTGAGAATAATGGAGTTAAACATGTTGGCTGTCTATTGAGTATAGTAAAAGAAGTATTTTTGACAATAAAGATACTATTGCAGTCATAGCCGAGATGTCAGCGCAGCAACCTTGCAAGCAAGCAATTGGTTGCAGACGGTTGTTGTGGGTTCGTCTCCCAGCCGATGCTATCACATATGAAAAAAAAAGATACTATTTTTAAAATGAGTTTAGTCTTTTTGATCAAAATTTAATAAGAATATAAATATATGGGTTTTGCCGATTAAATTGTATACTTTTTCATAACTTTAAATGAGAAAGAGAATGATATTTCATTCATAAAAAAACAAATTTAAGAATACGTTATTGTTTTTTATTTTGTTTAATATTTATTTGGATAAAATGATAAATGCGTTTTGTCTTAATATAAAAATGCAATTAAAATTGAAAAAAGAAAGGTTTACTAATGATAAGGCAGAAATACAAATAGCAATGATGAAATTAAAACAATGTTAAACATTACAGATCGAATGTGTAACTTTGGAATAAAAATTTCCACAACTAATTCTAGAGCCATGAAAGTAGATTAAAGTTAAAGATTAATGTTGGACAGAAATTTATGTAGTATGTTTTCAAATATTTAGCGACTTGGTTAAATTGTTATTGAAGTAGTGATAAAAAATGAAAGTGAGAATTACAAAAGCTTTCTTTAAAGTTAAATCTAGGAATGAGTATTGCAAAGTGTTTATAGTAAATAAGCATTGCCAATTAGAAAAAATGGTTAGAAATGCTAAATAAGTGCATTTGAAGAAGAGTAGATAATATAAGTTGAATGATTAAGATTATAAATCTATTTACATAAAAATATATAAATAAAAAATATGTATTTAAGAATAGAATTTGGATTGCATGTATAACAAGAGATAAAAGAATTATAAGGGATACATTGGAAGACAATGAGAGGATGATAAACAGAAAAAAAATTAGATGAACTTAAAAAAAGAAGAATATGAACATTTGAGGAACAGATTATATAATAAAAATGTGCTTGAAAAAGTTGGTCCAAATTGTTATATGCTTTTTGGAATTATATTAATAATAATATATAAAATGTTAAAGGTTTATAAACATAAAGATCGTTATTTAGAGAAAAACAATTTTAACCAGTGGTATCTTCTATCTTTACAGAATCAATTTGCACTGCTCTCTTCTTGAATCAAACTTAGACTAGATTACTTTCATTTTCTTTTCTGATTTATTTTCACCTCATATTATCATAATATATTGTTTTCTTTTTTTTAACTTCTTACACATAAGCAAGATTGTATTCACTTATATCTAGATGTTTTTCAAAAACATATTTATCAAGACATACTTATGAGACACAAAACATGTTTTTTTCAAGTATTTTTATTCCTTAAATTATTTTATAAATGACTATGTAATAAAAAATAGTTTTTTTCTTTATTTATGGGAATGATAGTAAGAAAGAAAAATCATAATCGAACATTGAAATTTGTTCTCTAACTTTCTCAATTTTAGTGTTTTATAATTTTTGAATTTTATTTAGATTTGCCATTCAATTTACTACAAGAAAAGATAAATTATTTTTTAAACTCTCATCCAGTAGGCAAATTTGAAAGAGTTACAAAAAACAATACATTTTCTAAAATTATGCAAATCAAATTTATTTAGCACTCTAAAACTAATTTTTTTGTCTTCCCTGACATAATATGAATTATTATTTTATCGATTTGAAATACAAGTATACTTTTTTTTAATAAATCACAATTACTCTTCTTTTATTAAATATTACCAGTAATATTAACTCTACAGTTCTATTTTTCTTTAATTTCTTAAACTAGTATATTTAAGTTATATTCATATTATACCTACTATATATACATACATGCTTGATATTCATATAAATTTACCAATCTGAGTGTTTTTTAATTAAACTTTTTTATGTACATTTGTAATGCAATTAATTGAATCTGCAATTAACTTTGTTCTATTACAATATTATAATGAATATCCATTCCATGTATGCTTCCAATATTTGTGTTCTCATAGTTACGTACATATTCACTCCCCCTGCCCCAATTTTTTAAAATCTTACAATATCTCATTTAATAGTAGACAATTCTTCTGATTGATGCCATTTTCTTTCCCTCATAAAGTGGCTTATAGTTGTAGAAAATTAAATAAAATTTTATCATAAAGTGATAGCCTGGATTAGTAACCATTACTTTGGCTGATGACTTACCAGTTTCCAGAAAATGAAATTCCTAATTTATTTTTGAATGTTATGATTATAATTATAAAAGAAAATCTCTATCATACATATAAAAACCATTCATTTTGGCTTCAAGTAAACTCAAATGACTTCTCAGTTTAGATATATGCGGTGTAAGTGAAAAGAAGCCAGTGTTTATTTGATTTTAAAGTTATCAGTAAATAACAATAAGCACAATATGCTCATTGATACTTGCTATTGAGTAGCCATTCCAAATTTATTAGTCATGAAAATAGACTTATAGTAATGACAACAGCAAATGCAAAAAGATAAGGAGGGGTCATTAAGAATATTCTTTAATTGGTTCTTTTAAGGCTTCATAGAGGAATCAAAAGTTTCCCTTAAGTAAGTAGAAAACTCTTTTGGGCAACTACAAATTACTTTAACATAGTATGATTTTATTAATACAATTAATTAATCCTTCATAGCCAAAATTAAAAGAGATTTAAGAAAAAAATAAAAACAATAATATTGTGATAAAGTAACTACAGATAGAGTATCCATTGCACATTTTTTTGCATAATAAATAAAATATTGTGTAAATCTTTCTCTTAGTAATAAAATTATTATTTGTAATTTTCATTTCTGTTTTAAGATGTGAGAATTTTAAAGACTAACAATGAACTATTATGTCAACATTATTTTCAAAAAAAATTAAAAATTATTGTAATGCAGATGTGTACATTCACATAACAAAATTCAGAGTTCAGGTAAAATACACCAAAGTTGACTGAATGGGATAGCTTCAACTCATTTACCAGTCCTCCATGATTTCACGTCTTATGAATGACATTTCTGAGGTTACACACAAATCTCAATTTCTTCTGCAAGTCGGCTCAAACAGGGAGAAACATGAAACTCAGAAATTAACCAATAATTAAACTAAAGGGCTAAAATAGACTACATATCACACAAATTGACTTAAAATTAAAGTTAATCTTATAGTAATTATAATGCATATTATACATATATAGTAACAACGAATTGGAGTTAGATTACAAGCAGGAAGATATGAAATGAATGTTATATTTTAAATAGGTTTATTAAAACAATAAATAAATAAAACAAAATGATAATAAATTTAGTGTACTAATATGTGGGTCAATGCACACAGGTATTACATAGTGGATGAGATACTTATTACAGTGATCTCATCTTAACATTTATATATGTGTGTGTGTACGTTTATGTGGTTAATAAGATTTATGCCTATATTTAATTAATGTGCCAAACCTATTACATTTGTTTGCTCATGATATGAGTAGATACTCTAGCCAAGATGATTACCATATACATTGCTAAGATGGCTGTTACATATATATTATGGTTAAGCAAATATTTAAGCTCAAGCAAAATTCAGATTCAGTTTAGAAAACAAGATTCAGGTTTCAGTCTAATGATGAATGGTTAATTAATAAGGAGGAGAGAACTGATTATCTTTAGATTCGCATATATATTTTATGATGCTACATAAAACACTAAGAAATAAGTCTGCAGTATGAATGAGTCATTATTCATGGGATTCTACATACAAATGCATGGTTCCCTAGGACCAGATGGCTTGCTACAATTAATATGAACATGTATTGTTCAGGAACTTGGATAGGCTTTACAAAAATGGTCTGAACCCTCGTGTTTCAGTTCTAAAAAATAACCATATTTGAACAAAGGTGAATGGAAGCAACTTCTACTGCAAATCCATCAGAGAGATAGCAAGACATAATGTATAAGTGTACTTATTAAAGACACACTTGCAACACATAAGTAAAACACAAATATGTATATATATAATTAATTGTGCTTAAAAACAGATAGCTTCTATTTGCTAAACTTATACAACCCAGTTCTTAAAATAGCATATTAATCATGCTAAGTAAAAGGGCTAAACTAAATTATTAATTTAGTTTAATTTTAATACACTGAGTCTGCATATTAAATCATAATCTAAGAGAGGGGAAGAGAAGTATATTTAATGGGCCTTAATAAATATCAACTAATATATCTTAATATCACCTCTAGCTAGCCTATCATTTCTAACTAAATGATGTTAAAAGTCACAATTTATAATAACTTTAACTAGGCAAACCATAAGAAATATAAGGTAATATAAATCAATAATAATAACGAACGCAGAGTGATCGATTATTATCTAACATAATAGGATTTCAAAACAGTGCTCAGGTGTGCTAAGTAGCATCATTTATATATTAAAATGGAGATATTAATAATGATCTCTCTTTTAAAAGTTTACTAAAATTATGGTGTTCGCTGTTCAGAAATAACTTAGCACATTATAACATATATAAGATAAATTGAGATAAATGATTAAAACAAGATCTCTAGGCATAACTGCAGTACAAAGGAATTTAGATAATTACTGATTACAGTTAATTTAATTTAGAGAAGTAAATTATATTTATAGAGAGAAATTCAGGCAAGATTTATACAAATTGAAATAAGTTACATTTAATAGAATTTGAAGAATAAAATGATGAATGTTCAATTACATTATATCAGCTCAGCTATAAATACTAAAGGTTACAGATTTAAAGACTGATTTAGAGCTCTTTTATGAAAAATTGTACCAATCTTCTTTTGCAGCTGATACTTCGAGCACATCAGATGATAGCCATAGTGGCACTCTTCTTTGGATAGGTTTTATGAGTTTAGATGTCATCTTCTGGTGGCAGATTGTTGCTAGAAAGTCTCCCATCTCCATAATGCTGTTGTGGCCTGTAAAATGGGATTTGAGATCACCATCTTTCCACAGGAAATGGAAAATCTACAGCTTCTTACTCCACTATATCAAAAATACAATGGGCATGGATTTTGGTAGCAACGCTTTTTAAAATTTACAGAGTAAGCTTAAGAGTGTAAAAAATTAGAGTATTATATGATTTTTGGATCCTATAATATTTTGTCAACAAGATGGATTTACAGCTGGTAAATCCATTAGCACTTGTTTACTAACTTATATTTTAATTTACAAAATTGATTTAAACTTTTGTTTAAATTTTAAACCTGCTATTTTTAATTTAACTTGGGCCATCCCGATTCTCCAAAGATTTGGCAATAATTCCAGCTCAGTGGATTTTGTTATTTATAAGATACATTTTGGAAAAATATTATTTATAATGAGATATTATTTTATATAGCTCTATGTTTTATGTAATAGGGATATTAGCGATTAAGCCAATGCACATGTGCTTTAAAGATAAATTATAAATGAATGAGTGATTCATTCCATTTTTTCTAAAATACTATATCTTGTGTCTGGAAAAATCGAGAGTATTCATTTATAATTTATCTTTAAAGCGCATGTGCATTGGCTTAATTGCTAATATCACTATTACATAAAAAAACATAGCGCTATATAAAATAATATCTCATTATATATGTTTAATTTCAACTAAAGAATGACGTGTTGTAAATTGTAAAGATTTCGCAAGTGTCATTCATTCAAACATAACAAATGTAATTTAAAGTGATCGTTTAACACCTTCACGCTCTCATTTCCACACGCTTAAGATTTGCCCATACATAAACATTTGAGTCAAAAGAATGGGTGATTCATTCCATTCTTTCTAAAATACTATATCTTGTATGGAAAAATCGAGAGTATTCATTTATAATTTATCTTTAAAGCGCATGTGCATTGGCTTAATCGAAAAATATTATTGTAAAAATAAGATTTAAAATTTTACCCACATGCTATATTGTCACAAGTGTGTGGTGGCATGATTTTTGATTAGTATTATTTTAATTTAAAATTAAGAGTTATTAAAAACTTTTAAATAACATTGCATTATATATGTATCCTGTTGATATGTGAACTTTACACACAGACATGCGATTCCTAATATAAAATAATAAATTGGCTCATTTAACAAAATAAAATCTATAATTTAAAAGATTTGATTTTAAATAAAATACACACACTGTAATATATATAAAACTATGATAATACAGTCATTTATTCACATATATATGTATAATGATACATATGTAGCTGTGTTGACACATATACATGTACTCATAAAGGTCTGAATCTGGCATAGATGGAGCTATGGGGAAAAAAACAGTGAAACAGATATGAGAGCCAAAATGTACTGTTTCAATATATAAATTTTAAATTATAATAACAGCAGACAACAACAATATATAGAAAATATTAAATCACTCTTTCAAATGTTAAAATATTTCAAAAAAACCCTCTGTGCATAAATATAAAGTCAAAACCTCAAACAGTTTAGCTGTTTGAGGTTTAGACTTTATATTTATGCATAGAGGGCGTTGCTGTAATATTTTACTATTTTCTATTTAATTTTCAGCTAGAGTTATTATGCATTATGATATTTTCATATATATATATTAATTAAATAGAAGTATTTATTGGTTATATTGTAAACATTAGCAACAGAAGTTAATTTTTAATTGAGGAAAATTTTGAAAAGAATTTTTAAAAAACTATTGCACTGGGCTGTCACTTTATTGCTGAAACGTCATTTACCACTTGAACAATTGGTCTTTCAATAAATAAATAAAATGCTTATATTTTGATATTTAAGTTGTTATTTTTGATATTCATAAAAGGTGTGACAATATTTTTATTAAGATAGCCAACAGATTTAAGCAATATATAACATTTTTTTAATAAAATGAATATTATGGATTAGTAAATAAATTTTCAAGTCTGCGTCATTTTGTTTTACTTGATGTAAATGTTTCATATAACTGTATTTAATTTTAATTTTTTTTAAGCTCCCCCCCCCCCCAAACTACATTTACAGGTAACTCTTTTTTCTCTCCTACTTTTCTCAGTTGGGAACTTTAATTCTTGAGTCCGTCACTTTCAACCTCAGGCTAAACTATCAGAGCTTTCAATAAATCAAGAGCAATGAGGAAATAAATGTCTAAGTCAAAGTGATTTTTTAAAAAAAAAAATGCAATTTTTTAAAAAATGCAGTTTGACTTAAAATCGCGAAAAGAAAAAAAAGGACCAACATTTAAAAATATTCCCTTTAAAAAAAAAAAGCATTATCTATTCTTAAAACGTAATCTTCTGTCTTGCATTGGTGGTCGAGAGGTCAGCGCGACTGCCTTGCACTTGCAGGCAGTTGCTCGGGTTGCGGGTTCGCGTCCCGGCCGATGCTATGACACTTAAAAAAAAAACAAAAACGTAATCTTCTTTTAATCTTTATTGACTAAGAGGAATTGGTTTGATATATTTCAAGAAATGTTGCAGGAGTTATGAGATGAAAGTAGGAAAGTAGGACTAAAGATAATTGTTAAAAAGACTAAAGTAATGTTTAATGGATTTTCTCAAAATAAGAAAATAAAGATTGATTATGATGAGTTAGAAGAAGTTAACAGTTACAAATACTTTGGTCAGATTATTAATACATATGAGAGCATAATGGATGAAGTTAATCGTAGAATTAAACTTGGTTGGAATGCTTTTGGTAGAAATAACTTGATACTAAAAGAAAATATGCCTATGTGTTTGAACAGGAAGGTTTAAATAAATATGTTTTACCAGTTCTTATTTATGGATCTGAGACTTGTACACTTAATAGAAGAGCAATACAGAGACTTCAGATCATTCAAAGAAGTATGGAAAGATGTATGTTGGGAGTAACAAAACGTAATATATGAGTAAGAGAACAAACAGGTGTTACTGACCTCATTGAAAAAAATTAAAAGACTGAAGTGGAATTGGGATGGACATATTGCTAGAAGAGATGATAATAGATGGACAGTTGAAATCTTAAACTGGATTCCAAGAGATTGTAAAAGACCCAGAAAGAGACCACATGTGAGATGGATGGATGAAATAAGAAAGTGTGCAGGGGTAATGTGGAGAAGAGAGGTTAAAGATTGGGAAAGATGGATTGAACTTGGAGAGACCTTCATCCTGCAGTGGATTGGTAATGGTTGATGATGATGATGATATTTCAAGAATACTATTTTATATTTAGTCAAATGTAAACAAATTAAAAGCAATAAAAAAGTATTATAAATCATGCATTCACATTCAATATACAGTTTGTGTTTGTTGGTAAATGATTGTATTTACATTATGTAAATTGTAATATGAATACATTTAACGTTTATAAAATAGCTGATCCCTGCATAGTTTAGAATAGCAGTAAAAAAAATGGATCCCAAAGTCATGGTACTTTTAACCAATAAACTATTCTTTTTTTTTTTGTTTATTCGTGATATATTAAAATATTCAAAGTTGTATCTTGGTTGTTGTCATCAACACGAAATTGAAATCTAGATTATTCCAAATATGCAGACTATAAACTTATAATTTAACAAAGCTGTTTGTTTTTTTTTTTTTGACATATAATTTAAAATATTTTATACAAATATATTTTAAATTATATGTATACAATTATATATATTTTATACAAATATATATACCCAAATATAGTATTACTATATTTTGATGTATAAATGTCAAACTTTTTGCAATGGCAATTTTAATACTAACTATTAAATATTTAAATATCTTTGCTATCAAGATTTTTATTTATATTCTCATTAACAATAAATATATAAAATAATTCACTGCAGTCCAATGCATAACTCCAACAGATCCTCAAATGGAAGAAGGTGCCATTCATCAACTCATTTGCTACTGTCAGTTTGGTTTTAATGGTTTCCATTACTGTTTTATCTCTAGATAACAATAGTACCTACCTATCATACCTACAATATGGGGTTTGAATTTAAGTCAAGAAATTTTTTTTTAAAGGCTTAGAATTTTTTCTTGAGTAGCTGGCCTATAGCCAACCCAGCTAACTTTTAAACAATGGTTAATAAATGGGTATCTATCTATCTATAACTACAAGATAAAGCAATGATGAAAAAATAATCAAATTCTCATTACTTCAAAAGACAAATCTAGTGAACACTGCCATCTTCTTCAATGTTTCTCTATAAGGAGCCTTAAAGAGATCTTTGGTCTGTAGTGGGTTATTTATTAAAAATATTGTATATCTTCTTTTCTTTTAGCAAAGTTTTCTTTGGGTTCGCTACCTATAAACAGAAATCCTAGACTTAAATCAAAATTTTTTAAAGTTCTACTAAATTCAAATCTCAGATCATAGGCATAGTAAAGTGTATGAGTTAGAACTATACATCACAAGACCCTAACAAACAAGATATATCTTTTTCTATTTTAATATTTATCTTATTCTCAGTCATTTGCAAGTTTTTGAAATAAAATATATGAAAGCATGCATATTGAAATGGACTTTTTTTTTAAAAAAAATTCTTTTAAATATAACATTATAATGTTTACCACTAAACATCACATGATCACTATCTCTTATACTAGCACATAATTGTCATTAAACAAGGCAACACTCTCCATACAGTAGTGCCACCCTGTGCCAACCAAAGTAATCAATGGATGCCAGAAGGCACTAGATGGGGATTTTATGCACAAGCCTTCTGGCATCCATTGATTACTCAGGTTGGGACAGGGTGGCACTACTGTATGGAAAGTTTTGCCTTGTTTAATTATAATGTGTGTTGGAAAGTTTGTGATGATGCTTTTTTAGTAATTATTATGTGTTAAATTATTATCATCATCTAATATTAATTGTTAAATGTCTTTCTAAATTCAAATTTTGTTTAAACTTTTCAAATACATTTAATATGTAATTACTACTATAATATTGTAATATATTTTATTTTATAAAAGATTCTTCTTCAACCATTAGACATGTGCTCTGAAATATCAATTCAAGGTATATGCTCTGAAATAAATATGAAATTGTTTAAAAACAAAGAAATTTAAACAGGAGCACATTTTATTACATACTGATTTGTAAGATATAAACCATGAAGATGATTTGAAGTTGGAAAAATATTTTTAATGTCATGTGTTAATTCAAAACTTTATTTAATTAATAAAAAAAAGTCATTGTTGCACAGACTGGAATATAGATGCTAATATTATTTACCTGTCAAGCATTGGTGGTCGAGAAGTCAGCGACAGCTGCTTTACAAACGGTTGTCCCGGGTTGGTGGGTTCGCCTCCCAGCTGATGCTATGATATATGAAAAAAAAAAAATGAAAAAAAATATTATTTACCTGCTGAAACATTTTTCTCTCTCATAAGTATTAAATAACTAAATTTTTTAAGAATGTGTAAAGAAATATAGCGATTTGTAAATCTATAACAGTTAAAAATATTTCATAGGGGGCTCTAATTTAATTCTAATTTAATAAAGATAATTTAAATATATAGACGTGTTTGAAGAGTATATTTTAAAAAAGACGTTTAACAAACAAAATTTTAATAATATAAAAATATATTCTCTTTGCAACAATGATAACAAAAGTGATTGTGAAGTAATCTATTTTTTAATATCCAACTAAAATAATTTTATTAACAAACAAGATTTGATAAATATTAACAAATGAATGAAATATTAGACCAAAGTCTATAAATATCACATATAAATAAAATATAGTAGCCTATATGCCTTAAAGTGGCAGGCTTTTGAGGTCAAAGTTTATGGATCGTAGCCTACCTCTATCATTGCCAGTGTTTGAACTTTTTATGAATTCCCAAACAATATACCATTCAATTTATTTATTTTAATACAATATTATTTTAATAATCAATAAAGCAAGTCATATATAATGTGGCATAGCTTTTATAAGCTTGTATTTACAAAAATGTAATTTACAAGTATCAAAAAGATAAGGGGGATTTAGATATAAAGGCTATAGAGTTGACAAAGATTATGTTGTGGAAATGGGATGGAGCAGAATATGGAAAAACTTAGACTGGGGAATGTAAAATTAAGCAGCTAACAGGTTTCTCTTGGTATAATTGCCGAGAGATTCTTGACTTCGTTTAAGAAGAAGCTACAGTACATCACATCACATCACTTATCAATTAAGAGCTTGTTTGAGCTATTGGTATGCTCTCTGTATAATGTTATTTTATTAATTTTATAAGCAATAAAATTTTATTTTTGATCTATTATGTGACCAATAGGGTCAAAATTATCTTATATTATAGATAATAATTTAAAATTTAATAAAATATATATCTTCAAATTAATAATGGTTGAAATTGTCCAGCATTCAATTTTCACTAATATTTTGAAATAGTCTACTATATTAGAGTTCCAATATCTTAATATAAATTTATTGCATCCATATTTTTGAAATATACAAAGTACTTTTAAAGAATACTTCAGAGATAAAAGGATGATAAAAGCTTTATAGATTTTATATTAAAAGATATTTGTTTTAGACAAAAAGATTTGTAAGCCAGCCATGGAAATTCATATCAGCAAAATAATCTCAGTATTTTAAGATTTTAAAAGGAAAATAATAGCAATAATGAAAGTGTTTTATGCTTTATGTTTTTAAAAACCCTTTAAAACCAAATTGTGGTGTGAAGATAACCTTTCAAATGTATGTATATTATATATATATTCTCTGCATAAAGACAATTTGATATCCCTAGATAACAAAATATTATGACCAAACAATAAAACTTGACCATCATCAGCTTTAGTTAACCATTATTTGGCATTTATTTTTTGACATAATTAATTCTAGTAACCTCAGTTTTATATCATTATCATAACAGTTAATAAAACATATCTTTAAGATGCAATTAACATTTTAAGTGAGTATACATTCTTGAGACATGTATATACATATATGACATATATTTACATTGTGTATGTGTTTATGTTTTTTAAGATGTAGTTAAAACTTCCACTTTATTATACAAAATTGAAACATATGAATAAAGACATTTCATAAAGATAAATGACTTCCAAGATGCATTTCATGCTGTAACAGTATTTTTAGGTTAGACCATATCACAATATCCTAACATATGTCTTCATCATATGGAACTCTATAGTATAATACCCAATATGTCATCATATTGATTGGTTTTACAATCTTCCCATTGTATTTTTAAATTTTTATGGAGAACTTTTAAATGAAACTTATCTAATGCCTTACTATTAAGTCATTAGGGTGTATTAAATAAGACATAGTTGCAGTAGTTATTTCCTTGTGATGAAACATTCTATCCTTTAATATGTTAAAAGCAGCAGCTGTGCATTGAGTCTGTTTTGAATTTCAACATTTAAATCCAGCTTTCTGCTTATAAAATTACTAAGATATTTAAACTGGTCTACATTCTTAGGCTAATAATTAACCTAATTATAAATTAATAACCAGCCACGCTAAAGATTTCTGAGAATGACTGCCAAGATGCATTTCACTCTAAAGCAGTATTCTTAGGTAATACCATGTCACAATCTCCTAACTTATGTCTTCATCACTTATTTAATGTTTATCTAACATCAAATTATTACAACTTGTTTTACAAGAGTCCATTCACAAATTTGACACTATCTATCCATTTCAGATAAATGCATCTGTGATTAGTACTAATCACTTATTAGGCTAGAGGTTTTTATTTTTAATCCAGATATAAACTTTAAACCCAGTTAATGATTCATCACACATTTTTAAAACATATGAATAAAGTAATCTGAAAAAGATACAGATTCCCAGAATGCATTTCATACTGAATGAGCATTTTCTATTGGCCCAAATCACGATATTTGTGAATGTAGAAAGCTTGATACTTGTAAATTAAATTTTAATAATTTTTATTTTTTTATTATTATTAATATTTTTTATAAAATAATTATTATTTTAATTTTATAAACAAGTGTATATAATTAAAATAGAATAATTTTAAAATATAAAATAAGATGTATAATTTATATAATGCGTTGTATTTTCTAATATATAAATTAACCCACACATACCAGGAGTTTTAGTCGAAATTTAATGCTTTAATAGGAACAGAATTTTTTTTTAATATTACAAAAGAGATTAATTACCATATCTTTTAAAAACGTTTTGGAGGCCATAGTTTGACCTCTGAATTCAATAAAGCGTGATATAGAGTATTATTTTGCACTAGAATAGGCATGGGGAGTTTGAGAATTGTAGAAGGACTTTTTCTTTATCACCCACAGTTAAATGATTTTTCTGTTTCATGTGTGAAGTGAGCATGAACTGGAAGTTCTAATGATCATATTAAAATACATTTGGTTTTACTATAATTTGGACACTATAGCTGATTTATTTTGATTATCTGATACTCAGGAAACTTGGCAGTTTTGATCTATGGCTTTGAATAATTCATAAAGCTTTAAATTGAACTGAATTTTTTTTTTTAAGTTTTAACATAAAAATAAATGGTGAATAAATCCTTATATTTTCTTTTTTAAATGTAAATACCGATTTTAATAGTAAAATTGTCAGAATCGATGTAAAATATAAGGGTGGCCTTTGAGCACTCCATCATCAGATTTTCAATTGGATGGACGGTTGGAGTGTGGAGTAGATTAAAGCCTGTCCATTAAAGTATGAGGTTTGGCTATCTTAATATATATCTGAGCACTTATTGCATATATGTGTAAAGATGGTAATCTGGACCAACTGATGATTGCTGGTTTAGCATGAAATACGTATATTGGTGATTATTTATCTTTTCAACATATATATGTTCAAGTGTATCAGTATTATGAGATAGAGTGGAGAGTGGTGGGTCATGTAAAAGTCTGTGCTCATATACCCTATTGTAGTGTTTTGTAAAAATGGTAGACATGTTTGTGCACTCCGGAAAAACTAGAATTTATTCGAGAGGTTGTTTTTAGATCGCGCTCTGATAACTGAGGAATTTAATTAAGGCATTGATGTAATGGCGATCGACGATTCCAAGAAATATTTGCTGATTGCAAGTATTTCTAGATAAGAGACTGTACCTTATTGGACATGAATTTATTGTTGCTATTATCTGAAAGCGATAAGAAGACTGGGCAAGAACTACGCAGTATTGGAGTAGCGGACAGTATTGAGTGCATCTACAGTAGAGTTACTGTTCAATTCCAGTAGGAGATATCTAGCATCAGTGCTTGCAGTTAATGTCCAGCACCTAGTGGAAATGTAGTTCATGGGTATAGCTGAAGGAGACCACAGCCTGAGGAAACCATCTGGATAGCAGCTGAATAAAGAGTTGAGTTTCCAGCGGTTTTCAAGTGAAGTAGACTGTTGCAGAGATGGAAGCTGTAAGGAGCTTAAGGTCAGTTGCAGTGCTTACTACGAAGAGTTCATGTTCAGCTAAACTGGACTGGGGCTAAGGTATGCCCATTGTGAACCATTTTTGTAGCAGCCAGCCTGAAAGAACATTGTGGGAATTGAACTTTAGCAAACTGTAAAAATAGACTCGTTGCAGACCATTCGTTGGAGAGCATTCGGTGCAGACCATTCGTTGGAGAGCATCCGTGGCAGAGCATTCATTGCAGACCATTCGTTGGAGAGCATCTGATGCAGAGAATACAGTGTATTCAGAGAATTCATTGCAGACCATTCGTTGGAGAGCATCCACAGCAGAGCATTCGTTGCAAGAGAACATCGTGGGAATTGAACATAGTTATTTGCTGACCGCGCTGTCATACTTGCGGATATAACATTGACACAGTCAGACTGGCGGATATAACACCTATATATTTAAATTTTATTGTAAATAAAATTAAAATTATATTTGAATAATTGTAATATAAATAATTTATTCCAAGATTGTTCAAAAACTTTTATTATAAGCATGATTAGGATTATTCAGATGTACTTTTGGTCTACCAATGCTTAATTACCATATTTCTCAACTTTCTATTTTCTTTTTTGCATCATTTGAATTCCTCCCCCCCCCCCAACATCTGTTTAATACTTTCTTGACTTTTTCCAATTTTCAGCTGGATTTTATTTTTCTTACTTAGCAAATAGCTTAACCAAATAAAAGAATATGGAATGGAAAAATATAAATACAATATCTTTTGAAACAAAATAAATTATCAAATGTTATAATATGCATTTGCTTAAAAACATTTTTTAAGAACTGACATTTGATAGATCATGATCACTTTTATAAATGCCATGTGAGTCTTATCAGTTTGGAAATATTAACTAAGACTTAAAAGTTTGGAATTTTTTTTAAAATTTTATTTATAACATAATAATAAGAAAAGCAAATTTATTAATTTATGCTTCAGCAGTTGCTTTTGCATATATCACTATTATAATTTCAGTAGTTGTGGAAATAGTGTACTTCCACCACTAGAGGTGCTGTTTCCGCATAAATACATAGAAGTATCCACAAAAAGTTAAGAAGAAAAAATCTTAGTTTGACAAATTTTTATTTTTAATGGATAGATTGATAAAGATTAGAAAATAATAGTTATATGCTTTGAAAATATTTTTTTGGTTCTCTCTATATATATATATATATTAAATATTTTCACAGATTAATTATGATATAAATAAAGTAAGTAATGAGGAAATTTCATATAAAACTAGAGAAATATGTTTTAACAGTATTATTGCTAGTTAACTATCAATTACTAATATATATATAAACTATCAATTACTATTGATAGCCCTAAACAACACTAACTTTGCTGATTCCTTTATTGAGAATGATTAGTTGATACTTCAATAATGTATAAATATTTATATAGATGCCTTAATATCACCATGCAGTTCTAAACTTGCAAAAGGGTGTTCATTCAGTTTTCACTGCCCTATTCCTGTGCATTAGACAGTCTGAAATGTGCCACATATCCTTGACCTGCTTTTACTGAGACATTTACCCATCTTTATAGATGACTACTATTGAACAAGGTAATGCAGACATATACTGCCCTGGAAGGATGAAGCAGCAAGCTGTTAAAAGAAACCAGGAAAACTTTTCAAGAAAATCAAACACAAACTATATAAAATTTCAAGAAGATAGGTTGATATCTCCAGAAAAAGCTATAGCAAAATCTAGGTAAATATAAGAAATAATTTATAATCTAGACATAAAATGGTACAGGTGTAATGTTTTTGTAAATAAATATGTTATTTTAAATTGTTAATTGACTTAAATTCACTCTCTATACCTCATCATATAACATTTAATTAAAATAAAATGTGTCCATTATATCGTTTGTGCATAAATATGCTTTGGCTGATAACCTCAGGTAGGTAATTTTCTTGTTCATTTGAGCTAACTGTGGAATCAAGTGCTTAAAGCATTTAATATCTTCTTTCATGGATATGCCAGGCAAATTGGCTGAATTTCCACAGGGGTTTCCCTCTGTATAAATAAAAGTATCCATGAGAGAAGCATTTTGCTTCTAGCAGTGCAACAGTCTTGAATGGTGACCACAGTTTATGTATTTATAGATAATCTCACTCTGATTACTGTTATGGTTATATGTAAAAATAGTGACCATATTAACTCTTCTGCTTGTATAACAGTATTTTAAATTTATAGAAATTATTATTGTTAAAATTTAAAAATAATAAACAAACTAGATGTCCTTTATAAATGTAATCCAACATGTGTTTGTTTCCATCCTAATTGGTATCAAATGTGAGTATTCAATCAAGCAATTATTTAATTGCCACCTTACAATGACCTCAGCTATCAGCTAAAAAATAATAATAATTAAATAAAGGTTAATAATTTGTGAAAGACATGAGACTGGAGTAAACAGCCAAAACTAAAATAATAAAGTTATTATAAACAAATTAATATATATATATATATATTGAACCGTATCCGAATATGTGTATTCGAAACACCGGTCTCTTAGGCAGAGAAGAACATACTCGGAGAGTATGTATGCCCAAACGATAGCTATAAAGTATATAACTAACGTTACATTTCCAGGACATAACTTCTTCTCGACTGTTGAGTTCAACACCAAGTTCAAAGCACTTTTTTTGTTTGTGTATAAACACGGGCACCAGCTGCTTATTCTAAAAGAATAGACAACGCACTTTGAATAGTGGCAACTAACCCAATGCCTAAATCCACGACTAGCTCAGTTGTTTATAATCACTAATAGATTATGCTTAATTAGTGGTTAAAAGACTTGATAAAGAATTTGTTAAAAAGAATTTATAAAAGGAATTGTAAAAGAATTGATAAAAGAATTGACCGACAAATATAGTTTAATTTTAAAGATAATTTATTAACTAACATTTATTTACTAAATTTAAACATTTTATAATTCTAATAAAACACACGCATATTTTAAATTAACATTTCTAAATAGTTTAAACATTCCTATAGATTTAATAACAAAACATTCTAATTTAACTAATAAATATTGATATAATGACCACGCACATATTATCTCATGCACACACGTAATAATGATAATAAAGGACTACATAGCATTTGAAATTTAATCACACACATATCAATAGTTCATTTATGTATGATATCGAGTTCATATAATTAGACTCTTGGAGGATTCGCACGAATTAATGAAATGCAATGGCTATTACAGTATAAACAAAAATAAGCAAATGTTTTAACTAGGATTTTGAATGTTGACGTAGAATTTTGTTCTTTGGAGGCTGCTTTCGGTGAGGATATTTCCATTATAAATGCTTAGTAGCCAGCTGGGACGTTTCCTTGCTGAGTTTCCTGATTTTCACGATTATTGCTATTGGAGACAAATAGATACTGACGGAGATTTTCTAAGATGTTAAGCTGACATTATTTCAAGGGCAGATCTGCTGTTTTCTCGGACATCTGTGAACGTGCATTCCAAAGTTTTCTCAGCACTGCATTTTGTTTCTTAACTGACTCAATTAATTTCCGAACTGCACTCTCTCAATAACTTTGTGAAATGATTGTCTCAACCAATTTGTGGAATGAATTTGTCCGATAAAAAAAAAGGTCTATTTATACCTGCGCCTTGTTGTCTTTCTCATATCTCCGGCAAAGATCTGTTGTCGAATTCCTTATCAATTAATCCTTTGATAAACGTGTTTTGGAAGATTGCTTAATTAGTAATAGCCATGCAAAAACGTATTGTTTTATATTAATTAATATCTAATAGCCATTGCCGTGTTTTTTTAATGATAATCTTCTTTAACTTTCACATACATTTTATATATTTACAAATGCACATATATACGCACATATATTTTTAATACAATTTACTATTTAGTTTTAACATTATTTTTCTTTAATTAAAATTGAATGAAAAGAGATTTGAATGTCTTAACTTTCTCAAATTATATTTTTACGAATACTAACAAAAACTCTTTACTTCCTTTTACAACCCTTAGTTTCATCTCTCAAACTAAGACTCCCCCTCCCCCCTTTTGACCAATTAATTGTAGCTTTTTTATTTCAAAAACTAACACTAGAAAACTATTTAATTCTTATCCTTTTCGAAAACAAGCTGCAATAAATTCTTCAACATTTAATTTTATGTTTTTCTTTTATGAAAGGTTACTTTAATAATAATTTTAGATAAAAATTATATGTGCCTATATCAATATAGGTACATTACACCGCCCTCCCTTTTGAGAGTAAAATGCATCATTTTTGACCATTTTATCTCTGACAACATTAAATATTAATTTATTATTCCTTCTAAGTTTGCCTTTTTTTAATATCTTTTCCTTTCCATACTAAGGGCAATCTCCAATTATGCTTTTCTTCTTTCTATGCTGGTAACATTGCTTACAATGTTCGTCCTGGATAATGACCACGAGGACAAACTAAATTTGTGGCGCAGGGATCTTTTGTAAATGAAGCTTCGGCTGCCGATTCTCTTGATCGGACTTTGACTAAGAAAAGGTGGCTGCAAATGGCAGGAATTTCAACTGTCCATTTTTGACTTACGCCATGGAAAACAATTGCCGATTCTCTTGATCGGACTTTGACTAAGCAGCTACAATGGCAGGAATTTTCAACTGTCCATTTCCGACTTACGCTCTGGAAAACGAGGTACGACTTACTCTGGTTGTTGCCAGTGCGCTTTTTAAAAGAGGAATGATCCCGGCCAATCCGTTACGGGTGCTAGAATTTATCCAGTCGAGAGCTTTAAACTTAACCTTAACTAAAACACTTCTATACTACCCTCATTCCCGTTAGATTCAAACCCTTATACACTCCTAATATAACTTAGATTGACTTTATATTATTTATCACTAATCCTACAATATTATTTTAAATACACATGAACATTATTTTAACATATTTATTTATATTATTCTGAACTATTACGAACATTATCTTACCTATTTATTTAACTTACAATACTATTCTAAACTATCACGGACATCAATTTACATATTTATTTATATTATGATATTACTTTTAACCCATTACTTTAACTTACATATTAATGTGCGTGTACTCAGAAACTATTTTATTTTACTACGAATATTTTATTTATTTTCTACAGACATATTATACTTATTTATTTAACTTGTTTTTATTTTATGTATTTCCGTTATTTTATTCATTTATTTAATTCTACAAATATTATTTCTAAATCCTTAATTTGACCCATTTATTTAACTTGATTTTATTGATTTTTATTTATTTGAACTGTTTATTTACAAACATTTCCTTAATTAATATGTGCGTGGAGAAAAAAAAATCTTTTATTTTGCGAAGCCTCCGTTATTATTATTTGACAAAACAATCCATCATTTTAAATAGCGAAATTCTAATTCAGGCTTTTCACCTACGTCAAAATAATTATATTAGACTCATAGTCCATTTCCGATCCTTTTTGTTTATTTCCTTTACTATTCCGCTCGATTTACTGACAATTATGCTCGGTCAGGTGGCTCCCGTTTACGTACATTCTGATCATTATATTGATCTATTTTCCTATATCGATCTATAGGTTCCCGAACCAAATTTTCACAATCTACTCGGGTCAGAAATTCTACCATTTCTTCCACCGTCTGACCATTACTACTTAGCATCATTTGCTGCACAGGCAGTGGCATGTTATGTTGGATTGTTCTTATAATTTTGTCGTCCGACAATGGAAACGCCGTTAAAGCCTTGAGTTTTGCCACCTGTTTTAAAAAAAATTGCATGAGAGTTTCCCCATGGAAGCTGGGATATCTTTCTTTAGATACTTTACAGAGTATGCCATCCTGTCGGGCTTTGCTCCAGAAGGTTCTTAGGATGGCGTACCTATACTCTTCAAATGTGCGTGGTTTAGCATACTGGGTGTGCCACCAATCCAAGGCTGTTCCTTGAAGGTGACTGCTAGCAAGTGTAACTTTATTCCCTTCTTGCCACTCCTGTATTTGGAACAAACCAGTTAAGCTTTCCAAATGTTTTAATGGATTCTCACCTGCTTCGGCCTTGAATGTCGCAATCATAAATTTTTCTTCCAGGAATCTCTTGGTCGGTCCCTCCGGCTTATTCTCCTTATCATAACTCTTATATTTGCGCTCCATTTGGTCCATCTTATACTCTAGACCCTTAGTTATATTTATACACATTTGTTTTACTTCCGACTTCAAACTATCACCGCTTTCAATTCTACGTTCTACTTCACTGTGAATGCCTTCATTTTTTAACAAACTTAATTCTTCCTGCGTTGTCCTAGCTACATTTCTCCATTCCCGGCATGTCTCTTCTATCTTTATTATTTTCCTTTCTAAATTATTATATCTAACGCTACCTTGCTCTAATTCAGTTCTCACTTCCTTTATGCTTTCTTCTACTATCGCCCTTTCCTGACTTTCTTCGTTCAAATCTTTCACTACAGCTTCTATGGCTATATAATTTGTTTCTACTTCATCTATTATTTCACCCCTCATTTCCTTCATTTCTCTAATTTCCGCTCTGAGTTCATTAATTTCTCCTTTAACCTGACTAATTTCTTCCTTCAATTCTGCTTTGAGTTCTAACTGACTTTGTTTAATTTCTTGACGCATTTCTTTTATCAATTCTGCTTTGAACTCTTGCATCATATTCATCATCATTGTCATCATCATTCGCATCTCAGATACTTCTTCTTTCTCCTTTTCTATTAACTGGGGATTTTTAAAATATATTGGGCTTTCTTTCGGATCCATTTTCGAAAATTTCAATTTCAAAGTACTAGCGCTTATGTTAAACTGAATTTAATATACGACTTATTTATTTATTTTTCTTACTAATACAGAAACTCACGTTAACTCCAGCCTATTGTCCTTTTCACTACCCGCTCTTAATGCTTTAACTCCGCCCATAACACCCAATTGACTCTGATTTGATAGCATAAATGTCAAAATCTCTTTTCATTTCGAAAAAAAAAATTTTC
Source organism: Epiperipatus broadwayi (assembly GCA_028023455.1). Classification (NCBI taxonomy): domain Eukaryota; kingdom Metazoa; phylum Onychophora; class Udeonychophora; order Euonychophora; family Peripatidae; genus Epiperipatus; species Epiperipatus broadwayi. Next base: position 1,932,181 of record JAQFVV010012449.1, read on the forward strand.
GGTCAATTCTTTTTTTAAAATTAAAACACTTTTACATACGTAATTTAACTTTTGTATAAAACAAAATTTTCAAACAAGAAACAAAGTATTTCTTTACTATTGTTTCTTAGGTTCAGCCCCAAGTTGGGTCTAGCCATTGAACCATATCCGAATATGTGTATTCGATACACCGGTCTCTTAGGCAGAGAAGAACATACTCGGAGAGTATGTATGCCCAAACGATAGCTATAAAGTATATAACTAACGTTACATTTCCAGGACATAACTTCTTCTCGACTGTTGAGTTCAACACCAAGTTCAAAGCACTTTTTTTGTTTGTGTATAAACACGGGCACCAGCTGCTTATTCTAAAAGAATAGACAACGCACTTTGAATAGTGGCAACTAACCCAACGCCTAAATCCACGACTAGCTCAGTTGTTTATAATCACTAATAGATTATGCTTAATTAGTGGTTAAAAGACTTGATAAAGAATTTGTTAAAAAGAATTTATAAAAGGAATTGTAAAAGAATTGATAAAAGAATTGACCGACAAATATAGTTTAATTTTAAAGATAATTTATTAACTAACATTTATTTACTAAATTTAAACATTTTATAATTCTAATAAAACACACGCATATTTTAAATTAACATTTCTAAATAGTTTAAACATTCCTATAGATTTAATAACAAAACATTCTAATTTAACTAATAAATATTGATATAATGACCACGCACATATTATCTCATGCACACACATAATAATGATAATAAAGGACTACATAGCATTTGAAATTTAATCACACACATATCAATAGTTCATTTATGTATGATATCGAGTTCATATAATTAGACTCTTGGAGGATTCGCACGAATTAATGAAATGCAATGGCTATTACAGTATAAACAAAAATAAGCAAATGTTTTACCTAGGATTTTGAATGTTGACGTAGAATTTTGTTCTTTGGAGGCTGCTTTCGGTGAGGATATTTCCATTATAAATGCTTACCAGCCGGCTGGGACGTTTCCTTGCTGAGTTTCCTGATTTTCACGATTATTGCTATCGGAGACAAATAGATACTGATGGAGATTTTCTAAGATGTTAAGCTGACATTATTTCATGGGCAGATCTGCTGTTTTCTCGGATATCTGGGCTGGAGGTGAACGTGTGTTCCAAAATTTTCTCAGCACTGCATTTTGTTTCTTAGCTGACTCAATTAATTTCCGAACTGCACTCTCTCAATAACTTTGTGAAATGATTGTCTCAACTAATTTGTGGAATGAATTTGTCCGATAAAAAAAAAGGTCTATTTATACCTGCACCTTGTTGTCTTTCTCATATCTCCGGCAAAGATCTGTTGTCGAATTCCTTATCAATTAATCCTTTGATAAACGTGTTTTGGAAGATTGCTTAATTAGTAATAGCCATGCAAAAACGTATTGTTTTATATTAATTAATATCTAATAGCCATTGCCGTGTTTTTTTAATGATAATCTTCTTTAACTTTCACATACATTTTATATATTTACAAATGTACATATATACGCACATATATTTTTAATACAATTTACTATTTAGTTTTAACATTATTTTTTCTTTAATTAAAATTGAATGAAAAGAGATTTGCATGTCTTAACTTTCTCAAATTATATTTTTACGAATACTAACAAAAACTCTTTACTTCCTTTTACAACCCTTAGTTTCATCTCTCAAACCAAGACTCCCCCTCCCCCCCCCTTTTTGACCAATTAATTGTAGCTTTTTTATTTCAAAAACTAACGCTAGAAAACTATTTAATTCTTATCCTTTTCGAAAACAAGCTGCAATAAATTCTTCAACATTTAATTTTATGTTTTTCTTTTATGAAAGATTACTTTAATAATAATTTTAGATAAAAATTATATGTGCCTATATCAATATAGGTACAATATATATATATATATATATATATATATATATATATATATATATATATATATATATATATATATATATATGAGTGTAGGTAAAAGAAAAGACTAAAACAAATATATAATTGCAGCTAGATGTATAAAAGTAAATTACAAAAAAATCAAGTCAGATGTCACATGACCTAATTTAAACAAGCTTGTATTACAAATGTTATATAAAAAGCTCGCAAATAAGCTCTTAACAAGCTTTGCAGAATATCCCTAATTTGGTTTCTGATACTGGCTTTGTCAATGAGGTGTTAGGATATTCAAGCATTATATTGAATATCCTAGCTCCTCACTGAGAAAGCCAGTAGCAGAAACCAGTCTGGGGTTAGGGATATTCTGCAAAGCTTGTTAAGAGCTTATTTGCAAGCTCTTTATATAATAAAAGTAAATACATAAAAACAATAATGGTAGAAGTCATAAAAAAGCAGACAGATAATGTTAGAAAGGACTGTTTTGTGGGAGATCAGGTGAACACACCAATTAAATGAAAAAAAAATGTAATAGGCTAATTTTTAAAAAAGAGACATTTAGGTAACTATTATCATTAAAAAATATATATATTAAAAATTAAAAAGTGCATAAGAATATAAATGCTTACTAGAACAAAAGTGAAAGTGGAAGCTCAAGATAAAGAATTTTAAAATGTTTCCAGTGAGGAATAACAGCAAAATGAAGACAATGAGCAAGAAAACAATGATATCATGATAATGATGGATAAGATTTTCAAAGAACTTCAAAAACAAAATGGAAAAATAATAAACCAAAATAAAAAAACAGTTGATGAGCTTAAAATAACAAGCATAAAATTAGAAAGCCAAAGTCAAATAGTTTGAAAAATTAAAACAGCAGATTAAATAGGATACGAACAAATGAAAGAAGAAATTATGAAAGAATTAAGTGTAAGTATAAAACAATTGAAAAATCAAATCGAAACAGCATACAAAGAAATTGGAAAAAATAGAACAGGAAGAAAAAATAGAGCTTTTACAGGAAGCAATAACAGAGAATAAGTTAGAAAATGAAAGAATAGTAGAAAATATTAGAATAGAAATTAACAATTTAGTGGAGAAAATAGACAAGATAGATTTTTATAAAAATAGGCAAAATGAAATCTTTGGAGAAATTGGCAAGTTAAGCAAGATAAAAGTCTTTAATAATTATGAGCAGGAGAGAGTGATGTAAGCATGCACACACAGAGTAATAACCCTGCAATAGTTAACCAATTTCTTAAAATAAGAATATTTTCAGAACATGTAGGTGAAATTCCCACAGAATATATAAGTGGCCTCAAATGATACTTTGCATTGAACCAGCTAAATGAAAAGACCATGATCACAATCATATGCGGCCATCTGCAAAATGCTTATCAAGCTTTGTGGTATTCCATATTTAAAAAACCCGCAACTTTCACCAAATACAATCAAGACCTACTAGCTAGCTACTGGAGTGAAGGATGACAAGAGAATATTAGACACCAAGTGTTGCAAGAGAAATGACAACCTGATGAACATTCACTCCTTTTTTTTATAGGCAGGTAGCAAAATTACAGCTCTTGATGGCCAGCCCACTATCCAAACAACACATTATTAGGATAGTGTAATAGTTTCCTCACAATGTAGAGCAAATACTTATCAGTACTGAGAGAAAGGTGGTAGAGCAAAGGATCTAATTATTAAGTGTTTTCAATATCAGACTTGTTTATAGAACCAAATGTTAGGAATTTAAACCCTGACCTAAAGAACTGCCAATAAATTCTATGAAACTTGGCCACAGAAAACAGTTAAATGGATCTTGAAAGAGATGATTTTTTAGCAGCCCTGAAAGAACAAAAATCGTTAAGTGAACTGCAAGTGATTCAGATCTCACTTGTGCATGGAAAATAAAAGACCAAGGGATGATTCACAATCCCTTTGCATGAACAGCTGCTCTATGCAATATCACAGTAAAGAACCACCAGATACAAATTAATATATTAATCTGCTGGATCTGCAGGTTTGATCTCATGAATAATGCCCCCAATTATGTAAAAAAAAATGATTAAAAATGGAATATTTTTTTTTATAATAAATATAAATATAATTTTTATTAGCTCTTTGAAAAGAAAAAAAACAATAATAATGGCAATCCCAGAATTATGACATCTCAAATTTTTATGAAGTCTATGCTTTGGACACAGCGGAGCATGACTAAATAAATAAAGACATTAAAATAAGGTGTTTAAAGTGAAAAATAAAAAAAATAGTAATAACATACCCACACAAATATTATACATAAATAAAATATAACAACCATGTAATTTTGATTCAATATGTATCAAGTGATGATGAATAAGGAAACAACAGATTGAAATATGTGTATGTATATAAGTAAATGTAGGAATTCCATATCATATTTTTTGTTGGATTAATCCTTTTCTTTGTGGAGACTTTGATATGCATCTGAATCTGTGCATAATATTCCCATTATGATTATGATTTACCAGTAAAAAAAAGATTCTACCATTAATAGGAAAGTATAGCTGGAAGAGAAATTCCCAGCAAATTTATAAAAAATCATAAGCCAAATAGGCAGTAGAGATTCACAGATTCAAAGTCCATACTTTGCACCCCTATTGTACAAAATTTGACCCATGCTATAGTCATGACTTCTGCAAGATATTAAATGTGGTTTAATTAACATAGAACCAATCTGTGTCTGTTATGCAAAGTCATTAAATTGAATACCTCTCTTATAACACTTACTCATTGTAAATCTCATTCAGCATGATATCTATCTATTAGGAAATTATAAATATTTTTTATTTAAAAATTAAACATTTAGAATTAAAGCTGGTCATGTCTTAGAAAAAGTTGACACATTTTACTCCTCAATTAGGAGTGGAGTAATGTAACGTGTAAATATATGTGCTACATGTATATTAAGAATATTCAAAAAAAAAAAGATAAATAATGTATATTATTTTTTTATAAATGAAAAAGACTATTAGTTTAATAAATAAAGTAAAGAGATTTTAGAATAAATCATAATTTTGCTAGGAAATAAGCAAAAGAAAAAAGAAAACTCTGTATCTTACTCTCAATTTAATAAATGAAAAAATAGAAGAGTGAAAAATATAATTAAATGTAATGTAGTTTATGAATTTTTATTGTTCTTTTAACTAAAAGTACAAATTCCAAAATGTTACAAGATATAAAATGAAAATAAAACTAAATTATGTAAAGGTAACTTAAGGATTATAGAGTTATTTGGTAAAATAATTTAAATTTAAAAATTAATTGTAAAGAAAGAAAAGAAAAAAAAAGAATGAGAGAATTGTAATGTAATGATTGTCCAAAATTATTATTGAAAATTATTTAATTAGAGAAAATTCCAATCTAATCAAAGATCAAAATAATTTTGTAAATTATCTAATCAAGAAGGGATTGTTTTACTAGAAATCAGTAATCCATCAAACTGATTAGATAATCAGTAGTATAATCAACATTATAATTAAATAAAAAGATATTAAAAGAGATTAACTAATTAGAATAAATTGAAAAGCAATTAATGATGTGGTAGAGCTCAATGAATTTATCAAGGATATAAAAGCTACTAAATTTCCATTATATTCAGTTCTACTGTTATTCATTTTACTATTAAAATTCTTCTTCTGTTATTTTGATTCTGATACAGTTAATTTGATTCAACTGTGGCTAGTTATACTAACATTGCTGAGTCCTTTAGCAAGAATGACCAGTTCATACTTCAGTGATGTGCAACTATTTATGTAGAAGCCCTAACATTACCATGCAGTGCTAAACTCACAAAGGAATATTCATTTGCTTTTCACTACCAAGTTTTTATGCATTTGACAGCCTAAAATGTGACATATATCATTGACCTGCCTTTGCTGAGACATGTACTCATCATTATAGAAGGCTACTACTGAACAAAGCTATGCAGACTTGCTGCCATGGAAGGAAGGGAAACCTGTTCAAGAATGCCAATCACAAACTCTATAAACCTTCAAGAAGATAGGGTGATTATTCCAGAAAAAAACTATAGAAAAACTTAGATAAATATAAGAAATAATTCATAGACTAGATGTAAAATGATACGGGGATAAAATTGCATTCTTTTATAATCTTTCATAAAGTTATAAATAATTGAATTCTTGCTACCTATTTTAAAGTGGACGTACCTATACTAAACAACTCTGTCATTACCAAATTCACCATTTTCTTTATTTTGCTGAATTAGTTTGATTTGTTTTTAAATAAATATACTTTAAATTAATTGGAATAAATTCTCTCTGTACCTCAATAACATTTAATGAAGATAAAATGTGTCCACTATATTGTTTGTGTATAAATATGCATTGTTGGATAGCCTAAAGTAGGTAAGTTTCTTGCTCATTTGGGGTAGCTGTGAAATCAAGTGCTTGAGGTGTTTAATACCTTCTTTCATGGGTATGCCAATCAAGTTGACTAGATGGTACTTCCCCATGTATAAATAAAAGTATTCATAGAATAGGTATTTTGCTTCTAGCAGTTATGGAGTATATGCAAGTCTTGAAATGGGACCATGGTTAGCCATTCTCAGTCTGACTGTTGGTATGATTAATATGTAAAAATAGTGACCACATTAATTCCTCTGCTTGTATAACAGTGTTGTAAATTTATAGAAATTATTATTATTAAAATGTAAGAATAATAAACAATTAGATATCCACTATAATATAGATATATACAAAACTAACTGTTTTTATATGTTAGACGATGATAGAAAAAATTCTAATCTCTCTTGATATTCAATATCTTACAGTTTTGAGTCTTTTTTTTTGCTATTTTCTAAATACTACTATTAACCTTGTGAGTTTTAACAACATCAGTGGAAGTCCAATGAATAGCTATTTTAATTTTAGAGTAATATAACTAATTCAACTACAAAATTTATCATAAGTACTGACACCTATAAGATATTAGAAACTTCAGTAAAGTGCTTAAATATCTTTAAGTTCAAAATTGTAATAAACCAAATACTGTTTTAAAATTCTGATAAATATTGCCTTTTAATTAGCAGTAAATAGTGGAACCACAATATCTGTTATATTTTGTTCCAAGCCCATTTTGCATACATTTTACATTATGTATAATAATTAAAAGATTGAAATGGAGTTGGGCTGGACATATTGCTAGAAGAGATGATAATAGATGGACAATTGAAATTTTAAACTGGATTCCAAGAGATTGTAAAAGACCCAGAAAGAGACCACATGTGAGATGGATGAAATAAGAAAATGTGCAGGGGTGTTGTGGAGAAGAGAAGCTAAAGATCGGAGAAGATGGATTAAATTTGGAGAGACCTTCATCCTGCAGTGGATTGATAATGGTTGATGATGATGATGATGATGATAATAATTCATGTTTTGTTGATAAACTTTAATTAGAATAGAACATATATTGTTTACTGAATTGCAAACATACAGCCCAATATAAATATATAAATTAAGATTATAGAGCAGACAGAATTTTTAAATAATAATAATATAGTTAATAATAATAAATTGAAAGAACTCATTTTCTTATATTTTATTGAGTATCTATTTATTCATTCATTCACTGAAAAATAAAAATAAGAAAAATAAAATTACTGCAATATATTTTTATGTTTTAAAGTGAAAATAATGAAATGTCTGATTTTTATTGCAACTAAATAATACACTTTGAATGATTTTTTTTTTCCATGCACTTTTTTACTTTTACAGAAATGTAATAGGAATCTCATTATCATGAAACTATGATTTCTCCAATTGTTTTGATGGTTTTAAATATGTTCTAAAATTTTGTAAAACTTTTATTATTATACTTAGAAAATGTTTTATGTGAAATATTGCACACAAATTCAAAAAGAATAATAACTGAAGATTAAAATCTATGTACTTTCATCATAAACAAAAGATTTTTTATTAATACGCACGATTGCATATTGTGCTCCAAGATAAAAAAAACAGCTGATGGTATTGTAAAATTTATTTATAAATTTTATTTTTTCCTTTTTTAAACATGATCATGTAAGATACTCAGAGAAGTAAAAATGGCTTCTTGCATTTTGTAAAATGTATTCAATTTACAAATTTTAATAGCTTTTTGTTTGTATATATATATATTGTACATCATTATAATTGAAATCAAGTCATTGATTCAGTGTAGTTTATGACTTCATAGTACTATTACTTTTAATTTTACTTTTCTGATTTTTTTTTTTTATGTTCTTACCACAATTAAAATGTAAAATTTTGAATATCACATGATAGTCATTTATGGATGCTTTGAGTTAATTTCTAAATTTCCAAATTGACTGTAAATCATTTGATATCTGCTGCGAATAATGTTTTATAATCACAAAGACTTAAAACACTTTATATATCAAAATATTTTAAAATGTACAAAATCAGTTATATTATCAATAAAATGATATTGGAAAATTCAAAATGAAAAATATATATATGCCAAGAAGATTAAATTTTATTCAAAATTATTATCAGTAATTTTAACAGTCTTTAAAAATTTAGGATCTGAGAAGTTTGTTCATGTTACTTTTGCAGAAAAACCTAATGGCTTGTATTTCAAAATTTTCTAAATTACAGTTAGCTGGTTTGAAGAAAAGCTTTATAAAATTTAATCACGGTCAAATTATTTTAACAGATAAAGCTACAGGTGTATTCCTGGATGCTAGAGTTGGGTTGGACATATTGCTAAAAGAGGTGATGACAGATGGACAATTAAAGTATTAAACTGTATTCCAAAAGATGGGAAAAGATCTAGAAAAAGGACATGTGATATGGATGAATGAAATAAAGAAGTGTGCTGTGATGTGGAAAGGAGAGGCTAGAAATTGGAGAAACTAGATTAAATTGTGGAAAGACCTTCATTCCACAGTGGATAGATAATTGTTGAAAATAATGATGATACTCCTGAGACAATGCAGAGATCCTTAAAAACATTTTGATCAGGCTCACTTTTAGTAGACCTAAGTCCAAATATTATTTATTAATACTAGAAATGCAGTCTACTTCTAAGATTTTATTTTTAATCTCTTGGATGACTCATTATGGATGAAATTGATCTAACTTGGGAATATCCGCTGCTGATCTAATTAATATAAATGTCTTGGCAAAGCAGCTTTATTCCAAATTGCCACATTGACCCTTTCCCCTGCCCGTTTTTTATTGCTCAGAGATTGAACCTGAAATGTTTGTTCCCTATAACCTAATATCAAGCTAGCTATCTGCTTACATACGTTATTGTAACCGGTGGGGAAAAAATCCCTTTCTATGTTTACAAACACATAATATATATATTTAAATTATTAAAATAAAAACTTAATATGAGAAATAAATATTAATGGTAAAAAATCAACCAAATTTAATTTTCTTGGAATATTACTAAGTAACAAAACCCACACTAAAATGTTAATAATAAAAAAACTTAATGACGTACATTATATTAAAATAATATAACTCAAAATATCAGAACTTAGAAAGTAATTCAAAAACAATGTTTTCTCTTTTAACAATGTAACCCAGATGTGCTCAGCTGAAAAGATCAAGTGTTTCAATTATCGTAACTCTCTCTAAACCATAATTATAAAATTTTTACACAAAAGGCTTTTTATTAAATTTTCGTGTTTTTTTTTTTTTGTTGCATAATTTAAATTTTTAAACAATACTAAATATTTATTTTAATCTAAAACAAATTAAATGATAAAATGTGAGCCTCTCCCCTCTAAAAAGGAATGTTTTGGCTTGTGCTTGGTAATATTTGGAAAACTTTCCTTTTATCAGATGAGGCATACTGAGATTAATTAAATCTTAAGTTAAGGGAATGTTTATATGGGAAATTATTGTATTATTCTTAGAAAATATTAAGTCAGAAATGATATTTTTTTTGCAATTTGTTTAAAAAACATTGACCTTTAATGTTGTCAATTTTTTTGTTTATAAATATCACCTTTCTTTCACTTAATGGACTAGCCCAGATCTATCTTATCTTGATGGATTGAGCATTCATCACCATAAAGCAATAAGATATATAAAATATATCCAGAGGCAGCAGTAAGACAATGGGTAATGATGTTCACTGATAGAAGGGATCTGACTATAAATAATCCGTCCAGTTGGAGATAAACAGGGACAACAACAAATTACTGTCAAACCTGAATGATAGTATGCAAATTGTCCACTATATGATTAAAGCAATGAGATAAATTTACAATAGAACTGAAGCTAATAGAGCTCAAATCAGATATGAAGCAAGCTGTCACAGTATACAACTGGGTCACTATACCAGGCACATGCAAGCAGCGACAGAACATCCAGAAGTGACACAGCACTAACTCATGAGACAAGCTGTCAGAGTTAGAAGGGGAAGGTAAAACTTAGAAGAATACCTGAAATCCCTCACAGAAATAGTTGCATAGCAACTAAATGCTATATTAAGCCAACACTAGCAGGCAAAGATATAACATTGCACATATTGTAAATAAGCATGTATATATATATATTTGTTTTAATAAATAAATATTAAACATATTTATGCAGGTCTGTATTTATTATACTAAATCATGCAATAAACACAACAGTGCTATAGAAACATTCCAGTTGGTCAAAAGCAATATGGATAGCAGTATAAATATTATATCATTTGATTTATTCAAAAGCAAATTGTAGAGTATAAAAATAAATAATGACTTAAATTTTAACAAACAAATGACAACAACAAATAACCAAATTTGAAAATAATTGTAGTATTACTTATGGATGACATAATGATTTACTATCACACAAGTTTATTGTAGTTTGTATTTATTGTTTATATAATCTATATTTATTATTAATTATGTTAGTGAAAATGCTTATCACATGATCACCATTTTATATGCTTACACACGCTGTTAAGTAATAGTACCAAACTTTCCATACAGTAATGCCACCAAGTGCAGTGCTCTCAAATCCAAGGCTCCTTACTGATGAAAGCCACAAGCTAGAAACTATTCTGAGAATGTTGGATGAATAGACACTAGATAGTGATTTTATGCACAAACCCTCCTGCACCCATTGATTACAAAGGCTTGCACTTGATGGCACTACTGTGCAGAGAGTTTGGTGTTCATAGTTATGATACAATGTTAAGAAAGAAATTGTGGAAGGATCTGAAAAAGGAAATATAAACAGATTTTTGGCCAAAATTATTATAAAATATTTAATATTAATGTATTATTATTTAGAGAGTTAAAATCAGTAAAGGTAAAAAGTGAAAAGATTATAAGACAATATATTTTGTGAGTAGAATTTTCATATGTTTATAAGACTTAGAAAATAAATTGCAATTAGTAGATATAAAGGACAATTGGGAAAAGTACATTTTACTATTTTTTTGCAGATGATATTAGGCGTTTTGCAGACAATGGAACAAATGAGTATTCTTTTGGATAAGAATTTACCCTAACAAAAATAAGTTGAGTTTTAATAAGAATTTGTCAAATAAGTGATGTTTCCAGGCTCCGAATAAAGGGTGTATTTTGTAGAATGTTTTTATTGGTTGTACATATGTTTTTACTATATGATTTATCTTTAATCTTTTTGTTTCCTATTTTTTTTTAGAATTGTCTTCTGGTCACTTGCACAACGACTAAGTGTGAATCTTTTACACTATTGATTATCCCTCTGCAGGTAACAATAGAATTATGCATTTGTTAAAATTATCTTCAATTAATTACAGGCATACTATAATTCTGAGTTCAACCTTTTTTTTTTTCAATTTTAGTTTGTCTCGGCTTTCTTCTTTTCTATCAATTGTTTATTTTAAATAAAAATTATGCTTAAAAATATACTAACATGTATATATAATGGTAAAATATTTTTATCTTGAGTTAAAATAACTAGCATCTTTTAAATATTTACTTAAAAGCCTATAAAATTCTGATTGTCAATTTCTATTTAGACCACCATGAATGAATAGTCATTAGAAAATACTCATCTTCTATCATCATTAAATAGTGAATGACTACTTTAGAATTAGGAAATTCTTTCAATAAGGATTTAAAGTTTCAGTTTCTTTTCTGGCAAGATTATTCTTGTAACGACATATTGTGTAACATGAAGACTGCCAGCTTTTAACTAATAGTTTGACGTTTACTAACATTTTACTGATAACTTGAGATCCTATCTCTCATTGAATAAAAATTCCACACTGAATCTATTCATTTTTTTGAAAAGCTTGGTAAAAAGATTTTAAAAGTTTATAAACATTAGTAGCTACTGCATCCACAGAGTTTAAAAATAAACTTATTATTTATAAAGACGAAATATAAACATTCTGAAAATTAAATGTTTAAATTTAAGGATTCAAATAATTTGTTTTTCTTTTATACATTAAGATAACAGTTTTTCGTATATGTTTTTCTGTTTTCTTTTGTAATTGCTTCAGCATGGTCAAACTGTTAAAATGTTTTACTTGTTTACATAAAGCTGAAAGAAAGTATGCTTCTAAAATTATTTATATGTCACAAATGTGATATGATGTATATGCCGGTATATATGTTAAGTAAATTATTAGAACAAGTTTTGCTGACATTTAAAGCTGGCTACGGAAATCAATCAATAAGAAAATAATAATCATCAGCGAGAATTTGACTGTAGTTTCTATGGAAACTATATTTATTTCTGATTATCAAATTTCACATGATTTCTAAACAACTAATCTATGCTACCATTATTGATGATTAAGATTTTTATTTATAATCAAGTACTGTATTTTTTATTTGGAATCAATTAAATAAGTAATACATTACAAATCTGTACTTTGTAATATTATTATGAATGAATGAATTTAAGACATTAGCTGTTATATATATAATATCTACATCCTAAATTGTAAACTATGAACTATTTCTATTAATACAAGGCTCATAGAAAGAGTTTCAATTAAATTTTCTGCATCAGCGTTGAATACTAACACTTTAATCACAAATCAAAGTAAGTTCGAAATTTAATAAACTTTTCCTGTAACAATGTAATTCAAAATAAATACCTACAAAATGTATATAGAGAACAGCTTTATTTAATCCTAATAGCATGGATGTTTTCGACTACCTTATAGTCATATTCATAGCAAATAGATGTCTAACAATCTTGTGATATTTATCAAAGAATACGCAAGATAGGGCATTTGCATAAAATTTAAATAAAGAATAGAATAAACAAGATAGGGGATTTGCATAAAATTTGAATAAAGGATTTATCATCCTTTATTCAAATTTTATGCAAATCCCCCCCATCTTGTTTATTCTTTGATAAATATCATAAGCTCCTCAGGCATCTAGTGCTATGAATATTACTATCAGGTAATTGAAAGCATGCTAAGCATATCATGCTATTAGGATTAAATAAAACTTTTCTTTATATACATTTTGTATGTATTTATTTTGAAATCAAAGTAAGCTTAAATATTCATTTAGCAAATTTTTTTTTTTTTTATTTTAAAGCATGAAAGATAAAATGATCACATTTATTACTAATATGATGCTTTTTGAAGTTAACAGGAAAATATGTAATTATACTTTGTATAGATAAAAGTTTTAATAAATTTCATTTTTTTACAAACCTTACCATTATCATCATTAGCATTATTTCAACTATTAACAATCCACTGCAGGATGGAGGTCTCTCTAGGTTTAATCCAGTTTTTGTTATCTCTAGCATCTCTTCTCCACATCACACCATCAAACTTTTTTTTTTCAATTATCCATATGTCGTCTAGTTCTTTTACAATCTATTGGAACCCAGATCAAGACTTCAACTATCCATCTATTATCATTCTAGTAATACATTCACTCTAGTTCCATTTGAGTCTCTTAATTTTTTCAACGAAGTCTGTAATATCTGTTTGCTCTCTCATCCATGTATTTCATTTTCTTTTTTGTTACTCCTATCATATACTTATCTATACTTTGTTGAGCAATCTAAAGTTTTTTATCCAAGTCCCAAATCTACAAGTAAGAAAGGGTAAAACACATTTATTAAAATATTACTTTACAAACCCATAGTCATATTCCATTGCATCTAAGTTTAGTTGTAGGATTAATTTCATCCATTATATTTTCATCTGTAATGATAATTAAAAATTATTGTAGTTGTTAATTTATTCTAATTCATCATAATCAATATTTATTTTCTTCTTCTTAGAAAAAGTATTGAACATTACTTTAATCTTTTTAGCATTTATCTTTAGTCCTACTTTCTTACTTTTTTAAAACTCTCCCAACATTTCCTGAAGTTCTCAAGCATTATTTGCAAAAGCAATTACCTCATTTGCAAAATCTATATGACTTGCATAATTTCTGATTACTGTTAGGTTCCTTAAAAACCCAATTTAATCCACAAAATACTTTTTGTAAAACTGTTATAAAAGATTTCGGTGATATAAAATCAGTGTCGGACAATCTTCTCAGTGTTAATTATTTTAATAACATCATATAATATAATGTTGTTACATTTTAGTAAATATTATTTCTTATACAATAATATTTATAATATTCTTGGTGTTTATCTTGAGGATCAATGCTTTAATCTTTGTAGAAAATCTTATAGAATCAAATATTTTTTCATAATCTATAAATCCAAAGCATAATGGAAACTCATATTCATTGGTAAAACTTCTCTCTCTTTTTGGATGTAATCCATTATGTTAAAAATACTGTTGAATCCATTTTATTCTCTTGACTGCTTAAAAACCAAAGTTCACTGTAAACAAGTTGTAATTATATATGTTGAAACAAAATTATATAAAACTGATAAAAGACTGCTAGTTTCAATTTTTTTAATGTCTTCTTTATGACCTTTTTTAAATATCAATACCCCTACTATATTCTTCCAATCATTTGGCATATCTTTATCATTTAAATATTTGGTATATAATTTTGCCAACAATTTTTCTATTTCTTCATTTGTGTCTTTTAAGATATTGATTACAATTCCATCATTACCAGAAGCTTTTCCTTTCTTCATAGATTTAATCGGGTATTCACTTTTTCATTTAAAATACTGGACAATTCAGAAGATTTAGGAGCTGTAAAAGATTTGTTTTCTTGTTCTTTATTCCTATATAACACTTTATAGAATTCTTCCACACCTTGCATGATGTCATTTCTCTTTTTAGTAATAGTTTCATCTTCTCTTCCTATTGTTGAAATAATTTTTCTACCAATGTTAAAATGCTGTTTTACATTTTTAAGATTTTTAGTCTGTTTTATAGCTTTTCTTGCTGATTCATATATATTTTTATATCACTATTAATTCTTTTTTTGTATCATTTTGCAAAATTCTTGATACTCTTTTCTTCTTATTGAATTATTTTCATATTTTTTTCATTTCTTTATACATTAGTTTTTCCCAGCAGAAAATTTATTGGTAAATTGCTACTTTTTTATATCAGATATCTTTGCTGCAGTTCTTAATAGTGTATCAGTTATATTCTTATTGATATCTTTTAAATCTAAATCATCTTTAAAATCTGTTAATATTTTAAAATGATTTGCAAGTTCTAATTTAAATTCAATGGCATGTTTCTGAAGATTAGGAATATCAACTATGAAAGATTGTTTTTCTTCATAATTTTTGTATTTCTGTTTTTGCATTAGCATGTATCATACATCTCCCCAATCAATGATTACTTTGTGTGTTGAATTTATTAAAAACATTATAGTCTTGAAATATCTACTTTCTGTTAATCAAACTATAATTCAGTGTTGCTGTACTTTTATTTGGATGCTTCCATGTCTATTTTTTTCATTGCACAAGTTTGTGTCTTTTCTCATTTCTATCACCATAACCAAATTTTAATCACAGCATTTTCATCTTTCAATCATTTACCAATTCTAATATTAGGGTCTCCTATGACAATTTTAAAACATCGTTTGGTCTGATCAGAAGTATTTTTCACATCTACAAAAATCATCTATTTCTTCAATTCTATAAGAACTATCTGCATTTGGGATCTTCCATTAAGTTAAATAACTAATATGATTACTCTGTCTGATATACCATCAATCTCCACAAAGTTGATTGTTCACTTTTTATTTATAATAAATTCAACTCTATTGTCCTTTCAGTTTTTATTTATAATGAACCCCATTTGTGTTTCCAATATTTGTGCTTTTATAGTGAAATATGTGTCCTCTTTTCAAATCCAATTGTCTCTTCATTTTTTCCTCTAACTTCTCAAAGTCTTATCATTTAATGTTCTTTTTTCGATTCATGCAATCTTTCTTTACTTGAAAGTGATCTATAGTTGTAAATACCTAAATAAAAGATTGTTATCAAAAGGCAGCCTGGGTCTACAATCAGGAGATTCTTAGGACTCTTCCCCTTTGACCACCAACTGCTGCTTAGGCTGGTGACTTTACAGTCTGTTGGAAATAATGGCTATGCATCATGATTATAAGTATCTATTAAAAAACATATCCACACTTTCATTCCTTTTGATTTAAAGAATACTTAATTTATATATCTCTTGATTTTAAACTCAGAGGTAAAAAAAAGCAGAAATCTCATCCCACTCACTAATGCATGTCTGTAGTAGCCCATGGCATTTATAATAACAACTGCAATGGCAAGAATATATGGAATAGATGCTAGTAATTTATTCTACTCGGTTTTTTTAAGTTCTCAAAGAGAAATTGAAGAGTCAGCTTTAGTTAACAGCAAACTTCTTTCTACAACCACAATTAATATATTTGTAAAGAAAGTGTTATTTTTATGAAACTAACAATTACTAGTGTGTTATGTTTTGAACAATTAATAATCACATATATAAATATATTCTAGTCAAATAGGAAATTAATTGATTCAATTTTTTATATCTAAACATCTTTAATTGAATCAAATGTGCAAATAGTAAAGTCAATTATGCATGTAATACACTCATCATCATCATCAACCATTATCAATTCACTGCAGGATGAAGGCCTCTCCAAGTTCAATCCATCTGCTCTGATCTTTAGCTTCTCTTCTCCACATCACCCCAGCACATTTTCTTATTTCATCCATCCATCTCACATGTGGTCTCTTTCTGTGTCTTTTACAATCTCTTGGAATCCAGTTTAAGATTTCAATTGTCCATCTATTATCATCTTTTCTAGCAATATGTCCAGCCCAACTCCACCTCAATCTTTTAATTTTTTCAATGAGATCAGTAACACCTGTTTGTTTTCTTACCCATACATTGCATTTTCGATCTCTTCTTGTTACACCTAACATACATCTCTCCATACTTCTTTGAGTACAGATTTATATTTTATAAGTAAGTTGTTTAAATACTCTCTTATAATTCTTTATATAATTAAGATAAAGTCAAAAATATAAGGATCATAGGAATGATTTCAAGGAAACATCCTTCATCAATTACAACAAGCCCTAACATTATTAATCACAAATAAGAGTAGATTTTATGTCATCTTAATCATAATTATTTATTAAGTTATCCTTTGAAGTTTAAAACATTTTTTTCCAGCAATAATAATTTAATATATAGATGAAAATGAAATTTTTGTAAATAGTTACTATAAGGTAAAGATAACCCTCCAATAGAAAAGCAGTGAATAAAGATGAATTTATTCACTATTCTCTTCTTGCTCCATTATTTCATCAAAAAGAATTAGATTCACATTTGATTATCTGCTTTTTCAAACAAAACAAAAATCACAATCTTGCACGGAAATTCTCAGCTTCCCTCCAAATTTTCAAGTTTCTCCTAGATTTAAATTTAAGATGTTTACATGCCTGGAAGTTACTTATGTGCATGTTTGAAAGATGTTAATAAATGTTATCATAGAATTGTGAAAAGGAGTTAGATAGTGACTAAAAATATTATTCTAAAACTTTAAAAAAAGGAAGCAGATGAAACTACTAATGCCCATATGTTCTCATTGTAGCTATTATTGTTATATGATTGTTTACATGGTAAATAAGTACAGATGATCAGATGCTTATTATGCATCATTTTACTAGTTTTTATCTTTAAATTTAAGATCAAAAAACACTTGAAGTTTTTTTTGCAATGTCTAATACTTCTTATCTCAGATATTTTATTTATTGGATTTTAGATAGCAAGATTATGTATGGGTGTTTAGTGTGAATGTATTCATTTTAAAATTACAATCTAAAACAGGTAAAAATAACCTTTGCAAAAATGGCAATTGATAAACAAGGCAAAAGATGATCTTTTATTTGACTAGCTAAAATAATAAATTACTTGTCAGTCGAGGAAAATTGCATAAATTAGAATTGTTTAATATTAAATGGTATGTTGTTAAATTTTGTTAAGTTGGAAAGAAAAGTCAAGTAACAAATATTAAATATGAAGTGAAGTTCATTAAAAATAGAAGTTAGAGAGATAATATTGTGCAAATTGATAAATACCATGACAAAATTAATTATTGATATTAATGGAGAAATATCAAATGTAAATACTGCTTTCAGAAAAAAAAATTTTCAGATTAAAAAAAAAGATTCAGGATTCTCAGATCTACAGGTCAAATAATATTTTAAGATTATTAAAGAATATTTTATTTCAAGAATTTAAAATAACTGAAAAATGAAAATGCAGCTGATAAATTTTAGATGTATATTAAAATAAAAAAAAGCCATTCACAGAAAAAAAGCAACTGTATATTAAATTAAAAAAACAAAACAGCAGAAATGAAAGTGAAACTATCCAGATGAAGAAGAATAAAGTTGAATTACATTTTGACTAGTAGAAAATATGTATTTTAAGACTATAATGTGCTTAATAAATTAGCAGTATGTAAAATACAAAATTAGAGCAACATAAACTACTTAAAAAAGAATCAGTTGATACCATAGATTTCAAAAATATTTTAGTGAATTTAAATTAGAAGTTAAAAGTTGTTTTAAAATATGAACAAATGTGCAAGATTATTCAGGAGTAAGAAAAAACAAATAAAAAGCAGAAAATCATTTCATTAATAAATTAATAACTTTGTCTACAATGTAAATTATTTATACATATATTTATGTTCCACTCCATATGAGATATAAATATACATGTGTGTATAATTGGCATTTCATTCATAACTTTTCATTGTAATAGGTCAGTGCATGTATATATATATACACACAAAATTACTTATTTAGAATAATTAAATATCTACAATTCTGTAAAATGATACAAACAATAGTTTGTCAAGTGTTGGTGGCTGGGTGGTCAGCACGGTGGCCTTACAAGCAATTGTCCCAGGTTCGCTTCCTGGCGGATGCTTTGACATATGAAAAAAAATTAGTAATGACAAGAAAAAATAACTAAAAAAATCTCAACTATATCTTAATATTCTAAAAAAATCTACTTCAGTAATAAAAAAAAGACATTATTACTAAAAGAAATGATATAATACAATACGGGGTAAATTTCTATAAAAATCTCTGTACTAAAAATCCCAATTATTCAAGTTTGTATTATATAACTATGTTGAATAATTGTAGAAAGAACTACAAGTTAAAATATTTCATCCATTCACAAACTGAAAGTTTATATAACAAACCATTTGACAGTGTGGAAGCTTATAAAAAAAGCAGGAACATTTTTAAGATATTACATATCATACTATAAATCATTTTCTAATAGTATTTGAATGTTACAAAAACTTAAATATGTACACTTTAATAAATCTAATATATCACTATTATTATATTTATGCTTTTTTTAAAAAAAGCAAACATATTTATACTAAGTATTGAAGCAATCGATGTCTAATCATCATCGATGCTTCATGTTTCACCATCTATACTAACCTCCTAGGGGTCCGCAATTCAGACCCT
The DNA here is from genome assembly GCA_028023455.1 of Epiperipatus broadwayi. Lineage (NCBI taxonomy): Eukaryota > Metazoa > Onychophora > Udeonychophora > Euonychophora > Peripatidae > Epiperipatus > Epiperipatus broadwayi. The sequence goes on from JAQFVV010012449.1 coordinate 1,951,997, forward strand.
GCTATAAATATATGCTATTCACCCATACACTGTATGGCTAATGATTAGAAAGATTAGTAAAATTAATATTTATTTAGTAAAATAAAACAGCAGTGTGCGTGATGTGTATATATATGAAAGAAGCAATAATGTTATTAATGTTTATTGCTGACAATTAAACACTTTTTATATAATTGTAAATTTATTTTGTTATATCTATATGTATTTTGATTTAAAATATTGAATTAAACTATTTAATGTGACAACAAAGAAGAATGGGGGAGGCTCTAAATGCTAAAATAATCTTTGTTTAAATTCAGCTTGTTGCCTTTAATTAAAATTGTCAATCGCAATTAAGATCGAAAACAAATCATTTATCAGTTTTTGTCAAATGATTTAAAATAGCTAAAAATGGTATTTCAAGCCTTATCTGTATAAAAACATGTTGTTAATTAAAAGTTGTTTGTAAGGGGATTATAGAGATAGTGTATAAAAAGAGCCAATAAGACCATTTAAAGGGCAGTCGGTGATTTTCACTCGATAAGTTAGTTACTGGATAAATCAGTTAGTTGCCTTCGCTTGATTAGTCAGTTACTTTTACGTTCCTGATTCAAAAAGTGTTGCCAGACCATCATTTAAGAAGTCAAGAGAAGTTTAGTGCCATGGAGCATGAGTAGCGGAGCCGTCCACCTTTCTTTTTCCTCTCGGAGGACTGTCTACCAGCCGTCAAAATTCCATCTTACCGGATATGTGGGATGATGTGGAGTTGCCAACCTGCCTGCCCGCTGCTATGCTGATATCTTAGGTAAAATCATGTAATTTAGAGCTGCCTTAATATGAACATTCATGGGTGATTTATAATTTGTAGCTAAATTAATTTATAGATCCATTTATGATATTTTTCTAGTTTTGCTCGTAAACTCTCTCTCTATAATCCTTTATTAATACTTATGTAATTCTAAATATACATTTGCTTTCACGCTTAATTTATGTTTATATAACTTTATGTGGCTAAATTAAATGTATACAACATATTTTGCTTAATATATGTATTATTTTCTCTAATATGTCGGTATCAATCAATCTCGCGACTTTAATTAAATTCATTAGTAAAATTATATTCATTTGTTTATTTAAAATAGAAATTGTTCATTAGGTTGGTTGTATACTTAAAAGTATTTTATCATGGATGCTTATTTTATTTTGTTGTTTAGTTGCCTTTATAAAAGATCGTGACACTTAAGATAAAATTCCACCTTCTCTTACCATTGCCTGGAGGGCTAATTCTTTAGTTAATACGTATATGGGAATCGAACTTAAATGTAAATTTTATTAGTTTAATGATATAGAATAGAGTTATTATTTTATTACACTTTGGTAAATGACTCAGGATTGAAAACAGATTATTGCGCAAGAGGTTAGACAATTTCCAAGTTTTAAAATAATGAAAATTATGTTATAAGATTATATTCATGTCCAATAACGTTGCTGGCATACCATCCACTTTATTCTGATATTTTATCTTCTCCATTTCTCGACTGTTTAGTCATTGGGAACGTCTAAAGCTCCCATCCTACTTTTAAAATCGTTCGTAATCAGGAACACTACTTCCTGTGAACGTAAAGTTTATGAAGATTATGTGCTGCGGATGGCAGTACATAATGATCTGGGATCTCAAACTCAGCCTCTCCCTTGATATCGCTCTGCCAGAATGCGTGGACATATCCAATCTAAGTTCGTTTCAAATATTCTTTTAAAATGATAAAATATCCACAATCGCCATGAGGTTTTATTTCGTTATTGTATGCCAGTACCGTTACCATCCGCCTAATCTTTAGTAAGTCACAATGATATGTTAAAGATATTGAGTTAAGCTGCTCACAATGATATGTTAAAGATATTGAGTTAAGCTGCTTTCTTTTAAAAAGCGATATCGATTCCTATAGACGTAAATCTAATTTATATTAATGATTGCATAACTTACTCTAGTAAATAAAGTGCATTGTTTGTTTCTTATTTCTAAAAGACGTCTTTGCCAAACAATGTGAATAAAAGTATAAATAATGTTTCTCCTAAGAAATACATGATTGAAATCATATATTTTGTCCGTTATCAAATAAATCATTTACTGTTAAAACTGTCACGATCTTTTATATTTATTTTCGGCATCCACAACGCTCCATAGCAAAAGTTTTCTTTAATTAGCTTATTAACTCCGCATAAGTTATAAAACACTATAAAGTTGTATCTGTAAAATTATATTTATTAAATGAGTGATAGAGGGGATTTTATACAACAAATTCCCAAGTCTTGTAAATAAACAATATTGTCCCAAGCGTGAAACTATTTGGTAAAATATACATGTTTTCTTAATCTTTTGTAATATATATATATATATGCGTTTTGTTTAATATTTAATAAATATATCTATTTCATGTAAATCCTGGTTTGTTTTTGAATTATTATTTTCTAGTTAATATTTAGAACTATTTTCTTTAGCTAAGAGCCTAGCATTAATAAATAACTATAATAAATGTAATTCCTAGGCTACTCCAACCTCGATCATCATCATCAGTTTGATCTTATGCTCTTCCGCTTTGCTTCTGGGCACGGATTTAAAATAATTTTACTGTGTCATCAGAATTGTTGTTTATTGGGTCAGAGATTCGAAGAATAGGCAAATAGGTTAGAATTCAGGACTGCTCCAGACCTGTGTATCTCGAGCATGATCGGATTCGAGGTACTTTTGCTTAGGATTTGAATCTTGTTAAGTGTGCATACTATTTTGACCGGTACAGAACTATTTTGACCGGTACAGTATTTTGATACATATATATTTTTATTTTATCATGCCTTCATTGGGCTTTTAAAATAAAAGAAAAATAATAAAGAGTAATAGCATTGAATTACAAGAATTTAACAATGATAAGAGCCAATTGCTAATGAAAGTCTAATGGGTAAAATTAATCATGAATGGAATGTTCTTAGTACAATAAATTTTTTAGATGGAAGGCTTTTAATAAATGTGTTTTACTACAACTTATTATGAATTTGAAACTTGGACAATCAAAATATATACAGAATTATGGAGTTTAAGAAAAAAATATTAGGATGAAAAAACAATGTAACTAATATCATTAAAACAAGCAAAACTCTTTATATGTATTGCCACTCAGTGCAAGCCAGAATAATCAATGGATGCCAGAAGGCTTGTGCATAAAATCCCCATCTCCCCAGACCAGTTTCTGGTTTGTGGCTTCATCAGTGAAGAGCCTTAGATTTGAGAGCACTGCACCTAGATCTTAGGATCTAATGCAACCCTCCAACAGCCATTTTTATCTCTACTTAACTATAAAACTATGAGACAAATTGAAAACACCATAATATTTTCAGTCCAAGCTCATCAGCTTATATAGTCATATAGGTCTGAACTCAGTTCAGTATCTATACATTCTGGTATCTTTGGTTCTTTAATAACCATAGCCACCAGTATCCTATTAAGCAGGATTACTTTTAAGCCATTAAACATCACATGATCACTATTTCTTATGCTTGTTCTTAACTGTTATTAAAACAAGTGAAACTCTCTATACATATTGCCACTCAGTGCAAGCCAGAGTAATCAATGGATGCCAGAAGGCTTGTGCATAAAATCTCCATCTAGTGTCTATTCATCCAATATCCCTAGACCAGTCACTGATGAAGGCCACAAGCCAGAAACTAGTCTGGGAATACTGGATGAGTAGGCACTAGATGGGGATTTTATGCATAAGCTTTCTGGAATCCATTTGTAATAAATAGTAGATTTAAAGTGAGTTGAACCAGGCAGATTGCAAAAAAAGATGATAATAGGTGAATCCCAAATATTGTAAGAAAGCTAGAATGAGATAATATATGAAATGACTGAATGAAAAAAGAACTTATTGGATGTTGTGGACAATGCACATGTCAGAAAAACATGAATTAAATTCAGAGAGACATTTACTCTGTAAAATATTGTTAATAGTTGGCATTGACATGATCAACAAGCTAAAATATTTAGATCACACATTTTGCTACTGTAGTAGCAACTGTAGATATACCTAAAAAAAGTAATGAATAAATTAAAAAGAACTGTGCATATATATTAAAATAAATAACTTTTTTTAAAAAAATACTAATGTAATTTATACAATTATATTTTTAAGCATATACACATAACTTATAAAATAATGATATTGAATTAATTCTTTTGAATTCTTAGAAATTTAAAGCTGAATAAACATAAAAACATAAAAAAATTGTTATTTTTAATTTAACTAACATTTTAATTTTGCAGCCTACTAATCTATGAACTGTTAGCAGTGTATCTATATAAATCTTCATTTAAATCTATTATTATAAAGCACTAAAAATTTTGAAATTATTCAAGCGGAAGTCAACCTCAGATAATGCGCTATTTCTTAAATATTATAAATCTCCATGCACTCGCCCACCAGTAAGAGTTTTAAAAACTTAAGTGAATTACTTAAATTCAGAACATATTCGTATATACACCAACTCTCACTATCCATGCTTAAATCAGGGCTTGAGTCTATTGTGAGCCTGATATTATAATAAAATAATGAATTGTACAAATTTCGTTAACCTCACGCAGAAAAAAGACAGTGTCTCATTTTTAACTACATATGATGTAGATCTATTATTATAAAGAGCTGAAAATGCGCTGTTTTTTAAATATTATAAATCTCTGTGCACTCAATATTTGATTATAACAATATTTGATTCACACAATAGACTCAAGCCCTGATTTAAGCATGGTCAACAAAAATTGGTGTATATACAAATATGCTCTAAATTTAAGTGATTCTCTTAAGTTTTTAAAACTCTCACTGGCAGGTGAGTGTGCAGAGATTTATAATATTTAAGAAATAGCTCATTATTAGAGGTTGACTTCTGCTTGAATAATTTCAAAGTATTCATTTAGTAACTTTTTATTCACTTCTAACTATAACATAATCTATGTCATTGTTTTTAGTGTAATAGCATCCAAGATATTTTTATATATTTATGTATATATTTTCAGTGCATATTGCTATCTGAAATAAATATCAAATATCAAATCATCTCAAATGTTAAGAAATTTTCAGCTCTACCCTCTGTGAATAAATGTTTAAAGCATCGCATCTCCAAACAGACTTTTTTGAATTAGCTATTTTGAGATGCTGGCTTTAAACATTTATTCACAGAGAATATAGCTAAAAATTTCTTAACATTTGAGGTAATTTGATATCTGTATGCATATATATGAAATTAGTGATAGTTTAGTGAGATTTTCCATGTATATTTTTAATTAGAGCTCAATCAATATGTAACTAATGAAGCAAACAACATATGTAAACCAAATCATTCCTTCAAGCAATAGTATTTGTATTAGTCTGACACCTATGAACTAAAGATAGATGGCAGACTAATATAATTACTGATGCTGAATAAAGTGATTCTGTTTGCCTATTCAGTTTGAAATGGTTTTTTTAACTTCTTGACAGAGCTCTAATTAAAAAAAAAATACGTGGGAAATCTTATTAAACATTCAGTAATTTCATCTATAAGAGACATGCAAATATTTTATTATATGTATATAAAGTACCAAAACAGAGTTTATATATTCTTTAATAGAATTAATTGAGCGACGTATATTTTCGACAATGCTTGTGTGTCATTTTTTTGCTAATTTGCATACTATTCGATCTTTGGTTCATTACGTATTCATTTTATGCAATGAACCACACCTCTTTAGTTTTGTGTTTCCTGTCATTTCTTTGCTCACGCTCTATTTTAAATAATACTATGAACAAAACTGTATTCAATACAGTGTTAACATGATTATCAGATTTAATTATTTGATTACTTTTGTTTATTTTAGGCAAGATAAGTAAGCATAAAAACATGTATTTTTCAATTTATATATATAATATACGTTACTTCATTTTATTTTAAATTTGACATGATAGTATATTTTGTTTTCTTATTACACTCCCTCTTCCCCATTTTATTACAAAAAACAATGTCTAAAGTTTATAAATGAATCAATAAAATGAATTCTCAACTATAGCTCAAAAACAACATTTTTGAATAGTCAAAATAAGAGTCATAGATTCTCTTAAGCTTGTAAGTTATAAACAATGAGGATTCCCAATTCCTCAGCAATCTCCGTCAAGGAACCCCTCCTAGCACCTCTCTGAGGAGTGCCAAAGCACGAAACCATGGTCAGGGGTGGGGGGGGATTCCTGATGAAGATATTTTAAATGCTCTCTCTGGCTAAGCATTTAACACAAAGCTTGTTGAGGAATTGGCAATCCTCATTGTTTATAACATTTTTGAATGATTATCCAACTTACTTTATTAACCTTTCTTGATTATTAAAATTGTTATCTTATATACGCAATGCATTAGACATAATAAGAGTTACTATTTATTTTACAATCATGATTCTTTAATTTATTATTAAAAATTATATATTATGAAAAATGACTATATATTGTAAGGTTGAGCAATAAATGGAAACTAATTTTGTATCCAAATCCTGAAGAGCAGGATGATAATAACACATCCTAATAGACTTCCTTTAACTTTACGTAGCTGTTTCAGCAGAGAGTAATTTTTATTATTATTATTAAACTCACTTAAATCTGAGTCATTTTCAAAGACTGTTAATATTTTCAAAATAATTTATAAGTTCCAGATTAAATTCACTAGAGGACTTCTGAAGATTAAAAATATCAATAGTTATTATTGTTTTTCCTTTAAAAAAATATCTTGCCTTATACCAATATAAAGTATGTGAATAGGTATATGAGAATATCATGCAATATTATTGTTGGTATCAATAGATCTAAGTAAAAGGAGACCACAGCTGGCATAAAACAGATTTTTTAAAATTATAACTGATCTGGTATCAGATTTATACAAATAAGCAAGTAGATTGATTTGGATTCAAAATATTTTATTTCATTTTTAATTTCAAGCAATAACATGAAAAGTATAAAAAAAAATAAGCATTTGGTAAATTCATAAATGCATTAATTCTAGATTTGAATCCTAATTCACACTGATGATAGTAAAAAGTAGAACTCAATGTGATGGAAATGTTATAGCACTATTGATTATTCAAGATAATAATAAGTGATTGGAGTAGAATGACAAAAACTGCTCTTACTTTAATAAAGAATGTCTAAAAGACACTTTAAAGAAATGTAATGTTTATTGCTCTAATTTGAACAATAGAACTGAATATTGAATGCAGTAAAGAAATATAATTACAAAAATCGTTAAAATCTACCAGAAGAGAAGATTTATTTTAGAAAATCATATTAAGTATGTGAATTTCCATGTAGTTATTTATTTAGTCAATTACACTTTCCATGATTTGGTTCGATGGCAGAATGGTAGTCAAGCCAATAAACATTACATGATCACCATTTCTTATGTTTGCTTATAACTGTTATTAAAACAGACAAAACTCTCTATACATATTGCCACTCACTGACAAAGGCCACAAACTAGTCTGGGGATATTGGATGAATAGGCATTAGATAGGGGTTTTATGCACAAGCCTTCTGGCATCCATTGATTACTTTGGCTTGCACTGAGTGGCAATATATTTAGAGAGTTTTGCCTGTTATAATAACAGAATGGTAGTTCCTGGAGTTTGAGGCATATGTATTACAGCCAGATCTATTATGTCCAGAGCTTGAATTTTTTATTAACTTTCAAGAAATAAACCAATTATTTACTTATTAAAAAAATCATCTTTATCTTTTTTGTTTTTTGCTCTCTTTCTTAATCTATCTTTTTCTAAACTTAAAATGGTCCCAATCATTTATAAAAGACTATTAATGATGATGATTTTAAATCTCATTAATCATTGATCATTTTCTGTGAAGAATTTATTAAGTATACTGCATTCAATTTATTACTCAAAACATAATCCAACTCCACTCTGCTTCCATTTAAATTCTTTCCTGTACACTTTGTCTTCATCTTTAAAATTTTCAAATTAATAAATAATAATAATTTATAATATTCACTTTACCCTCTTGAAAATCTTTTCAATTGTATGTCCTAGCTCATTTCTGGATAAATATATAAAATTACCTATAATCTCTTTTTTTTTTAATTTTTCTACTTTTTCTACTCTATCATTATAACATGTCCTATAGCAATTTTAAAATATAGTTTTGTCTGTTCAGAATCACCTCTTTGCATCTGCAGTTTTCTATTTGTACCTACAACTATATGGTTCTAAACATTTATGTGAATACTTGAAATCATGAATAATACCTAAACCTGGGTAATATATATTTTTAACATATAGACATGATCTAGAATAATATAGTTATAAAAACACTAACAAAATAGTATATTGAAAGAGATTACATTTACATATGTATATACTCACACTTAAATGAATGTGATTTAAATATGTTTACCAACATGTGATTTTTTTCTTTTATTATTAAATAATATTTTTTTTACTATATAGAACTACTATTATCATATTGTCAAACTTTAGGATCATTTTAAACATTTTTTAAATTTAGTAATCCACAACAGTTATACAATGGGTGCTAATTGATGATTTTATTGTGATTGGAATTATATGACTTCTGAATGTGTTCTGGACTAAATGAATAATGTGAGAACATGATTGAGATGAGATTTATGATGCCATTTATATGAAGAGATGCATCTATAAAATTTATAAATTCAAATGTACAAATTGCTATTTTTAATCAAAATAGACTTGAACTACTCTTCCCTTGAACTATGAATAAATAATTATCTTTATGTAAGAAAATGATAAAAAATAAAATGGACCCTTACAGATCCATCTATTTTTAAGCTTAAAAATTAAATAAACTTTAATTTAACACTATTGAAAAATCACAGTGAAATTAATATTTTAGCCAGATGTAAATATGGCATTAATAATTTAAAATTTAATCATTTAAACAAAAGATATAAACTGAATCTCAACTTTAACAAGGTTTGTGTTCATAATCAAATAAAAGTCAATATTTTTAAATATCAAATAAGCATAATTTATGGCATATGAAATTAAAATAAACTTCATTTTCATAAACTATGAATAATTAATTTTCTTTATATTAGCAAATAATAAAGAATAGAATGAGTTCATTTTATTGTTTATCATTTTCTAATATAAGTAATTTTTTTAATTTACAGTTCATGGAACTAATTTCAAATTCATAAATTTCTATTTTTTGATTTAATATTGATGAGTCCACAGGCAGGTGGCAGATGACTAAATAAAATTTCTTCACTTATTCATCAGACTAAGAATTTGTTTTGGCACAAATCACAGTTATTTGCATCTATATATTCCAATATTAAATTTAATAACTAATTAAGCTGTTCTCTTTGGAAAGTCTTAATATCTATAATATTGTTATATTCTTACAACTTTTTATTTATAATGAATCACACACTTATGCTTTCAATATTTGTACTTCTATATTTAATACCTTGGTCAGATTATTAATATAGATGGAAACATAATGGATAAAATTAATCATAGAATTAAACTTGGTTGGAGTGCTTTTGGTAGAAATAACTTAATACTAAAAGCAAATATGCCTATGTGTTTGAAAAGGAAGTTTTTTAATAAATGTGTTTTACAAGTTCTTACTTATGGATCTGAGACTTGGATATTTAATAAAAGAGCAATACAGAGACTTCAAAACACTCAAAGAAAGATGGAGAGATGCATATTAGGAGTAACAAGAAGAGATTGAAACTGCAATATATATTGGTAAGAGAACAAACAGGTGTTATTGACCTCATTGAAAAAATGAAAAGACTGGAGTGGAGTTGGGCTGGACATATTGCTAGAAGAGATGATAATAAATGGACAATTGAAATCTTAAACTGGATTCCAAAAAATGTAAAAGACCCAGAAAGAGACCACACATGAGATGGATGGGTGAAATAAGAAAGTGTGCAGGTGTGATGTGGAGAAGAGAAGCTAAAAATCGGAGAAGTTAGATTGAACTTGGAAAGACCTTCATCCTGCAGTGCAGTGATAATGTTTGTTGATGATGATGATGATTTAAGTTCACATCTATTTTTCAAATCAATTGCTTCTTTTTTTCCCTTTTAAATTTACACATGTTTACAATGTAACTATTTTTACTTTAATTAAAGTATGCAATCTTTCTTTTCCTTGAAACTAAACAAAATTTACAAGTAGCCAAATAAATTTATTTCAGAGCAGAAGCTTATATCTATAACCTCCTCTGCCTTTATTTAATGATGGCAATCTTAACTTTACAGATTCCTGAAATTGTGAAACAAAATATATTTTTCTCTATTATAATAGAAAATACCTGCTACACACACATACATCTTGCCATCAAAAATAAAATTTAATGATGTATGAGTTAAAACATTTTTTTTTTTAATTTAAAACTTGGAAGTGGAAACCAGTAAACTCACTACACTAATTCATTTTTTTTGGTATCAATTTATATTTGTTTACTATGCTAACAGTCACATGGTAATAAAAACTGCAATAACAAAACATATAGAGTAGATACTATGAGTTTGCACTAATTAGCCTTTTTAATTAAGACATCACAGAAAACAATCAAATGTTCTTATTAATTTTAAAAAAATTTCTTTTGCCATCATAATCCATTGATTCAAATTTTAATTCCAGAATATAAAAAACAAAACAAAGATAAAACGATAAAAAATAAAATGTCAATGATGGGTTTTTGCAGTGCCCATTTCAAATACCATCTGTATTCATCTTATGTTAGCTTTTTAATTTATTTATCACATGACTTGAAAAGCTATATTCCAATTTTTTATGTACGAAATTTTACTTTTTGAAAATCTTCAGACTTTATCTTGTTGGAACTCTCCCTTGTATTTTTTCCTTAATTACATCATTTCAATAAACGTATACCTTAATACAATAGATTGAATAATCTCATATCCAGAAAAATAAAGATCACAATGATTTGGTTTAATAATCTTGTTACTATATTTTTAATTTATTAAGATCAATCTTAATTGATTTTTTTTTTTCATTGCATTTATGTACAATGGTAGGAAGTCCATATTTTATATATCTATACAGTAAATTAGAAAAAAATAATAGTCCTATATATAACTAATTTAACTGTAGTAACTGTAAAACTATCTATTAAATTGTTAATACATCTACATTATAGTTGGGACAGTGTTGTACCTTAATGTTCAAATCTGCTTTTTTAACAAACAAGATATTTAAATTGGCTTATATTCTCAAGCTTATAATCATCCAAGCTAAAAGCTGCTAAAGATTTTTCTCTCAGTTCTATTTAATAAAAGACTTCATTTAGATAAATTGATAAATTAAAGTCTTTTTATGATTTATTCAAACATTAAAATATTACTCAGATCACATTTAAAGTTGAAAAAAATAGCATAATCAACAGCAAGCTGTAAATCTAAATATCAGAAAGATAAATTTTATTCAGTTCAAATTGAATTTCATTAAAATTTAGATAGAATCTTGATGTCTGCTTAATGAAGTTATTTACAAACTGTTCCAAAGTCTTACAAAATGGAATTACAGAAGAAGTTAATATACATCCCTATTTAACACTAGTTTTATTTTCTATACCTCAGATTTTCCTACAGCAATAATAACACTTCCTCTCATTTTAACATATAGAATGTATATAATATAATAATTGAAAAATATATTTATTATGTAAGTTTATAGCTGATATCTGTATCAGATACTTAAGAACCTGTTGATGTGTGAAGATAAGAAATATATATATAGCTCGCTTGAGCTATTACTGTTTATAGTTCTAATTAAATTTATGATATAAAATATTCTGGATTAATATATTTGGCAGCATATTACAAATACAGTACTACTTCAGATTTAAATTTTTGAAAGATATTAGCTCCCATTATCGTGCATAATACTTTTTTAAAAAAAATTACGATTGCTATTTTATATTTTAAAAATTAACAAATTGTTCTCCAGTATACATATACTTCAAGAATAACTTTCTTCATTCATGCAAGCATAGCAATATATAAAGCAATTAGTCATTTTTCATGCAGTATGGTCGATATAATATATATTACATTCTATGATTAAAGTTAAAATCTCTTCAAATTTATTTACATCTAATTCAGGATGCATTAAGCTATTTATTATTCGGATTATAAAAACATTTTTACTCCCATCTATTCTTTGGATTAATTGTGTAATTAAATGCACTAACCATTTGTCATTTATTCAATCTGCATATATTCCCAGTTCATAACTGAGGAAGAAGAACGTAAAAAAATATATCTAAACATTTAGATGTTAATGGTTATTAAAAAATAGGCTCGATTATTAACATGTATTAATTGACATCTTTAATAAATGAAATGACACCAATTAACACTATCAATATCAGTATTAGTAAATGAACAATAAGAATAATTTAAATGTATTTCAATTGTCAATCTTTTCTCTTTTTTAAAAATCTTCATTAATTCATTCCTTTTATTTTACGTGACTTAAAAACCTTCTACGTAATTAAGATACTATCAGGAAATGCTTTCTATATATTATGTGATAATCATTCTAAAGTATAATAATAAGGATAATTTAAATTGTTATTGATTTATTATAAAGATAAAATTACTATTTAAAGCTATGTATTTTATGAGAATGTCCATAATATTATCATAATTTTGGAAATTTTTATATCAGATATTGAAGACATGGCAGAATAATAGGGAAGTGACTTTGTTTAAACACACACTAAATTAAAACTTAATAAAGGGCAATACACAGTAAAAACACATAATATTTTTAATATGTAGATGAATATTTTAAAGCAATATTCTTGTTAATTTATGTGTAATATTAAAATGATTTATAGTAATAACAAAACTTTAATATAATGTTTGAACGTTATTCTTTGCTTATTTTATCGGCGTTAAATTTAAAGCGGTTCTATTTTAAAGAGTTTAAGTGTTATAATTTTAATTTTAAAAAAAAATATTGTTCATTATGGAAGATAAATCAATAAATAAATGCATAAACCAAGAAAATGATTTATTTTAATGTTTGTAACTTAAATATTTATTAAAATATAATATTATTTTGTTTTGAAATATTTATTAAATGTTATTTGTAATTTTAAAATATTATCTGCCAAGAATGCTACAACATCTTCATAAGGAAATCCTTGTAAACAAAGATATGTGAACTCATCTAAACAATGTAAAGATGGCCTATAAGAGACAAAGGAGTTAGAATGCAGTACTAAAAGGAATTTTACCGAAGCATTTCTCCTTTTGGGTAAAGGACTCTTGTAAGATTGTCAAAACAAATAAATCATACCTGAGAAATTTCATAGTACATAAGAGTACATAAATTAATAAAATTAGAATGTTTTTCTTAAAACGGCAAATCTCTTAAATTTCCTGGAAGAATGCTGCTATTTTTTAAAAAAAGAGAAATTAATTTATTTTATATAATTCATTGTGCAAACAGCCTTACTTTATTTGTTTTAAAAGGAAAAAAAACTTTTATGAAATAATGGGATTAAAATGTTTTTGAAATTTCAAATCTACTAAATTACTTTAATAACGCTGCTAATTTTGCAACCATTTAAATTTTTATTGAACAAAGAATAATAATTTACCTTGGATATCACCTATTATACTAATACTTACATTAATGTAAAATATATGTTACTGTACCGTTTTCGATTTATTTAAAAGATAGAGTTATTACATCATTCTTTGAATTTCCATAAAATAGAAATGCGAAGAATTCGAATAAATTTTCACATAATTACAGAATTTCAGAATAAAGCATTTGAAAAGACATTAGATATAGAATATATATATTATTATTATTTATCTGATCATTATCAACAAAAATGTAAACCTTCATAGTAGATATATGGATGTTTAAAAAGGCAATCTTGAATAAAGGTACTTTCTTTTATTATTTATAGGTTTATTTAATAAGATGTTAGTTATTATTCATTTGTTTCTTGTAAAAATTGGATAAAGTTGTTTATTTTATAACCATTAATTTAAAGTTAATATTATAGGATGTTATATTGCATTGCATGTGTTTTATTGATTTTTCAATATTGTATAATCTTGCCGCATTGAATTGTTTTGATTTATTGAATTTATAAAGTCTCTCATCAATAGAAGTATAGTTCTGATGAGTGACAGTATAATTGCTTATAATCATTATATATATATATATATTGTAACGATATATAAATATGTTGTTACATTAATTTAAAATAAAAACTTAAAAGTTCGCAAATAAAAGTAAAAAACTAAACGCTAAAATTAAAATGTTTGTTAAACGTATATACATTCGCACAGATGCCAAACTTTAAAAATATTTTTTTTTAAAAAAAACAAATAAATAAGTATTTGAACGTACTTTTTTATAAAAAAAAGTACAAGATTTAAAAATAAAAACAGGTATTAATTAATTCTTGTAATCTGTAAATGGAAATGATTGTTTATAAATTGTTTGAAAAGCAAGCTAGCCTTGGGCTCTTGTATAATTAAAATGATCTGATGAAAGATAGATAAGAAAATAAAGAGAAATTAGCTTGACCAATGGAAGCACCAAGCCTTGGCTCGGACCCTAACGAAAGTGATGGATTAGTGACGTTTTGTTGATTGAATCCGTGTGGATAATATAAAAAGAGAAATACAGTTTTTTTGGACAGTTCCAGCGTTTTGTGTTTGAGAGATGTGGTAGGACGCACATACCACACTCTCTATTTAAAAAAAAAATGAAAAGACTGTGATACCTTGAACCAGCTATTGCCATCTCCAGAACATTATCTTCCAATGGAGGTGTCGCGGGAATTAAAAGCAGAAACCTGGACTCTTCTACCATGAGCTATGAACTTTACAAATTAACAACAACAAAAAAAAGTAATTAAGAACTTTCGTCATTGTTTTTTTTAAAGATTCAGCTAATTTAAATTTTAAAATGAACTCTTATTTGATTTTCAAATTAATAATTGATTGTTTAAATTTATATAGTTAAGTTTTGCTAAAATCATTTCCATTTTATTATTTTTATTTGTAGTAATATTTATTGTAGAAATTATTAAATGCATTACATTTAAGTTGGGTATAGACGTTGCATAGATTCGTTAGCGGTTGATTATGTTGTGGTTTTCACAGTCGATTAGAATATATAAGTCAACGATGTCACTGCGGTGTCTTATGATGAACACCAAAGGGTCTCCTGTATTCCCTCAGCAATTGACGTTATCGATTGACTTTGTATTTTGATCGGTTGTGTTTAATTTGGAATGTTTTTGACCGTGGAATCTATGCAGCCGATCTATACTCGACATTATAAAACAAATTGTATAAAAATAATCTGTGCGAACGTATTTAAATGTTAAATTTAAGTCGGGCGTGAATGGCTATATAGTTTTGTAAAGTTATATTAAGGGAGGGTAATCTTAGGTTATTCATTTCGTAGTTGAATTGGTTCAATGGATTGGATATATTTGTGTAATTGTAGATGTAGTATGAGATCCGCTATGGGCAGGATTATATATATACGCCACACACCTTCTGTTTGCCTATGGATGGGTTTGTAAGACGGCAAAGGACCGCAGTCCATTCCTATGGAGTTTTATGTTTATTGTTCTACTCGCCAACAGATGTGACATTCCTGTTGGTGGAGAGACAATGTCTTCTCTAATTCTACTTACTGATCAGATGTACATTCCTGACAGTATAGTATTTTGTGTTGTCGTATTTTCATGCTACATTGAATACATAAATGTATCAGATGGATTGGCGCCGGTTTGATTGCAAATTTTTTGGCCTAAGGTTAAATAAGGGATAGAATATTTTCTTTTCAAATGCAGGTCTATGTAGTCTATTCATACTCGACTATCTAAATAAAATATTAAACTCATTGAAACTTAGTTAAATGTAAAATTAAAAGTTAATATAAAAATCTAAAATGTTAAACTTATTCCTCAAATTAGAATGATTTTATATGTGCATAAATAAATATTTTTATGTGTTAATTTCTGGCAGTGGCTTTTATTTATTTATATTTAAGATATAAATTAAGATATAGATTTTTATCTCTGCGTCTCCACTGAGCTAGTGACTTGGGCTAACGATCTGAATATTTAAATAAAGTGGAATCTTAACAGCGCGTATCTGCCTACTCTATAATTTTTTCTAGGTTTAAATGCCTAGATGGTGCCCTGTAGAGCAGATATCGTAGTTTGCGGTTAGATTCGATCTTCACTTTCATTTCGATCATTATAATATATATGCCACATACATATGTATATTTGTTAATAATCTTTTCTAAGATATTGATATCTGATAGAGGACCCATATCTATATGTTTCAATAATAAAACCATATAATCTTTGTATAAAATAGATGTATTAAAAATAAAGACCAATGGATTACATATTGTGTTGTGAAATAAAAACAAAGATCAAATAAAACATAAGTATAATTTAAAGACAATAATTGTAGAATGCATTTTGCATAGGAACGGCTATCTTTTCTAATCTTTGTGCTAGTCTAACCACATGTAATAGATATATTAGACACTTTATTAACAATGATACATTTTATTTTAAATATTATATTGTCTTAAAATCCAAGAAAACATACTATTGTTAAGATTTTGTTCAATAAAATATTTATCTCTGTATTTTATTAAATATTATTCTTATTTGGCAATAAACATATTTTATATTTATTAAATTACTTTGATTTTTCATGTTCCGCATCATCATATCTAATTGGTAGTTTATGGTCACATGATATTGCTATATTTTTATTCAAATATACACCAATTTACTAGAATGTAATGTTATTAATATTAGACATTTCCAGCATTTATATTTTAAATATTAAGGTTTAGTTATAATAGGATATACTTTGGGGATAATAAAATGCCTTTTGTTATCCAGCTATATTAAGTATAAGATTTATAATCAAATAATAAAACATTAACAGTTTTATTTATTGTACTTATTATTTACTGAGGTATACCACAATAATTTTTTATAATTGGTTGGAGTGGGCTTCTCAAGGGTTTTTATAACCACATTTTTTTTTAGAAGAGGAAAAGAGGGACCCCTCTTTTCTTCTACCTACTTTTTTTTTAATTAGGTGTAGGTGGAGGATTTGATTTCATGATCTAAACATTTTTAATTCCTCTTATTATATCTCCCATTTTACTTTTCATATACACTTATAAATTTTTTGAATTTTTAAAGATTAATTGAAAAATTTTAAATTTATAAATTTAATAAATTTATTAAAAATTTTAAATTTTAAATTTTTAATATTATTATTATTAATTAATAATTATTACATATTAAAACTTTAATTATATGAAAAAAATGGGAAAAGGAGGGACTTTACTTTTTTAACCACAGGTATGGAAAAAAAAAGACACTCTTTTCCTTTCTTTTTTTAGTGAAGGTGGGGGGGGTGATTTTTTTTACATAAAAAAAAGTATTTTAAACCCTGAGAAAAATTAAATCTGATATACTTACATTTAAATCTTGTGAGAATTTGTTAGCCATAGAATTATTTTTACATTTCTTTATTACTTTATATATTATACAGTTCATGTATAACTTATAACCCTGAAATACCATCAATACACCTTTGCATTACTATATAGCTTTTAAAGTATATAAATAATTTTGTTATATTAATACATTTATTTGCTTATTGGTTAATCTAAGGACCTATGAATCACCATTCAGTTATTAGTTGATTATTACAACTTGGTTAATCTCATATTTATACCAATACTATTACAATATATATATAGATATAATATCAGACAATTTATATATTATATACATAAAAATTAAAAGTGATATGTAATAAAACTATTATAAATTTATCTTTATGCAAATGTATATAAATAACAGATTTTCACCGACCTTATACATGTTATCATACAATATTCAATTGACCAAACACTTTATTACTTTTTCAATACTTTATTATCCAACCTTTCCTGCAGTTTACAGTTTCGATTGCCCCAGCAATCTTTTTCAGAACTACAACATAATAAAAACATATGAATATAAATATATATGAACATATGATTTACAATCTATATACATCTTATAATATCATTATTTTTTCCTTATTGTTATTCATTTTTTACCCTTTTACATTCTATATTTATTAATCAAAATATTTCCTACACATTTATATACACACATACATATACACACATATGAAACTGTAAACTACTGGAAAGGGTGGATAATAAAGCACTATAAACGTAATAAAGTGTTTGGTTAATTGAATATTATACGATATAGATTTGGCAATGCAATAGGAAAGAGTAGTTCTTATACATGTTAATATTGAAATTATAATAAAAATTTCTATGCATGTGTTTAAAAAGAAATACATGGAAATTCTCAATATAATTTTAATATACATATATATTGATTCCACACAGGTATTACTATGTCTTTTGTATAATAATCATATAATATTACAATTGTCAAATATAAATTATGATTATATTATTTAAAATAAATACAAGAAAATAGACTTTAATTTTACAATAAATATTGGCAGATTTTATATCTGATTTTAATATCATTAATTATTATAGTCTGAATAATTTTACTAAAGATATAAAAAAAAATTCTAGAATATGAAATGCAGAAAAATATAAATAAGGTATGACATGGCTTACGATTCATGTAGCAATATTTTTTAATTTCTATTCCAGTTCAATCTATGCTGTTAATTTTGCATTAATGCTATGAAGTGAACAGAAAATTTCAGGAAACATTTGAATTGTTTCACCAGTATTATATTTTGATGATTAATGATTAAATGATGAAATTAATCTTCACTAAGTGAAAACACTTCTAACAATGTTTTTCAAGACGAATTTCTGAAATAATTTTAGACTTCTCATTTACTTCCTTGCTAAAAAAAACAGTTTAAATATTTATAATCTGTCAATTAGCAATATATTTATTCTTTTTTACATTTTCATTCCTTTATTACAGTTTGTTCACTGCTTTTTTTGTTTTATTTTGAAGTTTTTTGTTATTGTTGTTATTTATTTTTCTCCAGCAACAATATAATTTTACGAATTGATGATTTTTTTTTTCAATAAGTACGACCTGTTGAAGACATTTTATATGACTACTATTAAATTACTGCAGTTTCCTCTATTATTACAATTTGTCTTCATTTATTGTTTGTTTTTTCAAAAAAAAAAAAAACTCTAATCTTGATAGTTTTAATTAGTTGTTTATTTCATTGGAAAACAATAATTGTTTATATGTAATCTTGTTTCAAAATACATTTTTTTAGCTATACCTCACTTAGGCATATTATATAAATATGAATAAACTTTGATGAATGATCAAATGAATTTCAAATACTGTTACAAACATGTATGATTAATTGAATCAAATGCCTTGGAAAAATCAATAAAAGCAATATAAGTTGCTTTTATGTTGTCATACACATTTGAATATAAGTTGCATCTTTGCTCTTATTTTTTTATGTATTTGCCTTGCAAATTGATAGAGCTTTTTGATTTTTTAAACCAAACTCAGATTATAATGATATTCTATGATAATTTTGGCCATTTTAATTATTCTCTTAATTTTTTAAGTTATAACCATAAAAACATTATTTATATCAGTTGTCACACCTTCATAATTTCATATATTCTTAAAAATTGTATTAGTTTTGAAACTAGCATATTATATTTCAATCCGATGTAAAAGTCCACAATTCATTTCTACCATTATTATGTAGAACCTCTTTTTTTTTTCCATGTGTCATAGCATCGGCCAGGAAGTGAACCCGCTAACCCGGGATAACTGCTTGTAAGGCAGCTGTGCTGACCTCTTGACCACCAACGCTTGACATGTAGAACCTCTTTTCGCCTGAAAATTAAGTGTGCTGAGATATCAGTGTTTAACTTATATATATATTACTTAGATTTGTATTGTAGTAACGTAATTATTTATTTTACTGTTTAAAAGCATCTTTTATCATTTAATCCTTGCTAGCATTTAATACGAGATTACTGCTTGTGATTTCTCTTACTGATTCAGACAATTTTTAAATAAATTTTGACATGTTTTATTTTTTTCAATTTAGCCTTGTTAGTTCATTTTGTCAAGTTATTAAAATAAAATGTATTTATTTTTGAAGATTATTTTTTTAAAATATTTTTATATATACTCCGATATAGTTTAAATTTTTAATTTGTTTATTAATTATTAAAATGTTTTTAAAAATGCAAAAATGTTTGATAATTAATTGCCGCTGTATTGCGTGCATTATTATATTAGCACGAATGGTTGCTCATCATTGGGTTGCCTATCTTGCTCATTGATTTAGATTTGGACAAAGATTTCCAGCTCGATAAAATAAAACAGCTTTTTGGAAATTTTAAATGAAAAAGCTGCACACCTTAATGAGATATTTGAAAAAGTTTTAATCAAATAAAAATTAAATATTGGATTTTTACTATGCTTAGTAAGATAGTATTTTTTTAAATTAATCATTCATTAGATTAGAGATTATACACTTAATGATTAATATTTATGTAGTGTAATTTTTACTACACCACTCTCACCTATGATAAGGACTGGTTTCTATCCATTTTTTGACATCTTGTGGAGAAGTGTAATCATAAACACATGCCCAAAAACATGTGAAAATGATGTATGAACCCCAAGATACACATTTTGTGCTGAACCACTCCTCATCAGATGGCCGTGGTCACAATTTCTCATACATATCTTTATCATTGTTCAGTATAATATATATATATATAACCAATTAACCACAGTTTAATTTATAAGTGTCAAACTTACTGCCCTCACAACTTTGATACAAACCACTTAATGGAAGTATATTAATAGTAATTTTTCCAATTATATTTTTAGAATATTTCATTCATGTAAAGATGATTTATGTAGTTTGAACTTGAAGTATGATTTTAGTTGTATCAAATAAAAATGCAATTAGCTATTCTTCACTCATAGAGATATATTTCCCTTATTATTAATTAAATCACTCAACAATTCAAATTAACTTGCCATTTTGCTAATAGTAAAGATTTATATTTCGTTGACTAATTACTATCCTTGATATATCCACAGTGTGCAGTATTTTATCAACACTTAGCTTATAATCTACAACTAAGGGTGAATGTTCATAAAATAACAGAATCTTTGGATTACTATGCCCTCAATAAGTTTAATGTCAATAATGAAAATGTCATGGTATGGTCTATCCTGTATGAAACTCTGAATATTTTTTTCAAATTACTACCAAAATGGGAAGGGGGCTATTTGAGATTATAAAATTAAATTAAAATATAGGACAACCCTCTAGAAGCTACAAAACATGGTTTCAATAATAGTTTAATTAAATTATGCAAATATATATATATATCCCGCACATGATTATAGAAAATTTAGTTTAATTTTAGTAAAATAATTTTGTTTTTAAAAGCATTTATCACAAAGCTTGTTGAGGAATTTGCAATCCTCATTGTTTATAACTTACAAGCTTAAGAGAATAGGGTCATGTGATCTATGACTTATTTTGACTATTTATAGTCTCTGGCTTAAGTCTTATGCAATGTTATATTGCTAAGACTACTAATATATGGTATGGCTGAAGATCTCTCAGACCCATATAGCTATTTGAGTTGGATCGCTGGGTTTGAAGACATGTAGGTGTCTGAAATTTTCAGATTTTCCACTCAATAGATAACTTTTAGTTAAATGCTGGCTTTGGGTTGGTGTTTTTAGATCTAGTGTCTGAACCTACCCTAGCATCTCTCTGAGAAGTGCCAGAGCCTGAAACCATGGTCAGAGGTTGGGGGGGGGGGGGTCCTGACAGAGATATTTTAATTTTAAATGCTTTTTCTAGCTAAGCATTTATCACAAAGCTTGTTGAGGAATTGGCAATCCTCATTGTTTATAACTATTTAAATGTTTATTTCTGTCTTTTGAAAAAGTATAATCCCTGTTACAATAAAAAGTAGTAAACGATAAAGCTTTAATTAATGAATTTCAAATTAAAACTACACAGGATGTAGCTATTAAATTTAATTAAGGTAATGAAAGTAAAATCAAAATTTGTATTATATTGATATTATGTTATCAAAAGAAAACTAATTAATCTTACAATTATACTTGTAATTTGCTATGTAAACTTCAGTTTTACTTTAATGTGTAGATTATCTCTTTGTTGTAAGCATTTCAGTTATCAAAAAATAAAAATATGTTATAATGACTTTTCTTACTAATTAATATTCCATCTAATAAGGATCCATTGAGAGGTAAAGAAGTCAGTCTGTGTCTTTATTCTTCTTTTTATTGCTGATCTTTATTGTCAACATGGAGAGTGAAAATGCAATCCAATGCAATCAATTGAAATCTTATTTTGTAATCTATATCTCTTGTCACTCTATTAAATATATAATCCATTCTATCATTCTTATCTACATTTTTCACAATTTCTCCAAACTTCTCTTTAAACTATCTACCCTTAAAAACCATTTTTTTCACCACTTTTATCACATTTATACATGATCCACACAACCATACATGTTTATATCCTTTCTAATCTTATTTAAGCACTTCAGATGAAAAATTTTATCACATACTGTAGATGTTACCAAAGCATGCCTAGCTTTCCTTATGGCCATCATACAATACATTGTGATATACAAATGCATTTATTTTTCCAATTCCTCTGCTCTATATTTAAATTTATGATTTTTCTACCACTCTCCAAACCTCTTTATACAATTTTTTTTATTTTTTATGTTTTCATAAAATCACACCTCAACATTACCCCTCTTTTTCAAATAAATCACTATCTCATTTAAATTTTAAAAAAAATTTTGTTAGCCAGCATCCTAAAACCTAACTAATCTTATGTATACCTTAGTTTTAGGGCATCACTACAATAAACACACACACAAAAAAATTATATATTTAAAATGCTGGTGTCTCAAAATCACTCTTCAAACGTATTTTCCCTCATTTTTTCCAAATCCAATTAAATCTATATCTCTGCACTCCAACTCTCTTTGCTCAGCTACTCTCTAAACAGATATTCCCCAACAACAGAAATTTTTATTTTGATATTAAAATAAATAAAACTTTAATTTATTTTGTGGAGCAAAAATCAGTCACATCACACCGTGGTGCCCTCTGGGAATTGATGTTGGATAAACCTGCAGATCTTCTCTACCCATTACACTAAAATGTTTGTTTTTGCTCAAATCAACATCAAAACACTGGACCATGTTATTATAAAGATATATTTCTAACTACATTTGTATTCAGAACTATGATTCTGTATCAATCTGTCAAAAGCTGGATCAGTACATTTAAAACTTGTTTATAGTTTGATTTATTTTTTCAGATTAACATGAACATTACAAGTTCTTTTTGTTATTTTTCTAGAATTACCAAAGAAATAACAACAACAACAAAAAACTGCATCATTAAACTTTTATTTTTACTTTAAATATCTGAACAGTATTGTAATAGATGTCAAATTTAGTTTTTATTTGCATTTAATATTTACTTAAGATTCCAGTAGCTAATGGTACTTTAAAAATATGGGAGATATATAGTGAAAAGATAAAGATTTACTAATTTTTATTATGTAACTACTTGCAATCTGATAATAGCTTTAAACTAGCAAAGCTCTGAAAATAAAGATGATGACGTATTGATGAACACCTCAAATAAATATGATATATCTTTTGTAAAATAAAATTTAAAAAAAAAAGGTTTTTATCATTACTAAGAACTTATCATGATTGTTTATGTAATATATATAATTCAGTGTTTAAACAGTCAAACCATAAATCAGAAAATTGATGCATAATCAACAATCCAAATAAGCGCATTACGCTTTTTAAAAAAAAATGTATATATTAATGATCATCCGGTGTGACGTCACTTAAAAAACTCTTATTCAATTTTTAATCGTTTTTCTGTTATATATAATAATCGCTCCCTCTTCCTTCCCTTTTTTTATATTAAAAATAATCGCTTGTTTGATGTATATTTTTATAATTAAAAAACAAGATTTCTAAACATTTATATATTTCTATTTTATTAACTTTCAGTTTTGAAATGATTTTTTTTAACTTTCTATATCTTTTATATATATTTATAAATCAATCACTTTTATCATTTAATCAATCTTCTCAACTTATAGATTTTAACGGAGAATGCAAAAATGATAATAAAAAAATAAACCTCAGACGTAGAAGTTATTAAAGTGTGCCGTATTAAAAAGATTTTAAACTAATTCTTCTCAAAAACTTGATTAAAAAGCAACTTGAATATAAGCAAACAGTCAAGCAAATCAGAATTTTACCAGAAGGCATTTATAGATTATTAAAGTAATATAAAAGTGCGTTCTTTATTTCTATAGTCACGTGAATACATTTCCAATTTAATCATGTGACCTTTAGAAGGGCAAGTTGACGATTTTTTAAGCAGTTATTATTAAAGGTGCTGCTATTTAAAAGAAAAGAAAATTGAATTAAATATATATTTTTCTTTAAAAAATATATATCTATAGTTAATAATTATGCTAATTTATTTATTCATAAGTGTTTAATAAGCTAATCAATACTAATTTACTTTTATGTGAACTTTGATATGATTATGCAAATTTTTATAGATTGTAAACGGAATAATCAACTATTAATTGATCAATTATTTAACTAAGTTTTATTAATGTGAATAAGTTATTCTTGGGAATGTAATCAAATTATCAACTCTATAAGCATGATGATTAAATGATAGTTCAAGGTAATGTTGCTATGGAAATTATGCATATTAACATACTGGGAAGATAAGCATGCACGCAAATGGATTTTTAATAATCATTGCATAAGCATTTTCATATTTGATTATACTATTTAAATGCTGTCTGAAAACCTCATTATTGACTAAGTTATTTTTTAATATGGAAAAAAAAAAAAAAAAACTAATTACTCTAATGCTATTTATTTAATACAATTTTTATATAATTATTTTTTAAACAAAATAATAATTGAATTAATACAATGAATATATAAAAAAGTAATGGCAAACTACAATATTTTTATTTCTAATTCCGTGAGCTTATTGCTAGGAGATCCTCTGGGACCAATCAATTTACTTTTAAAAAATCTTGAATATACACACATACAGAGATGAATTCATAATAAAGGCAAATACTGATATAAAATTTTTAAAAAAATGATATACACTTTTTTTTTCAACTAGATTTTAATACTTAAATATTAAATAACTAAACATTTCTGCTATTTTAAACTTTTAATTCTCGTTTTACATTTTATGCTATCTTACTCAGGGCATACTAAACTATATGCTAGCTGGATTCAAAATAATAATAATTCCAGTTTTCAACGTTTAAAATATATTATACCGGTTACTGAATCTATTCTGAAACAGAGGAAGCCACCAGACCACTACGTGTCTGGAAAATTTATTTACTGTGATCAGAATAGATGATGATGATGGTTTGCACCGACTAGACTCAGGGAGAAACAAGAGATCTTAAATTGTTTAGACAATTGAGACAAAAGCACAAAGACAAACGTCAGCCAAATTAAGTTAAACCTATTTCATGAATTTTATTATGAGAAAATAAATTATTAAATATAAGTTTATGACATAATAAATGTGAGTTAACTCAGGCGTGTACCAGAAATACTAAAGGCAAAGCTATGACAGACTGACTGATCTTCTAATAAACAAAGTTAAAAGGGAGGAAGCAAATTTCATTCATCAGAGGATTCACCTAAACACTGGTTTTCCTTTCAGATACTTAAACCATATGCTCTTGAAATAGATCAAAGAACCAGTGCCGATGAGCTGTTCGAGATCTAAACATGGTCAGATCTTGAATGTCCTTATATCGGTATGAACTGCACCAATTACTACGTTTAAAATAATGGCGATTGATCCACCCCAAGAACAATCAAAAAATATCATTGAAATGAAGAAACAATTAAACTGGTGAACACCAGCCAAACGATTGGTGAAAATTACTTTAAAATTAATAATTAATGGTCTCAATAAGAGACAAGTAAATGATTAGAAAAACAGTTACGTCTGTCCCTGCAAATAACGAAAAGAAAATAAACTTACAAACAAATTCTGAGTACACGCTCTGATAAATTTAAAGCACACATAATAAATACACAAATGAATCTATCGGAGAGTGCACGGAGTACGAAAATCTTAAAAGTTGTAAACACTTTAGCAGAACAAAAGTATCGCTCACCTGTAATTTAAGAAAGGATAAATTTTATCTTCCTGCTGATGACTTATAAAATTACAAAGAAAAACACAATTCTAATTTCCGCCTTTAGAGATCTTAGAAACGAAATCTCCACCTGCGAAAATCAGACAATAAAGTTGTCAGCCAAAAAATTTTTGGAGGTTAAGCACTAGGGTAAACACAGAGTATAAAATTACAAATTAATTATTGAATACTAAATAATTACAGGTAAACATAAAAAAATATATACAAGACTGCTAAAGCATTTACAAAAGCGAGGCATAAAATATAAAACTCATTCGTCACTCTCCAATAAACAAAACTGAAAGCAAATTGGAATCTTAAAACTAAGATTCCAAGACACACTACAAAATATTGGAAATTAGAGCAAATATTAAATATGAGGCTATATTGATTTAAGAATACATATTTATGATTAGATTGAGTGGAGATTTAATGAGAATTAATTTACCCTGGGAAGAATAAAAACGAAAATAGTTACCTTTCGGTAAAAGCAATGTCCATGTAGAGTGTGCACTTTTACTTAAGTTCATTTTCAGGTTCTTTAGGCAGCAAGGTAGATGTAGAGAGGTTCCAGCTTCTTTTATGTGTTCAAGGCATTACTGGAGCAAACTTGGAAGTCAGGGATCCATCTTTTGTGGAGTTAGCAAGCCATTCGGGTGGTGGTAACAAGTATAGAATTTTTCATTTTGTAGTAGGCAAAAGTATTTAATCACGGCTGATGTCCTTTAAGAAATTAAATGTCCACACTGATATAAATTCTCACTTGATAAACAGCTTGTCTATCAATGAACAATGAGTTAACTGACACCCCAAATTTTCGGGGCTATTTATACGTTGCTCATTTCCCGCGAAACACTTTCCTTGTTGTTCAATTTCTTCGCCTTAGGCAGGGCAAATATTAATCTCCCGCTCAATCTATATAGGAATTCTACCCAGGGTTTATTGAAATGAAAACAACATAAAAATCAAATCTCCGCTATCAAAATTGTTTACAATAATTAAAATAAGAGCAACAGGAATGCAATTAGCTAGCCAGCTTGTTTTTAAATCAAATGGATTTAAAAACAGGCGGTATATGAAAACTATTTTAAAATAAATCGATAAATATTTTTTAAAAATCCGTTTTACATATAAACGCGTGTATACTTGTATACACGCATTCTTTTTAAACAATATTGCAAATTTAAACTCTATGTTTAATTAAAATTAAAAGCTTAATAAATTTCTTTTTTTTGTTTAATAACAACACCATTGAACCGGATTTCAATCAGGTTCAACTGCCTCAAAACGTGATCAAAAAAAAAAACCATCCTGTAACTTTTTTTTTTAACTAGAAACACTTTAAAATTATTCTTAGAAATTCGGCCGAACGTTTGCCTCGCACTCAGAAAAACAAGCCCATATTTCATTTTAATCAACCTTTCTCCATTCTCGTAATTCATTAACAAAATCTTTTTTTATTAAAAACAATCCATCCGATTGCTAAATGCTGAACCCTTAACCTTTGTCTGGCGGTTCTTTTACTCCGCTTACTAACTTACTGAAATAAGTTCCTTTCCCTCTCTTATACTTTCTTAGCTTATATACATTTCTCTTGTCTCTTTCTCATTCTACTTTGTTTTCTTTCTCATATAACGGAAAACTGTTTTGCTGAGCAAAACACCTTTCTACTAAGTGTTCCCTTTTACTACTCATACTATCAGCATTAGTATACGGAAAGAATTTATCGTCTACGAACTTTTTGACTGTTTGACCTAAGATCCTTCTATATATGGCTTCTATTTCAACCTTAAAATCATATTTCTTAATCTTTTTATTAATTCTTTTTTTCTTTTCAAACTCATATTCAACACAAACAGCTATTGAAACCAATTTATTTTTAGTTTCATGTGGAGGCTCTTCTACCTGCTTTTCTGTTTTTCCCTTATAACTCTTTTCTATTGCTTTATTTACATTTACTAAATTTTCCATCATACTTTCTATCTGTACCCCATCTGTGCTTATTTCTAACTTTATTTCCACCTTCTCTGTCTTAACACTATCCTGTGCTACTTCAATTTCTATATCTTTTATGACGTCTACTTCCTGACTTTCTTCTACTTCTCCCATTATTTCTCGTCTCATTTCTTTCATTTCCATAATCATTTCTTCCTTTATAGCCTGCTGGCCCTGTTTAACTTCACTAACTTCTTTCTTCATTGCCTGTTGGACCTGCTTAATTTCCTCCTTTATTTCTATTACCAACTTCATCAACATCTTCATCATCATCTGTGACTCACTTTCTTCTTTTTCTATAATTTGAGGGTTTTTAAATGAGACAGGACTTTCTTCTACAAGTGCCGTCCTGTCGCTTTCTTCGTTGACTTCCATTTTCGACACAAATTAAATTCGCAATACTAACTTCTTAAAAGAAAATCTAAAATCTAATAGCAAATAAAACGCTATTTACTGTTTTCTATAAATTATTTCAAAACAAAGATGAACTATATTTAACTCCTGAACTAAAATTACTCCAATAGACTTTTCGAAAATACGCTTTTACAGTTGATAAATTATTTCATTAAAAAGAAAGACGAACCCCATTCTACCAAACTGCTCCAAAATACATGCAATAATTATCAAAACCGAACCTCCACCTACTAGATCTTGCCTCTTACACCTGAAATCTTTCTCAATTGTCCAAACAAAATCTCACATGAGTTTGAAAACTCGAAGCCTCACATTGGTAGCAGTAAAATTCTTATCCTATATACCGGATACTCAATCTATTCTGAAACAGAGGGCGCCACCAGACCACTACGTGTCTGGAAAATTTGTTTACTGTGATCAGAATAGATGATGATGATGGTTTGCACCGACTAGACTCAGGGAGAAACAAGAGATCTTAAATTGTTTAGACAATTGAGACAAAAGCACAAAGACAAACGTCAGCCAAATTAAGTTAAACATATTTTATAAATTTTATTATGAGAAAATAAATTATTAAATATAAGTTTATGACATAATAAATGTGAGTTAACTCAGGCGTGTACCAGAAATACTAAAGGCAAAGCTATGACAGACTGACTGATCTTCTAATAAACAAAGTTAAAAGGGAGGAAGCAAATTTCATTCAGCAGAGGATTCACCTAAACACTGGTTTTCCTTTTCAGATACTTAAACCATATGCCCTTGAAATAGATCAAAGAACCAGTGCTGATGAGCGTTCGAGATCTAAACATGGTCAGATCTTGAATGTCCTTATATCGGTATGAACTGCACCAATTACTACATTTAAAATAACGACGATTGATCCACCCCAAGAACAATTGAAAAATATCATTGAAATGAAGAAACAATTAAACTGGTGAACCCCAGCCAAACGATTGGTGAAAATTACTTTAAAATTAATAATTAATGGTCCTAATAAGAGACAAGTAAATGATTAGAAAAACAGTTACGTCTGTCCCAGCAAATAATGAAAAGAAAATAAACTTACAAACAAATTCTGAGTACACACTCTGATAAATTTAAAGCACACGTAATAAATACACAAATGAATCTATCGGAGAGTGCACGGAGTACGAAAATCTTAAAAGTTGTAAACACTTTAGCAGAATGAAAGTATCGCTCACCTGTAATTTAAGAAAGGATAAATTTTATCTTCCTGCTGACGACTTATAAAATTACAAAGAAAAACACAATTCTAATTTCCGCCTTTAGAGATCTTAGAAACGAAATCTCCACCTGTGAAAATCAGACAATAAAGTTGTCAGCCAAAAAATTTTTGGAGGTTAAGCACTAGGGTAAACACAGAGTATAAAATTACAAATTAATTATTGAATACTAAATAATTACAGGTAAGCATAAAAAAATATATACAAGACTGCTAAAGCATTTACAAAAGTGAGACATAAAATATAAAACTCATTCGTCACTCTCCAATAAACAAAACTGAAAGCAAATTGGAATCTTAAAGCTAAGATTCCAAGACACACTACAAAATATTGGAAATTAGAGCAAATATTAAATATGAGGCTATATTGATTTAAGAATACATATTTATGATTAGATTGAGCGGAGATTTAATGAGAATTAATTTACCCTGGGAAGAATAAAAACGAAAATAGTTACCTTTCGGTAAAAGCAATGTTCACGTAGAGTGCGCACTTTTACTTAAGTTCATTTTCAGGTTCTTTAGGCAGCAAGGTAGATGTAGAGAGGTTACAGCTTCTTTTAGGTGTTCAAGGCATTACTGGAGCAAACTTGGAAGTCAGGGATCCGTCTTTTGTGGAGTTAGCAAGCCATTCGGATGATGGTAACAAGTATAGAATTTTTCATTTTGTTGTAGGCAAAAGTATTTAATCACGGCTGATGTCCTTTAAGAAATTAAATGTCCGCACTGATATAAATTCTCACTTGATAAACAGCTTGTCTATCAACGAACAATGAATTAACTGACACCCCAAATTTTCGGGGCTATTTATACGTTGCTCATTTCCCGTGAAACACTTTCCTTGTTGTTCAATTTCTTCGCCTTAGGCAGGGAAAATATTAATCTCCCGCTCAATCTATCTAGGAATTCTACCCAGGGTTTATTGAAATGAAAACAACAACATAAAAATCAAATCTCTGCTATCAAAATTGTTTACAATAATTAAAATAAAAGCAACAGGAATGCAATTAGCTAGCCAGCTTGTTTTTAAATCAAATGGATTTAAAAACAGGTGGTATATGAAAACTATTTTAAAATAAATCGATAAATATTTTTAAAAAATCCGTTTTACATATAAACGCGTGTATACTTGGGTACATGCATTCTTTTTAAATAATATTGCAAATTTAAACTCTACGTTTAATTAAAATTAAAAGCTTAATAAATTTCTTTTTTTTTGTTTAATAACAACCCCATTGAACCGGATTTCAATCAGGTTCAATATATAAATTTGTATCAGTAAATAGTAAATATATTGACTAAGTTAAATACTGCACATATTAAGAGCAGTAATTCTCTCTATCCTAGAACAATATATTGTTAGACTGAGCAGTTAACAGACATTGGTAGTACCACATACAAGTCCCAAGACTAGTTTTTGATCTTCCTTGCTAAGAAGCATTGGATTTATACTTATTCAACTAGCAGTCACTTTACTTTTTATACTATTTAAATTGATGACTCCAAATATTTTAAAATTTTGAGCTCAAATTAATTTGTATAGTTTTTATAAATATATTTTGATATAACACTATCTATAGTATCCATTGAAGACTCAAGTTTATAATGGATGCCTTTGGAGCATGCAGATGTTAAAAATAAGCAGAGAAAATGCATGATGTTTTGGTGGTATATAATTTAATTATAAATATCCATACACATGTCTAAATTTAATGATAAAAATATATACATATAAACTATTCATATGCCCTCTCCATATATATATATATAATTAATAAAACAAGTCACAAATTGTGCAACTTGCCTTTAAGCTTGTGCTAAAATGTTCACTAGATGGAGCTTACCAGTGCCAACAGAGAAAGAATTCAAAATCTCTATTGTACTATCCTCATCTCCAGGTTTCAAGCTTAATGGCTCACCTCAGTGAAGAGTTATGATTTCAGAAACTAGATCTAAAACTCCAACTCAGAGCACTTATTTAATACATTACTATCAGTTTGAAAACTCTGAGTTGGAGTTTTAGATCTAGTTTCTGAAATCCTAACTCTTCACTGAGGGATCCATTAAGCTTGAAACTAATTGGTTTGGAGATGAAAATAGTATGATAGAGATTTTGAATTCTTTCTCGGTATTTTAGCACAAGCTTAAAGGCAAGTTACACAATTTGTGACTTGTTTTATTAATTATTATAAGTGTACCCTTGAAGGCTTTTGTGATGTAATATTGTTTTAGCTATTAATATATGGTAAAACTGATCAAAGGGCAGACCCATATAGCTATCTGATTTGTAAAGCTAGATTTGAAGAAATTTACGTTTCTGAAAAATTTGAGTTTTCAAACTGATAGTAATGTATTAAATAAGCGCTCTGAGTTGGAGTTTTAGATCTAGTTTCTGAAATCCTAACTCTTCACTGAGGTGAGCCATTAAGCTCAAAACTAATTGGTCTAGAGATGAGGATAGTACAATAGAGATTTTGAATTCTTTCTCTGTTGGCATTTATTATTAAAGCTTGTTTGGAGCTAATGGTAAGCTCCAGCTAGTGAACATATACACACACACATATTATAATGGTATGGATAAAACATAGATAGAGTAAATATGAAGAGATGGGAAAACATCATATTCTCCAATGAAGTATAAAATGACAATATATAAAGCGATCATGAGCAGAGAGACAGGTTAAACTATAAGTAATATTACCAGAAATTATACTAATAACAATCAACAGTCCTCCCTTGTAAAAGGATCTAAAAGAGGTCCATTATAAACAGGCTAAATATTTAGACTGTTAAATGTAGGTCAAAATATAGCAATCATTTGGATGTATATACTTAAGTTCTAATCTATAACTCATAATAAAAAAATTCTGATACATGCTGATAACCATCAATGTTTTGGTCATATAGTACCATAAGTGCACAGGCCAACTATTTTTCTAACAAAAAATAAAATGTAGTAAATGGACTTTAAAGGTGTCATCCAGAGAATTATCTGGAAGTCCAAACATAACTACCTTAACAATTATTGCTATTTAGAACTAGCTCAAGATCATAAATCCATAGAGATTGTGACTGTGAATAAGATAAAGAAAAATATATATGTTTAATTTTAATGGTTGTAATGGGATAATTTACAAATCCCTAAAACATTATGCTAATATGAAATCAAGACACACCCACACTGCCAATTCATAGATCAGATAGCTGGAGGAATAAAGACAACTATTATTTTTTAACAATTATTTTATAAAATAACTGATAAATTAATTAGAAAAATTGCAAAAAATTATTTGATAATATATTTCCAAGTCTCATACATTTTATAAAAAATTATAACTCCTACAGCAAATATGATTAACCAGTTGATTTTTTAGTAATTAAATTAAACAATATTAAGTTCTTTTCTTTTTAATACCTAAAGCTGGAAAACAACTTTTAGTAATAAGAGATAAAGTTATAATTATAAATTTATTAAATGCACATTGATTACGTAGTAATATTTACTGAGGCTATAACCTCGATAATATGCATATAAAATGCAATAGTAGGGACATCTACAGGTGTTTTAACCACAAGCTTATGGAAGCTTGTGGTTAAAACACCTGTAGAGGTCCCTACTATCGCATTTTATATGCATAGGACACCTGTAGAGGTCACTACTATCACATTTTATACGCATATTATCGAGGTTATAGCCTCAGTAAATATTAATAAGAAATAAGGAAATAGTAAATTAGCTAAAAAACCTTTTATAATTTTGAGAAAAAATAATATGTAAAAAACATGCTTCAATGAAATTATCAATTATTACTAATTATCATTTAATTTAACATTTATCTGTAAATGTAGATATAATGTGCACATTAAAATACCTTTTTACTATATATTTATTTTTTATTTGAGACTTTCTTTGGTAGTTGTAATTTTCATTTTTTTATGTAGGTTTCTTTATTAAAGTATACTTCCAGGGTAATGTACCCATAAAAAAAATTTAACTATTTTCAAATCTAATTTTCAGGTGAAGGCAACACATAAAAAGGCAGTCATGTTCTTGAGTGGAGACAAGGCTTGGTGCAGATTACTTCAGGGCTATTCTTTTTCTTCTATATTTTCTTTAATGAACATGTTATATGATTAAAACTTGATGATGTTTAGTCCTTAGCTAAATCTTAACACATGATTTTTTTAAATTTTATTTTAAAAACCATTTTTTATTTGTAGTAAGATGAGTCTTACTTCATATTACTAAAACTATTTATCACTGTTTTCTTCATGCTCAACTGCTGCTTCTGTTTTCTTCAACAGCTAAATCAAGGTTTACTGTTGCTACTGACTTCTTCAACAGTTTAACCAAAAATGACTGTTCTTCATAAGACTCTAAGGTCTACTACTTTACCCTGTCCCTATCTTATTTTTGGAACAGCCCTGTATTCATTTAATCACTTCTTGTTTCCTATGTGATCAAATCAAACACTGACCAATTGGGTCTATTTTTACAAAAAGATTTAGTTATTTCTCTCCTTTTTTCTTTTTACTTAAAAACCATTCCTGTAGTTGCTTTTCTTTGATGTGATGTGCTGCATTGTGACTTCTTATATAGTCAGGAATCTTTCAGAAACTATGTCCTGAGAAACCTGTTAGCCACTTTACCTTTCCATTCCCCACCCTAAGTTTTCCCATATCATGCTCTATCCCATTTCCACAACTTAATCTTTGTCAATTCCATGGCCTTCATATCTAAATCCCCCTTATCTTTTCCCAAACCCAGCATAAAAACCAATAACCCACTTTCTATATAATCACTTTGTCCATATTTATTTTTCTATAACTTTATTATTTGTACCCTTTCTGCTTTCAAACATCTACATTCGATTAACAAATGCCTAATATTTTCTGTGCCTTGATTACACAACTTGCAGACCAAATCACCCACATTTTTCCATTTATGTGTATATTTCCTTGTTGCTAAAGATCCATTCGAACCTTAAAGAGTACTTTTCTTGTTATTATCATAAATTAACTCACACCTACTCTCTCTTGTGCCAAAA
This sequence comes from Epiperipatus broadwayi, assembly GCA_028023455.1. NCBI lineage: Eukaryota > Metazoa > Onychophora > Udeonychophora > Euonychophora > Peripatidae > Epiperipatus > Epiperipatus broadwayi. The sequence goes on from JAQFVV010012449.1 coordinate 1,987,103, forward strand.
ATAAGATAATCTTTTAGTTACCATTATTTTAAAAAATATTGCATTTTGTTCTGGTGAGAGATAAAGAGAAAATAAAAAAAACTAATTAATTAAAACAATTTAACAAAATGTTAAGATGTTTTTTTTTCTTTTTAAAAAATTTATTCATTTATCTTTCCTATTATTATCTTTTAGATGTTGAAATTAAAAGTTTTCAGTAAACTTTTCCATTATTTACTGAAGATAAATTTTTTTCTCCCAATACTTTTTTCAAAATTAACAGCAAAACTGTTAGATAGTTAAAATTACTAAAGAAAGAATAAAAAAGTATTTGATTTTATACTTTTCACTTTCTTTTACAACTTTTAATAAATTGTAATAATGTTCACCTTATTATTTAAAAAACAATGTTTCCGTAGCTATCATATCATCTTTAAAAAAATGTAAACTTTTAAATAAATTAATGTTTAATATTATAAAAAAAACATATGGGAAAATTAAATCTATCATTTTCCCCTTAATTAATCTATTTTAAATTTAAGAAACTTGTATTGATCAAACTTGGTCATGTTTTTGCCTGTATAACATAAGCCTTTTCAATTGGAAATACAACAAAACACACACATTCTTAAATATTGCAGCTTTATCTGAAATTACAAAAGCAATTGTTTCACTAAAATCTTTTTAAATTAAAAATCTAATATAAAAATAAGCAATTATAATGGTTTCTTATGTTGAAAAGTTAACTTACTATCACAGATTCAAATATACAAGTGATAACTAATGAATAAATATTTTATTGAGCATGTTATTATTAAAAAAAGTACTAAACTGTATAAATATAATGTGTAACAAGGACATTACAGTTATTAAACAATTCAAAACAAAGCAAAACTCTCCATATAGTAGTGCTATCTTGTGCTAACAAGAGCAATCAATGGATGCCAGAAGGCTTGTGCATAAAATCCCTATCTAGTGCCTACTCATCCAATATCCCCAGACTAGTTTCTGGCTTGTGTCCATCAGTGAGGAGCCTTGGATCTGAGAGCAATTATGTGCTAGTATGAGATAGTGATTATGTGATGTTTAGTGGTTTAACACATTACAGTTGATGAGATTTTTTTGTTTATTTGTTTATTAGCAATATAATTACATTACAGTCATTATTTTGACACATGGATAAAGTTGATATCTTATTGAAGCATGATTTATTAAATTAATATAAAGCATGAATGGGGAAAAAAGTTAACATAATGTATATTTTTAAATTTATTTTTGATGGCCTTTAAGTTATGTCATCAATGACTTTTATTCTTGTTTCTCTTTGTAATTACCAAATGAGTAAAACTTTGCTTTTTCCCCCTATGTTATCATATTTTAGAAAACAGTTTGTCTTTTTTAAATAAATAAATGTGTGGTACTGTTCGACGTGCTGTACTGTACCACCAGGCAATGCTGCAGTACCAGCAAAAACCAAACAAGTGATAAATTTATATTAAAAAAATCGCTCAAAAATAAGTAAAATACAAAAACAGAAATTGGTCAAAACAAGTAAAATAGAAAATACATTGCTCAAAAATGACTCGAGTACAACAAATGTAGAAAAAATAACTGAAATACATAAAACACAAATACCCCTCCTCCATACACACACAAATTTTTAAATTGGATTTGTAACATCCAAATTGGTGAAACCAAATATAACACACTAAAAAATTCCATAAATTTATAAATTTGATTCATAAACAAAAGAAAAAACATTTGATCATAACGTGCACATTTTAAAATTATTATTTTACAATTGTTAAAAAAAAATACTTACAAAAGATAGACATTGTGGGCACAGTATAACAACAATGACATAATTTAACAGCAGGCTTTAGCAAACAATTATTTAAGCAAGGTAGTTCCATAAATCAGAGTTCAAAATATAACATCCCATTGCAATTTCATGTAGGCAAAAAGAACATTCAAATTTTGAGGCTTCTGTAGCAAAATTATTTAGAGAAGCTTGTTCAAACAGATTGCAGCACAGTTAACTAATAACAGCAGATTAAAAAAATAATTTAATACAAGACGTGGACAGATTACAGCAATTTAAAAATTTTTAAAGTCACAATGATGGTATACTAATGGCTTGTAACAGCAGTGAATACATCTTGATCATAGTGCAGTCATTGGCACATGAACTCTGCTAAGTATACTTACAAAAAATAGACATCATGGGCATTAAAAAATAGCCAGCAGAAGTAGCATCATTTGATACACCTGCTTACTTTTATTACAATGTATTAAAACAGAAACATACCAAAAACACAAATATGAAAAAAATTAGAATGCATTATATTAAAAGTTTTGAAAGAAAATGTTGGGTAAAGGGGACAAATTTAGAATGCATTGCATTAAAAGTTGCAAAACAAAATGTGATGCAATAAACTTGTTACATTAAAAATATAGTCACTTGGGCCATGACATATTAAAACACAAGCAAAAAAACTTCAAGTCAGATCATAAGTCACAAATTTTAAAATTATTGGAAAAATACTTACAAAATATAGGCCTCATGGGAAGTGGTGGGTAAGGGGAAAAAATCTAGAATGCAACATATTAAAAGTTGCAAAATGAAATGTGATGTAATAGACCTTTCACATTAAAAATATAATTGCTTGGGATGAAAAATTTAATCAAAATCTAACTGAACTAGTTTTTTTGATATACCTGCTTAGTTTTATTATGATGTATGAATTATTTTGGAGTGCTAGAAATACAATTTTGTTGGGATTAATTTTACTTTTTGATGTTAATATGAATTTTTTTTACGCAAATGAATACAATATTAAACATGCACAAACTTTCAGGAAGCCCTTTCAAAAACCCACACTGAAATTTAAGTAGATATTGTGTCTTACCATCTTTTCTTACTCAAAATGATGAAAATTTGGGATCTCCTAAAGACAGAACATGAGGCAGGGTAATTCTTACAAAGTGAAAGTGTTCTCCCTTCTCAAAAAGTGTGTGTCAATGGCAATCAAATGAGACTTTATATGAGCCCAATGACACAATGGAAATGCAACATTCGTGTGTCAAAGTCACATAGCTTTGTCACAGCCATCTTATTCATTTATTATTGGAGTAAAGACCAATTGACCTTACAATCAGGAATAAATGATTTGGATTTGAACAGGGGCACTGTCATTGTATGGAATCAATATTTGAGGGAAGCCTGTAAAGAAAATCTGCTATCTCGCCCATCCTGCAAAATTGGAGGCCCAGGAAAAATTGTAATGTTGGCAAAACTCTATTTAGCAAACAAAAACCAACAGGCAAGATGTCTTCCACAACAGTGATTATTTGGTGGTTTATGCAGAGAAACAAAAGTGTGTTTCATGGTCACTATTCCAGATCAAACAGCATCTATTCTCCTAGATGCCATCAAACAACATATACCACCAGGATCCTCCATATATTCTGACTATTGGAATCCCTACAAAAGTTGAATTGAATGCTGCAGGTTACCAACATTTCAAAGTAAATCACACTTATAATTTGGTCGATTCTTCTACTGGGGTACATACACGAAACATAGACTTTGGGGGCTAGTGAAAAGGCATAATAAAAGAGAGAGGGGACCACTCAACATCACCTGGACTCATACTTAGCCAAGTTTATGTGGTGATGACTGCATCATGATCAAGATGTATTTGCTGCTATGTTACAAGCCATTAGTATACCATTGTTGTAAGTTTTTTTTAAATTGCTGTAATCTGTCCACATCTTGTGTTAGATAATTTTTTAAATCTACTGTTATTAGTTAAGTGTGCTGCAATCTGTTTGAACAAGCTTCTCTGAATAATTTTGCTGCAGAAGCCTCAAAATTTGAATGTTTTTTTGCCTACTTTGAAATTGCATTGGGATGTTATATTTTGAACTCTGATTTACAGAACTACCTTCGTTAAATAATTGTTTGCTAAAGCCCTCTGTTAAATTATGCCATCATTGTTGTACTGTGGACACTTGCCCACAATGTCTATCTTTTATAAGTATTTTTTTCAATAATTGTAAAATAATAATTTTAAAATGTACAAATTATGATCAAATATGTTTATTTTTGTTTATGAATTAAATTTATAAATTTGTGACTTTTTTTTGTGTGTGTCGTACTTTGTTTCACCAATTTGTATGTTACGAATCCAATTTAGAAATTTGTGGTGGTGGGGGGTTTGTGTTTTATGTATTTCAGTTATTTTTTCTACCTTTGTTGTACTTGAGTTATTTTACTTGTTTTGACCAATTTCTGTTTTTGTATTTTACTTATTTTTTAGCGATTTCTTTAATAGAAATGTATCGCTTGTGTGGTTCTTGATGGTACTGCAGCAGCACCTAGTGGTACAGTACAGTGCATCAAACAGTACCAAATGTGTTATCTAATTAATAAAAATTAAATTTATAAATGCAATGTATAGTTGACTATTTATAACTTTATTAACATAAATTATTTTTGTTGATATTTTATATTTAGAAAGAAAGCATTTGGATAAACTAATTATTCTATTATTGAGACAATTTAAATAAAAATTTGATATGTGAATCATATTTTAATTAATGCTCACATTTTTCAATTTATTTTTTAGTGCTCTTTATTACTATATACAATGAAAACTTATTTTTAATTATGTGCTGAATAAAATTTATATTTTTCTGCTTGTGATGAAAATCTTTGCCTTGGATATGCGAGTATATTTATTGTAGATAATATTATAAAATTACTGAGAATTACATAACTAATTGTATTTTTAAATTACATAATAAAATAATAGTTGTACAGTATATTATTTTTAATAATAGGCATGAGTTTTATCATTTTATCTTATGAAGATGATTTTGAAATCATTATCCTCGACATCAGTACTATTATATTATAACTATCATTTAAAACAATTGAAATACATTTGCTTTTAAAAAACAGTGATCCCCCCCCTCCAAAATTCAGTATAACAAAATAGTTGTTGTTTATTAAAGTAGTGAATACAAAATGATGATAATCCTCAGGGCAAATCATTATATAATGAATTCTCATATGTGGAAATATGTTTATATAATTTACAAATTACAATCCAATTCTAATCTCCAGTTTATTTTTTGTATTAAAGAAATTTTTTATCAGATTGATGGCTTGACAATCAAACATATTAATAAAAATGTTACTTCAACTCTTTTTATTTTATTATCCTAAAAAAACAACATCTAATTTACTTAAGAATGCTTATGCTTTGTTGTATTTGCATTTGAAAAATCTTATGTATATAGGTGAAAGCATGATCACTTGTTATTAATGGTTTGATTAGAATTATTAATATTAATATGTTTTTATTTTATTTATAGAGAATAATAAAATGGTGTTTTTCTGAAACTTTGTGATGATGGTGTTGTAGTTATATTTTTATATTTGACTATTTCCATCATCTAATATGTGTATTGAATGTCTTTAGAAAAATTTAACTTTATTTAAATATTCCAAATACATTCAACTGTTAGTAATAGCACATCAAACAGGTTGGTATATACACAATGTTTTGGGAGGTATTATTCTCCTCTTTTCTTCAGGGGTTGCTGGACTGACTAGTGACAGCATGGGATTTGAATCTAGGTCCTTAGATTCTTGATTAATGAATTTTAAGGTAACGCTCTAACCAAATGAGCCATCCTGCCAAAGGCAACAGTCAGTAGAAATTTTATATACTTATCTATGAGGTTCCTCCTGATTTCTCCACTTTTTCTTAAGACCAAAGTTGATTAGTGGTTTCTATACATTATGTATAGTCATGCTAGGTTAGCTTATGAGATTTTTTGCCATTGTCATGTGAGCAACTTCTTTAAATTTTCTTCTTTGTACCTTTTCTTCTCTATCCAATATTTTCCCAATCGAACATATGTTCATTGGTACATATGTGGTCTGCTACCTTAAAATTTAATAAAATTGTATTGATTAAAATATTTAAATAAATAAAGTGGTCTTATATTTCATGTTCTGTAGTTAAAATATATGACATCTGTATTTATTTCTTTGTATTATTTTTACATCATATTATATTTTTTATGTAAGAACAAATGCATATTATTATTATTATTTTTAGAATTTACTATGTAAAACTTATAGTAGTAGATAATGGCATCATTGGGGAATGATTTGTCATAAGAGCAATTATTCACTCTAATATTTGACTCCAGAACCATTTATTAGTATCTTCAGTGGTATCCCGTTTCAATACCTAGATTGATTTCTAACTATTGATCTTCCTCCTCAAAAGATTTAAAGATTAGGATGTAATACTTCTATTTATTGTCCACTGATTGATTAACATTACAATAGATGATGCTGAAAAAAACTAAAGTAAATTTTTCTTAAGGCAGATATTGAAAGTAAACAGAGAAAGTTATAATCAAATTGTTTGTTACTCAAGACATTGTGATAATTGAAAACTGGTAGCAACAGAGTTGAAATGTGAACCATGAATCATGTAGGGCATAAAAAGTCATGTGACAATACTCTAAATAATAACAAAATACCACACAAGTATACATATTAGTGTAATGTAATTATATTTGTATATACATGTAAACTATTCATGTTATATATAGAGCTCGCAAATAAGTTCTTAACAAGCTTTGCAGAATATCTCCAACCCCAGACCAGCTAGGATATTTCAGCCTTAGATTAAAAATACCAGGACAAACCCACACTGAGGACATCAGCATCAAAAACCGGTATGGGGATATTCTGCAAAGCTTGTTAAGAGCTTATTTGCGAGCTCTATGTATAACATTTGTAATACAAGCTTATTAAGTTAGGTCATGTGACATCTGACTTGATTTTTTTGTAAAGTATTCACGTGACTATTGATTTATATATATTTTATTTGTAAGTATTTAATTTTAAATGTTTGCTAAACAAATTTGTAAACAAAATGTATGCAATTTTATAGCTAAAAATCTTGCCCAAATAGTTGTTCTAATTAATGCTTATGATAATAAAAATTAAAAAATAGTAATAAACAATTTAATATATAGGGTATATGAGCACAGATTTTCACATGACCCACCACTCTCCACACTATCTCATAACACTGATACACTTGAACACATATATGTTGAAAAAATAAATAATCACCAATATGTGTATTTCATGCTAAACCAGCAATCATCAGTTAGTCCAGATCACCATCTCTACACTTATATGCTATAAGTGCTCAGATATATATTAAGATAGCCAAACCTAATACTTTAATGGACAGGCTTCAATCTAATCCACACTCCAACTCTTCAATCATCCATCCAATTGAAAATCTGATGATGGAATGCTCAAAGGCCACCCTGAGACCGAGATTCTTATCACACCCATGTTGACCTAAAGTCAATCTGACCCCTCATGTACATGACATAATCCATTTAATACATATACAAGGGATGGACAGATCTTGTTAGATTACTTGGGATTAGAAACATGTCTGTAAATTAATGCTAAACTGATCCCATTAATGTTTTTTAAAAATTTCCGATCTAGATAATTTTCAAAAAAGATATGAAATAAGAACTAAATCTAAATATCTTTTTAAGTACTTCCAGTGTTTATTTTTAAAATTAGAATGATGGCGTTGCATCATTAAAATATGTGCATAATTTTTCTTTCTAGTATTATTTTAATTTATTCAGATAAACACTCATCCATATAAAAATCTGCATCTGTTAGTTATTTTAATTGTTTATCATATTTAAATCTCTGTATGTTTGCATGAAAATTTCTTTTACAATACACTTAAAAATTAAACATTTCCAATAAATGGAAAAATTATAATGTACTTTTTATTTTTTAGGTGTTAAATATAATAGTAACAAAAAGAATAAAGACAACCTTTTATGTTTGAATTTTTTTTTTTAGAATTTTAAAATTTTATACTCTAAATATTTTTTAATGTATGAATATATAACTTAACCTTAATCGATAATATCTGGGCACAGAGCATCTTTTGAACAATAGTTTACTGCAGCTCTACTCTACTAAAGTCACTTATTTATTCCAGAATCAGTCTTCTAAGTAAAAACATCTGCCTCAGATACTGAATTAGAGTAGACATCAAAATGAGATGGAAATTTTTATTAAAATAATAGTAGAAAAATATTTAACTAGAATTTTAGAAAAAATATTTGGGGTGTTTTAATGAAAATAACATTCTTCACTTTAATCAAAAATCATTTATTTATCTAAATGAAATTTTTATTCATTCTTATAGCTTTTCTGAATGTTTCTAAATAAAGTGCAAAATTTAATTACGTCACTATTCTGATTTTTGGATTTATTTATAAGCATTATAAGTTGATAGTAAGTATTATTGTTTGTTTTGTTTTCCATTGTTCTAACAATTTGACTTTTTTCTTTAACTAGGAAAAAGTTTATAGCCCTGGATATTTTTTCCCATGATGCACGAGCACTAATAGCAGAACCAATAAACTTAAGCCTGACCTCATGTTTTTACTTTTTAGTAACATTTTTGGAATTTCGTTCATTTTATTACTTGTGGATTTTTAGCATAATCAGGCTACCTAATAAATATTTTATTTCATAGTTAAAATAAGAGTGGATTACTGTAAACCTTTTTTGTTTACATTTCTGACATTGTTCACTTCTTTCATTAAAAGAACATGATTTTGTTTTTATCTTCCAATTTATTTTCTATTCTTACAATTTAATGTATTAAAAAACAGTCTGTACTTTTTAACCAATCAAATATAAAGCTGTGTCATGTTTTATGTGACAATTTAATTATGAATAAGTTTTAGTTTTCTGCAAAAAGAAAAAAATCATTGCTTTTGTTCTGAATTTACCAAATTGGTACTTACATATTAAATGTCCAGTGGTGAATTGACATATAATATTAGTCCAGTAATAACTTTCTAACCTTGTGATCATGTAAAATAATGTCTGCACAGATCTTCTGACAAACTTAATTGATCGATTTATTTAACAGAAAATGGTGACCTATAACTTTATTTAGTGGAGAAAAAACAATTAAACTTTTACCAATATACATTTAGTCCAATAAAAAAGAAAATCAAGATTATTTGTTACAATAATTGGGGCAGATGAAGTTTTTTTAGATCCTGCAAAGTGTGAATGATGCGCCACCTTTTTTGTGCTGTCTCCACTACAAACATTGCCAAATATGAATCTAGGTGCTGGTGCAGGATTTCTTCATTGTACCTCAAAGTCTTTCAATATTCTGTGTATGGATACCAGTTTTTCATCTACAAAGTTGTAAGTATAGTTTATATGAAAATGTTCATATCCAGAAGCTTGCAGTTTGTCTGTTTTGTAGGATATCCAAAAATCAAAATGAATTATGGAGTCCTCTTTTATATTTTTTTTGATCACTTCCATCAGAATCAGCACTATTCTGTCAGAAATTCTCATAATGAAACACTTGTCAGTCTTCCTGGAGAAACCCCCAAACATCCACTGGACTGTAAGTATGCACCTGGCCTAGGTTTTTCACTTACTGAAAAGGTTCTCATTAATTTTTACTAATTTTTTAGGCCTACCAATCTTGCATTTTTTTCAGGAATCATGCTCGTATGTACAAAGTTCTTGCAGATAGTTATTCCAATCTATGGCAGTCTTATTTGCCATATCTAGTTGCCCCCCCCCACATTCAATGGATATTAAATGTCTCAACCAGCTATAAATAAATCTTGGTGCAGTCACAAATGTAATTCTGGAATTCTCAAACCATGTTCCCTTTTGAATGGCTACTTTCTTTTCACAACTCAACCCTAACAATGCCATTGGGTATCTGAACTGTACATACAAAGGGCCATATCATGCCCATTCATGCACACTTTCTATGAAGGCATGATGTCATACTTTTGAAAGTAGTGGACTGCATCATTCTCATTAGTAAATACTTCACAAATTTTAATTATTCTCTTGTATAAAAAAACTAATTATAATCTACTTGGTAGCAATTTAAGCAGAACAGTAAAATTTACTCACCGGCAATCAAAGCTGGACAGTAAATGATGTGTACACTTGACATTGATTAGTCATGCCAGTATTCTTGCATGACATCATACATACTTTAAAATGTAAAATTAACAGAGAAACCAGTATTTTGGGTAATAACTTTGTCTTGATTGGAACATAAATATTATCTAAAAATATCATTTAGAAATGAGATAAAATTTTGTTGTAATTTAATTACACTTTAAAAAAATTATTAAGCTGCATTTTATATTAAAAGAATTCTTTCCATATTTAAATGTTTTTTGCAATTTATTTATTGTTGTTTGCAAATATAAAAAATACTCTTTATAGATTTAAGATTTGCAAAAAGTGAAGAATTTATAAATACTTCAATTGTAATAAAATAAAATAAATTAATAAATAATCCATATTCCAACAAATATTTTTTTAAAAAAAATAATTCATAAAAATCAATTTTAAAGTAAAACTATATAAACAATAAGGATTGCCAATTCCTCAACAAGCTTTGTGATAAATGCTTAGCCAGAGCCAGCACTTAAAATATCTCTGTCAGAAACCCCCTCCCCCCAACCCCTGACAATGGTTTCGTGCTTTTGCACTCCTCAGAAAGGTGTCAGGGTAGGTTCAGACACTAGATCTAAAAGTACGAACCCAAAGTCAAGCACTTATCTAAAAGTTATCTATTGAGTGAAAAATCTGAAATTTTCAGACATCTACATGTCTTCAAACCCAGTTATCCAACTCAGATAGCTATATGGGGCTGATAGATCTTCAGTCATACCATATATTAAAACAATATAACTTTTGGCCATGGACTAACAAAAGGAATGAGAAGAGTTGAACAGTTTCTAATGTCAGCTCTTCTTCCCTTACTATCTCTTAACTGTATAGAGATCAAAAAATCTATCTAGTGATACTTATCAATTGTTTCATTAATTAATTTATTTATTACAATTATTAATAAAAGAGGTACAAAATATGTCTCAAGGGAATAAATTAAAATATATGTAAAAATGATTTTGAATGCTTATTTATAGGAGTTACTGTAGTCCAAAGAATTCTATCAATATGTCTACAATTCAATACAAACTAAATATAGTTTTTTAAACTGGAAGTTTAAATATACAATAACAAATATTCCAAGATAAATTAAGTGATCTAGCAATAATTCCAATAAAAAACAATATATTAAAAACTAATAAATTAAATAGAAGCTACTATGCTAATTGCTAAGACAAAATTTGAAGAATGATTTTATATATTATGATTTTTTTTTCCATTCTATAAGTTTATTGTTTATTATATTTTAATTTGTTTTATTTTTTTTTACAGTTTAATCATTTTATAATTCGCTTATGTGTGTTTGGTATTTGCTAATAAATATATCTATTATATATATTATATTTATTGCTTTGTTCATTAGATCATTTTAAATAAGATAATAAAACAACTTTTTTTAATAAATAGTCCATTGTAAGATAAAAGTCTCTTTGATAGTCCCTCATAGAAAACAATGAACTCTTTCACTGGGCTACCAAGTAATTAGGGTTTGAATATTTTTGTTTTATCTAATAGTAAAAAAATAGCTAAATACTCATTCAACAAACCAATGATTGCTTTGAAATATTTAAAATTGAAAACAACGTTATTCAGAAAGCTAAACCTATTTTTTTTTCAGGTGTCATAGCATCAGCCGGGAAGCGAACCCACTAACCCGGGACAACTGCTTGTAAAGCAGCCATCACTGATCTCTTGACCACTAATGCTTGACAAAGCTAAACCTATTTGTAAGAACAAAACTATAAAATCTCAATTTGAAACTAATGAGAGAAGTAATTCAAATAAATTATTTAATGTTAATAATCAAGAATTCAAGTATGAAAAGGCATTATAATCAAAAATGAACAACTAGCAAATGCAGTAAAATGTGGAGAGAATAGAAGTATGAGGTAAATAACGTTATGCAAGGGGCCTATGATAATATATTGGATTTAATAGATGAGGAAGGTGAACAATCAACTGTATTACTGAAATCACTCAGTGAAAAATTTTTTAAAGTGATTGAGAAATTTAAGAAATAAAGGCTAACAATTCTTAATCAAGAACATAACCATAGACAAATTCATTTGACACTGGATGCTAGACACTCTAGGTAGAAGTATCTGAACTGATCTCTACAGTGCTTAACTTAGGACTGCAATAATGTAAATATGGAATATCAACATATGCAATATTCAATCTTAGCATAAATAAAGTTTTCTTTAATTAAAAAAAAACCAAACCAATAATTAGCTGGGTTGACCAGTATCTGAGAAAAAAAATTGACTTGGGATTTGAATCCTAAGACATAGATTTATAAAGCACATGTGCTATTTCTAAATCATGAAGTCCTTCTAAATAAATATTAATAATATTCAATAAATTTTTAAAGGTGTGGTTTTTAACACTCCCCTCAGACCGTTGCTTCATATTATACGCATGCATACAAAGTTCAAAATTTGCCATGAAAAATGACAGTATTTAACTTTTCAGAAATATATGACTTAATATAATTTTTAGTGTAATAGTTTTTTAGAATAGCTGTTTTTAAAAACAATAAGATATAGACAGATCTGTAGAAATTCCTATTATTTGATAGATTCATTTATAGTATTATCAAATTCATCAATTATGCACTATATACATAAATTGGAAATTTAATAATAATGTTTATCCACAGTTAAGTAAGGCAAGTGCAATTAAATATCATCTCTAAAGCTGGCACATACCACGATTGCGTATGGGCATGAACTTATTGATAAAAATTCCAAAATGCCTAGAAAAAATCAGATTTGGCAATAAATATTGAATATACAAAAAGTTATTAAAACAGGCAAAACTCTCCAACAGTAGTGCAAGCCAGAGTAATCAATTGATGAATCTGAGGGATTTTATGCACAAGCATCCATTGATTACTCTGTTTGCACTGAGTGGCACTACTGTATGGAGAGTTTTGCCTGTTTTAATAACAGTTATGAGTTAAATATAAGAAATGGTGATCATGTGATGTTTGGTGGAATATACAAAAAGTATTGCTTGTAAATTTTGCATTAAGTCTTATTTCTGAACTTTTTTTTTTTTATTACTGAAAGGTTTTTAATAAATCATCCAGAAAAAAAAAATATGTTTGAACATTTATTAAATGATGAAATTTAGGTTTTAGATTAGTAATAAATTTGATCTTCTTAATATATTCTTATACAAGTTCTGCATGATAATTTTGTTTGATATATTACAAACATATATTTTACCAGAGTATGTAAACAATTATCAACTATAAATCTTTGGTGCAAAACAATATTTGTTATTTTGCTGAGTCAGGCTTTTGTTGGCAAAGCATAAAAGCCTGGTTCAGCAAAGTAACAAATATTGTTTGGTACCAAAGATTTTTTTACTGTAATAGTTGATAATTGTATACATAAAATATATTTATTACATATTATCTATGGTATATACATATAATATAATTTGAATTAAATATTTCCATGGATTGTTATTAAAATAAAGAATAGAAATGAGGAAATAATAAGTTCTATTTTCATGGATATTATCTCCTCATTTCTATATAATTTATATATATTGTAATGGTAAAAATAAATGAATCTAATGTGTCATCAAAAGCATATTCTAATCTGCAAAAATTTGTAAGTCAATGATGATGGTGCCATGCAAGCTAGATGATTTATTTACCACAATATGAATGCCATTTTTCTGACCAGTTACAATAATCTTACAGGCAGTAGTAAATGTGCAAGTACATGGCATGAATGTCTAAAGTTTAATATTTACATCTTAAAATAAGCTAACATAATGAAAAAATGCAACAAATCCAATGCAACATGCATCACTGACAGATTTTGCATTAACCTCAAAGTAAAATAGAGACATAAATAAAATTTTGAGATTAAGAATATCATGGTAATTGTTAGAACTAACCATTTATATTTGTTTATGCCAAATTACAATGAGGGCATAAATATGAAATATTACCATTATGTGACAGCAATTCTAAATCAATTGCAGACAGTTTTAGACATTTTGCATAAAAAAGTTTACCACATCCTTCAGCCACAGATGCGAATATATCATTGTACCATTTTTCCAGAGCCCTGCTATATTACTTTGCATAAGCTCTTGAATATGGCACTGAGAATTGCAGAATATCCCAATCCCTGATATCTTATCCTAGAATTTTTCCAAGATAATCAGAAGACCCATTTTCAAACCACCATAAAAAAGGCATCTATTCTCTCATCACTGTGGATCCATACCATTTTTACAACATCACCAAGATATTAAAAACAATAATTTCCAAAAGATGATATACCTGTTTGGCAATGTCACTGCATTTCAAGCAGTATATTTTGGCAATGCACCAGTGTTCATTTACAGCAATAACTTTGAATTTAAGTTCAGGTTACATACAGATATAGATACAAATATCCCTACCTAAATAGCTTATCAGAAGGTCATACTATGATTTTTATAAGAGAACTCAAACCACAGTGCTAGTCATGCAGACAGCATGGCCATCTTATCACTTGTGATATCAGCTAGAGTTCACAAGCACAATCACTGTATAGTCAACTCACTAATAGTCACCCTGAAGATAACTACCACACAAACATGGTTATCATGGATACAAATGTTAAAAATATAGTTCAAACTTGTTCTCAACCTGAGAAACCACTTACCTTCCCCATAGTTCACACTCTAAAAGAAGTTAACTGCATATTAAATAAATCAAATAACACATGTCACCAATTCAAAACCCACTCAAATAGTTCCAAAACATCCAAGTGAGTTGCTTATCACCAATACATTTTATTGGGCACAAGCAGCTCCATAACCGAATTACAAAAAAACAGCTTAAATCAGATTACTAACACCATTGAGAAATGTTCCACACATCACCAAGAACAATATCTCAACTTACATTATAAAGATAATCACAACAAGCTTCCTGATCATTGAACTGACCACAACAGGGACCAAAACCACCTGATCAACAAAAAAACTGACATGAAAAAATATCTACAAGACAAAGTATTGATTTAATGACCATCTTTCCATCAAAAGACCTCATACCAATGGATCTCACCCACAATAAACCATTGACTCATGACTATGACTACTAACTGAAGATAGATAATATACTCAGTATCCACAGATATCACAGCACAACAAGGATACCATGGCCAATATTCCACTTGAATACTATAACCAGATGTACATAGGACCTTCTCCTATTCATCCATACTGATACATGAAATAATACTCTGTTAGATCTATCCATTTGCTAGTCACAATTCTAGCACACAAGCCAAGCCTTATAATAAAATCACAAAACAATGTACCATGCTCAACAACAATCATAACTTTACACAGTTCATAAAACCTAGAATTCAACACATCTATGTTTAACAAACACCATGTTTTGCAAGCATGTTACCACATTTAAAGAGGCTATGATCATTTCAACACCGACCAGGAAAGCACAGCCTAAAAGCATTAAAGAAATGTCAAACTCACAATTCAGTCCAAACACAAATGCCCACAGATAAAATTACCAACTAACATCCCATGAACTCTTACAAAAATTGATGTACATAAAAATAGAAAAAAAATACACCTAATGGATTAACATGCCTCTAGCCAATTGATCTAAATGCAACTAAAAAGTCTCTCAATAACATTCACATCATTCATGTACCCAAACACTACCATAACCTCTGCACCAATTAAAAAACTTTGAAATTGCATTGTTAATAAATAATAGAACACTGGTAGAAATACAACTTGAATCTCCATAAGACATATGTGTAAAAACTTAAAATTTTTATAGGTATACATATGCAAACCTCAACACTGACTTGTAAATTTTTACACAGATGATATTTAATATTTGTTCATGTGCACTATAGTTCAAATATATGGAATTATAGCACTTCAATTTCCTCTAAATAATCCAATGCTGTTGCCTCATTCAGAATGTATTTTCCTTTGCTCTGACCTATGTAGTACTACATATTAAAACTGTGCATGTAAATAGAAAATCATTTATATAAGCATATGTGTGCCAAAAAAATCATGTAAAATCGTTTTGGTCTTAATAAAATTCCTTTGAAACATAACAACAACAATACCAACCACCACCACAACAAAATAATAAATGGACATTTTGAATCATAATCAGATTTGTAATTTTAAATTGCACTAGTATGAATAATACTCATGAACAGAATAGTTCTATCAATTATGTTTTAAATTTGATTGTTATTCTGTGGATTTTCCTAGTTTAAGTCACACAATAATAAGTTCAAGTTAATAATAATTATAACTTATTAAAGAAACACTATTTCACTATAATGACTCTTTTTCTGCTTCTCTTAAATCTTGAACTATGAATTCAGTCTGATTACACAAAACTGACAATTTTATTGACTGGGTATGTTCTATTTTTTTAAATATCTTTATATTCAAATCTGTAAAAATTTTAAATTCATATCAAAAAGTTTTTTTCCCCCAGTCTTTCTCTATCTCCCTTTCGTTTTCAGTGTCAATAAATTTTAAATGTTTATTGGCACACTATCAGATATATGATAGACATGTATTGAATAAAAAAATTATTCATTATTTTGTTTTATATTAAATTATTTGGGATTCTTGAGGTAATATATCTTTTGAGAACTGTTACTATAAATTTGTTAAATTCGAAAACATTTGAAGACACTTGGCTTTTCAATATTCCAACTAACAACAAGGCAAAGGGGGGGGGAACAAACAAAAAAAAAAAAAGAAAAAAATCTAATGTTCCCCCCATCTTGGGCAACAACCTCCCCAACACCCAGAAAAAAAAAAAAAGATAAAAAAAAAAACAACCCCATTTTTTTATAATTTTTTTAAAAATAAAAAAAATTTTTTTTTTTAAAGTAGAATAGTGTTAAGATTCCACTAATATTCCTTTCAAGAAATTCCATATAAAATCTACATAGAATTCTAAGGATAAGACTTATGCTGCCTATAATAATAAATAGAACCTGATAGATAAGCAAACAATAATTAATCAAGTTCTGTTGAATCATAGCATAAGATCAGGTGTTATCTCTCTACCTAAACAGAATGCTTCTTTGTGTGTGTTTCTAAGCCTTTCATTATAAAGATGAAAAACGTGCATTACTGTCAATTGCATATTTTCAAACATTTTTGTGAAAATTCAATTTTTTTTTTTTTTACAATATTTATAAATAATTTTATATAAATATAAAAGATGTAAAAAAGAAAGATAATAAAGATAGGATTAATTTCTGCTTTAAGATTGTAAATATTGATATATATATATATATATTAGTTATTTTATATATATATACTATAAAACATCTTTTTAGGACTGACCATGTTTAATAAAATAATTATACTGTTGTTTCAACAAGATAACACTTGCCCTCAATGGGGTGAAAAAACAGTAATAAAACTTTTTTTACCCAGTCAAAATATTGGTTATTCATTTTAATATTATTTTATTAACCATGGTTGTTCCCAAAAACATGTTTTATAAAATATCATTTGCCCATAAGAACATTCATTTCAGCATATATATATATATATATATATATATCAGCCTTCTATCATTCATATACAAAGTCTTTACATTCATCTACAGCAAACTTTGGCTTCTAATCAACCAAAAGAACGAGCTGGATTTAAAAATTATTTTAGTGCAATGGATCACATCCAAGTGTTGAAAAAAGCTATAGAAAGGACTGATGAATAAGAGTTGACATTATATTTTGGATTTATAGATTATAAGGCATTTGACTCTTTAGGTATTTTTTCAGATATTAAAACTTTAAAATGTAAAAATATTTACCAGAGATATTATCATATTCTGAAGCATATAACATGAAAATAAAGATTGATTATGATGAATTAGAAGAAGTTAACAGCTACAAATACCTTGGTCAGATTATTAGTATAGATTCAAATATAATGGATAAAATTAATCATAGAATTAACCTTGGTAGGAGTGCTTTTGGTAGAAATAACTTGATACTAAAAGGAAATATGCCTATGTGTTTGAAAAAAAAAAAAAGATTTTTAATAAATGTGTTTTACCAGTTCTTACTCATGGATCTGACACTTGGACACTTAATAGAAGAGCAATACAGAGACTTCAGATCACTCCAAAAAGTATGGAAAGATGCATACTAGGAGTAACAAGAAGAGATCGAAAATGCAATTTATGGGTAAGAGAACAAACATGTGTTACTCATCATTAAAATAATTAAAAGACTGAAGTGGAGTTGGGCTGGACATATTGCTAGAAGAGATGATAATAGATGAACAATTGAAGTTTTAAACTGGATTACAAGAGATTGTAAAAGACCCAGAAAGAGACCACATGTGAAATAGATGAATGAAATAAGAAAGTGTGCAGGGATGCTGTGGAGAAGAGAAGCTAAAGATCAGAGAATATGGATTGAACATGGAGAGACCTTCATTCTGCAGTGGATTGATAATGGGTGAGGATGATGATGATATATCAAGATGCAATAGCTGTGAATAAATTAAATGGTGATACTAAAAAGGTCAACATTAAAAAGCATTTATAACATGAAAATTCATGTCTCAGAAACTTTACAGCAGTTTTGTTAGAAGTACTTTGTGGATTCTAAATGGGGAGCTAAGAAATAAAAAGTAAATGGAGTTTATTTAAATCATCTAGATTTTGGAAATGATATCATTGTCTTTGCAGATGAATATAAGAAAGTAGGATTAAAATAAATGTTAAAAAAACTAAAATAATGTTCAATGATTTTTTTTTTAGAAAATAAAATAAAGATGAATGAACATAAATTAGAAGTTAACAATTACAAATACCTTGATCAAAGTATTAATACAGATGAAAGAGTAATGCATGATGTTTGGATAGAATGTTTTTGATAGAAATAACTTAGTATTAAAAGGAAACATAAAAGAAATTTTTTTAACTGATGTGTATTGCCAGTTTTTACTTATGAATCTGAGATGGAAATTTGACAGAAAAGCAATACTGAAACTTCAGACTATTCCATGAAATATGGAGAAATGTATAATAAGAACCCAAAAAAAATTGAAAATGAAATATATGTGAGATATCACTATCATTAATGAAAGAATTGAGACTCTAATGGAGTGATGGGCATCTTGCTAGAAGGAATGAGCAATTAAAATTTTAAATTGGATACCTAGAGATTGTAAAAGACCTAGAAAAAGACTACATGTGAGATGGATCAAGTAAAGAAGTTTTCCAATATAAGGTGCAGAAAAGAAGCTATGGTTCAGAGAAACTGTATTAAATTTGGTCAAAAATAATGATGATGACTTGTTTTCATTTTTAAAAGTGTTTTTAATAGCTGTAATTTATAAAATAGTATGAAGTAATTCTAACCATATAAAGCCTGATGTCTTTGCATTACATATAGTAATTTAGTATAATAGTTGAGTAGCAAATTCTGATCTTTGAGCTCTATGGATCATGGCCTGGCTCTGTCACTTCTAGATCTCCCACTTCCCAAACAATAAACTATTTGATTATTTTGTCGAGATCCTTCAAGCAAATTTTTTAATTTAATCTAAGCAATCAACTAATCACTTTTCTTGTAATCTATACTGTTTTCAAAAAAATGTGCAACATGATAGATCAGATGTATCAATATTTTCTCTTTTTGTTAGTAACCAAATTCCACATCTATTGAGAATTATAGATATTATTAAAGCATGAACAATTTCTGATCTTTATTTTTAAATATAATGCCCGAAGAATGTCATTCTAAAGTGAATCTCTTAATTTCTTAATCTTTCATTGTTCATGGATAATCCAAAGAAGAAAAATACCATTAATGACCTCATCAATTTTAGTCATCAGAAATAACAGAAACACAGGCTTATTATATACCTGTGTCTATATATGTAATATATAGGGTACATGAGCATAGACTTTCACATAACCCACCACTCTCAACTCTATCTCATAACACTGATACACTTGATCATATATATGTTGAAAAGATAAATAATCACTAATATACATATTTCATGCTAAACCAGCAATCATCAGTTGATTATTATCAACATAATTTGTATATTTTTCTTGATTAGTTATAATCTTTCTATCTTAAATTTTTTTAATAATTATTTTTAGATTTTCAGTTATTAAAATTAATACATTATACAGGCTTAAACCTGCATTTCACCCACGTCATTCATTCAGACATCGTATATAGTAATTTAAAGTGATGGTTCCATCCTCATGCTTTACTTGGAAGTACTTCAGATTTGCTCATATATAAGCATTTGAGTCATAGGAATAAGAGATTCCTTTTATTCCTGCATAAATACTATAGCTTGTATTGGTTAGAAAGTATTCATTTATTATTAACAATCGCAAAGCGTATGCACAATTAGCTTAAAAGGCTGATATTTGAATATATATGGGGGTTCGAACTCAGACTTTCACACGACCCACCACTCTCAGTGCCATCTCATATTGCTGACCCACCTGATTGCACACATGTTGAAAAGATAAATAATCACCAATATATGTATTTTATGCTAAACCAGCAATCATCAGTTGGTCCAGATTACTATCCTCACACACATATATAATCAGTACTCAGCTTTATATTAAGATAGCCAATCTTTATACTTTAATGGACAGGCTTCAAACTATTCAAACTCACAACTCTTTAGCCTTCCATTACATTGAAAATCTGATGATGGAACGTTCAAAGCCCTTGTTAGTGCCAAGGTTGTCATCCTACCCTTGTTGACATATTAGTCATTCTGACCCCTCATGTACAGGAGAATAATTTATTTACACGTGTATTATCATTCAATCTGAAATGTATGGGTTTATTAACATTATTATTACTATTGAAATTTGTAATTTTCCAATCAGTTTTTTTCATTAGTTATTAAGTTTTCAAAACAAATATATAAACTGACAATAAGTTCTTAATAAATTCCTTTGTCGATATAAAAACAGTCTGTTTTAACATGACCTGATTTAATTATAGCTTTTAATCTCATATAGGGATTTTAATAAGAACAGTGAGATAATCTTGTATATATTTTCCTAAGAATTTTACATAATTTATCATAGTCAATTGAGTTGAAAGCTTTATTGGAATAATGTTGAATGTTTCCAGATATTCTCTGGCCTCCCCTCCTCCGGTTTTTCTGAAACCAGTTTATACATCTGGAAATTTCTGTCATTATAAGGCTTTTAATATATTCTGTATGATTTTCAGCATAATTTCATTTGCACATGGCATAAGAAATTTGTAGTAGGGCTTGAGTACTTTATCAATTTATTTCTTTTTTTTGTTTGTTTGTTTGTTTGTTTGTTTGTTTGTTTATAAAAATAGAAAGTACTTTTTTCAAAGTATTAAGAACTCCATGTGGATGTGTCAAAAAGTTTTCTAATAGCAGACATTAACTGTTAAAAAGATATCTATGAAGTGATATAAATACTAAAGTTTAGAATAACCTTTTAAAAATAGTACCATCTTTTAAACACCAGGATTCATTAAAGTTTGTAAATATAAAATATTAGATTAAATTATGTCAAGAAAATTAAGCAATAGCAAATTTCTCTGGTAATAATCAAATTTTATCATGAATTTAACTATAGTAACACTATTTTCTTTATTATTGAATATGTCTTTGAACAGAGAACTAAACATATATTGGATTAAAGAAATCAATTGGATTGGAATCTGAATCGAGGTCGGATTTTATTTTTCACATATGTAGCTCATAACTAATCATTAAATTATTAAGCCAGTAAATTAAAAAATAGTGAAAAAAAATTGCTCTGCAGTAACTATTTAAAGTATGTAAAGATAATACCAATGTTATGTGGAAAGTTTTTTTTTTTTATTTTACGATTATATAAATAAATACAAGATATAAGCATCATATTATTTATGCAGGTCATTACTTCAGATTTTTAATCACAGTTACTAAGATAACTGTAATCAATTACTATACTCTCTGTCTTGCATTGGTGGTCGAGAGGTCAGCGCGACTGCTTTGCACTTGCAGGCAGTTGCCCGGGTTGCGGGTTCGCGTCCCTGCCGATGCTATGATACTTAAGAAAAAAAAAAAATTACTATACTCTTTCAACAAAAGAAGAAATTAATATTTTCTCAAGCTGATAAAATGGAGTTTAAAATATAATTCCGAAAAATAACACAACCTTCTTTGTTTATTTATTTGTAGTCATGGCGTTTTTGTTTGGGTTTATTTTTGCAATAGGATGAGAATTATCTACTTAACATGCGGAAAATATTTTAGTTTTAATGCAAAAATACTTTCAAAGAACTAAAAAGAGACTTCATATTTAAAAATAAAAAACAGATGTAATAAAACCTCTTTCCTTTATGCTATTTTATCATAATGTAAATAAATAAAGACGGTTCTCCTCCTAGGAATGCTGTTTTGTTTTTATAATGAAGGAAGAGAATAAGTCAGCAGCAAATTTTAGCAATATGGCTTTTATTAAAATTTTCATTACAAAAAAAAATCTAAATCAGTTTTATTTATTTAAATCGATTTTATTTATTTGTTTAAAATTTAAAATGTATAAAAAAATTTATGAACTTCTAACCCAACTTTTTTCTACCTTTTTAGACCAATATATCTTTTTCTTTTATGGTTAAATACACAGCCTAAATTCATATTCGAAAAAATATATCAGAGATAAAAGAAAGTTGCGGATGTGTATTTTATTTTGAAATATAATACTTTTAAAACTTACCAAAATTTTAAATAAATAAATAAAAATTTTATTTAGATAGATATGTTGATAAATAATATCAAATAATTGGTTACAGTTAAATGTATATGTATATTTATGTATTTGTTCCAGGTCTGAAGTTAGATAAAGTAAATAGGTAATAGAAATATTATGACCATTAAAAGGATTTTATTATTGTTATCATCATTAGTAAAAGTTTGCCATTTTTTACAATTTTCTTAACACAATGTTTTTTTTTTTTTTTATATCTTAATTTTACATACTTTAATGAGCCTTTGGGGAGGGGTTTCTGACGGAGATATTTTAAGTGCTGGCTCTGGCTAAGCATTTATTATAAAGCTTGTAGAGGAATTGGCAATCCTCACTGTTTATAACTTACAAGCTTAAGAGATAGGGTCATGTGATCTATGAATTGATCTATGACTCTTATTTTGACTATTTATAGTCTCTGCCAAAAGTCTTATGCAATTTTTATATTGCTATGACTACTAATATATGGTATGGCTGAAGATCTATCAGCCCCATATAGCTATTTGAGTTGGATAGCTGGGTTTGAAGACATGTAGATGTCTGAAAATTTCAGATTTTCCACTCAATAGATAACTTTTAGCTAAGTGCTTAGCTTTGGGTTGGTATTTTTAGATCTAGTGTCTGAACATACCCTGACACCTCTCTGAGGAGTGCCAAAGCACGAAACCATGGTCAGGGGTTTGGGGAGGGGTTCCTGACAGAGATATTTTAAGTGCTGTCTCTGGCTAAGTATTTATCATAAAGCTTGTAGAGGAATTGGCAATCCTCACTGTTTATAACTTACAAGCTTAAGAGATAGTGTCATGTGATCTATGAATTGATCTATGACTCTTATTTTGACTATATATATAGGTTTTATTTTACATATTTTGGGGAGTGTGTAAATGATGAACACATTTGTGCATTTATATAAGTATTATTATTAATAATAAATGCTATCAAGTTGATATTGATATCTAGTTTTCATATAAATGTCATTTCTTCAAAATGATATCTTTTGATTTTCATGTGTCCCAATGTCCCATTATTAGGTAGTAAAAAATCTATTTGATCATTGCTTATCATTCATTTCATTCTTTTATTATCATTATTTCTTGTGTTGTGTGTATATATATAAATAAAGGTATAAATAAGTTTTGACTTTTAAATAAAGTTGATAAACAACTTATGACAGATATATTTTTAAAATGATTATATATACAGAATTAGAATTTATAAAGACAACCTATGTTCAAAAATAAAAATTTGAGAAGAATGCTATAAATATATATATATAATTTTTTTAAAAAATGGGCATAGTACTTCTCTCCATTGAGAAATTCTTATTTAAAGAAATCTATTTATGTT
Organism: Epiperipatus broadwayi; assembly: GCA_028023455.1. NCBI lineage: Eukaryota > Metazoa > Onychophora > Udeonychophora > Euonychophora > Peripatidae > Epiperipatus > Epiperipatus broadwayi. The sequence continues at coordinate 2,011,336 of JAQFVV010012449.1, forward strand.
AAAAAGTTCTCCATCCAAGGATACAAAAATCCTCTCTGCAGAAGTACATTGCCAATATTTCACTGAAATCTCTTTTTACCAAGATTGTAGTGTTATGAAAACTTGTTATATCTTAAGTAATAATGAAAATATATATGAATTAGTTTTTTCATTAGATATTTTATCAAGTAGTTGTTCAATCATAAGTGCAGAAAGATTAACAAAAGTGTGTATTTCTCTTTTTGAGTCGTAGTTAACTGACTTTTAAAAATATTGCTAGAAAGTGAGGAAGAGGCAAAATTATGAGTCTCTGTAAGATTGGAATGCATTAAGTTTCTTTATAGCTATTAGGTCTTTTCAGAATTTCAATTTCTCATAGAAAATAAATCTTATTTTTCAGTTTAGCTAATACTATAACGTTATCAAAATCAGGTGTGTGATCACTATCTAAAAATGCAATACAAAAGATGTACAACTTTTGATTGAAAGCATTTTTATGCTTCTGACGTTTTACACTAATACATCTATTTGATTGAATTTGTAGCTTTTTAGAGATCAGAAATATAGAATTACATAGATACCTTCATTTTCTAAAAGTGCTTGATCTTTAGATTTATATATTTAAAAAAATCACCAAGATTTTGGCCAAAAGAAAAGAAAAATCTTAATGTTTAAACTATACAATTGTCTGATCTTATCAGTGACCCTTTTAATATAAAGCAGAATTACTTTGCAGTCAAACAAAGAGTTCTCAATTTCCCTATTTTTTCTTCTTGTCATCAATATTATATAAAAATCTGTTTATAATTTAATTAATCATTCAGTATACTGAATGTTTACTACAGTAAATAGAGGAATTTGAACTTAGGATTTTCAGTCTATATTCATCATCTACTTTATCTTGAACAACTGATACACGTGTCCACACACATGTGAAAAGGATAAAGTATCCTCTATAATGTGGCCCAATTGAGTGTTGTTCTCCATGAAATATGTATATTGGGAATTATTTATTCTTTTCATATGTGTGTGATCATGAGTATCAATTGCTTGAAATGAAGTAAAGGATGAATGTAGACTGAAAATCCTAAGTTTCAAGTTTCTCTATTTACTGTTTATAATTTGTTTGCTTTAATTACTAGAAAACAGGATATTTTTAATTACAGTTATTTCTTGGCCACAATTCTCTTATCATATAATTATGCTCCCAACAAAATATTTTTAATCACATGGTAGGAATTAAAATTTTAGATGTCTGTCTGTGTGTATAGATTATCTAAAATTAGAAGATGGCAGAGTGCTATTATGGTTTTTAGCATTTAAAATTTCTAAAAAAGAAAATGTATTATTATTTTGAATTTTCATAATAACTTCATAGTTGGATTCCACTCATTAAGAAAAATGAGAAATACACTACTTGTGAGTTTTCTTATAAACCAAGATGGCAGTCCATATTTTTTATAAATTCCCCTGGGTCTCTTTTTGTGCAGATTTTTTTAATGCGATTTTGAAGTTATGCGATTCATGTTTCTTCTTAATATCTTTTTATGCAGTTTTCTTTTATGTGATAAAGAAGCTCATATTTCATTTAAAATCAGGGTTTCCCCAGTTTATATACATGCATTAAATTTTACATACTTTAAATGCCTGTTGGAAGAAGGTATGACAATAAATTTAGATACTGTAAAAGATTTAGAAAAAGGTAATGAAACAGAAGTGGAACCTGTTCCTTTCACAGCAAAAATAATTCGAGAAAGTCTTCAACTTTCTAATCAATTGGAAAGAGCTAAATAGTTGTGTCTGTTATGTATGTGTATGTTTATATTTACTTTTATACACATATATACATGGAGTAACTTTTAGACAGAAAAAAGTTACAAGTAAAAATATTTAAGAACTTTTAATTTCTACTTAAAAAAGAAAATGTTTTAAATATTTTTACTCGTAATTTTTTCTGTCTAAAAGTTTCTCCATGCATATATGTATATAAAAAAAAATTTAACCATTACTCATTATTAACACATTCATGGAAGCATGTTATATATATAGTAGCACTCATGGAAGTGCATTCTCTAACAGCTAGACATAGCAGTCTGGATATCGCGAGCTTCATAAACAATTAGTAAAATCATCATCCCAAAGTTTAATTATCAATTACATTATTCACAGAAAACCATTAACACAGCATGGAACTGAAGTTGGTGCTAATTGTATTTCCTTTTGTGACAAATCTGATGTCTTACCAGTTCACAAATGAATGGCATATAGTCAAATAGTGAAAATGATTAAAATATGTATGAAAAAATGAAAAATAAATTATACATAAGAGCATATTGTTTTGAATAAAATTAAATAGTTAATAAAAAAAGTAAAAAAAAGTTTGTCTTATATCAATTTTTTTCAAATATTTGAAATTTTTTATTAGACATACTTTATTTCCTTATTTTTTTAATGCAAATTTTAAAGTAATTTTACCTTGTTGCTTTGCTTTTATGCAATTTTTGAAAATTATGGAACCTATCCCACATATTTCAATGTAAGTTAAGTCTATTTTTGTGCAATTTCTTTTATGCGGTTTTTTTGTGGAACCTATCTACTGCATGAAAAGAGGCCCAGGTGTATACAGTTTTGAGGTCCTACAATCTACTAAAGATATATTAGTTGTTAAATTAAAACAAAATTAATAAATCAATTATTAAATTTTAAAAAGGAATAAATTCTGATACATTTTATTAAAAAGCTTTATTTCAATTTTTTTTTTACTTCTAATGTGGGAAGCAATGAGACACTCTTAACATTGTCATATTTGGGTTCAATTTGGTGTGTGTCTTTTTGTCAGCAGTTTTTTTGGTAAATTGCCATAATGATAAAAAATTGGGAACTTTCTGTCACAGAATGTGATGCAATGGCTTATTTCCAAAGGTAAATGATCCTGCCCTTCCAAAAAGTATGTGTTTATGGTCACAATATGATTGTGTGCTGCTTACAAAAATAAAGTGTAAATATTGTATTTTATTTTATTTTTTCATTTTTCTGTTAATAAGTTAATCAAAAAAAAAAGAATAAACATTAAATATTGTAATTAATTTTTCTACAATGATATCTTTTTTAAAATAACAGTAATAGAAAATAAAATGTAAATATTAAACAGGACATTCCCTAGCAGGCATTTTTTATAGACATGGGGGGGGGGGCTGAAACTGCAGATATATCAAAAATATGGGCTGATATCTTGGTTTGCTAGAAAACTCACAATATCAAAAATACAAGGCATTTATTCTATGGGCCATCATTATCTGTGTATCTGAACTCAATAGAAAGTTTTTTACTAGCAGAGTTGAGTATTTGATTTTTCAAAAAAGAATTCATGAAAAGCAGCATAATTTCAAGTGATAGGAGAGAATCATAAAAATAAATTTGATTGTTTATATATTTTTTAAAATCATAAATAAAAATGGTAGAAAAACATTTTATTTGTTTATATATTTTTTAAAATATAAAGCCACTCCAACCAAAGTAAATAAAGACCACATGTAAAAATTGATCAATGAATTAGACTTGTCAAACTTTAAATTTTTAAATCTGACTTGGATTTTTTTTTTTTTTTGCAATTTTATTTTTTGCTATTAAGGCTTTGGAGATTTTATATTGCTAAAGCTATTAATATATGGTGTAACTGAACTTAGTTCAGTCCCATATGGCTATTTAAGTTAGATAGCTGAATTGAAAGACATATGGATGTCTGAAAATTTCAGATTTTTTATTTAATAATTATATATTAGATAAAGTGCTGGACTTGTCCTGGTATTTTTTAATTTAATGCTTGAATATCCTAGCACCTCACTCAGGATGCCAGTAACAGAAAGCGGTCTAGGGTTGGGGATATTCTGCAAAGCTTGTTAAGAGCTTATTTGTGAACTCTCTATATAATAATAGAAATAAAATATATTTTTTAAATTTATACAGAATATTATTATCTATCAATAGTTTGCAAAAACCAAAAATTGAGTTAAAATGTGTGAGAGAACTTGGAATAGCACAAATAATACATCCCAATTTTAATAAAAAGACAATAGAGACATTAAATAGCATATTATAAAGCATTAGCATCAGTAACAATCTCTCCTAGATGAATGGTAAAAGTGAAGTTATTATTTCTCAGGCTTGAGAATGAGGATTTTTAACAATTTTTTTAAATACTTGAACAATCAATTTTAGATCGTTAGTAAGGTAGGTTGCCTATGAGCCTACTGCCTGAAAAAAATTACTAAGATTAAACCTAAAAACATTTCAAAATTTCACCTGGTTTGCAATCAAAGACTAGATCAGAGACATGATGTGTTGGTATGTTATTAACTATATCATGAAACCTTATATATATATATATATATATATATATATATATATAAGGTTTCATGATATAGTTAATAATATATATATATATATATATATATTCTAACCTTCATCTTGTGCATCTTCACTTCCAGATAATATATGATATGAAATAAAATGGGTTCTATCTCAGTTAATAATTAATAACTAAAATATTCAGCATTAAAATTAAAATATTTCACTAGCTCAAATTTAAAATTCGAATAAGGTTCAATTTATAAAAATAAATTAAATAAATATTTAATATTTTCATGAGACTTGAAGTGAAAATACAGGTGACAAGATAGATTACATTGAGCCAATATCCCACAGGATACTACCTCAATGGCATAAGAACACTATCCCCCCTTATTACTATTTCAAATAACAAACTCATAGTATTCTTACGACTTTAATAACTTCTACTCACTAAGATTAAACCAATAATTAAATCTTAATCTTCTATTTAATAATAATCTAGCTCAAATAAAATAATCTCAGGTTCATAAAGTTTATTCTAAGTTAATTTTAAAATACGGTAGTAAAATATGAGAAGGGATTTTATGTCATAATCTACTACACTTAAACTAATAATAATAAATAATAATAATATTCTTCATTGTTTAACTAATTCTGGATATCTTTTCTTTTTACTATAATTTTATTACCATAATAAAATAATGAAATAATATAATATGATCTTATATCTTCATGTAATGATATAATAAATACGTGGTAGCATTTTAATAATCTGACAAACAAAATATGTGTGGCAACTGATAGCATATAATTTAATATAATACTGTGATAACTGATTTATGACCAATAAAATAATGTAAGATTATGATTATTTAATTATAATGAATACCAATAAAATATTTAAAATTCTTAAAATAATTCTCTATTTATCTTTTGTGCAAAATTATATATTTGTTTCAATTATTATGCATATATCGTGATTTCATGCAGCGATGTGGAGAAATAAATAACTCGGACACAAAAATTTTGAAATAACAAAATTTAACAAAGTTTATTACTAACAACAAATAAATAAACAATTTATTTACACTATTTACAGTGGATATCCTTAACTTTTTTACTTTACAGTTTGATCTACCAGGTTATAAAAAAAATAATTTATATTTCAATTATATCTTTATTTAGATTTAGGACAAAATTTTAAAAAAAATGTTACTATTTGGTTTCTCATTATGGTTAACTTATTACAAATATATTTATCTACTTTATTAGCAACAGCATTTTATCCTTAATATTATTAAACTATCTTATTTTAAAAAATTCATACTTAGAAAACATTCTATAGAAAACAAAATTTTATAATGAGTATGGACTTCTCAAAATATTAAAAAAAATTTCATCTTGCAAAGTCAAAGATGTTACACAAAATATTATCCAAAATTCAGTACTAGATTTTAGTATTTATCACACAATGTTTACTAATCATAATATATTCTTCTTTAAGCCTTACTTTAGTATGATATAAGTGTAATCATTAATATATTTCTGTTAATCAATAAACAAAAAATATACTATGCATATTGTTTACATAATTTACTTTGTACTATTGTATTTTAAAAATATGCAATACTTATTTTCTCTTAAAAAAAATAATACTAAAGCATTTAAAATTATTATCACTTTAAAGAAAATATCTTTGTTTAGATACCTTATTTTAAAAAAGTTTATATTTCATTTCCGAAATAAAATTCAAAATATATTCTATGATTCTTTTCTTTCCTTAGGATACTTTGGATCTTCAATTTTAAGTTATAACGTCCTATTCCTTCTAAGCAAATAAACCAATCTTATACAAAACGATAGCATAACCTAAGTTCTAAATTATTTATCATTTCTCTTAAACATATCTTACTGAATGATGCAGTTACATGAAATAAAGATAGCGAAAACAGATGCATAGGATTAAGGAAGAAAGCTAGAGTATTACTCTTAACATATCTCAAAATCATGGCACAGTGCGAAGAGGTATGACATTTACCTGCCTAATATCCTCTAGTACAGGGACGATGTTAAAGCTATTTCTTCAGCTTTATTAGAACATCAAATATTTAAAGAAATATAAACACTGTCCAAATAAAATGTGTATCAGTCATAGGGCTTTGTTAACTATGCTGATATTCACATAAAGACTAAATATTATTTCCATTCCTTATAACATCCTATTTCTTAAAACATCATCTTGGTTTCCTGTTCACTAAGTACTTCCAAGCCACTATCTCAACATTATTTCTCAAGATTTTCCACATCTTACATCGATAAATAACTATCTGCATTTACAAAAACAATAAATAAAATTCATTAATAGTTAAACAATCTAGCTGTTCCACAAGAAAAGTCTGCTTACTTCATTATTCTATATGTCTAATCATATACAATCTACTTAGACAATATTTGAATATCCAATAACATGAAAATTTTAAAAGAATCACATAATTATTTGTTATGTTGGATTATATCACTAATAAAAAAAAAAATTGTCGTATGCATATTTTTCAAATCAATCCTATCTCATAATGTTTTTTAAAATGTTGTATAAAAATGCGTTTACATTTATAATAAAAAAAAACTTTTACACTTCATCCTTACAATTCATAGATGATCTAAAGAAAACAAAAGAAAATATACATTATAAATTATCAATAGTTATTATTATTACCAATAACCTTTATCTAGTCATCGTGTTCAGTAGGCTTCCTTTATCCACTTGAGCATTGCAGATATAAAAAAAAATTCACACCCATACACTTTATATTAAAATATTTTTAGCTAAATTATTAGATTGTTATATTATAAAATTTTAATATTAATAAATTAATGTTTTTATGTTTTTCCTAATCTTATATAAAAATTTAGATTTAAACTAGGTTAACAAAATAAAAGGAATCAAAACTATAATTACATATTTTCTTGACGATAGTTCCTGATAAGTCCAAAATGTTTATTATTTTCTCTAGAGTTTTTAAAAATGTTCTCCTCCAAGCGCGTTAAAGTTTAAAATAAAAAGTAATTATTAATCCATTTAGTAACATTTATAGAAAATAATCCTTGGTTTTAGTATTTAGGATGATAATTATTAAATCATAATATTAATTAATCCCGTGAAGCTTCTTAATCTTCTCTACCAATATTCTCTGCATATCCGATGCATCAATCCATCTAATTTAACTTTAAAAATATTCGATAAACTTTTAAGTACTATTTGTATTTCCATGGATCCATCTTTTATTCAACTATGTGTTCACTTTTTTATATATGTTTCCTTCTTGATACATTTAAACTTTCGTTTGGTATTTTTATAAATCTCTTTTAAAAAATAAAAATAAAAAGTTACCTTCAGAAAGGATATAACATTTTACTTCTTTGAATATCATATTATATAAAATAATTCATGAAATATAATTGTCTTATTACTCTTTTAAAAATAAATCTTGGATAAACTTATAAATAATATGTTTCAATACATTTTTTTAGACTCCGTATAATGTCCGAGCTGTGGTTTTTTTTATGTACCAAAACAGTTCTCTGGTGAAGTATTAATAAAGCTGTATCAATAAATATTTCAAATATTTTTTCAGCATTACAACTTATATCCATTTTATTTCGTAGTATATCCATCCTTTATTGCGAAGTTTAGGTTAAACTTTTAGATAAAATACGACTGGTAGGTACTTTAAAAATTAGAAAATCATTTCCACGAAGTTTCTAAATTATTATATTTTAGCACCCTCATTTGCAAAAATACTTTAAAAAATTATCAATTAGTCTTTGCAAAATAAACGATAAGAAAGTACCAAAAAAATTGACTAAAATAAAAATTTTAAAATACTATATTTTTGATAGTTATAATTTACCTTTCTCTGGTTTCAATACATTATTAATCTCCCCTTATACCCCCATGCAATTCATATTTATAGTCTGTAAGAATACCTATTCCTATTGGTTAATTCTTACTTTAGCTTGAGAACAAATTTACATATTTTTAGTTTATAGTAGAATTGAATTTCAAAATTAGAAATTATGACGTAATGAACTTAAAATATTATTTAAAATACCACTTTTAATTCAATTATAACTTTATTTAAATTATTTAATCTTTTAAAATAACTTTTAAAATAACATTTAATAACTTATTCCATTTCTTAATATTCAATTTATCTATTTTTATTTAAACAAAATATTTAATTTTTATATTATGAATGTATTCGTCTTTATTACATCATTTAAGCATTTGGAAATAACTACGTAATATTTTAATATTCACTTCTATGATAAATAATCATTATATCCAACTCTATAATACACAAACTTTGTTATTAAATTCTAACAAGCGTGTGTGTGAAAGTATACATTAAAAGTCACATGATTAATAACTTTGACAGATGATTTTTTAATCTATTTCTCTGCTTAGACTTATATAATTGATACACTTATTATATTATATAATATAATTATAAAATTTGGAAGAACAATTTAGAAAATATAGAATTAGATATAATTTTCACCATCATAAAGTTTATTTTAAAAATATACTATATTAATTTTGATTATTAAATATGATTATAAATTTAAACATAGCATTTATTAACTATAAGTTTTAAACTATTAAAATCGAATTTTTAAATATACTTTTAATATTTATAGCTGTGTTATTTAATATGGCCAGCTTTTACAACCATATGAAACAATATTTTAAGCTTTACATAACTATTTTTAAATGATTTTATATACTACGTATTCTCTTTAGCTTCAAATTGTACTTTAAAGATATAATTGACTTAATACAATTACCATATTAAAAGAACATATTCTAAATTTAAAATTTTTTAGTAATTGACCGTTATAAACTATTACTGGCCTATAGAAAAGGGCACAATATATATATAATTATGACAATATTTTTAAAAAAAAAGGCAAAATAAGCTGTTCTAAAAATAAAGCTATCTACAATATTAAGAATTTATTTATAGTAAATTAACTATCAAAATTATCATCCATATTACAATCTATCAACATTTCATTAATTTAATGCACACATATATAGCATAACTTTAAATTCAGTGAAGAGTTTTAAGTTCAAACAAGATGAGTTTGCTTATTAACTTTTATTTTATGTCCCTATCCATTAGTATTTTAAAAAATCAAATTTACTACAAAAATGTACTTTTTTGTGTGTAAAAATTAATTAATGTAAGTAAGCCATACTATGGCTTTTAAATGGCACTCACATAAATTAAAAAATAATGAAGTTAGTAGAAAATAAAATCCACTATACATTTGGCTTAAATTTAATTGTGTATATATATAAAATCTGAAATTGCACAAAGCTAAGTTATTTCAAATGCAAATCATATAATAACAGCCCAAGCTTACCTGAATCATGAATCTTCAATCTGTTGGTTTAGAGAAACTTAGGCTGTTATTATGTAATATATATATATATATATATTGTAAGAGAAAAAATCCAATAGAAGCTCAAATTAGTTACATTACAAAGATGCCTAATCAAAAAATGTATAAATTGCTGTGTGTGTGTATGTGTATGTATCGCATGTGTATGTGTATGTATCGCATATGATGTACATGTCATTTAAGTGCATCAGTTTAGGCAATTAAAAAAAGATAATTGGTCTATAGATTTTTTTATATAATATTGTTAAATATTTTTATAAAGGAGATGTGCTACATAAAATTAAAACCAATAAAATAGGACTATAGCCCATAGTATGGAAAGGAAGAAAGAAAATAGTTTTGATGTGAGTAATTTTGTGAGCCCTTATGATTTCTTTTCTGAATATGATTTTTAATAAATAATTTGCTCAATCTTATAGTAAATTGAATGGAAAATCTAAATACATTATTTAAAATTAGAGGTTGCTAAAATTAATAAAATTATTACTCAATTATTAAAATTTGGTAATGATTTTTTTACTTTATTGCTAAGTAAATAATTTTTTTTTTTTTCTTTTGGTCATTTAGTTATAAAATAATGATGTAATTTAAAAGTATAAGTAAAATCATTTGTTTCCACAACATGTTGCAAAATAAATGTTTATCTCTGTAATTAGTAAGATGTTTTCAAATGAAACTATAGAGCTGTTGTTTGGAAAACATTCATTGAATACAGTGATATAAGCCAAAAACAACAATAAATGGAGTATAAATAGATCAGAAATGAACAACTACAGCAGTCTAGTCTATTATAAGCCTCAACTCAAGAAGAAGTACAGTGTATTTTCAAGAAAGTATGAAAAATTCTGGATAAAAAAGTTTTCCACTGAATAACTAGAACAACCATATTTTGCTGACTGTTTTAAAATAACATTAGCAAACTCTCCATACAGTAGTACCACCAACTGCAACCCTTCATAATCAATGGATGCCAGAAGATTTGTGCATAAAATCCCTATCTAGTGCTTACTCATCCAATATCTCCAGACTTGTGGCTTTCATCAGTGAGTAGCCTTGGATTTGAGAGCACTCTAGAGTTTATGATCTAATGCAACCATTCACAGCCACCTTTTACCTGTTTGGTTAATTATAAAGCTAAAAACCCAAGATGAAAACACAATAAGGGTTTCAATCTAAGCCCATTTGCTTGTACAGTAATATGGATTTGTATTCAGTTCAGCATTTCACTGATGAAAGCCACAAGCTAGAAACTAGTCTGAAATTTTGGATGAGTAGACACTAGATAGGGATTCTGTTCACAAACTTTCTTTCATCCATTAATCATAAAGTCTGCACTTGGTGTCACTATGGTAAGGAGAGTTGCTGTCATTATTAACAGTCTGTGTAGCATACGAAACAGTGATCTCATGATGTTTTGATGGTTTGTATCTATCCTGCTTATGAAGTAACAGTGACAGTGATTTTTATCTTGGGATCCTAACTTTACAGTTAACCAAATAAAATAAAAGGTGGTTTCTGGAGAGCTGCATTAGATTTTTAGATCTAGATGCAATGCTCTCGAATTCAATGCTCCTCACTGATGAAAGCTACAAGCTAGAAACTAGTCTTGGGATATTGGAGTAAAGTACTAGATAGGGCTTTTATACACAAACCTTATTCAACCCATTGATTATGAAATATTGCACATGAGAACACTACTGTATGGACAGTTTTCTATTATTATCCAAAGCCTATGTGAGCATATAAAATGGTGATCATATGATGCTTCAATGCTTTAAAGTATTTTTCTATATTCCATTTTTAACAGCAAGTATAATGATCTTACATAGTGGAAAACTATTTACTATGTGTGGTTAAAAAACCAAAAATTACACCAGTCAAAATACATGAAGTAATGCAATTGGATCCAGTGACTTACCTTGAAATTTTCTAATCCTATTCATTGCCTGCTTTAATACATCGCACTATGTTGAGGAGAGAAGTGAACTGTACTGTAAGACCTACCAAGACTTACCCTATCTAATGTCATCAATGCTCAGGAAAGACAACTATCAAGGATAAACTAATAAAGATTTATTCATACATACAGTAAAAGTGGCTGCAGAAAATAATTTTCTGATTTCTCTTAGAGACTTTAAAGAAACTGCATGAAGCAAATTTCTAATGCCCACTCCATATATTCTTGAAGTTGCAACTGTTATTACTATGTAATTATTCATTTAGTATGTAAATATTGATGGGCTGCTCATCAACATTAATTAGCCAGCATGATGATATTGTTCACTTTTTGCCTCTGAGTTTAAAATCATAAAACACCATGGTCTTTCTTTTCTGTGGTTTGATAATTCTTAATTGGAATATAAATTGAGTTTTCTTGAAGGCAGAATGAATGTGTGTGTGAATACATTTTTAAATAGATATTTACAATCATGATAGACACAAATAAATCATGGCCTTTATTTCTAGAATATTGTAAAGTCATCAGCCAGGTAGAAGTTGGCCTCCAAAAGTGAAGAGTGCTAAGAATCTCCTGATTGCATATTTGGTGATAATCTTTGATTTAGGTATTTACAACTGCAGATCACTTTCAAATGAAGTAAGATTGTAAGAATTTTAAGAAGATCTGTCTAATATTGAATGGGAAATTGTTGGACTTTGTGAAGTTAAAAAAAAAGACAATTGATTTTAAATATGGACATGTATGGTATTACAAAGGCACAAACATTGGAAGCACAAGTGGAATAGGATTCATTATAAATAAAAAATGAAAGAACAACATTGTGGAGATTAATGGTATATTGGACAGAGTGGCAAGATTAGTTATTCAACTTAATAGCAGACAATTCAGATTATACCCCAACAAGTTCTTACTTCATGTGATGAAGAAGAAGATGATTTTTATATGGATATACAAAAGTTTCTGATCAGACCAAACAACATTTCAAATTTGTAATGGAAGGCTTTAATGCTAGAATTGGTAAACAACTGAAAAGTGAAAGTGCTGTAGGTAAATTTGATTATGGTGATAAAAATGAGAGAGGACATAGATTTGTGGACTTTGCAGGAATAAAAAAAAAACCTTTTTTTTGAGAAAAATGTTAAATGGAATTGGACATGAAAGCATCCAAATGAAGGTACAGCAGAATTTGATTACATTTTGACTAAAAGGAAATATGTATTTCAAGATTGCATTGTTTTTAATAAATTCAACCAGGAAGTGATCATCGATTAGTGAGATGTAAGATACGTGTTAATGCAAAACTAGAGAAATAAAAATTATTAAAGAAAACAATATTCACAGTTGATATTCCTAATCTTTAGAAACGTTCCAATTAATAAACTTGCAAATCGTTTACAAATATTAATAGATTTTGAACGTGATTCAGATTTGAAGGAAATTAATTAATACTCTTTTAAAAACTACAACAAAGATAGCTGGTAGAAAAAAGCAGCAATTGCCCAATAAAATTTCTACTGGGACTAGATAATTTATGAAGAAAGAAAGAAATATGAAAAAATATAAAAATGATGCACTAGCTATAAAAGAGAATAAAAGTCTCAAGTGTAAAACAACATCTTCATATCGGCAAGAAACTTATTTCTGCAATAATCCACTATGACATTGTGAAATATGTAGAAGAGTTTTATCAAGAATTATATAGCAATAAAGAACAAGAAAAAGTAGTCCTACAACTATTATATCTTCTGAATTGACCAGGACATGCAATTAAATTTACCAAGAAGAAAAAAGCTCCAGATAATGATGTAGTTATAATCAATATCTTAAAAGAAGCAGATAAAGAAAATGAAAATATTTTACCAAAGGTATATACCAAATGTCTAATGATATTGATATTAATATTTTAAAAAGGTGATAAAGAAGATATTAGAAATTATAGACTTACCAGTCTTTTATCAGTGCTTTACAATTTTATAAAAATAATTGCAACAAAGTCTACAGCTTAATTTAAAATTGGTTTTACTACAGTGAATCATATCCAAGATTTAAGAGAAGTTATAGAAATGACCAATGAGTAGGATTTGTCATTATACTTTGAATTTGTAGATAATGAAAAGGCATTTGAATCTATAAGCATTTCTTCAGTTATTAAAACATTGGATTATCATATAGATCAAGGTTATTTTCATATTCTGAAGAATATTTATAAAAATGTGTTATAGTAACAGGGTGACTCCATATCTCCAAAACATTTTACAGCAGTTTTGCAAGAAGTATTTTGTAGATTAAAATGCAAAGCTAGGGGAGTAAAAGTAAATGAAGATTATTTAAGCCAGATGAGTTGCTTTTTGCAAATAATGCTTTAGAGCTTCAGGAAATGTTGCAAGAGATATCAGATAAAAGTAAGAAAGAATTAAAGGTAAATATTTAAAAGACGAGTAATATTCAATGGATTTCCTCAAAAGATAAAAATAAAGATTGCTAAGGATGATTCTAGAAGTTAACAACTACAAATACCTTTGTCATATACTATAGATGGAAACATAATGGATTAAATTAATCCTAGAATTTAAACTAGGTTGGAGTGCTTTTGGTAGAAATAGCTTAATATTAAAAGACAATCTGCTTATGTTTTAAAAGGAATGTTTTTGCATGTTAGGAGTAATAAAAATACATTGAAAATGAAATATATGGATGAAAGAACAAACTGGTTACTGAAATGGGCTGGACAGAATGTTAAAAAAGATGATAATAGATAGACAATTGAAATCTTTAATTGAATTCTAAGAAGCTATGTAAGATGAATGAATGAAACAAGAAAGTATGCTGGGGTGATGTGGAGAAGAGAGGCTAGAGATTAGTGAAGATGGATTGAACTTGGGAAGACCTTCATCCTGCTATAGATCAATAATGTTTAAAAATAGTATATAAAATGATAGTAAAAGAATAACTGCAGAAAACCATGGTTTCAATCATTTCAAACTTTACACTTGGTAAGATCTTTAAAATGTTCATAAAAAAAACATATTTGAATTAGTTCATATTTCAGTATTTAATATCTTTTCAGCATATAATTAAAAAAATGTACCTTTTTGAATTAATTGTTTTGAGATGCGGGCTTTAAATGTTTATTTTACAGAGGGCATAGTTGGAAATTTCTTAATGTTTGTGGTGATTTGATATTTGATATTTATTTCAAATAGTGATATGCATTGGAAATATTCAACTATTGCATACGAAATGTTAAATTAATTCAGTTCAAAATTACCATTACAATATGTCTATATGCATACACACAACCATGATACATAATCTACTGATTGAAAGCTAATTCACTGAAAAACAAAATACCAGGGTATAAAAAATATAAAAGGCCAATCTATTAACAAACGAACTATTCAAAAAGTCATTTTCCCAAAATACCAACGTCAGCCAATAAATTGACAAATAAAATTTCCAATACAAATATAATTTTATTTATCCACTAATGGTTACACAAGCTGTTTACACAGAGGCTAAACTCTCCATACAGTAGTGCCACCAGAATACAAGAAGGTTTGTGCATAAATCCCTATCTAATGCTTACTCATCTAATATTTTCAGACTAGTTTCTAGCTTGTGGCTTTCATCACTGAGGCTATGATTACTCTAGCTTGCACTGGTGATGCTACTGTATGGAAAGTTTAGCCTCAATGTATAATTTTATTTATTAATGTTTACATTAAAATAATATTTAAAAAAAATTTTTTTTATGTCATAGGTTATAATAAAAAAAATTAATCTTATTAGATTAATTGTGTAATATTTCTTTCAACTTGACAAAATTTTTCTGTTATGATAAAAATAAAAATATTCAGTAGTTAATATACATGCTTATAAAGATGAGAAATGTTATAAGACCTATTTTTCATTTGTCATGTTAAAAACTATTTATAGGATATAATTTTTAATTTTAATAAAGCATATTACCTACATGTAATTGATTTTTTATTATGAATTTTTTTGTGGCATCTTTCATCTTTTTGAATGAAAGTCAAGTTAAATATCTACTCATTATATGAAATTAAAGAAAACCAAGTCTTTCATTAGTATTTTTTTTTTATTGGTTGTCAATGCAAATCCATACCTTTGGAAGTCAAAATCGAAACCCAGTAACTAAAATAAAAAACATTATGTAATCACAACAGCCATTAAAAATATTAAAATTTGGTTGTCATATAAAAGATTTATGATATTTAATTTTGCGTTATATTGATGTGTGTGTGAAAACTAATATTTATAAGAATAAAATGGTTGCAATACCATGAAGATTGTCCATCTCAATTTTTTTTAAAATAAATAACCATTCATGGATAGTAAAAATATTATAGTTTTTTTTTTTTTTTAAAGATATAAATGCCGATGAAATAAAGCCAGTCTAACAATAATTTGCTTCTAAACAATGTGTATAATAATATGTGTTGAATATAATAAACTAATATTTTACCACATATATGCTTAAAGTGTGTGCTTTTAACCATTAATATATCATAAAATATTAACTTACTATCTTTGCAATCTTCTGTGAACTATAATTTATTTTTTAAATATTATTTTATTCATTATTTATGTATGATTTATTTATTGATATGGTATAAAATATTAAAACACATATATAACATGCTGATTTATAAGAAGTGGATAATATTTCACTAAAAGGAAAGAAGAAACTAAAGTATTTATTAAACAAACATTTATATGAAAAGAAAATTTCTAAACAAGAATGTAAAGAATCACTAATGATACTAAGAATATTTGCAATATCGAAAAATTTACAATATGTAAAAAGTAATATTTACCGAGGCTGTAACCTCGAGAATACGTGTAAAATGCGATAGTAGGGACCTCTACAGGTGTTTAACCACAAGTTTACGCTATGGAAGAGATAATGGCAAGAGATTTGTTACTTTATATTCTAATGATTACATAAAAAGAATAAAAATATGAAATAAAAAAGAATATAATGACTGAAAGTTTCCACTAATATAATAAAATATATAAAATCAGTATATAAAATGGAAAAACATAAAATTATAAATATAAATCAATATTAATTATTGTATTCTTCTTATGAAAATGTATATATTTTTACTAAGGTAAAAAACATATTAGGATAATAATCTATTGTGATTATTATTTAATTTTAATGATTTTATTCTACAATATTTTTTTACAATATTTAAACAAATAGATAGTAAATTTTATAGGTTATGCGGGATTATTTATTAAAAATACAGATGCTATCATAAATAAATTAAATGGTATAAAATTTAATAGAAATCAAAGTTTCTTTACAATGGATATGGAGAAAATGTATCCAAGTATTCCAAGAATTAAAAATATAGAAATGATGCAAAATCTCTTTCTATATATATTATAAAAAAACATTTAACATTAATACATAATATTTATATTTTAAATAAAATAATCGATATTTGAGTATATATAAAAAAGAGTAATGTGTTGTTCAATTAATGGATTAATGTCATCAATATTTATAAATTAATTAAAAATTACTATAATTTAAAAAGAAATAGCAAACAAAATATAATACATTACTCTTGATATGTTGAAGACAGTTTAAAAATTGGAAATAAATGAGCTATGAATAATAATTATGATGAACTTAATAATAATATATGTAATAATAAATTTATAAAAATGGAATTTGGCATTCAAATAAAGTATTTAGATGTAGAGATCAATATAGATAATAATAACAAAATTATTTTAAAATATTATTTCATTAAAGATAATAAATTAAGAAAAATAATTTCTATAGATTCACAATAAGTATGAATACAAAAGACGACAGTTATTAAAAATTTAAAACATAAAAATGATAAATATAAAAATATAACTAATTTTCAAAAAGAACAATTTGTTTAATTACACAAAAATTATAGGTATAACTCTAAGAATATTAATTTTCTTGATGTGACATGATATATTATGGCTTTTCCTTTATCGATATCAGGAATCTCTCAGCCGCTATGCCCACAGAAACCTGTTAGCCACATTACCTTCCATTTCCATTCCCCAGTCTGTTTTTCCCATATTTTTCTCTATCAATTCCATTTCCACAACATTATCTTTGTCAAATCTATGACCTTTATAACTAAATCTCCTTTATATTTTCCCAAACCCAGTATAAAAACAAAGAATCCACTTTCTGTATAATCACTTTGTTTATATTTATTCTCCCACAACTTCATTCTTTGTACCCTTTCTGCTTGTGGGTATTTACATTCAATTAACAGATGGCTAATATTTTTTATACTTTCCTTACATAACTGGCGGACGAACTCACCCATATTTTTCAATTTATGTGTATATTCCCTTGTTGCTAATGACTTTGTTCAACACTTAAACAAAAACTACTTTCCTTTCTAATATCATAAATTAACTCACACCAATATTCTGTTTTTTTTCTATATATATTTAACACTCCATACTAGTTCTCCATCTTTAACAAACCCCTATTTTTTAGTAATGCATCTATTTTTCTATCCCATTTCTTGCCACTATAACAATCAACAATTCTCCTAATACAATTATCTCACTTTCTGTATAAGTATACTGACATGAAGTCTTTATCCAACTCTTTTGCATACTATACTATTTTTCTCACCTATCTTATTGCTTATCTTTTACTCATAATCCAATTAAATATTATTTTGGCTATTCTCTTATTATTCATAAATTGCAATCTATTGAATATTTTCATTTTTTTTTGTATCTCATATAAAAACTTGAGTATCCCATTTCTCCTTGAACTGTTTTCCTTTGCCATCCATACATCTGTATCTAATGCATGTCTTTATACCTCTCTTTGTACTTTTTCTAAGTAATTCAACACCCCTTTACTAACACATAATGCATCATTACTATAAGTTAAAACTGCTACTGTCATTCCCTTCCACATAATTCTAGATAAATCATACTTATAAAAAATTACTGTTAATTTCTTTATCAGTCACTTTCTTTGCTTTGCTTCATTTATCAATTTTTTCTCACATTCATTCAAGCAATTTATTTGATTACTTAAGATAGTTCCCAAATAATTATACCTATTAACCACACTTAACTTTATATCCTTCAATAAAAATTCTTTCTCTTCTCTTTTCTCAGTATTAATAATCATTACTTTTGATTTTTCTTCACTAAATTTAATCTCCATCTCTTTACCTAATCTTGCACATATCTTCAGCATAACTTTCATATCTCTCCTATTTTCTGTGCACAAGAATACATCATCTGCAAATAAAAGACTCTACAATATACATGCTTCCTTGCCACCTATTAATGGTATCTCTATCCCTCTTCCTAGTCTTTTTATTGATCTCTCCATTTCTCTCACATACAACCAAAACAAAATAGGTGACATAGGGCATTCTTGCCCCCTATTTTTAACTTTAACTGATTCTATATTCTCTAATTGATGCATATAGTAATTACTTTCATACAATCTCTTTATAAGATCCACTAAAGCTCCATCCATTCTCAAATTTACTAATCTTATTCATAATCTATTTCTATTTACTCTATCATGTGCTTTCTCTCTATATATAAAAACCATATATAACTGTCTATCTGTATTTTATGTAACTACAAATAAACTCTCTCCAATATGCCTATCTGATCAAAAATTTCCTTGCGTTTCTCCTACTATATTATTTTCTTCCATTCATTTTGTCACCCTTCCAGTCACTATATATGCAAAACCTTTATAGACACATTGACATTACTGCTATTGGTCTAAATTTTTTTTATTCAATCTGATGAGAATTTTTGAAAATTCTCAACCTTTCACTTATATATAAAAAATTTATTTTATGCTAAAACTCAATAAATTGGACATGATTACTTTTTAATTTTATTTTATAAATAAATAATGTTCTAAAAAGTTACATTTGACTTTCTTAAATAATTAAAAACTGATTTGCAAATAAAACTAACGTATCATAAACATTCTCAACTAAATTAATATAAATACTCTTTCAGAAATGAACAAATTATTTTTTATTTAAGTTTAATTTTAATGTGAATAAATGAAGATAGATTTGTGGTAAATCTATCAAATTCTGCTTTAAAATCTGCTATTTATGTTATTATGTATCAAATTGACAGTGTTAAAATCTTTTCAAATAAGGTAACTATTATAAAACAAATATTTGCCTTTTTATGTTATGGTCAAATTTATTAACATCTATTTTTAAAAATAAAAGATAAATGAATAAATTGAAAGGTACATGTATATTTCTTTCAGTTTTAAATAATAATTAATCAACTAGTGTGCAAAAATAATCCATTATCTTTTATAAACAAGTAAAAAATCATATTTCTTTTATTCCAAAAACTTTGTGGAAGTACTAGACCAGAAAAAAGTAAATGCATTTTGAGCATTTTTTTCTGTTATAAACAATAAAATAATGTCTTAGATCTAAGCTGGCTATCCATAATACACTGAACTCTTCAGATTTTTTTAAAGTAAAAAATCAATGAAAGCAGTCCCACAAAAACTGCATTTTAATAAACCCTATGCTAATGTATTACAATAATGGAGAAACAGCAGACTATATGCTTTTTCAGAAGATAAACAAACCAATACATTTTTAATTATAACCCATCTAAATTAAATAATAATAATAATTATATTTTATAATTATTATTATTATTATTATTATTATTATTATTATTATTATTATTATTATTATTATTATTATTATTATTATTATTATTATTATTATTATTATTATTATTATTATTATTATTATTATTATTATTATTATTATTATTATTATTATTATTATTATTATAATAGTTCTATTTTAAAAAAAAATGGATAAAACATTCATACTTCCCTAAGATTTATTATATAAATTAATAAAAATTAAAAGCTATATAAAAAAATGTAATCATAGAATTGTCAAATACTAAAAATCTAGACAATTTCAAACATAATTATAAAATAAAAGATTATATAAAATATAAAAAAGGAATTATATATAAAATTAATTGTAGACATGACAATATGATTTACTATGGACATACAGGAAAATGATTAGGTGAAGGATTAAAAGAATGTAACAGTGCAATTAATAGGAGAGTTGATAAACATGAATTATATATATATAGAACATCAATTGTTTAATTAATTATTGGCTAATTAAATATGAGTGCAAAACAATATATATATATATTTATGCCTGGCATTTATTTCCTCTGCACATTTCCTGTGATTGTTATAAGTAGTTTAAGTAGGAAAGGAAGGAAAACAGAAAGGAAGAAAAAAGAACAAAAAGAAAGGAGGTGGGGTACTTTTATTTCATATTTGTAAAGATTTGGATTGGTTGTTTTTTTACTATTATTGGTTCTAGTTAATTATATATATATGTTTTAATTTATACTGTGTGATTTATTTAAAAAAATAAATATAGGTAAGATAAAAATAAGTTTATTTTTAAATAGACTACTGCAACATAAGGATCTTCTTTCATAGCTTCTTATACAGAAACAGGAATGAAGGCATTTTTAACCAAATTTGTCATTTCCTGAATAATTAGAGTTAGAATATTTTTTGATCATTGTTCACCCTTTAGCTAGCTAGACATCTAACTATTGATAAATATTGAATATTCATCTAATATGTCTATGCATAATTGTCTAAAAAAATATCTTGAGCCTAATTGAAATTTTAATTTTTTTTCCAAGTTTAATCAGTCCTGATTTGAACTTAGATAGTAATTTTAAAAAATAAATATACTACCATTGCATTATGGGACCTTTCTATTACATCCTGTTCAGTTATATATAGTCCGGGTTATGTAATTAATACACACTGTTTGCAAATAGATGATTACTTAATGTTAATGTATCTTCATAAATAAAATTTATTTTATATATATGTGTGTGATGTTTATTTATTAATATGACATAAAATGTCAACAATATTACATCTTCACAATACTGAATAAATTTATTTTTACAAATATTACTTATTATACATATTTGCACAAAATGTTGATTGTTTGCGTATAAATATTAGATAATGTATCAACAATGTTATAAACTGTTATGATATTTCTTCACAACTTTACGCATCATTTAACTTTATAAAAATTATGTTATTTTAGGCATAATTATAAAAGTGTATGTTGTTTTCCATTAATATGATCTAAAATATTAAAATAATTGCAATAACGTTTTAAAGTTTTAGTGACCATTTTGATAAGACGATAAAAATTTTATTGCAGTTTCTGAATTTTTTTCCTGAGGCTCGAAAGTAAACAGCTTGTGTAAAATGTTCTGCATTAGCGACCAGACAAAAAAAAAAAACAACGAAAATCTCTTTAATTTTTTATAATGGCAGGGCTTTAACGTTTTCAAGCCATAAAAAATATATTACATTACAAAAATAATTAATGCTAATAAAATGATTATTTTTTTATATTTAAAAAAAAAAAAACAATATGTGTCATTAAAAGTAAAACTATATTTAATAATCAGTGATTTAAAGTAATTTTGTAATTTAAAAACAGGTGATTAATCAATAAACTGCCACTTGTAGGCCATTATAAATCTGTGTACCAAACGTAATGTAGCAATTATTATGAAAATGCCCTTAAAAATCAGACGTTGCTAAACAAAATAGTAATAATTAAAATAATTTACAAATATTCTTATTTTTAAACGTGACATTTTATAACCATTCTTAATAGAACAATAATCATTTAAATAATTTTCCTATTAAGATAATATTTAAAAAATTATGCAAATTACATTGCAATGATTCGCGATGAACAATTGCTATCACAATCATTTAATTGCATATTACTGAGACGAATCTTTTTTAACTTATTTGAGTGCATTTAATTAAATTAATAACCAATGTGAACATGAAAGTACAGGGTTCAAGATAATATTACCATGGTAATTATGCAAATAAGCCTATAATGTTAGTAATGAGAGTTGACTCAGTTCGATTTTTCTAGCAATCATTTAAAAATATTTTTCACTTTATAAAAAAAAAAAAAAGTGTACTTATTTAATTAGTATGTGACATTTCGATTATCAAAATCAGGTTTACACCATTATTTTTTTGATTTTTTTGTAATTTAAAAAAGAGAGGGAATTGCATTGGTGGTCGAGAGGTCAGCGCGACTGCCTTGCATGACACTTAAAAAAAAGAGAGAGAGGGGATGCGAT
Source organism: Epiperipatus broadwayi (assembly GCA_028023455.1). NCBI lineage: Eukaryota > Metazoa > Onychophora > Udeonychophora > Euonychophora > Peripatidae > Epiperipatus > Epiperipatus broadwayi. The sequence continues at coordinate 2,034,341 of JAQFVV010012449.1, forward strand.
AATGAGCAATGATGAGATATATAAGTACTTACAAATTCTATGACTTACATATAAAATTGTGTGTGTGTACACGTACTATCAGAGCATATGCAAAATTATATTAATATTATAGAAAATTGTTTCACATGTATATGCAGAGATATTTAAAAGAATATAAGTATTTTAAAGAATAACATTAACCTTGGTGTTCTCTAGGATTTTCCAGATTAATATTTTAAAAAAACTTAAGATTTTACATAGTAATAAATTTTACACACACACACACCCTTCTCACTTATAATACAGCTGCTTTTAAAATACCATATGTTAAGATTAATACATGCTATGAACTCAGCTCTCATAAAGCTTTGATTTCTTTTCGATTAATGATGATGATCATGCCATATTACAATAATAATATAGTGATACTCATCTGATCAACCCAGATGAAGATGACATATTTAGCCTCCAGATAATTACAGTTAGGTATCCATTTGTTAATAAATATTGACTAACTATGAGGCAAACCAAAAAAATTGCTAAGCCTTCTTGTGACCTGAAAAACAATTAAGGATAATTTATTGAATATACTTTTACAATCTTTTATGCATAGTAAAAATTTGTTTAAAAAAAAAAATCAAGTCAGATGTCACATGACCTAATTTAATAAACTTGTATTTACAAATGTTATATATAGAGCTCACAAAATAAGCTATTAACAAGCTTTGCAAAATATCCCCAACCCAGACCGGTTTCTGCTACTGGCATAGTCAGTGAGGTGCTAGGATATTTAAGCATTAGATTAAAAATACCAGGACAAGCCCAGCACTTTATCTAATGTATAACTATTAAATAGAAAATCTGAAATTTTCAGACAATTTAAATAGAAATATGGTACTGAACTAAGTTCAGATACACTATATATGCCAGTAGCAGAAACTGGTCTGGAGTTGGGGATATTCTGCAAAGCTTGTTAAGAGCTTATTTTGTGAGCTCTATATATAACATTTGTAAATACAAGCTTATTAAATTAGGTCATGTGACACCTGACTTGATTTTTTTTTTTGTAATTTTATTTTTACTATTAAGGTTTTGGTGATTTTATATTGCTAAAGCTACTAATATATGGTGTATCTGAACTTAGTTCAGTCCCATATGGCTATTTAAGTTAGATAGTTGGAATGGAAGACATATGGATATCTGAAAGTTTCAGATTTTCTATTTAATAGTTATATATTAGATAAAGTGCTGGGTTTGTTCTAGTATTTTTAATCTAATTCTTGAATATCCTAGCATCTTACTGTTGACACCAGTAGCAAAAACTGGTCTGGAGTTGGCGATATTCTGCAAAGCTTGTTAAGAGCTTATTTTGCGAGGTCTATATATAACATTTATTTTTATATAAATATAAATTTTTATGATAAAAGCAATAATTTTCAAATAGTTTTTCTCCATTTTATTAACTCTTTGACACTATGACAGATTTAATTGTTCTCCCTTGTAAAAGTTTTGTAAGCTTTCAATATTTAATTTTGGTATTAAACTGTCTTTTATATGAGAATATAGTAAATTGGACTTGATTTGGTAGAAATTTAAATTCTAAAAAAATTTATTTGAACTTTGCAAATATTTATAAAATAAGTTTGTAATAAAACCAAAGTGGTTTCATTATTTAATGGTTGGAAAAAACAAATTGATTTCATAAAATCAAAGTCTCTTTTTTTATTGACATTTGTATTTGAAATGTGAATAAATAAATATCAACATTTAATAAATCTATCAAATATTCAAAAAAAATTATAATCTTTATAATATTACAATATATGTTAATAGATGATTGGTGGTGAAATATAGCATATTTGTCAAAACTCTGTAATTTGCTTTGTTAACATTATCCTAGCACTTATTATTTTTAAAAATAAAATATATATTAAATAAATGTGTAATCATGTATATTTTTGATTTTTAATAATTATTGCATAATTATTGTGCAAAAGTAATCATAAATTTTAATAAATTTTGCAAAAAAAAAAAATCAAGTTTTTAGAATTTCTAAAAAATTTCCATTTTGCAGGCATCATTCATTCAGTCATAGTAAAAGTAATTTAAAGTGATTGTTTAATATCTTCATGCTCTCATTTCCAGATACTTAAGATTTGCCCATACTTAAATGTTTGGGTTGAAAGAATAGGTGGATTCATTCTATTCTTTCACAAAGACTTTATCTTGTATTTGAGAGTATTTATTTATTGTTAAAATCCACAAAGTGCATGTGTATTATCTTAATGCTGATTATTAGTTTATTACAATTCAAAAACATCATGCTATAGAAAATAAATATCTAAAATAATCTTGTAAAACATGTGAAATCTAATTACAATGAAGGAAATTCCTCAAACATGTCAAGGCATGTCTAAGAGTCTTTATAGTTATTGTACTTTAAATTATTCTGACATCTTCAGAATTTTTTTGAAATTAAAATATCAGAATAAAATAAACAATGTAATTTTAAAAAAATAGTGAATTATCTCAATAAATAGCTGTATAAGTAAGTTAATTTCAGTGCTTTTTTTATTTCTCCATATGAAGTCTTCACTATGATAAAACATCTGGTTAAGTGTGAAGTCCTACGTTGTTTAGCATTGTGAAGTTGCAAACTCAAATGGTAAAAGTTTTAGTTGATACTCAGATCAGGATTGTAGATGGTAACAATCTGGTTTGATCAATTGAATGGAATTATGCTTATCCAATTATTTTAATGCTCACACATTTCTTGACTTTAAATATAAATATTAAATAAAGTAATAATAAAATGTTCCATTTTAATGCCAAATCTCTAAACATGTCTCTCTTTTATTCATTCAAACTCTTATCAATAACTCAATCAAGTCTATCTTTAACTAAATGAGTCGTTTTAATCTAACAAGCCTTTTTTAATCATCAAGTTCATGGACTAATTTAAGTTATTCAATGACAAATTGGTTGGCAAAATTATTACAGAATAAATGAGAGCTGATGGTCAACATAATGAGAAGATGGAAGAAGGTGAATAAAGAATAATGCACTTTTTCTTCTCTATTTAATGTCTTCATATATTTAAACTTGAGAGGATTAAACAGATAATTTTCTATTTATAAATAAGACAATAATGAGATTTAATAGATTTCAAAAATCAATATACATCATCCTCAAAACTTAAATTTGAATAAACATTATTTTTAAAAAAAACATAATCAAAATGTAACAAACAATACTTTAACCCTTTTTATTTCAATAAGAATATAAAAGCAAGGTTAAAAATATCAAGTTAATAAACATACTGTGTACTTTCACAGACGATCTCTAACAAAAACGAATAACTATAATAATTCAAACTTGGTACTTTTTCTATAATTTTATTTATCCTTCCTATAATTCCAAATATTCATTTTATCTATTGTTATTTTAAATTTTGTGTATACTTTTACCCATCATATTTTATATTTATTTTATCATTGGGCATTCTCTACTTCATCTTATTTTATCTTTACATTTTATCCTTTCTCCAGATCATCTCTAAAAAGTGACCAATATGTCTTTTCTCATTAATTCTCACAATAAAACTATTTTTAAATAAAAAAAATTAGGATTATTTTACAAATTAATGATAATACTAATAATTCTGTGCTGCCACGCTTATTAGAGAAGTTTAATTTTGTTTATATGTTTATATACCCTAAGCGCTTTTGAAGTTCTTATTCATAGCTGAGTGCAGTCAAAGATAATGTGGAGGAGTATTGTAATTTATGCAAATTAGTTTGCTGTTTATTTTGTCATAGGTCATGGTGTTTTCTTTTGTTTTGATTGATTTTCTTTTTTATTTCATTCTCAACAATGGGATCTATTAAGAAAAGCAAAAAATATCTATCTCAACAATATTAAATACATGTTTACAAAACTATTTAATAAATAAATTAGTAATTATTAAAAATAAATACTTTTTTAAATTTAAATTTAGCATTTTTACCTAAGTATTCTTTCAACTTGGAAGTCAAATATTGAAGCATAAAAGCTCATTACATAATAACCCTTTCAATAGATTTCTAACACATTGAACAACAATATGAAAATAGACAAATAATTATTTTAATAATATAATTTTCTTCTTCTTTTTCTTATGTATTGATTTCTGTTTTTACATATCACTTCAACAATATTTTTTATATTAAACTTTATTCTTACAGTTTCGGCTGTCCTGCAGTCATCATCAGAACTACAATATCCAAATATATATTTATACACTTAATATATTTTATATACATGTATATAAATATGTGTATAAAATTTTATTAATTGTATAATACTGTAGCTCTGATGATGACTGCAGAATAGGAAAAACTGTATGAATAAAGTTTTGATATAAAAAATAGTGTTGTTAAAGTGTTTAAGACAGTTGTAAATGGCATGATATGTAAATAATTATTTTACCAGAAGCAATATCAAAATAATGTATTATCTTACTTAACATAGTGTTCAGCTTTGATTTTATATATATGTCAACTTTTATGAGAACTTTTTTTATTTTATATAATCTATTTATATTATTGGTAATAATTTTATTTTTTTATCTATTGCTGTATAGATAATTATAACAAAGTAATAAATTCTTTTTAGGCTACTGATAGAATCTATATGTGGCAATAGTGAAATGCTTTTCAAATATGAATGCCTTATCAAAAGTACCTTATGGTGCTTTATAGTGTAAGATTTCGATTGATTAAGACTATGCACTGTTTTCAATATAAACATATTTCATTATCTGTTTTATTATCATAGTGTCTTTATTTAGTGTAAGGCCAACCATCACAAATATTTTATGCTATCCACGATCTCTTTCCATTAAATGTAACAACAGAACTGCTTACTTCTGCAAGCAAATTTTCATACTTGAGTATACAAGCAGAAATTTTCATTTTAATCTTTTCTTTTTGGTGTAAAGAATCCCAAGACACCATGAAAGCAATGATAATGCAAATTTAATAGATGGGTAGTTCTTAATTAAGATTTTTGCATGAGGCAATAAAATCATTAATGAATTCTATTGGAACTAGACTTGAAACAAGAATTTCAGTTCAAACAAGGACTTATGTTTAGATAGTCCTATTTAGGAATTTCCCTGCTTATCAGAGAAGTGGAAGAAAGTTAGTAAACATGGCTTGCTTCACACAATCTGTCCAGACCACAGTGCTTAAAACTTTTTTAAAAATGATATAATATCATGACTATATTATAGTTAGGCATTAGAATATAAAAGAAATTTCTATTACATAAACCCTTTTAAATGAAGTTTTCTGGTTGAATAATAGACTAGTACACTGTAAGATTAAAATAAATTCTATTCAAATAGTATTTATATGAAATTTGCTGAGAGGAGAGGTTGAAATGCTTACTATCTATGCCAAATTTCAACAGTTATTAAATGCTAAAATTCTTAATCTGAGTTATTAATTGTTGTAGTAACATTGATGCATAGAATTATCTTAAAAGGGATTTTGTGAATATAAGTATGTCTAGTTTTCAGGTTTTTTAACAATGATTCTATATTAATAACTTAATTGAATGATTAAAACAGGTAAAACTCACTATACATATTGCCATACTCAGCAAGCTAGAGTAATCAATTGATGCCAGAAGGATTGTGCATAAAATCCCCATGTAGTGCCTACTCATCCAATATCCCCAGACTAGTTTCTCGCTTGTGGCATTTGTCAGTGAGAAGCCTTGGATCTGAGAGCACTGCACCTAGATCTTAGGATCTAATGCAACCCTCCAGCAGACACCTTTTATCTCCATTTAACTACAAAACTATGAATCTTAAACTGAAAATGCCTTAATGTTTTCAATTTGGCCACAAGCCAGAAACTAGTCTGGGAATATTGGATGAGTAGGCACTAGATAAAAATTTTATGCACGAGTCTTCAGGCATCTATTGATTACTCTAGCTTGCTGTGTGTGGCAATATGTATAGTGAGTTTTGCCTGTTTTAACAACAGTTATACACAAGCATAAGAAGTGGTGGTCATGTGATGTAATGATATGCAGGATTTTTTCTTGTTGGGGAATTAGTTTAACTTAGAGCTTCATAATAATATAAATATTAAATGATAAAAGTTTGTCAACTGACAATAATACTTGACATTGATTGATGAAATAAAACTGCAAAAGAGATGCAGATGATTACTTGAGATCTTTTTTTGATATAACGAAAAAAAGGAGAGACCTGAAAAAGATTCTGGTCGTATTTTGAATAAAAGTACAATAATTGCAATTTTACTAATATATACATTATACCTACTTATTTAAATTTTTAACAAAGATAACAAACTTTGTGAAATTATATTAGCTCTTTGTAATTTAAGATGAAAAACATAGAATCTGATAAAATATGTGGAGAAATTTAGAATATATGAAATTTTGTTATCTGACCTACAAAATAAAAATGAAGATATCTACATTAAATATCATTGGTATTATCTTTATAAATAACAAAGTACAATATTAAATATCTTAAGGATTTTGTTAAATAAATTGTTTCCAGTTATAAATTAATAATTATAGAATGGTTTTATTGATTTGGTGAAAACATTTGATTTAACACAATATCACTTGAATTCTTCAGCTTACTATTTTTTTCTTTATTCTAGTGCCATTTATTATAAATATGAGCAATCGAATAGCTCAGCCATTAGTGCAATTTAATCCCCTTTTTATAAAGAGTTAACTGCGGAACAACCCCGGACTGGCTTCTTTGAAGGCAACTATGCTAGCCACTAAGCCACAGACACTTGACAATTTAATTCCCCTTTTTAGATAGGTTTTTATATTTTTATCTATATAAATAAGACTTATAATTTATAGCTGGAACCATTGTAGTGATGCATCTAGCAGCCATCTCGAATTCTTTTTTTTTCTTGCTATCAAGCCAATAGACTGAAATTAAAAATATTATAAGGTTTTGAACCCAAGATTATTAGTAACTATATTTTTAGAATCTAGGAATGTCAATACCAACCCAATATCACTAGATTTTTTCAGTTTGCTAAAGTATTATAAGCAAAAGCAATTTTTTTCTCTCTCTTAAAGTACCATCTACTGTAAGCTTGTAAAATCATTGTTTATTATATGAAAGTGCATTTTAATTTAATTTAATGCATAAATATTAAAATTCTTATCCTCTTAGACTAGAAGTAAAATTTAAAAAATATAGTGACCTGCTGTCAAATCTATATGATTATATAAACAAGTTGTTTTGGTTTTTGAAATAATGATATTAGCATGATAATGAAAACGGAGTTAAAATTGACTTCCGGATGCATAACTATATTGTTTCCAGCTTTGAATCCCAAGTTATCAATGGTAAAGACAAAATTCAAAAATAGATCAGGGAATAGAGATTAAATTGCACCTCCATCATCTAACCACTGATTATTCAATCATATAATGGTTGTCTCTAGAGTAGAAAAAAGTTCTGCATTTGATTCAATTTCTTGAACAGGTCTATGATAATGTTTAAAGTTAGTAGGTTATTGAGCAAAATTTATTCAAATTATACAACTTTTAAATAATAAAGTAAGAGTAATTGGTGGCTTAAATTTAAATTTTGGGAGATTTAGGTTATATGCAATTGTCTTAAAATAGCAACATAATTCTATTGAGTTATCAAGTTTTATTATTCTTTTGATTTGTATTTTTAAATCAAAGAAAGTTTATTATATAAAATTCAGTCATAGGAGTTTGCTCTCCAGAGACAATTCAGTCACTAGCTAGTGCTAAATGTCACTTCAATCCCACTTCATGGGATTATCTACTAAGTACTGACAGTAATATAATAGTAACATTTAATAACATATTTATTATTAATTTTTATATTTATCCATTTTATAGTGATGTACAAAAGAGATGACATTAGATGGATAGTTTAAATCTTAAATGGAAGTCCAAGAGGTTAGAAAAGACCTAGAAAGAGACTACATGTAAGATGGGTGGATTAAGTGAGGAAGTGTGCTGGGGTGCATCGAAGAAGATGGATTGAACTTGGAGAGACCTTCATCCTGCAGTAGATTAATAATGGTTGAAAATGATGAAGATAATGATGTACAAATCAACTGATGGGAGATGTTCAAGAACTAAAAGGGTCAGAATTAATCAAAAAAAAGTATTCAATTAATCAAACAGAGATATCATTTTTTTTTTACTCAGCTGAGAATTAATAGAGGAACTTTCACCATTTAGGTTCATCTCTCTATCAATTTACTAAACAACACAGTATTATGTAAATCATACTATTATAATAAGTATATTTTTGATTCTATTTACAATACCTAAATAAGGCAAACTTTGAGCACATGTGTTTTCTATGATTTATCTATTTCTCTTTTTGTTCTTCATTTTCTTTTACACAAAGTTAATAAAAAAGAGTGATCCTTAATCAATTCCCCATTTAAATAAAACATTCTTCTCTAAATTTTGAAAAGTTACTTTTTTGTTGAAAATAAAAATCATGAATACTTGAGAATATTATTGTAGAATGTGATAACCATTTAATTTGTTATGCTTGTATTTGTTTTAAGTGCAACCAAATCTGATTTATTAAAAATTATATTTCACATAACTTCAAGGTTTATCAGAATACAATTTACACATAATCCTAATAATAATATTAATTATATAAAAATATTAGTTAAGTAAGCTTCTGAAAACAGTTTTTAAATCATTAAACATCACATGATCACCATTTTTTATGCTGCAGACTCTTTATACAGTAGTGCCACCTAATGCAAGCCAAAATAACCAATGGATGCAAGAAAGTTTGTGCTTAAAATCCACATCTAGTGTATACTTAATTGAACTGAACTGGCTTCAGATCTATATGACTATACAAGTGAATGAGCTTCAATTGAAAATATTATTGTGTTCTCATGTTGGACTCATAGATTTACAGTTAAATAAATAGGTAAAAGGTTGCTGCTAGAGAATTGCATTAGATCCTAAGTTCCTCACTGATGAAAGCCATAAGCTAGAAACTAGGATAGGAATATTGGATGAGTGGACACTAAATGGGGATATTATGCACAAATCTTCTTTCATCCATTGATTATTCTGGCTTGCACTGGGAGATACTACTCTATAGAGTCTTTGTCTCTGTCTTAAAAGCAGGTTTTGTGACTCCAAAGATTCTTTTGGTAAAAGTTGCTATGATCAAGCAGTAAATAATTGATTGCTGATAGTTAGTTAATGTATAAATAAATAATACTCTTTCAATAAAGGAAAAAATAAAGGCCATTTTATAAAGAGAAAATAAATAACAATTTGATCAGTTATTTGGATAGTCAAATGATGTTTGAGACCAAAGTAACATGTCGAAAACAATAGTTTTATTCTAGTAATCAAATTGATATTTAATTTTTTACTAAAATCAATCCAGAAAGCTGGGTTTTTAAGAAATATGGCTGATTCAAGATCATTTTTTGTTAGAATGCAAATGTATTAAGCGTATTATCAAAAAATATTATTAAAAAAGACTTATTATGATTGATTTTTAATTTATGAAAAGCAAAATAAAATTTAAAAAATGATTTTTATATTACGTTTTTATTACTGTTAATAATGGAGGAGAGAAAATATAGTGAATTATAGTTCATAATATTTCATAGCAAGCCAAAATTATCTATAATTAGCACTAATTTGAGATAACCAAAATTTATATTATCTGGCCTAGTATTAGACATGTATAACTAACTATCTATACAAGCAAGTTATCTTCGTTTTAAAAATTTTAAAATGTTTAAAAATCTCAGATTATTAACTTGGATAGGTTTAAAATAAAATTGTCTTTTGGTTATGTAAATGTAAATCCAATGCTTCTCATTGATGAAGGCCAATAGCCAAAAATTAGTCTGGGGATTTGAATGTGTATTCCCACCTCACTTCTGTACATTGCTTATAGTTCTTAAAGTGGAGTAAATAAATTAAGTAACTCCTCTGTTGAAAATAAGTAGAGCAAGTTACAGCACATTCTGTTTGGTATATAACAATCTCAATAGTCTTCCAATTTTTTAATTATATACTGCAATGTGACACTTTTTATTTTTAATAGTCATGTTATTTATTCACCATCTCTATGATCACCATCTTATCTTGGTCTTTCTATCTGCCAATTTTTCTATCATATATTGCAATTTGACCATTTTTAATAGTCATGTGATTTATTCATTTCTTTATGGTCATCTGCCTTATCTAGTCTTTCTATCAGCAATTTAATTTTTTTCTGCTGACCTTTGTTAATAATTTAATCCAATATATTTCAGCTATTTGATTTATCTTAGTTATTTATCAAAATTAAGTCAATCTAATAATATAACGTCATATATATATATTCTCAGGCGGATGTATCTTGAATGCTTGTATGCTTAATTTAACTACACAGCAACTATACCAGTTATACAAAGCAAATTGAAAAAAGAAAATGTTAGCAAATTTGCATTTCATCAACGCAGACAAAATTGAAATTGGCCAGATTGGATCCAGCAGCGAGTTCATTCAATAAATATTACCTGAGTGAACAAATTATAATTGACTTTTTTAGAAAAAAAAAGGAAGACTGATTCATAATAATGACTGAATGTCAAACGGACTGAATGAGTCAATCATTGACTGACTAATACATCATCTATCTTAACGGAACAATTACCTAGAATTACGTACCTACTCACGAAATGACTATTAATAAATTAATAATGTTTGTTAAATTTATTTATTATATAACTTGGTAACAAATTATTTTTTTATTTTTTATCTATGAAAACAATCAGTACTATTATTAACTTATTTCCCTTTCATTTATTTCCTTTCTTCTCATCTATATAAATTAAAAATATTATTTATTATATACAATGACAATAAGACTATTCAATTTTATTCATATTATACGGCCTTTATTTATATGTGTGTATGTGTGTATATATAGTGAATATAATACAATTTAGTAAACTACGTAGATAAATAATCATAAATGATGGAAGAATGTACAAACTCCCTTTGTTAAAAAAATCACTGTTTTCCTTGCAATTAATTAATTATCTTCATAGTTTACTAATTTCCTATAAATTTCTCATACATATCTATAATAGTGAATTTAAATTTATTACATAATACAGTATACATTAAAAGTTGAAAGAGTTTGCGGCATAATAATTAGTATATCTGCTTTTCATGTTCTAAGTAAGGAGGGGTGAAACTTCATATATAATTAACAGCCACATGTTAAAATTGAGATATATTTAAGAGCCACAATTAAATTTTTGAAATATTCAACAGAAGCAAATATCTGTTTTATAATTTTCCGATAAATTTGAACAATGTATTATATTATATTTCCAGAAAACAGTAACAATAAAATCATCAAAATTAACGATGTAAACAATCAGCAAAAAATTGTCCTACAAAAGAATAAAGTATGTATGGTTTCAAAATAAAATGAAAATACATCATGTTAGTATAAATTATATCATGATTTTATTTCAAAAGTTTGTGAGAGCCACATTGAATTATCTAGAGCAGTGATGCACAACTTTTTTATATTTGCAATCTCCATACTCCGAATAAAATTTTATGTGATCCATTATATGTTGTTATCATCCTATTATAAACATATACAATATAACAAATTATTCATATGATCACTATTTCTTATGCTTGCTCTTAACTGTTATTAAAACAGGCAAAACTCTAGGTATTGCCACTCAGTGCAAACCAGAGTAATCAATGGATGCCAGCAGGTTTGTGCATAAAATCTCCATCTAGTGTGTACTCATCCAATATCCCCAGACTAGTTTCTGGATTGTAGTCTTTGTCAGTGAGGAACCTTGGATCTGAGGGTACTGCACCTAGATCTTAGGATCTAATGCAACTCTCCAGCAGCCACCTTTTATTTCTACTTAACTACAAAACTATGAGACTTAAATTGAAAACATCATAATATTTTTAATCCAAGCTCATCAGCTATAGATCTGAACTCAGTTCAGTACCTATACATTTTGGTGTCTTTGATTCTTTAAAAACCGTAGCCACCACTATCCTATTAGGCAAGATTGGTTTTAAGCCAATAAACATCATATGATTACAATTTCTTATGCTTGCTCTTAACTGTTATTAAAACAAGAAAAACTCTCTATACGTATTGCCACTCACTGCAAGCTAGGGTAATCAATGGATGCCAGAAGGCTTGTGCATAAAATCACCATCTGCACAAATCTTCTGGCATTTATTGATTACTCTGGCTTGCACTGAGTGGCAATACATATAGAGAGTTTTGCCTGTTTTAATAAATTATTATTGGATTTGAATAAATGTTAGAATATCACATTCAGAAACAAAAAAAGGAGGATGTTATGCTACGTTTGGTATAAAAAATCAGAAATTCTCAATCTTTTTTCAGACTACCACTTTTTTTTTAATCAATAACATACAAATTCCCAGATTTATAAAGCTGACAAAATTTTGGAAGCTAGAACCAAAACATGTGGACTTCTTGATAAAAATAAACCTGGGGCCACTACCCACTGCAGCCTTTTTGTGCCACCAGAGAGGATACAATATCAACACGATATACCCCTTATGCAATAAAGATGAGGAGACAATGGACCACATTCTTACCCATTGTGAAGCATGGGAGAACTTCCAAAAATAATTTTAAAAAGAATGGTCAAACCCGAACAGGTCCAAGTAGCACTAAAAAGCTGGCCCTGAAAAGGGGCATGTTTAGTACAATAAGACTAGCAACTTTTATAAACTTTGCCATCTGAACCATTAGGTGCAAAATAACTTTTCAAAAAGAACTGGATCAACCAGCAGAAGATTTCTTGCTTAACCTTCTTAAAAATATAAAAGAAAAAGACAAGAGAACATGTCTATCCTGGTTGGCTGACGAAACCTGGGGTCAAGTGAATTTATAACATTGATTGACATTAGTGGGGAAAAACAATTGCTAATAAATTATCTTAAGTTCATCACTGATAGCCACTAGACCACTCCAATGCCAACAAAAAAGGCCAGAATGTAAAGAGAGTAAAAAAAAAAAAACACACCTATTGTCTAGAAGTATGATCGTAATGTGAAACCAGAACAATCAAAAGCCAACAAAATAATAAAAACTTTGAAATTGTTGTTATCCACAAATGAGAACACAAATGATAACCTTTAATCTTTGTAAATAACTTTCATTGTAAACAACTAATTGTGAATAAAGTTTGTTTGAAATGAACATTTTCAAAGCCTTCTTCTTAATGTGTAATATCAAGTTCAAGACCTGTAAGCTGAAGTCATAAATCTTCATATTCAACAATTTTTTATTAAATTCTTTATTTGTTTAAAGTTTGTGATACAAACACATTTGAATAAATATAATACTAAAAATATAGAAACAATAACCTAAAGTTAGAAGTATATTCTGAAATTTTGTTTGTAATCCAAGTTCTTGATAAGGATTATTAAATATTGTTTGAACATCATTTTGTTATTCAATAAGTTCTTTTTCTACAAAACACCCATTAACACTTTAAATATTTATTTATGGATTTATTATCAAATATGGAATTTCCAAATTAAGAAAGCCTTCGAATCTTTTCATCACATTCAAGCAACTTCTATGAATGATTCATTAATTATCAGAAATGTGCCATTAGTTATTTTATTTTGGTTTTCAGTTTTCAACAAATTTGGAAACTGATATAATTTACATTATCTTAAATTGCATTTATTATTAACTTTGATATAAATTTCAATATGAGTTATATTTGTTGTTGTAATTGCAGATTCATTTTGATGTTATTCAAAATATTACTAAAACCACCCTTCACAGTGGTATTTGATATCCAACAAACTTCATTGTGAAGAAGTAATCATTTAAAATCAGAATTTTTAGCACAAGGTTTTTACTGAAGACAATCATTGTGAAGGAGAGGGATTTTTGTTTATACAAGTAATTGTGCAATTGTCCACATTTCATGATTAAAAATTATTGGTGAATGTCAGGGCCAATTAGGTGGGCCAGAAAGGGCAGCTGCTCCAGGCCTCACAATATTAGCTCAACTTGGCAACTCTATATGTTAAACAAAAATATAGGAGACAAAGCGGTGTATGACCCATAGAACGGCCTTAATTTTACAGTTAAATTTCCCAACAAAATATTCAAGAAAAACTTTTCCAAGCAGACATGCCACAAATCAAAAATGTAAGCCAGTTTATGGTGAGGTGCTAATTTGATGATTCTGTGATGAAAGTGACTGCAGTGCTCAGCAACTGGCAAAACTAATAGTCCCAGTTCCCTGTCAGTTAGTTATGTGCTAACAGTGTTTTATGATACTAACAGTGCTAAAGTGGATCTACCCTATCCGAGTGCTATCTGGATCTGATGTGCTTATTCATTTTTGCAACTTGTAACTAACTGTTCCCATTGTCCTGTTTTCGATTCTGTAAGTAAAATCTGTCATTTTCCCTCTCTTTCTCTCCATATTTTTATTTTTAAATTTTGAAGGGCCTCTAAAATATTGGTTGTCCCAGGCCTTGCATTTTTTCTGAAAGGCCCTGGTGAATGTTGCAATGAACAGTAATGATATTTGGCATAAGTTTTTTTTTTTTAAAAAAAAAAAAAGAAGCTGTGATGCCTTTATAGTGGCCTAGAATTAATGGGTTTCATCTGTTCAATAGGAAATTACATTTGTAAATAGAATTTTTTTGCCTTTGAAACCTTATTTTGCAACATGAAATTCAGATTCCCTTCTTGTATCCTTCAAATATTTTCTGGATAGTAATCCTTTTTTAACCTTTTCCTTTTTTTATGAATTGCATATATTCACACTACAAAGATTCATTATCTAGCAATGTTGACTTATCTAACTCTAATGCAAAATCCATTGTTTGTAAAATGTCATCATTTATTTTCTACATTTTTGGTCATTTCACCAATCTACTTTTAAAGTATATTATTATTAAGTGGGATTGATTTTATTATCTGGCGATTTTATAAAACTGTACTAAGTACTACAGAAATTTTAGATAAAAGTAATTTTAAATAAAATTAGATCTTTATCAATACTGTGGGTTTTTCCTAGTTCAGGAATTAAAAATGAAATATTATAGGATGTCTACACATCGTCATTCCTTTGTTGTGAAGACCTTTAAAAAATATTTAATAATTTTAATCATTGCTCAAATTTGTCACAAAGTTTTTGAAAATAAGACAACTCATTTATTCTTATTATTTGTTTGAATCATTATAAAAGTTCCAGTAAATGAGAAGGCTTCATGGCATTATTTGAAAATGTTTTTTTTTTTTTTTTTACATATGAGATAAATTAGTAGTTTATTTTTTGATGCTTGTAAAAGAATCTTTATTTCGAATATTTCATGTAATATTTCGTACGTTTTTTGTATGGCCTTTGTAAATTTCTCATTATTTTTTTTTTAAAAAAAAACTATAAATAAAGTAAATTATAATTTATTACTAAATTATTTAATAGTAAAGATATAATAAAAATTGAATTATAATTTATATTTTAATATTTAAACATATATTGCACAATTATTTAAAGTTTAGTTGCATGATAACAGTTAAATCATGAGAAGTTAATGATGAATTTCAGCATGCAATATTTTAATTAATAAATATCTAAACATAAATGAAGTAAGTTTTATTTTGTTATCTGAGATCAAATAAATTCTAATGATAAGTCATCCTTAAAACAAAACCACTCTCATTTCTGACTGATTCGAGAAGATGGTCGGTTGTTGTTTCCTATCTAATTATATAATAGTAACAATAATGTTTGACACTTTATTAAACACTAAGTGGCAATTTAATTAAAGTCTAGAGGTTGTGTTAACTGTATTGTCATGTAGTGATTATAGTACATGATCATTACATGAGTTCAAATAATTCACTCCAGTATTATAATCTTTTACATATTAAAAATTAAACATTAGCATTTTATGTAAATTATTAAAAATAATGCTAAGAAGAATGAATAGTCTATTATTTATTATTAAATAAAAAATAATTATTATTTATTATTAAAAAACAAAATAATCTTAAAATTCCTGCTATAGAACAAATAGATTTATACAATTCAATTAACAATTTATAACTTAGGTGCACAATAAATTGAAGCCCTGATTTCAGCACAGTGAGCAAAGGTTGTTTTATATATATATAACTCTAAGCATAAGCATACCCTTGTGCTTTTCAAACCAATGCTCATGGGTGAGTGCATGTAAATTTGTAAAGCACAAAACCAGAGGGTTGTTTCTTCTTTATAATAATGATGCTGCTGCTGATAATAATAATAATAATAATAATAATAATAATAATAATAATAATGATGATGATGATGATGATGATGATGATGATGATGATGATGATGATAATAACAACAACAGCAATAAAGTGACAATAACAATGGTGTTTCTAACTTAAATATTACAATTTTCAAATTAATAATGCTATCTAACTTTTTTTTTTTATTTGATATAAACACAACACTTTTTTTAAAAAAATGGTGCAAAGAAAAAATGTGTTAAGTTATGGAATAGAGATTATTAAAGTTAAGATATTGTGAAAATAGATTTTGTAAAAAAAAAAAAAACAATAATAAAGTAGCTAGCAGATGATTACTAAAAGTAATAAAAAGCAAAAATAAATATAAAAACTTCTGCAATAGAAGAAGTTAATATATAAATGAATTGAATATATAATTTGGCAACTAGTATTGTTATGTAGGCATATATATTAAATATATTAAGCATGGTTAGTTCTGAAAACATGTTTCATAATATATATATATATATATATATATATGAAACATGTTTTCAGAATATATATATATATATATATATATATATATATATATATATATAACAAATCAGAAATATCTATTTGTTGTACACTCAAAGCAAATGTGAATCTATATTATTTTTAATTAACTTGTAGCTAAAACAAACCAGTCTATTTCCAATTTACTTATATTTCAAGTGAAATCACAATCTTCAAGGTTTTTCAGAAGCTTAAACATCTAATAAACACATTTTAAATTGCTGAAAAACAAAATTAGCATCTATAAAATTCCTTCTGAATATAAAAGGTTATACATTAATAAAATAAGTATCTGACCAAAAAGAGTTTAAAAGAATATTAAACACTAGTAAAAGAGATAAGTCAGATATGTCTAAAGTAATTATATATCAATAAACATAAATTTTATTGGAAAAACACAAGAATATTGAGCAAAAGAAGAAAAAAAACTAAAAAATACAACAAAAAGCTGTTACTGAAATAATTCATAATGTTTGAAAAACACTCATTAATTAATCTTGCCTTTAAAAAATGGATAGCAGCCTAGTTAGAAAATAATCTTAAGTTTGATATTCATGAATCTAAAGTTTACTGGTTCACTTTCTGTGCTAAACTGTTATGAGACCAGCAATACTTAAAAAAAAAAAGATTAAAAAATATCACTCAGAAGAATGTGTTCTATACTAACCTGCATATTATTACTAATAGTTAAATCTAATTATAAAAATTCAAATAAAATTTGATTTTTTTCTAAATTTATCTAATAATTTGATTAAATGCGGCAAATAGTCTAACATATAACTACATGTAGGCTGTCATCTTTACAAATCATTAGACAAACATTAAATACACAAAAGTACTACATCAGACTATAAACATCATGAAAAATTATGTCCAAAACTCACTAAAATAGAAAATCAAATAATTTTCCTATGTAAATGTAAATTTAAAATGTTCACTTTCAAAAAAACTGATAAAATTTTCCAGTAAAATAGTGTAGCATTGTTTAAAAAAAGGAATGTATACCTAAAGGTTTATTGAGTATCAAATATTATATCTCATTAGTAATATAAAATTCTTCTTAAAAAGTAAACTAATTGATAAAGTTATCATAAGAGTTTTTCAGTCAATAAAAGAATCTTATTCTACATTACATAATCAAATAAATGAATATCAAAAGAAAAAAAGTAAGCAAACTTATATTTACGCATTTTAAATCATTTATTGTATCTAATAACTTAACAACTATATCAGTCAAAAATCTCAGTTGTAATATTTAATCAACATTGAGACTTCTAAGGTGAAAAAGGAATTAAACTTTTTCATCTCAACATTTAATAGCCCATTATTAGATATAATGATAACAAGTGGAAAAGTAACACCAATAACTCCATCACAAGTAGCAAAATTATACTAGAAAATAAAAAGAACTCTTGACTCATACCAGAAATCCCAAATTAAATATTATGTATAAAGTGAGAAGAGCTATTAAATTTCTTAAACTAGACAAAGTCATAATTATTCCTTTTACTAACAAAAGCAAACTAAAGTATTATTCAAAATACTTCACAGATATTTCAATGATTCTGAAGAAAGTGAACTAACATATTTCATTAAAATCCACATATCTATGGTTTTCTTAAAATTCATAAAAACTGGATTTTTTAAATATATATATATATATAAGTTTAAGAAATTTACCATTATCAAATTTGATGGGTTTTTTTTTTAATTTTTAATATCTTGGCATACAAAATACAAACTTTTATTAAAAATTCTAAATACTTTGTAGTATTAATCCAAAACATGAAAATAAAAATAAGAGCAAATTTTTCCTCGCACTATAGTTCCATCTAGTGCACATTTTACTCATCAATAAATTCTAGAAGGCTGAGTACATTATAATCCTCTTCAATGTTTTCCCATTCAATCTCTTCAGATTAGTTTCTAGCTTATGGATTCATTAATGAGAATTCTTGGATCTGGAGCAGTGTACCTAGATCTTTGGTTCTAATGTACCTCTACACTAGATGGTACTATTTGTGTGGGAACTATTTTTGTCACTGTTTTAACTTGAAAATAAAAAGAACTACTATATTAAAAACTTTGATGTGGAAAAGTTTTTTACAAATATATCTTATGGTGAAACATCTATTATAAGAAAAAAAAATTAATAAAAATATTGATAGGACAATGGAATCTTTAACATTTTCACTACAATACAGAATTCTTCCAATAAAATCAAAATATAACCATGGGTTCACCATAGTCACTAGTTATGGAAAACTTTGAAATTGCAGCATACATCCTATTTCATCTTCACCAAAACTCTGGCTTCACGATGTTTATTATACATTCATTACATGACAACATTATTATAAATAACTATTTATAGAAAACTTCACACAAATATAAAAATACTTACATTTATCATAATCACTATGTAACAGAATATAATAGTAGTGATTTGGAAAAAAAGAAGTTTTACTTAGAATAAATTCTCATGATGAATGATTTACATGTTCTACCATTAAAAAGCTTAAATAGTCCACACACAAAAAGAAACATAAAAAAACAATGAAAGTTATTTTACTGCATCTATACATACAATGAATGTCAGACAAATTAAGAAAAAAATATGATTTATACAGTAGCAGAGCATTTCTCTAAAGCCATGTCTCACTGCATGGAATTCTAACTTCTACAAAATCTACATTTGAAATAGTGAAAAACAAGAAGTGCATCTATGAAATTATCTGTGGATATCAAAAAACATATATTAGTAGCCATTCTACAAAAATAATTAAAAGAATAAAAAACAATAATATAATTAGAAAATGACAGGTGTAGTTATTTACAAATATAAGAATATTGGGTAGAGACAAAAAATGAAAATTTAAAGAAGCTGCTCACGTGACAATGGATAATAATCCCATAAAACAACCTAGTGTGTTTCTTAATACATGAAACTACTCTGTAATTTTGCTCTTAAAAAATCAAACTCTAAGTATCACTTTTAAATTTAGTATTTATAAATCTAAAGATCACTCATTTAATACTATGCTAGATTGTTACAGGTTACATCAGCAGGCATTAATAAGAATATATATATATATACATCGCTCAAAATTGTTGTATATAAGAATATATATATATATACATCGCTCAAAATTGTTGTGATATACTAATCTCTATGTTATATGTATTTGTAAATGTTTAAAAAAGTTTGAAGTGTTCTAAAAACATTTAATGTAAATAGTCCAACATTTAAATGCAAATGTACATACAAGTGTATTATATGATTTATGAACTTGATATGTTGAATGCCATCAGTTAACTTAATTGATATCTTTGTTATTTCAAATAATACTGAATTAGTCTGCTTTATTATTCAGTTTGTTTTATTTGCTTAAAAATATTTCATTGTTACCTGTCACAAAATGATAATCTTATTCAGCAATAGTATTAATAAATTTAAATTCAATGTAATATACATGTGCAACATAAAGTAAGAAAAATTAGTGAAGTAGGAAAATAATTGCTTCATTACACATTATTAACTTAACTAATTCCATACAATAATTTGTAATATTCAGTATTCATAATTTCATGAGTTATTATAACATTTTTCTTCCAGCTCTAAAAACTTTATTGTAAGCAATTAGCAATATTAAAACAGGCAAAACTCTCCATATATTAGTACATCCAGTGCAAGCCAGGGTAAATAATGGATGCCAGAAGGCTTGTGCATAAAATCCCTATCTAATGCCTACTCATCCAGTATGCCCAGACTAGTTTCTAGCTTGTGGCTTTCATCAGTAAAGAGCCTTGGATCTGAGAGCACTGCACCAAAATCCTTATCTAGTGCATGCCCATCCAATAAAGCCACAAACTAGAAACTAGTCTGGTTATATGGTGCAGTGCTTTCAGATCCAAGGTTCCTTGCTGATGAAAGCCACAAGCTAGAAATTAGTCAAGATATTGGATGAGTATGCACTACATAGGGATTTTATGCACAAACCTTCTGGCATCCATTGATTACTCTGGCTTGCACTGAGTGGCACTACTGTATGGAGAGTTTTGCCTGTTTTAATAACAGTTATGAGCACACATAAGAAATGGTGATCATGTGACAATTAATAACATCAGAAGTTTTGCATGAACTCTCATTATGCTGCAATTTAAATGTTCATTTTGCTCACTTTGTGGCTTCTAAAGTTAAAAGAGATATATCATTGATATTAAGGACATCTCTAATCCAATTTCTGAAACTATAATATTAGCTATGAATAAATACTAGGAAACCATTAAGGTGTAATGCAATAAAACTTGGCTTGTAGTTAATTTAAGCTGATATAATCTTTTAAAAAAGTCAATGTACTTTTAAGAGTTTTTTTTTTTTTAGTATATGAAGTATATAACATGATTATAGTCAGTTATAATGATCAATTTTTTATAAACACATGAAAAATATTAATCTTTCTTTTTAGGTATGTTTTACATGTATACATTCACATAACATATATTGATTTCTCTCTTTGTGTTTTTTTTCTCTCTATATATATAAATATATGAGAGTGTGTGTATTCATATGTGCATAAAAAGATAAAACAGCTTTTAAATATATTTTGACAGGCTAAAGATCTTTCCAATGATTTTCTAAAGTTTAAGAATAACAAATAATAATTAAATATTTATTGACTAATTTTGCATGAGTAGTTAAATTGGCTATATATATATATATATATATATATATTTAGGGGGGGATATATATATATATATATATATATATATATATATATATATATATATATATATATATATATTTTAGACAAACATATAGACAGACAGACAGACAGACAGACAGACAGATAGATAGATAGATAGATAGATAGATAGATAGATAGATAGATAGATAGATAGATAGATAGATAGATAGATAGATAGATAGATAGATAGATAGATAGATAGATAGATAGATAGATAGATAGATAGATAGATAGATAGATAGATAGATAGATAGATAGATAGATAGATAGATAGATAGATAGGAGAGGTGAAGATATAATATGCACTGTATAAATACTCACTAATGTAATTAAAGTATTTTAAATGGCTCATAGATGAATTCTTTCAGCTAAACTCCTCTTTAAATAAAGAAAATCTTGAATTTTGCTATTCTTTATTTAAAGAAGATGTGGGCAGAAAGAATTTAACTATGGGGTGTTAAAAATATTTAATGTAGATTTCAGATAGCATTATGCATTGTTTCTATTTATTACTCTAATTATATACTACTATTCAAAAAATGTATATATTGAAACTTTAAAATGTGTAAATTTAATATATTTTTTAAGCCTGCATCACTTGTAATATGGCATTAGTCATTTTTCTCATCTTGGAGCATTCTCATTAAATCCAACATTTTCTAATCTTACACTTACCTGATCTCACTTATTAATCACATACATTTTTTTGATTTATGTTAAAAGCATACACATACTTTTATCCCTTTTTTTGTCTCTTCCAAAAGTTTAATATGATACAGTATTTTAATAAAATATTTTCTAAGCATGAAATTAGAAGTTTTATCAAATTTAAGAGAATAAAATAAAAATTATCAATTTAGTAGTGACAGATAATGAGATTGCAGCAATATTTCCATAGTAAAAAAAGCAATTGAAAAAAATAATATTATTCAAAACAAGTGTTTAATTGGATTGAAACTGGTTGTTCTAATACATCAACAGCTTACTTTGCTATCCTTTTATATATATAAAAAAAATTAGTAAGTTTTTTTTTAAGTAAGTGAGAATGAATAAGCACATATACAGTAAATGTATTTATAATTGTGCTCTTTCAATTTATTATTCATAATAATCCTAATTTGCATATATATATACTATACATATAAAAAGCATTATTACATATAAGTGTGTACTGAAAAACGCTAGCTATTTTCAAGACAGTAAAGTAAATTGTATGTATTATATTGGATGAGTAGGCACTAGATGGGGATTTTATGCACTAGCCTTCTGGCATCCATTGATTACTCTGATTGACACAGGGTGGCACTACTGTATGGAGAGTTTTGCCTGTTTAATAACAGTTATGTGCTAGCATAAGAGATGGTGATCATGTTATGTTTACAAATTAAATTGTAAACAAAATTTATAAACAAAGCATGTACTGTTATTCACTACACAATATATATGCTATGAAGCCTGGAATAAAATATAGCAGATATTGCAACTTTATTGTATATTTATAACATAGATTCTCTATAACAATGATTTTCTATTATAAATATAATTTATTATATACATGTTAATTAAATATGTACTGTGCAGTAAACGATATGAAAAGCATCTCTTTGGTTTGATAGGTTGTCTTGTGATTGCAGCAAGAACATATGCATATCAGTATGATTCTAACTATCAGCTTCTATATTTTAGAAAGATTTGTGAAGATCTTGTGATGTTTATGATACAGCTCAAATAGACCTTTGTCAGAAAATCATAAGTCAAGATATATTTATAAATATTCTTTCAAGAATTTTCTATACTCCTACAAATATTTTAATTACTATATAAATTTAAAAGAAAAAGAATTGTGCAGAAAATTTAGCATTTTTTTAGGCATTCTATGCCCCAACATTGTTTGCACCTTCAGCCTATTGTTTTTAGTAGAATATATTTCTCAGACACACAAGAAAAATAATGTACATGTATTAACCATGTGCTGTACATATTTGTGCTGTTAATATTAAAGAAAATGTTTAATATATTTGATTTTATATTTGATATTTCCTCAAATGCAAATTAAAATAGTGGGAATTAACTATTTAAAAATATAAGTTCTAGCATGTGCACAAATATGACCTCTTCATCATTAACAATAAATTTAGTAAAAAAAAAAGTATATACTGTATTTGAAATTAAACAAAGCTGAATTTTAAAAAAATTACACCTATTTGTGATTTCTGATCATTAACAAAAAAGATTGTACTTAACCCAAGTCAACATCATAATTATTGTTAAAATAGCTTTTATACTTAGTTAACTTACTTTTTTTAATTTTATAATGTAGGTAAATATCTCTTCCAAACATATTGCTTGTATTATGAGCAATGGGGAAAAAATATATGCTAGAAAATTAAATTACAACATACCATTCTATATATTTTTCATTGTTTCTATCTTTCTTGCTTTCATTTCAAAACTAAAGCAACAATTTTAATACAAAGGGGGGGGTATTACTATTTGGGTTTTGTTAATATTTTAATCGTAAGCAATTTGATGAATGAATCAAGAGAAAGAGGACAACCAAGATTGTCATGGACATATAACATTACAGAATGGATGGGTTTGATAATATTGGAAGCATACAAGAAAGCAGAGAAAAGAATGGTCTCTGTAAGCAATTCATCTACACTGTTACCAATCAACGAATCAATAAATCAGATAGATGATAATGATGATAGAATTTAACACAGTGACATAATGGCATTGTTGAATAGAAGACTAGTTGAAATCATATAAAATATAGCAATTCAGTTTTTTCATAAGTAAAGATTTTTCCATTAATTCTTGTCTGAATAAAATAAAAAACAACATCTGTTTTTCAAGTTGAATAAAAATGTTATGCTTACCTTATCACTTAGACACTTATTTAATAACATGATCAGCATAGCAACTAATAGTATGTGACTATTTTATTTTTAATATAAGATCAAGCCTGTAACTTATTTGTATTTAAATTCTCATACAGGCATTTATGGTCTGCTTTATTCCTAAACTGAGCTAAATCAATCATTACTCTTATATTATTCTAAAATGACTTAACAAGGATATCAACTAATAATAATACTTTTTTTTTTTACATCAAAATTTTCTTCAGGTAATACAAATTTTTTAATTACTTTCTATCTCTTGATTGTTTATTCATGTTTCTTTCATATTATTTTTTTCTATATTGGTTTTAGTCAACAAATGTAATTAATTATAAGCTTAATTTTTATATGCCCTATCTATATATTATATAAAACAATTTATAGTCGTTTTTACAAAATTAGGCCTATACAATATTAATATTTTTATTAAAGCTTATTATTATAATCACTTAAGATTTTTCATTTAAATAAGGGCAAGAAATTTTTATTTTTTTTATACATAAGCCATTTAACATTCATTATTAACTATTTAAAATATGAAACTTGTAATATATTTTAAACATTTTTAAACAGAATTCACAATGTTAATAACTCATACAACTTCTCATAGTAAATCCATAAATATATGTATTGTGTTAAGTTGTCTGCTTAAGAAAGATTGAAATAACTCTGCAATGAGGTATTACTACAAGATGATAACACTTCTATTAATTTGGTGGTAGTTTGCCATTTATGAACATATTTTAACTATGTCTATAAATATTTCAATATTAAAACTGAATCAAGAAGTATATCTTACAAAACCAAAAATATTAATTAATAATAGCTCCCTCAATTTTTTATGGACTCAAAAATTAATAATTTCTACACTTCATTTTAATACTCTTGTTTAAGTTCCAACTATTTATAAATACATTTAACATTGAAGACCATCAATTACTGATTTGCAAGAATCTGTTCTTGTTCATATGTTACTTTGGAGTTATATGTATCAAAATATTTTTCTTCACTCAAAGGCAGTTATGATTGCATTGCAATTATTTTTATATCTCTATTCGTTAAATTTCCTATATTATATTTTATAATTATGGTTTATTGCTTGATATTGCATAAAAAGATCAAACCTTAGTAGTTATGGATTGAGGTTGCTATCTTTGGTTTTGAGTTCCAGGGCCCACCTCTTTACAAATGCACTAACCCATTTATATATAAGAACTTGTAATAATGTTATTTTTCACCCAGTGGACTAAAAGGAATTTGATCCTTCCAAAAAAGTAAATATTAACTAACTCTATGTCCAAATTATCTATATCTGAAAAATATATCTAAATTATGATTTTACACTTACAGAAATATTATATTTTTCATTAGTTGTGAAGTCAGCTTCATAATACATTCATACTACTTGTTTATTTTTACAGTTAATGCATGGACATTCATCTCAGCAATCTAGAATAACTTTAGACCTTTACTCAATAGCTATTGAACAATAACTGGATAATCAGTTGACCTGCTTATCTAGAAAGAAAATCCTAAGTCTGTTCATAATCTAAAAAGTTTTTCAGATTTAGTGCAGATCAATCATTAGGATTATAAATATCGTTTATAAATGCAATATTCACTATACCAAATAAAATTAATTCTACTTAATTAAAATCAATAACTGAAATGTATCTAGTGCTTAAATTTATTAACAAATATTCAGTTAATTAATTAAATATATAAGAATAACTAATAAAAAAATTTACTGATGTGCGTAAATGCACAAAGATTGCAATGGAAAATGTGATATGTTTATTACATATATATTGTAATTTTTTGATTAGTTATCCATGGTAAGGATAGTATATAAAATGTAAATTATAGTACCAAAATTTAAAATTAAGATAATAGTAATGCTATAAACATGGATATAAGAGTAATAAATGTCTTAATACATAAAGATTAAAAAGAGAATACTGTAGAGATTTAATAATCATTATTAGTTATAATTATTTATAATGTAATCTATTGTATAATCTTAATACAATAGATGCCAAATTAAATAAACATCGTTATTTATAAATTTGACTTTAATTTATTTTCATGCAATGTCCCTTTAAAAGCTAAAGATCTAAAATTGTAGTTAATGAAAGAAGGAACAATTATCTACCACAAGATAAGAATTTATTTTTAAATTACTGTAATTGTAATATCTTGTAAACAAAAAAATTTATTCTTAAACTTTGTATTTAAATCTAATTAATAATATTATATGTTAAAAATGAATTGGAACTGTACTTTTTAACAAATGATTTAAATTAATTTCATTTGCAAAACATTTATTGATTTTAATATTTCAAATAGAAACAGAAAAACATTTTGTTTAAAAGTTATAATGGTTGATTTGGGAGATTGGCCAAAGAAAGTTAAGTAAATAGTTTTCTGACATCAATTTATCCCAGAGTTTTTAAAAAAACACAGCAGATGATCTGGGAGAGAAGTTTCAAGAAAATTGATATAGTAGATAGCAGTCTTGATTTTTCTTTTCTCTGTAAAAGCAGTTATAAAACTTAAAAATATTTAAAGTTTTAAGCAGAAAAAATTGTATTCACAAACTGTCTAAGGATATGAAATATTTTTTAAAATAATTATTAATACTATGGGGTGAGTAAATTAATCTTCATTATGACCTGGTTACCAATTCTGATCAGCTACTTCTAGCCAAGACAATACCACAGAAAAGTTTGAAAAATTCAAGTTGTTATTTTAATTGTGTCTAGGCAACCATGAAAAAGGAAACATAATTGCAGTGCTTCAGAGAGAAACATAATAATAGACACATAAGAAAACATTCATTTGTCTAGGCCAAATTAAGGGTTTTTATTAATCATAGATTAATAGATTAAATGTAAAAAACAGTTTAAAAATTCCTAGAAATAAATTTTTAAAGCTAATAGAAATATCTTATAAAACATTAAAAATACTTAATAAGTCATGAATGTTAAATGCAAGAAAACCTCAACTTTATTTGAATTAAACAGTTGATATGTGGGAAATAATTTGCAAAATTCAAAGATAATATTTATCCTATATTTAATAGCAAAAAGAAAAGATCAATAAAACTTAAATTAAGATTTCTTATGTTCAAATAGAAGACAAACTTCTACTATAGCATTTCAAAAACAGAATATTAAAATAGGAATAATTAGAAAAAAATCTGTGTAATTTTTGAAGGGTAAATGATAGTCACAAAGATAAAGTAATACAAGCTAAAAAATGAAATGAATTTATCCAATATGTGTTTAAAATTTTACAAGATTAATGAATAACAGAAAATGAGAAAAATCAGAAAGTAAACTTATTGATGACTTATTTGAATATGTTTAAAAGTTTGTGTAGCATGGGAGAATAAAGTGGAGATTTATTTAAAATATTCATCAAACTTTTTGTAGTGGATTTTGAAAAGCAGGATTATATGCAATGCAACCTTAAAACTAGTTAGAAAGGAAGGATGCATCTAATTTAAAATTTTGTCCCCTCATTTGCACTTGTCATTCAATATTTGTTTAACTATATATGTCTTTGTCAAGCATTGGTGGACAAGAGGTCAGTGACAGCTGCTTTACAAGCAAGTGTCCTGGGTTAGTGGGTTCACTTCCTGGCTAATGCTATGATATATGAGAAAAAAAACTATACATGCCTTTTAACAGAGAGAAGATAGAAGTACCTCAATGCATGAAAAATGATAAACATTTACAAAGTAAACCTTATAATATTAAAATAGAAACTGGAAATGGGTTTTTAAAAAAAAGATTTTAATTTTAAATTTATTACTAATATGTTTTTTGTATGATATGAAATATACATACAAGGTATTTTTCATAATAGTGATTTAAAGAATTGATATATGCAATTTAATATGTAATGTTAAAAGTATTACATTTTTTGTTATTTTTTCATGTTAGTAAAAAAAAGTATGCTTAAATATAGGAAAAGAGTACGTATGAGTTATAATATAAAAGTGTGTGTGAGTGGAATATAGTGTTAAAGCTGTATATTTTGAGCCAGTATATATTTTAGAAAATTAAGTGTAATAAAATATGTTAAAAGATATTTTGATTTTATTATTGTTAAAATATATTTAACAAAAAGGGAAATGAACTAATGATTATAAATAAAATCTGATAGGTTTCCTGGAAAAGAATAATAAACATGTTATAAAATATGATATTTATGAGAGCAAGAAAGAGTGAATGTTAATGTAAGACAGTATGATGATCTCATTTGTTAAAAAAAAAAAAAAATCTTATTGATAAAAAAAATAGATTATTTGTTTTGTGACATAATTGCAAATATAGTTAGAAAAGTATTTCATGGGAAGAATATATTATATTATTGGTATAGAATTGGTAAAATCTTAGATGCTAAATACACTGTAGGAGAAGGTGAGTTAAAATTCCAGGATAGAATATATAAAATATCATCCTGAAAAACTGATGAATAGTTAAGTGGGTGTAATCTTTGTGATACCCAGATAGTTATTAGAATGAGATGGGAGAATTCTCAGCAAAAATGAGCATGATACATACTGTAAGTGCTTACTGAAGAAGCCAGGATAAAATTGGGGTAAGTTTATTAAGAAAATGATTACCTACCAATGTATGGCCCCTCATAAATAAAAGAAATCTCCATTCCTCTATTATGATAGTATTTAATAAAATCAGTTACTCATCTTTATCAAGTTTCATAGTAAATAATAATATAGTACGCATCGAAGGTAAACTCAACATTTTAAAGGATTCTATAGTTATTCTTCCTAAGTCTGGACAGATCAGCTTGTAGATAGTAAAACCATATATATTTGAATAAAACTTGAATAAATGATCATATGAATAAAAATAACTTAGATCTAAGATTAACAGAAAACACGAGTAAGAGAGAGAATAAATGCATAAATGAATTGCATTATATGAAAAAAAAAGGAATCCTAACTTTATTATTCATTTATAAATACATCATAAATATTGTCTTTATATATATATTTACCACATCAGTAATAACTTTGTTAATAAGATAGAAGTGTAATATTTTAAAACCAAATTTTAAATATAAAATATAATTTAACTATTACAAGATTATCAATATGTTGGGAGTTAACAAAGGCAAAACTCAGTAGTGCCACACTGTGCCAACCAGGGTAATCAATGGATGCCAGAAGGCAGTGCATAAAATCCCTATCTAGTGCCTACTCATCCAATATCCCCAGACTAGTTTCTGACTTGTGGCCATCATCAGTGAGGAGCCTTGGATCTGAGAGTAGGCACTAGATAGGGATTTTATGCACAAGCCTTCTGGCATCTATTGATTACTCTAGTTGGCACAGGGTGGCACTACTGTATGGAGAGTTTTGCCTTTGTTTACAACAATTATGTGCTAGTATGATATGGTGATCATGTGATGTTCGGAGTTACAAAATATCAGGTAATATGGAAAATGATTATGAAGATTTCATATAACTCATGAATGATGCAAATATATCAGATTAGTATGAAAGCATACATAATAAAATAATAAATTTATCATTTCAAAAGAACTAAAAGACAAACTAAGGAAAGGGTTAATTGTATATAATAATCCAAGTTTATTTGTAAAGAATGTAAATAATTTATTATCAATATATAAACAGTTTTCGAGCTTATTTTTTTTATATTGTTAATGAAGTATTTAACCTAATGTTCATATGTGTTTGTTGTTTATTAGTATTATTGTAAATAAATGACCATTTTGATTTAAACTTTGTAGTATTAATTTCATTGTGACTGAAAGTCATTTCTAGCACAAAGTCATATCAATAAAGCACATTATCCACATTGAATTATACATATCATATTTTGATCACATGCCTTATTTGAGGAGTTATGTTTAATATTCTATAATTAATACACTAACTCTCAATTGCTTTTAAATGATATAGTTCTTTTAAAAAGGGAGTTTATGATACTTTATATTGTTATAGGATATTAAAAAAATCTTGAAGAGCCATGTTAAAAATAGATTAAGTATTACCAAATGGAGAGCATATAATAGAAATCAATAGTATGTTTGATAGTCACATTTTAATTTTGGGAATCTAAGTTGAAATATATGTTATATCATAAATTTAAAAGTATTGTTTTATTTCAGAATACAAGTTAGTAATCAAATATATTTTAAGGTAGTAATTCTGAAGGATCTAGTTACAGTAGTTGTTATATACGTTTATATTAACTTGATAAAGATTGTCAGTGAAACAATTGAAAGTACTTCTGGTAAAGAATATATTATTTAATTTTGAATACTGTGTTAAATATATTTGTTTGAATTATTATTATATATATATATATAACATTTGTAAACACGAGCTTTATTAAATTAGGTCATGTGACATCTGACTTGATTTTTTTATCAGTTACAGTAGATGAATGCTAAGTAATGGAGAAGAGTATTTAATTAAGTTAGCCGTTGTAGATAATAATTATACAATAAAGCTCTTGATTATGATAAAATGAGTCTTCTATAGTGATTATGATTAAGATAGGTAGAAGAATAAATCTTCGGAAAATAAATTGGATTATTTAAGTGAAGGTAATGAATAGATCGTGAGTGTTAATTTCCATGTCTTATTGGTATAATTGGATTAATTATTCCAATATGAGATTAATCATAGTTTGTAACAGTAAGTGATTTTATTGAAATGGTTGGATGCCAGAAAATCCCTCTTGCTGGATTATTTAAGTGAAGGTAATGAATAGATAGTGAGTGTTACTTTCCATGTCTTATTAGTAAAGTTGGATTAATTATTGCAATACGAGATTAATCATAGTATGTAACTGTAAGTGATTTTATTGAAATGGTTGGATGCCTATAAAATTCCTCTTGTGATTCAATTATTTCATTATTAATCAAACTGTCATAATATATTTTGAATAGAATACTTATGATCCCTGAGATAGCCATAGGATAGCATTAATTCTTGTAGTCGAATGTAGTTTCATTTCTGTGTTATTGTTTTGAGATTATTAAAGTATAGAAGAGTAGTTAAAACATTATTTAAATGAAATATTATGTTAGTCATTGTTTGTTGTGGAGATTTTCCTCATGATTATGATAGGATGATAGTAGGAAAATTTTCACAATAGCAATGCCATTGTAGAGTGTAGTTTATATACTTCTCAATGTTAAAATCTCTCTGTTGTAACCATCCCTAAAGTCTATTTTATGTTTAAATGTTTTCAAGCCCTATAAAGAGTCTTATACGTTATGGTTGTTATACTTCATTGTTTAGTATTGAGCTAGTATAATAGAGGGTAGAAAGGAAAAGGCGGGGTAGAAGTATAATGAAGAATCGGAAGGGAAGGTTACAACATATATAACGCATATTCTAATAAAAACAATCATTGATTTTTTTTTTTTTTTTTTTACTATCTCTGTAATACAGTTGTTGTTTTTTTACCTTTTTTTTTTTTACAAATGCAGTGATCTTATTAATTTTTAAATTTATAATTACTGATTATAAATTCGTACTTTAGGAAATAACTTTGCCGCTGTTTTCGTATTAAATTTAACTATAAATTTTGTATACAGAAAAAATATAATAATTCTTTTTAGATATTATTATCTATCATTTTAGGATAGACAATAATTTTCACATGATTGATTATTGAAACTTCATTTCGACACATTAGCAAATGCTTTCGTAACATTTCCAATTTATTCAATCTTCAATTGCCAAACTTCATTTTATTATTGATAACATGAATTTAATAGAAGATTCACAGTCCAAGAAAATTCCAATTTAATGAAAATTTGATAAATCTTTTTTTTTAAATATATAAATTAAAATAAATTTATTTTATGAATAATTATATATTTGAATTACAAATGAAAAAAATGTGTTTGTATATATATATATGAATATAAATTTCGGATTTATCCGTGTGTACGTTCCACTGTTATAAAAGTAAGTATTATATGAAACGTTTTAACTGTATCTCATGAGTCATCTTCTGGATAATAAAGGTCATTCAGAGATGTTGCAGAAATAAAAAAATTAGTCTCATCTATAACATTCTTGAATGATCTCTATCCAGAAGATGGTTATACTGTTTCTATTTACAACAAACAAATGTATGATTGAATAAATCTAAAATGTATATTTACATTTTTTACCTTTAAAAAATGTTTGCTTTAACATAATATTTATATATAATTATGAAGTGTCATTAACGTATTAAACAGATAATTTTAAATTCTGTCAATACCCCTGTCTATGCATGCTTCTGTTTGTATGTCCACAATTTTAAATTTTGCTCGAGTTAAGATTTTTTTTTTTTTATAGTTTTAACCAAATAATAAGTAAAAAAAAAATTTTTTTTAAATAATGCTGTTATTTAAACAGTAGTAGCCGATTAAAAAAATAGAAAATAAAGTAATTCAACTAAAAAGTCGGAAAAAACTGAATCTCGGTTTATTTGCTTTTTTGGAAAATATGAGTTTTTAATATTATCATTTCAAAAAGGCATTTGAGGCTCAAATAAATCATAAAAATCAAAAGGGCCTCAAATACTTTTGTGAAAAAACAATAGTTCTGCAATTTCCAATTATTTTATAACAAGTCTAGATTCTTAAGATCTCTGATGTTTTCCAAAAATAGCAAATTCAGATTTTTTTCTATTTTTTAGTCAGATGATTGTTTACATAAAAGTATTATTAACAAAAAAAAAATTTTACATATTATTTTAAAAGTCAATTGAACTTCTGACTTTTGTGATAAAGATCATGTAATTTTTTATTGGATTTTGAAAACTTTATGAATAATTTGTTTTATCTATGAATGGATTTTTTTTTTTTTTATAGTAAACTTAAAATGTTATTTTCTGACTCTTTTTAAACAATTTTCTAGGCAGTCATAGAATAATCTGATACTCAAACTGTTTTACCATATGATGCCTTTTTGGGTATATAGATCCTTCTGGCAATAAAATTCAGGTATTTAAGCCAAATCAATCATGGTTAGATCCAAAATTTTCACTATTCTGCATATTATGTAAAGATTATTCAACAGTCACAAAAAAAAATCAGCTTTGAGGTTTAGAAGTTGTAATACTTGAATTGACCATTGATTTACATACTAATTTCTTTAATAAAGACTAATACTGTACTTTATATATATATTTATATATATATATAGTAATGCTGTGGCCACTAGCATTATCCACTCATTATTTTATCTCAGGATGAGATACGATAAAAAGAGTATATGTGACTTGCAAGCTTTGGAACAAATGATTAATGAATCTGAAGATGTCATATTTTTATGAGTTAATATTTACTCTTTCTATACATAAGTATAGAGGATTTGAACTCAGATTTTCAAGCACCCTCCATCTATTCACACCATCTGAAAATCTGAGTTCAAATCCCCTACACTTGCAATTAAACTTCAGGTTTGTGAAGAGTGCCTGGTTTTCAAATCTTTCTATACATGTAATATTAAAACGGTCTAGCTAAGAAAATACTTTGATCATTTTCCTTTTTGGTTTAGCACTACTAAGTTTATTTACAATTTACAAGATAGTGGGTACTGGGTTTTATATCTTTTCACTTTTCTGCACTTGCTTTACTTAAAATAAATTTATAGTAGAGTACTATAGTAAGGGAATAACTATCAATAATAAAAAGTAAAAGCATTCCTAATTTCTTTGTTCACAAGTCATTTAGTGTGAACAGTTAACTATCCTTTTGTTCTTTCATTAGATGTCTTCATTTCTTAGTTATTAATACATATATTGTAGATCCTAACTAAACCAGAGTAATCTACTTATAAAATAAACTTAAAATAACAAATAATATGAATGTAATATAATTATTATAGATATATTATTATAGATGTAATTATTATAGATAGATTAGCTTTAGGCACTATTTCGCTTATTATTTCTAAATAATACATAGGCAATTTAAAAGTATTGCATTAAGTAATGTTTTAGATGACTATTTATTAGTCTGCATTATAGTGACATGTTTATTCATGTTTAAAGAGGTTTATTTAAACTTCATTGTAACAATATTTCAGACTCTGTAGTCAAGTTGCAATCTTTAAGTGTCCATATATATTCAATGGACCATTAGTAAGAATGGATTTCAATTCTTGCTATTAAAAAGGTGAGAAGGGTGCCTTGACAGCAGTGAGAAATATTGATTACTGTATTTACCGTGAATGTTTAGGTTGTGACTGGTTGGAATCTAATTACATCATTATCCCAGATTAGCTTTAGGCACTATTTCGCTTATTATTTCTAAATAATACATGGGCAATTTAAAAGTATTGCATTAAGTAATGTTTTAGATGACTATTTATTAGTCTGCATTATAGTGACATGTTTATTTCATGTTTAAAGAGGTTTATTTAAACTTCATTGTAACAATATTTCATACTCTGTAGTCAAGTTGCAATCTTTAAGTGTCCATATATATTCAATGGACCATTAGTAAGAATGGATTTCCATTCTTGCTAGTAAAAGGTGTGAAGGTTGCCTTGACAGCAGTTAGAAATATTGGTTGCTATATTTACTGTGAATGTTTAGGTGGTTACTGGTTGGAAACTAATATTATATATTGCTCAACTCTTTTTGATAAAGGTTTTTGTATCATATAATAGACTATTTTCATTTATTGTTGTACTGAATAGTGATTACAGATGCAAGCTTCAGTCTAAATGCTTGTGTTTAATTCAATAATATCAATGGCTATATTAGTATTTAAAACTATTTTTCTCTTATTACTTTATTTACTTTTGATACAGTGATTAAACTTTTTAACATCTATTCTCATTAATATAAGCCTATAAATTATTCTTGATCAACTTTTATCATTACATTTATTATCATTTTATTTAAATTAATATTTAAAAAATAATCAAATGGGTTTTTTTTTTTTTTGTAGGGGAGGTCATAAAAAATTTGAACATTGAAAGTGATGAAGTAAGATTACAAATCCATAAATGGGTTTTAAGTTTCAGTATTTGGCATTCTACCACTGCATCTAATCATGCTGGGCAAATGGACATTAATATTTATTTCATGGCATGCAGAATGTTACATCATATGATATGCATGCATTACATATATATATATATATATATATATATATATGTGTAATGCATATATATATATATATATATATATATATATATATATATAGTATTAGTTATTTAATTATTAAACAATTACTTATGGATGAGCATGTAATCAGATTAATATAGAAACTTTGGCAGTAAAATAGATTGCATAGAAAAATAAAATAGCTATTCACTTAACTTAAAATAAAAGTAATCAAACTCACTTAAATACAAGCACTATACCAGTCTCAACTCATGAACCATATTACATCTTAACTAAGATACTGTCATAGTATACAAAAAGACAATTTAAAAAATCATACCTCTGCACATACTATTATATTGACAAATGACAAAAACTTACAATTATAACTAATCATTATAATTTCTTGATCACCTCAATGTAGATTATGTGTCTGTTTTCATAATAAAATAAGATCTTTGAACCATCTATTTTTCCATAGAGATCAAGACACACAGTCTGTTAATTACACATGACAAAATATTACTTTGTATGCTTAATTAAAAGGCTAGCACAATTGCAGGACTATGTTTTCTATAATATGAAGAGAAATATAAATAAGAACTTTAGTAATTATTAACAGTTTGATCTGTGTATGAAAACAAATTTTATTCTGATTGCAGACTAATTTCTGGAAATATGATACTATTATAATAACTTCTTTCATCATAGAAAGGTAAATAAACAAGAAATATTCTTTTTCACATGATACAAATACAATTTTTTTATGTACACACTGCTGCAGTAAGATATGAAAACGAATGCAATATCAAAGCATAGTTCATTTTACTGATTTTTGCTCTGCAACTAAATATAATTTTAAAACAACTCTGATTTAACCTATTATTACTATCTATCAAATACCTAGTTATTTTCAAAAATCCTCTCTTTATTAACTTAAAAACACTACACAGCTATGCTTATATTTTTATAATTTATAATAGATATCTTTGGTATATATTATAATTATAGATCAACATTTATTAAACTAATTAAAATATTTTTTTAATTATAATTTAAGATTTTGTAATGAAAATTATGTATTATTTTCTACATTGTATATTTATTAATAAGGGAAATCCTAAATTAATTTTAGATATTATTGAAAGTTAATTCTTAAAAGAAATTCAAAATTACGTATTGACATAATGTTCAATAGTAATGATATGAGGCAACTTTTAATTTACACAATTTTATTAAGTTGTTGAGTCACTCAATCTGATAAATCTTTACATTTTCTTACATTTGAGTACAGATAATATCAATGCAACCTTTTGATTACAGCTTTAAATTTGAGATAATCGGCACATTTCAAATTTTACGAAAAGTTTTTTAATTTAAGTTGAATAACATTTTTTTACATCAATGCAAATTTGTATACTCTCATCATCATCATCATCAACCATTATCAATCCACTGCAGGATGAAGGTCTCTCCAAGTTTAATCCATCTTCTCCGATCTTTAGCTTCTCTTCTCCACAACACCCCTGCACATTTTCTTATTTCATCCATCCATCTCACATGTGGTCTCTTTCTGGGTCTTTTACAATCTCTTGGAATCCAGTTTACAATTTCAATTGTCCATCTATTATCATCTCTTTTAGCAATATGTCCAGCCCAACTCCATTTCAATCTTAATTTTTTCAATAAGGTCAGTAACACCTGTTTGTTGTCTTACCCATACATTGCGTTTTCGATCTCTTCTTGTTACTCCCAACATACATCTCTCCATACTCCTTTGAGTGGTCTGAAGTCTCTGTATTGCTCTTCTATTAAGTGTCCAAGTCTCAGATCCATAAATAAGAACTGGTAAAACACATTTGTTAAAAACCATCCTTTTCAAACACATAGGCATATTTCCTTTTAGTATCAAGTTATTTCTACCAAAAGCACTCCAACCAAGTTTAATTCTATGATTAATTTCCTCCATTATGTTTCCATCTGTATTAATAATCTGACCAAGGTATTTGTAACTGTTAACTTCTTCTAATTCTTCATAATCAATCTTTATTTTCATATTTTGAGCAAATCGATTAAACATTATTTTAGTCTTTTTAACATTTATCTTTAGTCCTACTTTTCTACTTTCATCTGCTAACTCCTGCTCCTGCAGCTCTGAAGCATTATTTGCAAAAACAACTACATCATCTGCGAAATCTAAATGACTTAAATACTCTCCATTTACTTTCACTCCTTTAGTTTCCCATTTAAATTCACAAAATACTTCTTGCAGCACTGCTGTAAAGAGTTTTGGAGATATGGAGTCATCTTGTCTTACACCTTTCTCAATGTTGATTTTTCCAGTATCATTATGTAATCTAATTGTTGCTGTTGCATTTTTATAAATATTCTTTAAAATATGACAATATCCTGGATCTATACCTTGATGATCCAATGCTTTAATCACTGAAGAAATGTGTATAGAATCGAATGCCTTTTCATAATCTACAAATCCAAAACATAATGACAAATCATATTCATTTGTCCTTTCTATGACTTCTCTCAATACCTGGATATGATCTATTGTACTAAAACCACTTTTAAATCCAGCTTGTTCTCTTGGTTGGTGGAAATCCAAAGTTCTCTGTAGACGAGTTGTAATTATCTTGGTAAAAATTTTATATAAAACTGATAAAAGGCTGATAGGTCTGTAATTTCTAATATCTTCTTTATCACCTTTTTTAAATATTAATATTATTACTGCATTCTTCCAATCTTCCAGTACATCTTTATCATTTAGACATTTGGTATATAACTTTGCTAAAATTGTTTCTATTTCTTCACCTACTTCTTTTAATATATCAATTATAATTCCATCATTTCCTGGAGCCTTTTCTTTCTTCATACACTTAATTGTATGTCTCACTTTTTCATTTAAAATTCTGGGCAATTCGGAAGATGTAATAGATATAGGAGGTACTTGTTCTTTATTACTATATAATTCTTGATAAAAATCTTCTACCAATTTCATGATGTCATCTCTCTTTTTAGTAATAATTCCATCTTTTTTTCTTATTGCAGATATAAATTTCCTACCAATACCAAAATGTTGTTTAACATTTTTGAGACTTTTATTTTCTTCTACAGCTTTCCTTGCTATTTCACAGTTATACTTTCTTATATCATTTTCAACTCTTTTCCATACCATTTTACAAAATTCGAGATATTCAATTCTTTTTAATACATCATTTTTGTATATCTTCATATTCCTTCTTTTCTTCATAAATTCTCTAGTCTCAGTAGAAATTTTATTAGTCAATTGCTGCTTTTTTCTACCAGCTATGTTTGTTGCAGTTTTTAAAAGTGTATCAGTTATTTTCATATTAATTTCATTCAAATCTGAATCATGTTTAAAATCTCCTAACACTTGAAACCTATTTGTAAGTTCTAATTTAAATTCATTAGAATGTTTCTGAAGATTAGGAATATCAACTGTAAATATTGTTTTTCTTAATAATTTTTGTCTCTCTAGTTTTACATTAACACGTAACTTACACCTTACTAATCGATGATCACTTCCTGTGTTAAATTTATTAAGAACATTACAATCTTGAAATATGTATTTTCTGTTAGTCAAAATATAATCCAATTCTGCTGTACCTTCATTTGGATGCTTCCATGTCCATTTTCTTTTAACATTTTTCTCAAAAAATGAATTCATAATATAAAGTTTTTCTTTTTCTGCAAACTCCACAAGTCTATGTCCTCTCTCATTTCTATTACCATAACCAAAATTACCTACAGCAATTTTATCTTTCATTTGTCTACCAATTCTAGCATTAAAGTCTCCCATAACAATTTTAAAATGTTGTTTACTCTGATCAAAAGCCTTTTGTACATCCATATAAAAATCTTCTACTACTTCATCACTATGAGAACTTGTTGGGGCATAAACCTGAATTATCTGCATTTGGTATCTGCTATTAAGTTGTATAACTAATCTTGCCACTCTGTCTGATACACCATCAATCTCCACAATATTGTTCTTCCACTTTTTATTTATAATGAATCCTACTCCACTTGTATTTCCAATATGTGTGCCTTTATAATAGAGTATATGTCCACTTTTTAAATCAATTGTTTCTTCTCCTTTTCTTCTAACTTCATAAAGTCCAATAATGTCTCATTTAATATAAGACAGTTCTTCTTCTAATTCTTGCAATCTTCCTTCACTTGAAAGTGATCTGCAGTTGTAAGTACCTAAATAAAAAGTCGTCATCAAATGGCAGCCTGGGTCCGCAATCAGGGGATTCTTAGCACCCTCCGCCTTCGGCCACCAACCGCTGCCTTGGTTGGTGACTTTACAGCCTCCTGGTAATAAGGGCCATGCTTTATTTTTGTTAATATTTGAAATGTTTAATTAGAAATAAAAGAAAATCCAAAGGTCATTTTTTATATCTAATACAAGTTGTATATGGATTTAAACATAGATTCTGTTTTTATGTACAGCACATCTTTTATCAACATCCTGTAAATAATATTTTCCAGAGTGTTATATATGTTTGATTAAATATTTTTTGTATATTTATAATGGTATAAATAAAGTAAAGTATGGGTTATTTCCATGCAATAACTAGAGATATTTTTAGTAGTAGTATAGTTTTTTTTCTCATGTGTCATAGCATCAGCCGGGAAGCGAACCCGCTAACCCGGGACATCTGTTTGTAAAACAGCTGTCATCTTGAATTTAATTAGAAATAAAAGGAAGTCAAGACCAAGAAAGTATTATTGGCTACTAGAGCATATTTAATTGCATTTATACTTTGAGTGAATTCTATATCACAACATTCCTTATAATAATTCTATGTGGCAATACTATGACAATCTGGATAATCTAAATTGGTAAATTTAATGTTTAATAAATGTTGGAATTTAAAAGCAGTAAAAGATGATTCTAAATGAAAAACATTAAATTTTATATTAATATGATCAGAATAGTACTTATGTTTAATATCATTTACTTAATTACAGAACACTTTAAAAAACAATTTCTATTTAAAAGTGATTATAATATAACAAATCACATGATAGTTTCAAAAGCAATTGTATAAATAACCAATGAGTATTGCCTTCAATTTTTAGGTTATGAAAAGCATTTGATTTTATAAACATTTCTGCAATGAATAAAGCTTTGGAAATTAACACAGGATTAAACCCAATACATTATCAAATTCGGAAGAATATTTACCAATATGATTTTTTTCTATTTTCTTAAAACTTTCTAATATTTTTTCTCCATTCTTTAATATTATTTTTAAATTTTTAAAAAATCCACTATTTACATTCTTGAATTTAATGCTTTATATATTCTTTATTTACAAAATTTACAGATGTAATTTTCATACAAACATTAAAATTTATTATTAATAATTTTACATGCAACACTTTATTTTGAAATAATTTGACAATAATTTCAATGGTAAATTATAAAGTAAATTTAATAATTTAAATAATTATATGTATATAATCATTTCAATCCTTATTAATGCCTACAGAGTGAAGGTCTCTCCAAATTTAATTCAGTTTTTCTGATCTATGGCCTCTCTTCTCAACATCACACCAACGAACTTCTTTATTTCATTTATCTCACATGTGATCTCTTTCTAATTCTTTTACAATTTCTTAAAATCCAATTTGATGTCAACTTTTCATCTATTATCATTTTTCTAAAACATGACCAATTTAGCTCCAATTCAGACTCTGAACATTTTCAATGATATCAATTATACCTGATGCTCTCTGATTTAAGTATGTGCTTTATAATTTTTATTAGTCTCAAAATACATTTTTCCATATTTTATTGATTTATCTGAAATCTCTATATTATTATTCTATTAATGAAACAAATGTTAGATCAATAAGAAGATGTTGGTAAAAACCATTAAGCATCACATGATCACATTTCCTATAAGTAAAGATAAAAGGTGGTTGCTAGAGGGTTGCATTAGATCCTAAGATCTAGATGCAGTGCTCTCAGATCCAAAGCTCCTCACTGATGAAGGCCACAAGCCAGAAACTAGCCTGGGGATATTGGATGAGTAGGCATTAAATAGGGATTTTATGCACAAGCCTTCTGGCATCCATTGATTACTCTGTTTAGCACAGGTGGCAATACTGTATGGAGAGTTTTGCTATGTTGGTAAAACATATATACTATAAATTTCTACAATGTTGTTCTTTTATTTTTTATTTATAATGAATCACACTTCACTTGTGCTTACAATATTTGTGCCTTTTTCTTTTTCAAATCAGTTTCCCCTTTTCATCTAACTTTTTCTCCCAATTCATGTAATCTTTCTTTATTTGAAAGTGATCTGCAATTGTGAATATTTAAATAAAAGGTCATCAGGAATGGCAGTCTGGATCTACAATCAATGGGCTTTTAGCACTCTTCATCTTCAGCCAACAACTACTGCCTTAACTGACAACTTCACAACTTCCTGGAAATAAAAACTAATTTAGTTTGTCTGCAATTAGATTCATCCTTCCATCTGAAAAACTCTTGATTGATAGTTTCAGCAAAGAACTACCAAGCAACTGAGATGACTATAGTGCTTCTTGGTCTTAAACCAGAGATAAACCAATAACTCACTACACTGGATGATACATTTTGGTGAGCAATCCATCTATGTTCATTTACTATATAAATAATC
The DNA here is from genome assembly GCA_028023455.1 of Epiperipatus broadwayi. Classification (NCBI taxonomy): domain Eukaryota; kingdom Metazoa; phylum Onychophora; class Udeonychophora; order Euonychophora; family Peripatidae; genus Epiperipatus; species Epiperipatus broadwayi. Next base: position 2,076,692 of record JAQFVV010012449.1, read on the forward strand.
ACATAATAGTAATAATTGCAATGACAAGAATTTATGAAATATTAGGAATTTGCCTGCTCCCTTCTTTTAAAACTTCAAAAAGGAATTGCGTAGTCTTTTTTCAATTAATATCAAATACCTTTCTGCATCTCTCTCTCTCCTACACACACACACACACACACATATATATATATATATATATATGTACAAACACGTTTGTGTATGAATAACTAACAAATTAAAGCTTAGGTATGACTACTATAAAGCTTTTAAATAGATAAATATAATGTTATTCATACACAATTACCTGACTATATATGTGTGTATATTGTATAGCATTTCCCTCAGCAAGCACTGGTCATTTAATCTAATGACATAACCAACTGCTAAGTCAATTTACACATGGAAATATGTTAATATCTATGGTAATTAGTGATTAATAAGCTATATATTTATATACACAGATATGCTAAAATAGTTTGTAAATATTCATTGCAGTCATGCTTTGACAAAGATACATTATATTAATAACCTGGTTCAGCAAAGTAACAAATATTACTTTGTATTAAAAATTTATTACTGTAATAGTTGATAACACAGATATTTTGATAGAATATCTATATGTAATATAAAAGTTATCTGTGGACTCAACAATCATAAGTATATGATAGTTTTCCTTCAATCTTCATGGTGGATGTTTCATATTAAATATGAACTAATTTGATTTATAAACCACTAAAATACCACCTGGCTCCATCAATTTTGGACTTTAGTTTGCATATTTGCTGTTATAGAATATTATTTTTTACTATCTCTGTGCTACTTACTGTAAGCTTTAGAAAGTAATAATAGATATAGATGATAGTGTTTATTAAATCCTTATTCTGTCTTGCTTAGCCAAACCCCCAGGCTAGTTTCAAGCTTATGGCTTTCATTACTTAGGAGCTTGGGATTCTTGACCAATGCACTTGGATCTTTAGGATCTAATACACCCTCTTTTCAGCATCTATCGTTTATCTCTGGTGGTATATTATCAAGCTAATCTGATTATAATGAAGTCTTTACATTCCAGTAAAGACTGTAGGCAAATAGAATGGTTATGTAGAGCTAAACTCACTGGGAAAAATCACGACTCACTGAAAAGATAAAAAAAAATCAGTCTAGATTTTATGTAAGCTATGTTTCTATAACATTTATATAAAATTCTGAAGTAAATTTAAAAAAAAAAAATGTTTAACTATTATCAAAACAACATTAAATTTCAATGTTTTCTGTAACTAAAAAAATGTAATTGTTTAAAACCTTAATTGAATAGTTTGCATAAAAAGCAAAATTAAAATGTTGTATAATACACATACATAAAAAGTGCTTTTATCTTCTAATTCTTTTTTGAGTTATTTGTTTAACCATGATAATTCAATATTTTAATGATAATTTGTATTTAATGAAAACAACTGTCAGCAAATCAATAGTTCGTTTTCTGTGGTAAAATTATTAATGCTTTTTGAATTTTCTATTAACCTGCATGAAATGTTGTCTTTCAAAATACGGATGCATTAAACAAAGTTTTTAAATTTAGTAATTATCGAAGAATAGCAAAATGTTTAAATAAATCTTAAATTTAATTAGACAAAACTTAAAACTATTTAATGTAGCCAAAAGTTATTTTTCTTTATTTTTATTTTTTAATTTTTAATTTTTTATTTGTCATGACATTGTTTTGTTTTGTTTTTTAAATTATTTTACAATGATATAATTCGGATGTAAAAGGGTATAGTTTATTAATAAATGCATTAATAAAATAATTTTACAGTAAAGGAATTTCTAGACCAACCTATATATGCCCCCTCCCTTTAAGATAAGTTTATATCTAGGATAATAATTGTCAAGAAATCCAATATTTCAATATTTCTAATATTCCAATATTTCTAAGAGACAACACGACATTGAAAAAAAAAAGTTAGTTACCTACAGAACGAAGTTTGTTTTTGTATTAAAAATATTTTACTGTTTAAAAATATATATATTAAAGTATAGGTACCGCCATATAACTGATTACCATATGCAAATCACATACCAGAATTCTCCCGCTTAAATGAATCCATCGAATATAAACTGGATTGTCTGTAAAATTTATAGCAGTGTGTGCAAATATGTATACATTGTGATGATCTCACATACTGCGATCACACATATAGATATTTAGCATTTAAAGAATATTAAATATTGTGTTTGGATTACTAAAAAGTGAGTTTAAAAGAAATTATAAACAAAGAAATGTTTTAATTAAGGAAAGAGAGGGAATTAGAATCGAAAAGATTCTTATCTTTTACCCTCCAAAGTTGGGATTTTGTGAAATAAAAAATAAGTAAAGTTAGAAATATTGAAATGGTACATTAGAAAATTAAGTGATAAAGAAATATAAATAAAATGCAAACTAAAATACGATTTTAGAAAGAAAAGTAAAGTTTGAAAGCCTTAAACAGAGCAAAAATAGAAATTTAAAAACATGACCAAAAGATAATGATCGGGGTTATAAAAATACACATTTGAAGATAAAACGAAATGCGTGTATGGAGTGTGTTTGAAGTGGGATAAAGACAGCAATAATTAATGCTTGTCCAAAATAAAATAAAATAAAAAACATTTATTAAATTCTGTTTAATTAAAATTAAGAAAATTGAAATAAATAAATGTACATAGTGCTACGAGATTGGGTAAAAACAAATCTAGAAATGGCTAAAGGCATAGTAAGAAAGAAAGGTGTGAATAAAAGCTGAAAACAAAGGATCGAAAAGACGAAGGACTGTGGAATTTTTTAATTAAAAAGGTTTCAGTACATTTTTGGGATTAGAGTGAGAGACTTCTTGTCGAGAGGGTGGTAAAAACACTGCTCTGATAATAAGCAGATAGTTAACAAGATATGATTTCTAACGTCGGTGCCTCATCGAGAATGGCTGGATAAGGGCTGTCATGATCGCTTGCTGATCCAGACTCTCTGTGCTCTAAGGATTCCTGTCTAGATGTAACAACTGCTGATGTAGCGCCTGCCGGAGGATTTGTTTTTGCCTTGTCCCTGATGCCTTAAACACTGAGGAGTTCCCACAACCAAAATCTAACTTGAGAGCGACCGTTCCCTGCTAAAGAAGTGGAGAAATTCCACGTGGCGGTCAGCAAGACTTCAAATAAATTCAGAGACTTAAAACCTAGGTAAATATGTATACTACCTTTTTATATTTCAATGTGCACATCTCTTTATTTAGACAATGGCCAAATGCTTACTGTGAATGATAAAGACATTCTTTAACTTTTTTATAAATACCTAGAAGGACGATTTATAAATGTACAATCATTTATAGAATCTTTTTTCTTTTTATTTTTACTCGTAGCGTTATAGCCTATAATCTGTTCTTTTTTTATTGAGTGTTAATAATTTAAGTATTTCTTTTATTGTTAATTTATTCTATTAAATATATTTATTATTGATTTAAATCTGTTTCGTCTCGTTCTTCGCCACTCCAAAAAAATAATATAATCTTAGGGTTTGGGAAATAATTAGTACTCATTTTGAGTACTGAAGTAACACGTGAAACTAGTGGTGCAGTATATTTCATCCCATTAAAATTTATAAATATCCAAGTGCTGTAACTCTGTTAAATCTTACAGCAGTCGAGAGACGGTTGTCCGGGAAAAATAACCTGGGGCTATACCTGTATAGTATACAGGTTCGGCCAAGTACGGATATAGACTCGTTTATGTCCGTATGTTCTCTCTGCTTGTGGTAACGGAAAGTGGACAATCTTGAATAATAAGAATTCCCCATTATATATAAATAAAAGGGAAGTTTAAGCTTTCAATCACCAGGTTTCTGTTACATTTTGGGGGCCAGAGTCCAGGATTTCTATTGCTGTGACTTAGGGATCACGTGTTGAATTAATTTTATAAGATAACAAAAATATTTTCTAAAAAATATATATGTGTTTTCAAAATATATGAAATTAGCGGTGTAAGTTAAAGTGGTGAGAAGCGAAGATGAAGGGGATATTTTTTTTTACTTTATAATACTTTATATATGCATTTCAACGTCAAATGTGTACAAAGGATAGAAAGAGGGGGGAATTTATTTTTATATTAAGAAAGTTTTGAAATGCGTAGTGACGTATATAATCGAAGACCAGAAGTATTCAGACAAATTGTAATGAACAAAGAACTGATTATCTCGATGTAATTGCTGAGAATGAAATATAAATTGTGTCAGTCAAGTAAAAAAAGGAAAGAATAAAACAAAGTTTCATGAAAGTTTTAATGCTAAATAATAAAAATAGTCGCATATATAAGTTAAGTTGAAGAAATATATATGTGTGATTTAATAGTCGCATATTCTAGTTAAATTAAAAATAAATAAATGTATGTATGAATTCATAGTCGTAATAATAAATTGTATTCAGCTATAATTATAGCGATCAAATATAGATTATCCAGATGTAATTGTTGTTAACGAAAAATAAACTAGTTAAGTTTAAAAAAGGAATTAAAAATAAAATTTCAGGAAGATTTTCATTACAAATAGTCACGTGTATAGTAAGTTGAAATATATAAGTGTATGATTCTTTTTAAGAAAAAAAAATAACCTTAATTATAAAGTGATCAATAAATTACAAGAGTAATGTGGACAACAAAGTGTAATTGTTACGTATATATACGTAGGATTTTAAATATTCGAGAAAATAAAGTAATCGATATTAGTTAAGTTGGGAAAAATATATATGTATGATTTTAAAAATAATCGTGAGGATAACTCGATCAATAAATTACCAACAGAGCCGGTACAATGGAGTATATCTGTTAAATGGAAGGAAATATATGTGTATGATTTTAAAATAGTAAAGAGACAATATAAATTACAAACATAGTGTGTGTAACGAAGGATGTTAGTACGTGAAAGAAATATATATGTGTATGATTTTTTTAAACAGCTATAACCTTAAAGTGATCGAAAATATAAATGTAATATTAGAAAATATATATCAGAAATGCATACTGTTGGAAATACAGTCAAATAGAATGAATTTATTTATATATATCGTTAACAGAGAGGATTAAAGTATAGTATTTAAGTTAAGTTAAATTTAAAAAATATATAAGTGCATCATTTAGTTAAGTATAGTGAGTAAGAGTTGCATAAGTAGGGGAAATATAGGACAATCAACAAGGTGGGGCAGGCAGTCAAACGAATCTAAGGCAGGCAAACAAGATGGTGAACCAGAGTGCGGATGTTTGGGTTGGCTAGCGGTCTAAATGCTAACTTACAAATAACAAATAAATTAAATAGCTAATCAAAGTAAAAAGCAAAGAGTCAGTAGAAAGAAATTTTTTATATAAATATATCCAGAAGAGCTTAGTAAGATAATAATAACAAACACAGATCAAGTGTTGAATAAATTGATATCTATGCATACAAGGTCCCAAGCTAAAATGGACCTTCAAGAAAAGGAAGTAAGGAAGGGAATGAAGATAAGATGAAAGTAAAGGGTAAAATAAACTATAGTGATATCATGAATATGCTAAGGCAAATTAGGGTTGAGCAACAGCAATTTATGAAGGAATACATGGACAGAGAAGAGAGAAGGATGGAAGAATGGCGGATAAAAATAGAAATGGACAACTGGAAAAGAATTGCTGAAGCCATAGAAGAAATTAGAAATGACTTCATCCAGCAATCAGAGGCAAAGGACACAGGAAATAGACATGACAGGGAAATTAAGTGGGATGAACAAAGGGGTATGGCGCCATGTGTATATGATGAATTAGATAGGGCCGAGAGTATAGGTAGAGAGTCAGCAGAGTTTGATCTGAGGGTAGACATAGGATGGCCAGAAAGGGGAATAAGAAAGTTAGATAAAGAAGTGGAAGTAATAAAAGTAGAAGAGAATAGGATGCTGACGAGCATGCAGAGGGATATAAATCAGATAGTCAAGGCAGCAGAAAGGTTAGATGCAAAATTTGAAGAGAGGATAAGTAGGTCAGCCAATAACAGTGCCAATACTGAAGTAAAGGGCATAGGACCAGGAGTCACTAAAAATGTACAGATATGGGCAATGGGAATTGCATGGATTATCCCATTGGCTTCCACCAATTTTTAAAAAATACAAGTTTTCACTGGAAACCCTGGAGAAAGCCCTATGGAGCACTTGGGAAGCCTGGAATGGTATTTCAAGTTTGGTAGGATGAATGAGGAGGCCAAGTTAGCGGTCGCCTGCAGTCACTTGCAGAGAAAATCTCAAGTCTGGTGGAACTCACTGTTCCAGAAGCCCACAACATTTGTAGGGTATCACAAGGCTTTGAGGACCAGTTATTGGAGTGAGGAACTCTAAGAAGATATGCTGCATCAGATAAAACAGAAGAAATGGAGACCAGGGGAATCATTTACAACATTCTTCCGCCATCAAGTAGCCAAGTTATGGATGATGACTGCAAACCCATTATCTGAGATGCAAATACTCAGGATAACTAGACATGGGTTCCCAAAAGAGATAGAACAGACACTAATCAGTACATAGAGGAAGATGGTGGACCAGGTGGCTGAGTTTCTAAGTGCAAAGGATACCACCAGGACCGACCAGAAAGAGGATGGATGGAAATCTAGACTGCCTCCAAAAGAGCCACATAATAAAAAATGGATGGGATCTTAGTGAAGGATGATGGCAAGAAAACCAGAGATATTCGACAAAGTGGAACCCAAGGAGGCAGGAAAATGGACGACAAATATTGGAGACGGAATGGAAGCATCCATATGACGAAACTGAAAACCGAGAACTTAGAGATCAAAATCCACATCCCAGAGGAGGCAGAGATGTCAATAGAGAAAGACAACCACCAGATAAAACCTAAATGCGATCACTAATAAAGGATGGATTCACTGGAACAAGATTGGAAATGGAATTGGACCACGAGTAATGGAAAATGGACATGGAATTAGGAAATATTGATCTGATAATATAAAGGAATGATGAGCCAGTAAATGGCCAAACCGTATAAAGGACTTTAGTATAAACTAAGAAAACAGATGATAGATAGTAGTGTGAGATTGTAGATAGAGGCTGAAGGTGTGTAGGTATAGATATTTGTAGGTGGATCTTAGCAGTCTGTTATGCATTCATGTGTGTTCTGCGGTTACCAGGTCTTATTAGATAGAGAAGACAGGGACATAGTTCCTCTTCTCATAATGATTCACTGGATTAAGATTTCCAGTTAGATATATGACAAATATCATGAGTCAATCAATTAGAAACCAATGTATGGAAAAGAACCCCTTTATAAAAAATACGAGCTATCAGTAAAATATTCTGAGCTCATGGATGAGCTGGACAAAAAGATACCAGCCTCCCCAACCCACCTCGGTATAGTGACCAGAGTTGTCACTCAGAGGATTATTGTTTGTGAAAATGGGAGGTATGAGCAGGTTTAATCAGGTCACAGAGATATCCTGTGGACTCGAACCTGTATATACAAGTAGGAGGCAGAAATAAAACTCATGTAATGTTTATAGCAAGATTAAATCAGTTTAGTAATGCTGGTTGGGTCGTCAGAGTAGGGATGAAATTTTCCTGGTCACCTCTCTAGGAATAATCTCATCACTAAATTGTAGTAGGAGATGCATGGATATAAAAAAGGTTCTAACAGTAGTTAGGAGCATCTAGCTTTCAATGCATTAAATTAAAAAATTTTTAACAAAAAATTTTAAAGGAGGGGAATGGTGTAATGTGATGATCGCACATATTGCAATCACACATATAGATATTCAACATTCAAAGAATATTAAATATTGTGTTTGGATTACTAAAAAGTGAGTTTAAAAGAAATTATAAACAAAGAAATGTTTTAATTAAGGAAAGAGAGGGAATTAGAATCGAAAAGATTCTTATCTTTTACCCTCCAAAGTTGGGATTTTGTGAAATAAAAAATAAGTAAAGATAGAAATATTGAAATGGTACATTAGAAAATTAAGTGATAAAGAAATATAAATAAAATGCAAACTAAAATACGATTTTAAAAAGAAAAGTAAAGTTTGAAAGCCTTAAACAGAGCAAAAATAGAAATTTAAAAACATGACCAAAAGATAAGGATCGGGGTTATAAAAATACACATTTGACGATAAAATGAAATGCGTGTATGGAGTGTGTTTGAAGTGGGATAAAGACAGCAATAATTAATGCTTGTCCAAAATAAAATAAAAAACATTTACTAAAATCTGTTTAATTAAAATTAAGAAAATTGAAATAAATAAATGTACATAGTGCTACGAGATTGGGTAAAAACAAATCTAGAAATGGCCAAAGGCATAGTAAGAAAAAAAGGTGTGAATAAAAGCTAAAAACAAAGGATTGAAAGGGCAAAGGACTGTGGAATTTTTTAATTAAATAGGTTTCAGTACATTTTTGGGATTAGAGTGAGAGACTTCTTGTCGAGAGGGTGGTGGAAACAATGCTCCGATAATAAGCAGATAGTTAACAAGATATGATTTCTAACATCGGTGCCTCATCGAGAATGGCTGGCTAAGGGCCGTCATGATCGCTTGCCAATCCAGACTCTCTGTGCTCTAAGGATTCCTGTCTAGATGTAACAACTGCCGATGTAGCACCTGCTGGAGGATTCATTTTTGCCTTGTCCCTGATGCCTTAAACACTGAGGAGTTCCCACAACCAAAATCTAACTTAAGAGCGACCATTCCCTGCTAAAGAAGTGGAGAAATTCCATGCGATGGTCAGCAAGACTTCAAATAAATTCAGAGACTTAAAACCTAGGTAAATATGTATACTACCTTTTTATATTTCAAAGTGCACATCTCTTTATTTAGACAATGGCCAAATGCTTACTGTGAATGATAAAGACATTCTTTAACTTTTTTATAAATACCCAGAAGGACGATTTATAAATGTACAATCATTTATAGAATTTTTTTCTTTTTATTTTTACTCGTAGTGTTATAGCCTATAATCTGTTCTTTTTTTATTGAGTGTTAATAATTTAAGTATTTCTTTTATTGTTAATTTATTCTATTAAATATATTTATTATTGATTTAAATCTGTTTCATCTCGTTCTTCGCCACTCCAAAAAAATAATATAATCTTAGGGTTTGGGAAATAATTAGTACTCATTTTGAGTACTGAAGTAACACGTGAAACTAGTGGTGCAGTATATTTGATCCCATTAAAAATTATAAATATCCAAGTGCTGTAACTCTGTTAAATCTTACAGCAGTCGAGAGACGGTTGTCCGGGAAAAATAACCTGGGGCTATACCTGTATAGTATACAGGTTCGGCCAAGTACGGATATAGACTCATTTATGTCTGTATGTTCTCTCTGCTTGCGGTAACGGAAAGTGGACGATCTTGAATAATAAGAATTCCCCATTATATATAAATAAAAGGGAAGTTTAAGCTTTCGATCGCCGGGTTTCCGTTACAATATGTATATACTTATTTGATCATAAATAAAGTTTTTATATTTATCATAATTAACATTTGAATAATTTGACCCCTAATTAATTAAACTCTAAAAAAATGTACTATATATATGTTAAACATGCATTGACAAAATCAATATATGCTAAAATATTCAGATTAATGCAGAAAATGGATTGATATTTAAACTGTAATGTAGTAAAGATAAGATACATAACTATGGTGTGTATGTAAAAATGTAGTGAAGAAAACATACATAAGTATGTATAATGTTTGATAAGCATGTGTGTAAAGAATTAATAGTCATACTGCTTGAAGAAAAGTCTACTATTAAGGATATTTTAAAGAATATTAGATGCTCTAATTTTTATATACTTACATATATTAGTTTGTTAACAGGTGAATCAGATGTTTTCTTTATTATAAATATATTGATGCTACCTCATGATTTGTAGTGCCAAAATTGTAATGCAACATGAATTGCTCACTCTGTAAATGCTGCATAGATTGCCATGTCTAAAATTGTAATAGTACAGGTTGTGCAAGGTTCATTCTTATTTAACATGATCTCCAAGTTCTACAAACCTATATTATATCACATAAAAAGTATACTTTCAATTAAATAATAAGCAAACAGAGAACAAAAAGCTTTCTCATTTATGCATCAGACTCTACTGGCAATTGATATGATAATGACTAGTTTTTGACATGATACCTTGTAATTAAAGAAATCAATCTAATAATACAAACAAAAGAGTGGATCCAATTTAATTTATTACCTCTCTCAATACTTAACTTATCTATTCCCAGAGTTTAGCCTTAAAAGTAATTAATGAGGCTTGATTACTTGCCAAAATATAAAATAGAACCAACGAAAATATTTTATTAAATTATACTTGCAAATAATTAAATATCAGTAACTTATTAGTGTTTCTAAATTTTTAATGTTATATAATATAACTGCTTATTAATGTTTGTGCAAGTGATTGTTAGCATTTAAATATTCTCAGGGTAATAATAATTAAGTTATCAAAATCAAATATTGCAACATGATTCACAGTGCATTGGTAAGTGATGCAGTTCAAAACAAAAAAAATTTCACTAAGTCACTTTAAGTAAAACAAACAGTATATCTTTTATTTATGATCTATATTTTCTCTTTTTTTTTTCAAGAATGACAATAGCAACAAAATAACTAAGCATCATATCTATTTTTATTATATATATATATTTCTGTCATATTAATATTTGTGATATTTGTTAATAATATTTATTAAGTTACATTTGTGTCTGAGTAAAGACCATTTACTCTCTAAAATTAAGTAAGATATAACAATAGCAACAATAAGAAGAACATTTGTTAAAGTCAACTGATTCAAGATCAGAGATTTGTTTCTTAGGATAGGAGTATCTAATTCTGCAATACAGATTAAAACAAAATATTGAATATCCTTAAGCTATACCAAACATAAATACATGTTTTCTAACTACCCTTTCCACTTTTACGGTTACCAAATGCAGACTTCTTAAACAATCTATTTATGTTATAAGTCATCCACAATTAAAAATAATTTTTTTTTGATACATTGCTCTGTATCACATATAATTTTTAAGAATCTAGTAAGAGGTTTTATTAGTAACAAGTATCTTCCTATAATAAATTCTTCTAAATCATAAAGGGATTCTTATGTTTAGGAATATGAATACATACATATATCAGTACTTGAATACTAGTCCTGAAACACAGAGCAGGTATTAGAGCTGCTATGCATTTTTTTATTTATATCAATCCTCTGATAACTTTATAACCTTATGATCTGACCAAATAACATGTACAGAGATCTTGTACATAATATTTTCCTAATATTTACAAAGTTATTGGCAGGTTGATACAAATGTGAAAAGGTACAGCAGGTCTAATACATGATCTGTGTTGCAGGAGTAAAAATAACACTTTCACACACAGCTAAAAGTATAAAAAATAATAAACGTATGTATGATTTTAAGCAAGAAATTGATCCATTTTAAAAAAAATTTGATTTGCCATACACAAATATATATGACTTTCACACTAAAAACTTTAAAATTTATAAAATATATAAATCAATATTAATTTTATATAAAAAAATTGATTTGCTATCTTAAAAAGTACATATTTTTGGCCCCCAAAAATATGTCAAAATAAATGATTTCATTATTTTCAACTCCAAAACGTTACTTTAAATGTGGGCAAAACAATCACTCAATTATTATTTTTTTTACATATTATTTAAAAAAACTTTAAATATACACATACACTACTTACTGTCTAATATATAACAGGAATTGTCATGTTGAAACATGCAATTTGGTATTTACTTTTACTACATAAAATGGAGATCTTGACTGAAAATCCCTCCCTTCCACCCAAATGAAGTTTTACTGAATATGTGATTGCACAGTATATCGGCTAAACTGGATTATCCACAGAAATGCTAATAAATGAATGTATTTTTTAAAAAAAAAAAGAAAAATAAAGAAATATAAATTATAACAGTTTTATTAGCTTTTCGTCCTGATGGAAAAATTTATTTTATGTTGTTCAGTATGCAAATGAACATGTCATTTTTGTGAAATCTGTGCCATATAAATTTGGCCAGATTGTCTGAGGTGTGCACATAAAAAAATCATACTACGCCCATTAGGACACATTTTTACTGATGGCAGAATGCCTTGTTCTTGAAAATATAATATGTCATTCATTTTGGTAGTTGGCAGCTTCCAAATTATCATCATTTTATACTGTTGACAAAGGAAAATGCAATTAAAATAAAAATGCAATTGGAGATCAAAAATGCAACAGCTGTTGTCAGAAAGAAATCTGGATAATAACTGAAAATGTTGAAATATCACAAAAAAGACCATGTTTTGATAAAGAAATATGTTTTCACATGCGATCGGATAACATTGCAGGATTTATTTCATTTAAATTTGACATGATCACAAGATTACACATTTATTGTGGATAATGAAAAGACATACCATCTCTCCTAGATTGCAGGATTAATACCCAAATACCCATAAACAATATTATATCAGGCCGACTCTTTGAACATATACAATTATTGAATGACTACAAATTATTTGCTGATAAAAAATATGATAATAAATTTTGATAATGATAATCACAGAAAAACCATTTATATCCCAAGCACACATGTTAATAAAATTCATATGAGTCATCAATCATATTAGACATATGTGCTATACATATCAGATGTATGTAAGTGTATTATCAAATAATAATAATAATAATAATAATAATAATAATAGTAGGAATAGGAGCAGTAGCAGTAGTAGTAGTAGTAATAATAATAATAATAAATTAATGAGAACAATACTTGCTATAAGAACATTAATCTGTCATGAGATATTAAAGAGAAAAAAAATTAGTAAAAATAACAAAGTGTATATATACACTTGAAATTTTAAAAAAAAAAAATAATAATGAGATTGATTGATCTTTTTAATATCTTTCTTATCCTTTTTAAAATTTACAGTTATTTGAAGATTGCAGATAAACTTTGGTTGAAAAAAATGCAGAAATTTTCCGAATAGTTAAGATTATTATTTTTTCTTTTTTTTTTAAGAATTCTATCTGCATGCCTTGCTTAGGTGAACTAATAAAATAATAAAATAATTTTAGATGCTACTACCATTGACGTCTTATTTTCATCTTCAGGACAGGGGTAGCTAGTCATTTTAAAAACTTTCTCTTCTCCCTTCTGTGTATGCTTGCTAATAACTTTTCCCCTCTTTCAGGTGGAAATTGTGGAGGAATCAATTCTCAGCTAGCATCTTTTATTTAGCCAATCATTTTTTGCTCCATAAAATTAAGATAAAGTTCCTTTAGTTAATTTAGGTAGAAGAAAAAAATATCAATAGCAAAGTTTGTTATTATTCTTTTTTCAGTCAAAGCAAATGCCAGTAATCCAAAAAAAAATTTTAAAGCACAATATCCTATTTCCTTTATTGTATTATCAATTGCCATGGTATTTTAACTTCACAAGATATACTGATTTAAATCTATTGTTAACTTACATATCTATCAATTATTTAAAACGTCTTTTAAATATTTTACAATCATTTAAAAAAATGAATAAATATACAAATAATATAGGTATCTGAAATATATATAAACAGTTCATGACACTTATAAATAAATAATTACAAATATGTAAATCATAAATCTCTTTTTATTATTGCTATTTTTTATAACAAGTACATAGGTTTATCTGTATACATTTTAATTATTAGTATTTTTAAATGGTTACTTTGTATTATAACATATATATGTGTGTGTGTATGTGTTACATAAAACATCTAAAAATATTGAGAAAAATAGTATATATATATAAAGTATCTTAATCTCAAATTAATAAAAAAAAAGTAAAGATATTTTTAAAAATTAAATAAAACTCTGAATCCTAATCTAAATTTAATAAATAAAAGAAAAAAATAGAAGAGTAAAAAATATAATTAAAACATATTGTAATGTAGGAATTCTTTAGATTTACTATTTCAAAAGATAGCTTATCTGTTTTTTTAACTAAACAAAAATTCTAAAATGTTATGATGGAAATAAAGACAAAAGAAACTAAATTACAACATTAAACAATAGTGTATATCAGTGTTCTTCAATCCTTGGTCCACGACCTGGCACCGGGCCGTGAAACTTTTCTGCAGGTCCATGTGCTAGATGGGCAGTAAAAAGTTTGTAATAGTAAATAATAAGAGTTTAAACTTTTAATTAATATAGCCAATTTTTATTTATTTTTTCATCTCATTTTTACCCAATTAAAAACAAAAGAAAACAGAATGAAAACAAAATCTAATCAATCATTCATAAATTAATTTGTGTTTCTAGTTATCACACATGTTTATGGGGGGGGGGGGTAGAATTAAATTTTTTATTATTTTTCTAAAAAAAAGTTTTTTATTATATAAACTCCATATATATATAAAACTTTATCTTATATATTTAACATTGTTGTTTTGATCAGTTATAACAATTATGCTTATCTTTAAGAAAATTTATCTATAGACTTCTACCTGTCTGTGAAATCTTATTCTTATTTTTGCTGGTCTGCAGAACCTTATCCTTATTTTTATCAGTCTGCAGGTGTGAAAAGGTTGAAGACCACTGGTGTATATGACTGTACAAATTTATTATTGAAAACTATTTAATTAGAGCAATTACAATCTAATCAAAAATCACAATAATTTTGTAAATTGTCTAATTGGGAGGGATTAGGTTTTACTAGAAATCAGTAATATTTCCAACTGATTTTAAATAATATTATAACTAATGTTCTAATTAAGGAAAATAAGAAAAAATTTAAAATTAATGACATAGGTAATCTCAAATAATGATTTTACCAAGGATATATAAGGTACTAAATTTCTATTATATTCAGTCTGTTGAGTCTGCAGAGTTATGCTGTTAAAAGACTACTATCATTTTTAGTTTACTATCATTTCAGTTTGCTGATATTAAAAGTAGCTTGCTGTTACTCATTCTACTTCTGACAAGCTCTACTAATTTTGATTATTCCTTCATAGAGAACCAATTCATCCATCAGCGATGTATAAACATTTTTGTGATAACCTTAACATGACCAAGAATTGCTAAGCTAGCAAAGGGATGTTCAGTTGGTGTACACCACCAGTTTTTACACATTTTTCCACTTGAAATGTCATTGATACATACCTACCCTCATAATAGAAGATTAATACTGAACAAGACCAAAGATAATGCTAACCAGAAAGAAAAAGCAAATAAGCTGTTAAAAGAAACCAGGAGTGCACTCCAGAAAAAGCTATAACAAAACTTAGGTAAATATATATGATAATTTAAACTTTAGGTCGATTTTATTCTCTTTACAAACTTTTATAAACTAAAAGTAATTGAATTCTAATCTCCTATTTAGAAATGGACTGATCTATACTAAATACTTCTATAATTAGTGTTACTTAGTTTATTTAATTTTGATTATTGGGCTATGTTTTTTTTATAAATAAAGATGTTATTTTACGTTATTAATTTGGTTTAATTCTCTCTCTCCATACCTTACTATATAATATTAAGATAATTTTGTGTCAATTATATATTTGTGTATAAATATACATTGTCTGATAGCTTGAATCATGTCAGTTTCTTGTTCTTAGTGCTAATCAGAAAATCAAGTACATGAGGTGTTTCAAATCCTTCTTTTGTCGATACTCCAGTCTTTAGTTGGATGGTGCCTGAGGATTTATCCTCAATATAAATAAAACTTGCCAAGCGTTGTTAGCTGAGAAGTCATCACAGCCACTTTGCAAGCAAGTAATTGGTTGCAGACGGATGTGGGTTCACGTCCCAG
This sequence comes from Epiperipatus broadwayi, assembly GCA_028023455.1. Classification (NCBI taxonomy): domain Eukaryota; kingdom Metazoa; phylum Onychophora; class Udeonychophora; order Euonychophora; family Peripatidae; genus Epiperipatus; species Epiperipatus broadwayi. The sequence goes on from JAQFVV010012449.1 coordinate 2,092,538, forward strand.
CCGATGCTATGACATATGAAAAAATATATATATAAATAAAACTATCTACATAAGAGTTGTTTGCTTCTTGCAATTATGGAGGAGTGCAATAGTCTTGGAAAGGTGGTTGTAGATTTTATATTTCTATACAATATTTGTCTCACCATAGGTATGTCTAATGTGTAAAAATATTAACCATATTAACCCCTCTGCTTGTATAATGGTACCTCAAATTTATATAAGTTATTATTATTGTTAAAATTTAAATCATTAATAAAATAGTAATCCACTAGAAATTACTCTCCCAACTTGAGGATGAGAATATTTCAGCTATAAATGCCAATGTAAATTAGGACATAGAGAGTTTCTATTATAAATGTCATCCAATGTGTATGTTCGAATGTTTTCATTCTAATTGTATGGAAACTAAATATTCGATCAAATAATTATTTAAATGTCATCTAACATCACCTCAGCTACCAGATAAAAATAATAATAAAGTAAAAGTTGATAATTTGGTGAGAGATGTGAAAGTGGGGGGAAAAGCCAACATTAAAATAGCAACTATTTTAGTTAAACAAATTCAATATATATATATATGTGTGTGTGTGTAGGTGTGAAGTAGTTAAAAGAAAAGATAAGATTAAATTAAATAATTGCGGTTAGAATTAAAAAAGTAGAAGTATAAAAACAGCAATGGTAGGAGTCATAAATAAGCAGGCAGATAATGGTACAAGGGACTGTGGTGTGGGAGATCAGATGAGCACACCAATTAAATAAAAAATACATAAATTAAAGAAAAAATATTAAAATGATAGCAATATTAAAAATAAATAAATATATATATAAAAAAGATAACTATTATCATTAAAGCAATATAACAAAATTAAACAGGATAAATCATTACAAAAACAAGAGTAAAAATGGAAGCGTTATTGTATGATTTGTATGTATATAATATATTCACTCCTACACAATTAATGTCTCCTAGAATTGATAAAGCAAAACATCTTTATGTAATGTATATGAAGTTAAATAAAGTGTAAATAGAGAAGTATATTTTATCCAACTAACAGAGACTAAAGAAAAAAAGGGGGTAAATAAATGTTAAAAAAAGATCAAATGTAAAAAAATAAATTTAGTAGCAGTAACTTATGTAAAAGGCTACTATAACCAAATAATATTTGATCAACACTGGTGGCTTTTATTACTGTTTCACATTTTATTATATTTTTTTTCATTCAATTTATTTTGAGTTACATTGTAATACATTTAAAGATCAGCCTTTCAAGTTATTGTGCATGCACTTTTTATGAGTGTTAATAATAAATGAATACTTTCATTCCCAACATGAGATATAGTATTTATGAAAGAATAAAATGAATCCACTTATTCCTTCCAACCCAAATGCTTATATATGGGCAAATCTTAAGTACTGGAAATGAAAGCGTGAGGATAAACCACTCACTTTAAATTGCTGTTTATGATATCCGAATGAATGATGTTGACAAAATTATCTGGAATTTACTAAACATCACTCTCAAATGAAACTTAAACATATGTAAATAAGCATTTATTTTATATAGCACTGTGTTTATAATTGTAATACATTTAAAGATCAGCCTTTCAAGCTATTGTGCATGCGCTTTTTACGAGTGTTAATAATAAATGAATATTTTCGTTCCAACACGAGATAAAGTATTTATGAAAGAATAAAATGAATCCATTTATTCCTTCCAACCTAAATGCTTATACATGGGCAAATCTTAAGTACTGGAAATGAAAGCATGAGGATAAACCACTCACTTTAAATTACTGTTTACGATATCCGAATGAATGACGTCGATGAAATTATCTGGAATTTACTAAACATCATTGTAAATTTTAATATGCTTGATGTTAAATCTACATTATAAAATAATGAAACTTTTGACATTATTAATATAAATTATAGTAAAAAATGTATAATGTGAAAATTAGTGCATTTGTTTACTGTGTCTAAACTAACTTTGGATAACTAAGAAATTACAAACTAAAGTAGAATTTTCTTACAAGTTTGCTATTCTTAACTGGGAAAAAGACTAAAATAATCTGAATTAAATGATAGGTAATGGAATCACATAACACAAAATGCAATATGGTTGTCTTTACTAGTGAGGAAGTTGTAATATTCCTGTAAGAGTTGAACTTATTATAATATTACTTTTTATAATAAATATAATTAATTGTCGATATTAAGATTTGCAATAAACCAATTAATCAAATAATAGTCAAGACAAAATTGATCTCTGAGAATGTCCACACATTATTTATGAAATTAAAAAAAATCAAACAGTTGTATTGTTTAGATCCTGGAAGTGGAAGAATTGGGTGTAACATCTTACACTTCAAAATTTGTCAATCTATCATTGCACCAAACCATGCAAGGAAGGAATTACTCTTATGTCTACAACACCAAATATACATATATTCTAACCTCGTCTTGTGCATCATCACTTCAGAATAGTATACGATATGAAATAAGGTTCTAGCTCAGTTAATAATTAATAAATGAAATATTCAGCATTAAAATTAAATGTTTCACTAGCTCAAACTTAAAATTCGAATAAGGTTCAGTTTATAAAAATAAATTAAATAAATATTTAATATTTTCATGAGACTTGAAGTGAAAATACAGGTAACAAGATAGATTACATTGAGCCAATATCCCATAGGATATTACCTCAATGGCATAAGAACACTATCCCCCCTTATTACTATTTCAAATAACAAACTCATAGTATTCTTACGACTTTAATAACTTCTACTCACTAAGATTAAACTAATAATTACATCTTAATCTTCTATTTATAATAATCTAGCTCAATAAAATAATCTCAGGTTCATAAAGTTTATTCTAAATTAATTTAAAAATATGGTAGTAAAATATGAGAAAGGATTTTATGTCATAGATCTACTACACTTAAACTAATAATAATAATAATAATATTCTTCATTGTTTAACTACTACTAGATATCTTTTCTTTTCGTTATATTTTTATTACCATAATAAAATAATAAAATAATTTTATATAATCTTTTATCTTCATGTAATGATATAATAAATACGTGGTAGCATTTTGATAATCTGATAAACAAAATATGTGTGGCAACTGATAGCATATAATTCAATATACTATTGTGATAACTGATTTATGACCAATAAAACAATGTAAAATTATGATTATTTAATTAAATGAATACTAATAAAATGTTTAAAATTTTTAAAATACTTCTCTGTTTATCTTTTTGTGCAAAATTATATTTTTGTTTCAATTGTTATGAATATATCGTGATTTCATGCAGTGAAGTGGAGAAATAAACAATCAAGACACAAAAATTTTGAAAAAACAAATTTTAACAAAGTTTATTAACAACAACAAATAAAATAAACAATTTATGTACACTATTTACAATGGATATCCTTATTTTAATCTTACATTTTTATCTACTAAGTTATATAAAAAATAGTTTATAGTTTAGTTATATCTTTATTTATACTTAAGACAAAATAAAAAAAAATATTACCATTTAGTTTCTCATTATGGTTAACTTATTACAAATATATTTACTTATTAGCAGAATATTTCATCCTTAATATTATTAAACTATCTTATTTTTTAAAAAAAAAAAATTCATAGGAAAACATTCTACAGAAAAACAAAATTAACTTTATAATGAGTATGGATTTCTCAAAATATTAAAAAAAAATTTCATCTTGCAAAGTCAAAGATGTTACATAAAATATTCATCCAAAATTCAGTACTAGATTTTAGTGTTTTATCATGCGATGTTTACTAATCATAATACATTCTTATTTAGCCTTACTTTAGTATGATATAAGTGTAATAATCAATATATTCCTGTTATTCAATAAACAAAAAATATACTATGCGTATTCCTTACATTTATTGTATTTTAAAAATATGCAATACTTATTTTTTTCAAAAAAAATAATAATAAAGCATTCAAAAATAATTAACATTTTAAAGAAAACGTTTTTGTTTAGATACTCTATTTTAAAATTTATATTTCATTTCCGAAATAAAATTCAAAATATATTCTATGATTCTTTCTCTTCCTTAGGATATATTGGACCTTCAATTTTAAGTTATAAAATTCTATTCCTTCTAAGCAAATAAACTAATCTTATACAAAAATGATAGCATAACCTAAGCTCTAAATTATTTACCATTTCTTTTCAAAATATCTTACTAAACGATGCAGTTACATGAAATAAAGATAGCGAAATAGATGCATAGGATTTAAGGAAGAAAGCAAGAGTATCACCCATAACATATCTCAAAAATCATGGCACAGTGCATTACAAGAAAGAGGTATGACCTTTACCTGTCTAATAACCTCTAATACATGAACGATGTTAAAGCTATTTCTTCAGCTTTATTAGAACATCAAATATTTAAAAAAATATAAAACACTGTCCAAATAAAATGTGTACCAGTCATAGGGCTTTGTTAACTATGCTGATATTCACACAAAGACTAAATATTATTCTATTCCTTATCATATCCTATTTTTTAAAAACATCATCTTGGTTTCCTGTTCACTAAGTACTTCCAAGCCACTATCTCAACATTATTTCTCAAGATTTTCCACATCTTACATCGATAAATAACTATCTGCATTTACAAAATAATAAATAAAATTCACTGATAATTTTAAAACAATCTAGCTGTTCCATAAGAAAAGTCTGTCCACTTCATCATTCTGTATGCTTAATCATATATAATCTAATCAGACAATATTTGAATATCCTAACATGAAAATTTTAAAAGAATCACATAATTATTTGTTATTATGTTGGATTATATCACTAATATAAAAAAAATCGTCGTATGCATATTTTAAAACCAATCCTATCTCATAATGTTTTTTAAAATGTTGTATGAAAATGCGTTACATATAATTAAAACTTTTACACTTCATTCTTACTATCCATAGATGATATAAAGAAAACAAAAATATACATTATAAATTATTAATAGTCATTATTATTACCAAAATAACCTTTATCTGGTCATCATATTCAGTAGGCTTCTTCATCCACTAGATACCGATCATTGCAAACATAAAGAAATATACATTCATACACTTTATTTTTAAATATATTCTTATCTAAATTATTAGATTATTCCATTATAAAATTTTATATCATCAACAAATTAATGTTTTATGTTTTCCTAATCTTATAAAAAACTTTAGATTTAAACTAGGTTAATAAAATAAAAGGAATCAAAACTATATTTACCTATTTTCTTGACAATAGTTCCTGATAAGTCCAAAATGTTTATTATTTTCTCTAGAGTTTTTTAAAATGTTTTCCTCCAAGTGTGTTAAAGTTTAAAAATAAAAATAAATATTAATCCATTTAGTAAAATTTATAGAAAATAATCCTTGGTTTTAGTATTTAGGATGATAATTATTAAATCATAATATTAATTAATCCCATGAAGCTTCTTAATATTCTCTGCCAATATTTTCTGCAGCATATCCGATGCATCCTCCATCTAATTTAACTTTAAAAATATTCAGTAAACTTTTTTTTATAATATTTCCATGGATCCATTTTTTATTCAACTATGTGTTCACTTTTTTTATATATAAGTTTCCTTCTTAATACATTTAAACTTTCGTTTGGTATTTTTTTATATATCACCTTTTTAAAAAAAAAAAACTTCAAGTACTTTTAAACAAATGTTTTCTAAATACATTTTAAACAATTCTAAGACTGGAGGTTTTAATATAAAAAAAAAACGCTTCAGTAACATATTCTCCTGCGTTCTTTCTTTAATTCTTGAAAATATTTTTTTTAAAAATGTTATCTTCAGAAAGGATACAACATTTTACTCCTTTTGATATAATATTATATAAAACGATTTATAAGATATAATTGTCTTATTAATATTTTAAAACCTCCTGGATAAAGCTTATAAATAATGCGTCACAAATCCTTTTTTAGACGGCATATAGTTTTCCATTTAAGCTTCCAGCACAATGTCCATAATGTTCTTTTATGAGTTAGAACAGTCCTCCGGTTAAGCATAAATAAAGCTGTATTATGATTTAAACATATTTTATTTCATAGTATATCCATTTTTCATTGCGAAGTTTAGGTCAAATTTCGGATAAAATAATCCTGGCAAGTAACTTTTAAAAATTAGAAAATCATTTTCACGAAGTTCGCAAATATATTATTTTTTTTAACTCTCTTTTGCAAAATACTTTTAAAAATTATCAATTAGTTTCTGCAAATAAAACTATAAGAAAGTATTAAAAATTGACTAAAATAAAATTTAAAAAATACTATCTCTTTGATAACTGCTAATATACCTTTCTCTGGTTTCAATACATTATTAATCTCCCCTGATACCCCCGTGCAATTCATATTTATAGTCTGTAAGAATACCTCATTTGATTGGTTGATTCTTACTTTTAGCTTGAGAACAAATTTACATATTTTCAATTTTTTACAGAATTGAATTTCAAAAATACAAATTATGACGTAATTACTTAAAATATTATTTAAAATACTACTTTTAATTCAATTATTACTTTATCAAAATTATTTAAACATTTAAAATAACTTTTAAAATAATTTTAATAACCTATTCCATTCTTAATATTCCATTTATCTTGTTTTATTTAAACAAAATATTTAATTTTTATATTATGAGTGTATTCGTCTTTATTACATCATTTAAGCATGTTATACGATAGTTAACTTAATATTTAATATTTGCTTTATACTAGGTGATAATTCCATCCAATTCTATAATGCAATCTTTTAAAATATTTTAAACTTTGTTATTAATTCAAACAAACAGTGTGTGTGAAAGTATGCATTATACAAGTCACATGATCAATAACTTTGACAGACGATTTTTAATCTATTTCTCTGCCTAGACTAATAAAATTGATACACTTATTATATTTAATAATATAATTATAAAAATTTGGAAAAATAATTTAAAATATAGAATTAAATACAATTTTCACCATCATAAAGTTTATATTTAAAATGTACTATATTAATTTTGACTATTAAATATGATTATAAATTTAAACATAGCATTTATTAACTATAAGTTTTAAGACTATTAAAATTGAACCTTTTAAATATACTTTTAATATTTATAGCTGTGTTATTTAATATGGCCAGCTTTTACAAACATATGCAACAATATTTAAAGCTTTACATAACTATTTTTTAAATGATTCGCTATAATTTTATATACTACGTAAATGCTTTAGCCTCAAATTGTACTTTAAAGATATAATCGACAAACTATAATTAAGGTATTAAAAGAACATATTCTAAAATTTAAAATTTTTAGTAATTGACTGAGATGGACTATTACTGACCTATAGAAAATGGCACTATATATATATATATATAATGAATAGAAATGAGATAATATCCATTAAATAGAAATAAACTTTTAACTTTTGATGTTATTAAGAAAGTATTAATTACTACTAATTAACAATTCCTGAGTTCCCTTTTACTTCAAAGACCTCTAATAAAAGATCTATTACAGGTTTATGAGAAAAATTTGCTTAGCCTCAGGAATTTTTAATTAGTAGTAATTGATAATTTCTTAGTAACATCAAAAGTTTATTTCTATTTAATGGATATTATCTTTTTATTTCTATCCATTATTATAATAACAATCCATATAAACATTTAATTCAATATATATATATATATATATATATATATATATATATATATATATATATTAGTCTGCATTACAGTGACATGTTTATTTCATGTTTAAAGAGGTTTATTTAAACTTCAATGTATCAATATTTCATACTCTATAGTCAAGTTGCAAGCTTTAAGTGTCCATATATATTCAATGGATCATTAATAAGAATGGATTCCATTCTTGCTATTAAAAGGTGTGAAGGTTGCTTTGACAGCAGTGAGAAATATTGATTACTATATTTTACTGTAAATGTTTAGGTGGTTACTGGTTGGAACTTAATTATATCATTATCCCAGATTACCTTTAGGCACTATTTCACTTATTATTTCTAAATAATACATGGGCAATTTAAAAGTATTGCAGTTTGTAATGTTAATTGACTATTTATTAGTCTGCTTTACAGTGACATGTTTATTTCATGTTTAAAGAGGTTTATTTAAACTTCAATGTATCAATATTTTATACTCTGTAGTCAAGTTGCAAGCTTTAAGTGTCCATATATATTCCATGGACCATTAGTAAGAATGGATTCCATTCTTGCTATTAAAAGGTGTGAAGGTTGCCTTGACAGCAGTGAGAAATATTGATTACTATATTTTACTGTGAATGTTTAGTGGTTACTGGTTGGAACTTAATTATATATATATATAATTGAAATGAAAGTAACTGTACTTTCCTTATGTAAATGTCGAGAACTACAAAAAGAAAGAATAGTACCAATCTATCATTCTACCTTTTCATAGTTGTCAGTTACATAATTCATGGGGAAGTTTATAGTTTTTGACATTTATATAACTCATTAAGAGATAGTTACTTCCATTTCAATTACTTGTATTAGTTATTTGGAAGTCTGAGTTCAAGTCCCTTGTGATTACATTAAGTTTAATATAAACCCTATATATATATTTAAATATTATATTAAAGTTATAATTATTTATTAACATATATAAAATATAATAAACAAAACTTTTGGAATAAATTTTACAATATTCCATATACCAATTATAAAAATAAAAAAAAACTACAGAACAGTTTACAGCAAGTATGATATCCTGAGTAGCATTTAACAATTAAACTTTTAAAAAAAAAAAAAACAAATCTCTTTAAAGTCACATAATATTCATCTGGGAATGTTTATGTGGGATTTTAATGAGAGTTTTTTAAATGAGATTCAGGGTAGTGCACATATCATAAGCTGATTATAGCTATTATTTATTGTTTTCTGAATATTGTGAAATTTATTTTAGAGTATTTTGTTTACATATAAAACTAAAATAAATTCTACAGTATTATCAGTATTTTTGAAATTGAAGCAATGTTTGGTCATATTTTTAAGCCTAATGAATTACACAAGTTTTACAGCAAATAAAATGGCCGGATACATAAAATAAAAAAGTCATGGTTCTTTAATAGCAATGTCTCAATGATGAACATAAATTTTAATAGTGTTCAGATTGGTGCATTTTGGTATATGTGCATTCAAATGTATAATTTCATAGTTTTATTAATCACTGTTTTGAATATAATGTTTGCTTTTTACAAAGATACTCACTTTCAAAAATGCCTTAAATGTTAAATTTAATACTTTCAAGATCTCTTCTCTTTATGTATTTTATTTATAAAAATAATAGGTATCAGTATTATCCTTTAATCTTTCATTTATAATAGACTGCAACAAATGTTCCCTGCTCAGCTTGATCTGAGTACGCATAATCTTATCTCATAATTTTTCAAGCTTTTCAACTTCTATAGTTATATCTGTTCCTTCCTCTTTTTATTAAAAAGATTAAGCTATTGGTCAGCCTGCTGATATCCGAAACTAGTAAATAAAGTAAAAAGCATCTGCAAGCCAAAATACAACATGAGTTTTTGAGTGCCAATAAACCTCAACAAGGTGTTGAACAGCACAAAAGATAAATTATAAAAGGAAGAGACACTGCAGATAGTATATGAGTTTGAGTCAATGATGCAGGTTGCACAGCTATATATTATGGTGAATCAAGGAGCAAGATCACAAACTAATACAATATTCTGAAATCATTATAAGAGTCCTATTTTTAAATAAAAAAACAAAACAATCAAATTAAGAATAGAATAATGTATAATAGACCTGCAATTAATTTTATATATTTTAAATTAACTTGCTAAAAACACTAAAGAATAATATGATTTAATATGTATTTAATAATAACTGGTAAGAATAATTTATTCTTCAAAGTTATGTTACCTCTACTGCTGAAATATGCACATTTTAAGCCGGATTTTATTTAAAACCAAGTAATTATAATACTTAATCGTGACAGGTTTTTTTTTTTTGCATATGTCAATTTATATGTCAGATCACTTTATTAATATTATTTTAGCCAACATCTTTTTAAACTCAAAAACATCAGTTAATCTATGTATCATTATATTTGGAAACATAATAATTAAAATTAATCATAAAATTAAACTTATATAAAATGATTTTATCATTAATATTATATTTTTTTTCTCAAAGCTTTTATCTGCAACATTTTTGTAACTATAATATTAGAAAGAAAAAACCCGATCACGTGACAGTTTGTAAATTGTAATTGAATAATATTATGAAACCCTTATTCTTAGTTGTTATTGAGTCAGCAAGTATTATCAACATATAACAGTATGTAAAAGTACTTTATGATTATTTTATCTTGCTCAATTTGAAAGAATGATCTAAATTGACATTATCAGCTTTCACCATTATTATGTTAATACAATGTTGTACAATATAGATATTAGTAATAAGATATCAAAAAAAAAATAATAATAATAATAAACTGACAAAGCAAGACACAATAAATCGACAACAATAAGGATTTATATTTATATGTTGAGATAAAAATGACTTAACATAATATTAGTAATAAGATATCAAAAAATAAAAGTAAACAGAAAATAAATAAAATTCAATAATTTAATATACACATATATTATAATGGAAATGTCCCATAATAACATTTAAGTAATATACATCGCCTATGCTGGGGTTTAAACCAAGCCTAACAAAATATAAAGAAAACAAATGATTATGATTACTATAAAAACTTAACATAACTCTACACAATCACAACTTAATATCATTAAAAAATATGAATTGTAAAAATAAGAATGCATGACTATCTGATATTTTATATCATGTGTATATAAATATGAAAGAGAGGTTTGAAATACACAAAAGAAGTTTCTCTTAATTGTCGTCTATCAATGATTATTTAGGGGTCAAGTTAAAATAATTATATAAAGTAAAAAATGATCAAATAATACTTTTTTTGGGGAGGGTATTATTTTAAAATGAATACAAATTAAAAAAGAATTTCTGCATGATATAATTAAATATTAGCCTCTGCATGGTATAATCAAATATTAGTTTATAAATCAAAAATATGGAAAAGTAAATTAATGTGACAGTTTCGTAACCATATTTGTGATATGAATAAATTTTATTAAGGTTGAATATACATTAAAATTCTTAGAAAGAGAATGGCTTTAACCTTTTTCCATCATGTTCCTTAAACGTTTATATAATAGTCAATGACATAGTTTTTGATTATAGAGGAATTTCTCAAACCTCAACACAAAATAAGAACTTTATAAAAATAAGAGAAGCATCTTATCTTTAATCTAAATTCTTACTTATATAGGCCAATCTGAAACATCTTAATTTGAGAGTGTAAAGATATTACTCTCTTCACATTTAAATCCACTATTTCCTTTCACAAATTAACTTACATGAAATCTTGTGATTTACTACAATTTAATAGTAAGATTTTTTAAGGAAATATAGAAACTAATGTAACATTCTAATTATTTATTGAATACAGAGGCAGTATGTAATTAGAAAGAGAAAGGATTTAATCTTTTTCCACATGATGTAAGTTTTTAAATATTTGTATTTATATAAATTAAATGTAAAAGTAAGTTAGGGGAAAGATAATTAATATGTTTTTCATATGTTAATTACAAAAAAAAACAAGGAAATTATCATTTTAAAAATAAATAACATTTTTCACAAAACATAACATTACATGAGTAACTTACTTTAAAATGTTTTCTGCAGTCAGCTTATTTTAATTCAGAACTACAGCTATTCAAACTATCACCATATTACAAACCTCAATATTCAAAGCATCACCATATTACAATTATAATACATTGCAGAGTTGGAAAGCTATTGTTAGAAATTGAGATAAAGGTGTAATTTACTAGTACTTGTCATATTGAAGATAATATTGCCTATAGGATAGCTTTTGATACAGCAGATGTAAGTGTGTTAATTTGATTTATGTATTTAGGGAACAAAAATGCTAAACTCATAGCTAATGACACACACTTTTTGAATTCTTATTTTTTTCTAAGTCATATATTTTAGTGATAAATATAAAGAAAAAACAAGAAGCTAAATCTTTGAATGCTTAAAAAAGAAATTGTTAATTTCTATTAAATCATAACTTTAAAAAGTAATTAACCTGTCCATAATGCATTGCCTGCCTTAAAATATTGTATACCAAAAATGTCATAAAAATATGAAAATAGCAATAAATAAAAAACTGACATAAAGAACCAATAAGAGAAAACTAATTTGAAAAGTATATATTTCATTACAAAATACTATCACAAATTTTATAATGATTTATGAAATACAAATATAAACTGCAGATAAGAATTCAACTTCAACTTAATGAAAAAAGTTTAAAATGAAAAAAAAGAATTCAACTTTTATAAAGTTTGAAATATACATATTAAAAAGATCTTATTTTGTAAAAATTTAAATTTTGATTATTTTTTTCTTTTAACTCTTAATATTTAGAATTTTCTTTTGTCTTAAAAGTTTACTATTTATCATATTTATCATTAAAAAATGTACATTGGTGTAACTTATGAAGCAAGGTGCAATACAAACACATGTCAGTGTTAAACAATAAGGATTGCCAATTCCTCAACAAGCTTTCTGATAAATGCTTAGCCAGAGCCAGCACTTAAACTATCTCTGTCAGGAACCTCCTCAAACCCCTGAACATGGTTTCATGATTTGGCACTCCTCAGAGTTACTTTATATTAAAATAAATACAGGTACTCTATCATTAATCCAGACTGCATAAATTTAGACCATTAATGTTCTGAACACTTTTGTGACAGTCTATTTTATAGCACATACATCAATGAAAAATTGAATTGGTTAAAAAATCAGGCTGAGGTTTGAATGCTATGTCAATATATAATATTCTCAATGTACCCCAGCTATGAATATGAGAGTTTTGTAACTCTTGAAAGTACTCGGCCTTATTTTGTTGCTTTAACTGGAAAGAAAAAGAAAAACTTCTCTTCAATTCTGTATTAGTGCACGATTTAATCTAATCTAATATTCTCAATTATATTTACCACATAAAAATAAAATTTTTCAATCTCCTGCTAAATTTTTGTTTTGATTAATTTAAAAATTGAATAAAAACTATATAGAAGATTTTAATGTCAGATTGGTATTCATTAATCAACTTTAAAAAAAAGAAAACACATATTCATAATACATTTTTTGTAAAAAAAATTTAAACCAATCCTTAAGCTATATAAAATTTTTACCTGTTTGCATAATCCAGAAATAAAGAAATGACAATTATAAGCCAATGTTTATTTTCAATAAGAATAAAATTGGTACATTGTTATAAAACAGTGATTTCTAATGTGAGATTACTAAATTATTAGATCAGCCAATATTTTTTAAAAAATATATGATCAGAGTTAAATATTTATAATGCATTTTTATAAAAAATATAAAAAAAAAGTTAAAGTCATGCATAAGCTGTATGAAAATCACAACATGGGTGTGACAATAATCTCGGCCTCAGGGTGGCCTTTGAGCATTCCATCATCAGATTTTCAATTGGATGGACGGTTGAAGAGTTGGAGTGTGGAGTGGATTGAAGCCTGTCCATTAAACTATGAGGATAGTCTATCTTAATATATATCTGAGCACTTATACTATATATGTGTGTAAAGATGATAGTCTGGACCAACTGATGATTGCTGGTTTAACATGAAATACGTATATTGGTGATTTATCTTTTCAGCATATATGTGTTTAGGTGTATCAGTGTTATTAGATTGAGCGGAGAGAGGTGGGTGGTGTGAAAGTCTGTGCTCATATACCCTATATTATATACAGTAATATATTTTTTTTTAATGTTAATTTTTCTATGTTAAAATTAAATTTTAAAAAATTGACAAAATATGTTTATTAAGATCTGCACAAAATTATGTCAGCCATTTAATGCACATAACATGGTCAAAAAATATCTTGAAAAAGAAATTTATGATGAATTTAATTTATCAGTAGGTACATAAATATATATTTATCAAATTCTAACAACTAAATCAAAATATTTATCATTTTATATTAAAAGTTTATTTTCAAAAAACTATAATTTATCCCTAAGGAATAATTATTTCAACTAAAGAATTTTAATTTCACTATAAGCGTCAAGCATATTAACTCTTATATAATTTTGTATAGAAATATGTTCTCAGAATATATTTTCTTGGTTAAGACTTGTAGGGGTCACTACTATCGCATTTTTATGCGCACATTCTTGAGGTTACAGCCTTAGTAAATATTATTTAATAAAAAAGTTAAATTGTTAAAAAGTTGTTAGCTTATTATTTAGTTATTTTCAACTCTGTACAAAATATAAAACCAAAGTATCTTTGAAATTATATATATATAACAATTTTTATAAAACCATTATTTTTATAATGTAGATTGGTTTTAGATAGTATCACAATAAAGAAATTTAAACTTTTATTATGAATTTTATCTATTAGTATTTTTAAAAAAAAAACGCAATCCAGATATATATTATAATAAACAAAAAATCATATGCAACAGTTATATAAATATATATATTAAAAATAATTAAACATAAAAAGCCTTTTTCAGCACACGGTTTCGTGTTCTTTTCAAATGTTAATCATCTAACTTAATATTAACAAATTATTGCATATATAACATCATTTAATGTTCCAGAATGGAAGTAAAATAATAATAACAAATAAAACATCAGTAAAATATAATAAAATCTTCATATAGAGATCCAATATAACTTTAAAGAATTAACTATATAAAATAACAATATGCAGAATAAATAACACATACATCATACAACCTTATATATATTATATAATTTTCCATTCATTTTTAATTGACCAGTAGATTTATTAAAGTTTTGTAAATATTTATATAATTGTTTAAGTTATATTTACTGTAATATGTTTCATATCTTTGTCCTCCTTTTTTTTTGGTCTTTAATGCAATTTAAAGATTTAATATTTTTGTAGCATCTATGCTATGTAAATATTTTAATAAATCAGATTTATCATCTCGTCTATTAAGTGATTTATGTTCTTTGGTTCTTACCTCTAACTATTTTCCTGTATGGACATAGTACATCATATTGCAAAGGTCAAAGTTAATTTTACATACAATTCCCTTTTTTTGTATTTTATATCATCTCTTAATTTAAAATTATCTATTAATTTATCCGGACTTTTACTATTCGATCATCCAATATTTATATGCTTATTAATATAATTTTTGTTTTTAATTAATGTACTATAAATTTTGGAATAATATGAAAGTTTGGTCTATATCTTATTTGAATTACTGTTACTATGCCCATTATAGTCATTTTGCATAGAGATGTTAACACTATAGATTTCTTAGTATATTTTTAATAATTTTATGGTTGTATTCATAATCTTTATATAATTTAATAAAGTAATTCTTTTGTAAATGAGCTACATTTTTATCTGCATTATATTTATCATTTCTATATTTACGATTTTTAATAACTGTCATCTTCTGTACCATGCTTATTGTGTATCTGTAAGAATAATTTTTCTTAATTCATCTTCTTTAATAAAATGTTTTAATATAATATTATTATCATTATTTATGTGAATATATTTTTTAAAATAATTAATTGTATCTTTAAAAAAAACTAAAGCCCTCTCAATGAATACTATTACTAAGAGGTTTAAGATTACACACTGAATTTATAAATTATATCTACAATAAATCACCATTTTTTCTAAAGAAATGTTCAATTGATTGATTAATCTTCTCAGTAATCTTTCAAGATGTCAAGTCAATGTTTAACGAGTAAATTAAAGAGAAAATCAAATATAGGTAGCTGATTAGATCGATACTAATTATAATTGTCTCCCAATCTCTTAATAGTTTAAAGAGTTTTATGCAGGTTTTTTATGTCTAAATAAAAATTTTGCAATTTTTTAACATAATTCTATTTTTCCAATAGAATTATTTAAAATTAGATGTGTGGGTTTTTTTTCATTTTATCTTATACATTCTTTTTTTTACTCTGAATTAAACTTTTTTAAAAAAAAAAGTGATGGGAGAAAAGAATAGATCTTTGGCTCAAATTTAAAAGAAAAAATAATTACCCCAACTGGAAAAGAAGAAAATAAAAGGTGAAAAAAATTTCTGGCATTCTTAGAGCCACAATGATCATATTCTTATTAATAAAAAAGATAAAATAAAAATAAAAACAAATATAAAAGTTTCTATCACATTTTAAATAATTATTAGTCTCTCAAATCTGATACCAAATGGCTGATAATCTATTCAAGTTGGAGAATTATTTTTCAAATTTGCAATGCAAGTATCTATTTTTAAAACTTCACTTTTCCTTTTTAAATTAAAATAGATTGATTTTTTTTTTACTAATGTTATTTTCTTATGGAACATTAAGAGTTAAAGTTTTCAATTTTAAACTTTTTTTTTTTTAATTTTTGATTGACAAATAAAAAAAATAGATATTAAAAAAAACTTGTTTTAAAATTAAATTATTGAATATTCTTCTAAAAATATATCTTTTTTATCATTACCTTGTATAAATTGGCAGTACCAAACTTTAATGATATAAGTGTTATGATCTTTTTTCTTATTATATGATAGAATTTTTTAGTTAATGTATCCTTCCAAGTTTCACCATTCCAATAACTTATAGTATTTTGAAGATCTAATCAGATGTTTTACACTATTCTTTTTTTAATATTCCCACAGTACTAAAATTTTCTGTAATTATTCTTAATATGTTTCATTCTTCAATAAGAATGTATAATAGAATTCTACATATTAATGTTATAAAAAGTTCATCAAAGTTTTTTTACATAGTTTTAAATATTACATCTAAAAAAAATTGTTATCATGTAGCAAGCAAAGGTAAATTGCTATCTTCATGCAGAAAATTTACATACTTACATTCTATTAAAATAGTGTAAAATAAAAAAGTGAAATACATAATTAATGAAAGTTATAACTTCTTATGTGCATCTTGTTTAGTCAGTTGCAGTGGGATTAATTTCTTATTGGACTATTGTAATAGCAAAACAAATATGTTGCTCAGAATTGAATTGAATTTATTATTTGGAATACAATTTATTTTAGTAATTCTTATATATATATATATATATAAGAATTACTAAAATTTATTGTATTCTAAACAATAAATTAAATTAAATTCTGAGCAATATATACTTGTGATAAATTGTCCAAAACCTTTCAACCAATTTATTACAAACAAGAATAAAAAATATAACAATAAATTTTATATATAATTGTGACAAAAATTTTATTAATTAATTTAGTGCAGTATACTTATTTAATATTTTTAGTAAAAAAAAAAATTGTAAACAAATTGCAAAAACTTCATTAATCTTTGATTTAACCATGATTACTTGATTATCTAAACCTGTCTTAAACTATAATCATATATTAACTATTCTGAGCAGTTTATTACAAAGGTAAATTAGTAAGATTAAGGATCAAAATGTTCTAAACTGATTATCATCTGTATTAGTTGAAAAATTAATTTGATCATCTGAATAAAACTGTTGAGCTGAACCTTCTTAAGTGTTCAACTGTCCAAACAATTAATTATATAATTATTATTTTATTATTTATTTACTTTGTTGTGTTTATCCAGTTGATTAGGGTGCATTTATTATTAATGGAAGTAGTATCAGAGATCGAATATATTAATGTCACTTGCTCTAATCTTTAATAGATTAAATAATAATTTGAATAACAATTTGACACTTTACTTATTTATATATTTGTTGCTTCTATGTTTTCATTTTCTATTGCCTTTTTGAAAATAAGAAATAGATTTGTGTTACTTTAGATTTACATTTATATTTTAAATTCCAATTTTTCAAAATAAAATAAAAATGTAATAAACTTTATTTACCTGAAAAAATCATTAACTAATTATTTTCTTAAAATTGGTATTGATAAATTGCTATCAGATGAATTATAAATTTCATGTTGTGAAATGATGTTTAAAACCAAATAAATCACACACCTTAAAATATATGCTAAATTCATATATTATTTACAAATAATAATTAACAGTAGAATATCTTATATATAAAATCCCTAAATATTTGTTCATAACACTATCATGTGTCAAATTCACAACCAATTTAAAAAAACTATTATATTTCATAATTATGAAGAATATTTTATAAGTATAAGGGATTTGAACTCAGATTTTTAAGCACCTTTCAACTATCCACACTATCTCATACAACTGATACACATGGCCATACACATGTAGAAAAGATAAATAATCACCAATATATGTATTTTGTGCTAAACCAGCACTCATCAGTTGGTCCTGATACACATGACCACACACATGTAGAAAAGATAAATAATCACCTATATATGTATATCGTGCTAAACCAGCACTCATCAGTTGGTCTGGATTATCATCTCCTACACATATATATAATCAGTGCTCAGTTTATATTAAGATAGCAAATCCTCATACTTTAATGGACAGGCTTCAATCTACTCCAACTTCCAACTTTTCAGCCATCCATATCATTGAAAATCTGATGATGAAAACTCAAAGCCCATGCTGATGCCAATATTATTGCCATGCCCATATTGACCTCAAGGCACTTTGACCCCTCATGTATAGGACCTTATCCATTTAAATACATAGAAGAGGGATGGGCAGGCTTGATGTGTAAATATTTAAAAACCAGGCACTCTTCACAAACCTGGGAGCTCAATTGTAAGTATAAGGGATTTGAACTCAGATTTTTAAGCACTCTTCAACTATCCACACTATCTCATATGACTGATACACATGACCACACACATGTAAAGGAATTATTTCCATCATTAATAGTTGTCCATAATGCTGTCAAATTCACACATCAAATATAACAGATATATTTAAAAATAGATGTGATACATTGGACTATTTCCATCATCTATGAGTTAATGTTGAATGTATTGAAAATTTTAAACTTTATTTAAACTTTCCAAAAACAAACAACTTGTTAGTAATAACACACAAATAGACTATACCGGTTAGTAATTACACAGTGTTTCAAGTAATATTATTTCCCACTCTTCTTTAGATGTTGCTCACCTATATGCACAGTGACAATATTTGCTTAGAAGTTGAACTCGCACCTTTAGATTCTTGAATATCGAATTTAAGGCAAACGCTCTACCAACTTAGCTATTCTGTCAAAGGCAACTTCTAGGCGAATATTGTCACTGTGCATATAGGCCAGCAACATCTGAAGAAGAGTGGAGAATAATACTACTCAAAATGTTGTGTAATTACTAACCTGTATTGGCTATTTGATTGTTATTACTAACAAGTTGTTTGTTTTTGAAAAGTTTAAATAAAGTTTAAAATTTTTAATACATTCAACATTAACTCATAGATGATAGAAATAGTCCAACATATCACATCTAATAATATACCATCATTACAAACCTTCAGGCAAATATTTAAAATTTTTAACTTTAATTTAGAGGCTTAATGTGATTATAAAGCAAATAATTTCACAAAGCAAAAACAAATTGCTAAAGCAATCAATTAAAAAAACTTGTCAAATTTACAATTGAAAAATCGGGGGGGTGGGGGAACAAACTAAATTTGTTTTTATAAATAAATAACTATATCAAACTAAACCCTAATTTATATTAGAGCATTTTATGCAAATGAAGTAATTTCACTTTTTAAATGTAATATTCTGTTAATTTTATTACAAACCCTATTTTATTCAAAGGATGTAATTCCATTATTAATAAAAAAAAAATGCCCAGAAAAGAATCAGTACATGTGCTTTTAATTACAGTCCAGAACTGAATAGGTATAGTATTTAAATTGTGAAGAAAATGTGATTACAGTGCATAAATTTAAGTTTGAAATGTGATATTTAGTGAGAGGAATAAAATAGATGCTATGATATTATATTTATATTTAGTTTTGGTTAGCATATAATTGAAGTCAAAATGATGGCCATTCAGGCTGGCTAGGAAATAATTCTGTCATTAATAAAATGTAATACAAATATGTCCAGTGACATTTTTCACATTTATTTATATGTTTGTAATTTAGACTCAGTGAGTTAAATGTGAAGATATTTAAAGCTTCATGCTTTCAAACCTAGATACTTTAGACTGATTTAGATATATAGAAAGACAAGTAATGAAAAGGGTGGACTGCCCTTTTCTTGTAAAATTCTGTCTTGTATTTATGGTTTGATTGTTATCTAGACAGCTATCATAACATCTGATTGGCTGTCAGATATAATAAGCATGAAAGATTTGTAGTCTTTCAATTTAATTATATAATATTAAAATCTTTTGTTTAATTTACATTAAATTTTAAAAAAACTTATTAAAGCAATCAATTAAAAAAATCAACAGCCTTTTCAAAAGCTAGGTACATCTGGTATATGAAATAAAAAAATACTACTAATGAAACCAAAATTCTGTTTTAAAAAACAGATTAGCCAGGAAAAATCTGTTTTTTTTCCCCTTTCAATCCAATCTAGATTTTTACAAATGTTTCAATCATTATATAGGTTTTTAACAAATATTTAATGCAATTAGAATTTTTAACAAAAATTTAGTTTTAAACAAATCCATACAAATTTAAATTCACTTCTTTAGTTTTTTCACTGTGCTTTTCATTAAATTATTTGATAGTATCAGAGTGTCTTCATTGCAGGATAAAAATCTCTCCAGGTTTAATCCAGTTTCTCTAATGCAAAGACTCTCTTATCCTCATCACATCTGTAAACTTTCTCATTTTATCCATTTTTTTACACATCTTGGAATCCAATTTAGAACATCAACTGTCCATCTATTTATGTATCTTCTAACAGTATGTCCATATTCCATGTATATTTCAATTTTTTAATGTTGTCAATGATGTCTCTGTTATCTGTGTCTTCTTTCCCTAATATATTTCATTTTTAATCTCTTTTTCTACTCCCAACATGCATTTCTTCATATTTTTATGAATAACTTAAGTCACTATATTGCTTTCCTGTTAAGTACCAAGTCTTACATTCATAAGTAAAAACTCATAAAACATTTATTAAAAGCTTTCTTTTTAGGCACATTTCTTTTTAATACCACATTATTTCTACCAAAAGCAATTTATTAGTGCTAAATTCATGATTAATTTCATCCATTATGTTTCTATCTGTGTTAATAATCTGAGCAAAATAATTGAAGTTAACTTTTTTTAAAGTCATAATTATTCATCTTTACTCTCTTTTTCTGAGAAAAATTATTATAGTTATTTTGCACTTATCTCTGACCCTATTTTTTTATCTTTATCTGATAACATAACATTTCCTGAAGCTCTGAATTATTATTTTCAAAAACACCCCTATTATCTTCAAAATCTAGATGACTTAAATAACCTCCATTTATTTTTATTTTTTTAGCTTGTCTCTTTGATTCACAAAGATTTTTTGTAAAACTGCTGCAAAAGTTTTGAAGATATAAAATCATCCTGGCATACAATGTTTTTAATTCAATGTTAATCTTCTTGGTACTACCATGTAATCTAATCACTGTTGTTACATTTTGATAAATATTCTTCAGAATATGGCAAGATCCTAAATCAAAAGCTTTAACTTCTGAAAAAATACTTATAAAGTCTTTTCATAATTCACAAATCAAAAAGTGGCAACATATATTTATTGGCTCTTTTTAACTTTTCTCAATACATGGATATGATTTACTATGTAAAAATCACTTTTAAATCCAACTTTTTCCTTTGATTGGTTAAACTCCAAAGTTTTCTGTAGATAAGTTGTGATTATATTTGGGTGAAATTTTTGTATGTAAAGATTTGCAGAGGTCCTTCTAGTGGCAAATTGAACACTCAAGGTGCGTGGTATTAAGGTTATAGCCTTAAATATATATATATATGCTTATGTGCTGACCATGTGCTTAAAAAATTAATACTTTTAACTTTCCATTGTTTTGAATATTTCTAGCTACAAGATCTCAATATTAACTAATTGTATTTTGGAAGATTTCATGAATGTTAGTGTTTAATCAAAATTTGGAACTTAATTAATGAAGAGTTTAACAGCTCCACACTTTCAAATCAAAATGCTTTAGATTTGCCTCTATAATTAGAAAGTAACTTGAAGATAAGAGTGGCCATTCTTATCTTTATAAAGTCATAATCTTGTATGAAGATTTTCAGAGGTCCCTCTAGTGGCAAATTGAACACATAAGGTGCATAATATTAAGGTTATAGCCTTAAATATATATGTACTTATGTGCTAACCATGTGCTTAATAAATTAATATTTACAACTTTATGTAACTGATAGAATATTGATAGGTCTTTTTTTAATATTTTTGGCACTTCTCTTAAATATTAATATTATTTTATTCATTCACTCATCTGGAACAACTTTATCATTTAGATATTTGATATGTAGCTTTTCCAATAATTTTTCCATTTTTTCACTGAGTTCTTTTAAAAATAGCAATAATATTTCCATCATTTCCTGGAGCTTTACTTGACAATTCTAAAGATGAAGTAATTGTATATGGATACTTTATTTTTCTTTGTTTTATTGCTATATAATTTTTTATAGAACTCTTCTATATCGTTCATGATGTCATCTCTCTGTGTAATAATACTTCTATCTTTTCTCCTTATTTCAAAATAAATTTTGTACCATTACCAATATTATTTTACATTTTTTGAGATTTTTCTTTTTTTTTATAACTTTCCTTCCCAATTCAAAATTATACTTTTTATATATCATCATTGATTCTTTTTTATAACATTTTGCAAAAACTATCAAAACATCACATGATCATAATTTCTTTTTTTTCACAAGTTATTATAATAGCCACAGCTCCCTCTTTACAATAGTGTCATTTAGTGCAAAATATATAAATACTGAACTGGCTTCAGATCTGTATGACTATACAGGCCAATTAGTTTGGATTGAAAACATTATTGTGTTGTCAGTTTGGGTTCATTGCTTTATAATTAATTAAATAAGTAAATAACAGATGGTAAACCTTCTGGCATCCATTGATTACTCTGGCTTGCAGGGAGTGGCAATATGTATAGAGAATTTTGCCTGTTTTAATAACAGTTATATGCAAGCATAAGAAATGGTGATCATGTGATGTTTGTTGGCTTAAAACCAATTCTGCCTAATAAGATAGCGATGGCTATGGTTATTAGAGAACTAAAGATACCAAAATGTATAGGTACTGAACTGAATTCAGACCTATATGACTATTTAAGCTAATGGGCTTGAATTGAAAATATGTTTTCAGTTTAAGATTCATAGTTTTATAGTTAAGTAGAGATAAAAGGTGGCTGCTGGAGGGTTGCATTAGATCTTAATATCTAGCTGCAGTGCTCTCATATCCAAAGCTCCTCACTGACAAAAGCCACAAGCCAGAAACTAGTCTGGGGATATTGGATGAGTAGGCACAAGATGGGAATTTTAGGCACAAGCCTTCTGGCATCCATTGATTATTCTGGATTGCAGGGAGTGGCAATACATATAGAGAGTTTTGCCTGTTTTAATAAATGACAGATGCTGAAGGGGTGCATTAGATCTAAAGATCTAAGTGCATTGCTCTCAGATCCAAGGCATTTGATGATAGCCATAAGCTAGAAAATAATCTATGGATGTTGAATGAGTAGGCACTAAATAAGTATTTTTATGCACAAATCTTCTGGTGTCTATTGATTACTATAGTTTGTACCAGATGATACTATTATTTGCAGAGAGTTGCTACTACTTAACATTATACAAAACTGTAAATATTAATTTTTAAAAAAATAAAGTATCAATTATCTTCTTTTTGATCTTGGTCAAATCTATACCATCTTCAAAATCTGTTAATGTTTTTAAATGATTTGCAAATTCTAAATTTAAATTCATCGAAGTGTCTAATGGTTAAGAGTATCAACTGTTAATACTGTTTTTCTTAATAATGTTTGTTTCTCTAATTTTATGCTAACATACATTTGTATCTCACTAATTAATGATTACTTCCTGTGTATAGTCTATTAAAAATAATACCATTCTGAAATACATATTTTTTGTTAATCAAAGTAATACATAATCCAATTCTACCATAATTTCATTAGTTGTTTTCATGTTCATTTCCATTTCTTCTTTATTTTTCTGCAAACTCTACAAATCTGTATACTTTCATTTTTATTGCTGTAATCAAATTTACCCACAACTCTTTCACAATTCCATGACAAATTAAAAAATTGCTTAGTTTGATCAAAAGCATTTTTATATTCATATAATAATTTTATATTTCTTCATCACAATGAAAACTTGTTGGATCATAAACCTTAAATATCTGCCTTTGTTATTTCCCATTAATTTGAATAATTAATCTTGTCACTCTATCTGATACAATATAAATCTCCACAATGTTATCTTTTGCATACTATTTATTATTTTTCTATTGTGCTTTCAATATTCATATCTTTATAATAAAGTATATCTCACTTTCTAAATCAATTGATTTATCACCTTTTCTTGTAATTTAATAAATTCTGTCAATACTCAATTTAATATTAGGCAGTTCTTTCAATTTATGCTATCTTCCTCCTCTTAAATGTGATCTGCAACCTGTAAATAAAAGGTCATTGTTTAATAACAAGCTGGATCTGTAATCAGGAGATTCTTAGCATTCTTTGCCCTTGGAAACAAACTGCTATCTTAGCTGGTGACTTTAGTACCCCTGGCATTAAGGAATAATTTAGATTTGCCATGATTATATATATATAAGATTATTCACACACACATTAATCCTTTCTTCAAGAAAAGTCAAATATTTCAATTAAGAATTAACAGGTTACTGAGAAAAAAGACTATGATATTTCTTGAATTTAAACTCAGACAACAAAGCCAATAAACTCACCACACTGACCAATGAATGATGATGAAGGCTCATTTATGCTCATTTATCTTATGAATAATCAGATTATAATAATAGTAGTGATGTCAAAAACATATGGGATGGATATTAGGAATTTGCTCTGTCCATTTCCTTTAAGGCGTCAAAAATGAATCAAAGGGTCTTTTTTTATTTAACCAAGTTATTATTGTATTTATTTCTTTAAAATGTAATGGGAAGTTTTGGTAGCTGCAAACTAATAAGCATTTCAGAAGTTTGATATCTTAAACTATTTGAAATACTACTTTTTAAATTATGTAAGCAGTCGTATTTTTTTAAATATAAAGCATTTGTTATTGAATGCTATTATGTTTCATTAAAATACTTCCTTCATTGATTACAGTGAGAAAAAAAATATTATTGTTATTAAAATATGCTTATTTACATTTAAAATATTTATCTAAATGATTTACGTTTTTTAAAACTGTAAAAATAAAACAATATTGAGAGTATTATTTTTTGACATGAAATAAATAATTTTCAATAAATCTGTTGGAAGTTCAAATATATACAACTGGGAAAATGAACTTAAAAAATAAAATATTTTGTAAAATGTTTACAGAGATCATAGATAATAATTAATGTACAGTTTTTAATATTTACAATTTTAAATAATACATTTAATTTAACATTTCGATTTCCATTAATAGATATATATACATCATTGTTTTTGCAGTCTGAAAATTGGTTTCTGACTCTAAAGATCTTTATTTGTAAACAAGGTAAAACTCTCTCCATACAGTAGTACCACCCTGTGCCAATCAGAGTAATCAATGGATGCCAGAAGGCTTGTGCATAAAATCCCTATCTAATGCCTACTCATCCAATATCCCCAGTCTAGTTTCTGGCTTGTGGCCATCATCAGTGAGGAGCCTTGGATCTGAGAGCACTGCACCTAGATCTTAGGATCTAATGCAACCCTCCAGCAACCACCTTTTATCTCCACTTAATTACAAAACTATGAGAATGAAATTGAAAACACAATAATATTTTCAATCTAAGCTCGATAGCTTATAGCTTATATAGTCATATGGGTCTGAACTCAATTCAGTACCCATACATTTTGGTGGCTTTGGCTCTTTAACAACCATAGCCACCACTATCCTATTAAGCAGGATTGGTGTTAAACCTGCCTTGTTTAATAACAATTATGTGCTAGTATGAGACAGTGATCATGTGATGTTTAGTGGTTTATCTTTATTTGTACTTGTGAGTTTTTAAGTAAATCCAGATGGCAACCCATGATTTTGATAAATATACAGTTTCAAGGGCCCATCATCTATCAAAGATGTGTTAGTTGTTAAATTAAAACAAAATTAATAAATCAATAGTTAAATTTTTAAAAAAGGAATACATTTCAATAAGAAGCTTTGTTTCATTTTTTTACTTTATTTATAAAGTGAGAAGCGATGAGATGCTTTTAACATTGTTGTACTTTGGTTTAATTCAGCTTGTTTTTTTTTTTTCAAGTGTCATAACATCGGCCGGGACGCGAACCCACAATCCGGGCAACTGCTTGTAAGGCAGTCACGCTGACCTCTCGACCACCAATGCAAGATGGCTTGTTTCTTTTTGGCAGTAGTTTTTTGGATAAATTGTTATAATGATAAAAATTTGAGACCTTCCTGGTTATATACTATGATGCAATGGACTATTTCCAAAGGTACAGGATCCTGCCCTCCCAAAAAGTGTGCGATAATGGTCACAATAAGATTGCATGCCACTAACATGAATATATTTACACTTTTTTTTCATTTTTTAGTTAATAAGTTATTTTTTTAAAAAGGAAAATAAACTATAAATATTGTAATTAATTTTTCCATATTGATTTCTTTTTTTTTAAATAACAGTTGTAAAATATACATATTAAATATGGCATTTCCTAGCAAATATTTTTTTGTAAACATTTTTTTGGGAGCCCCCAAATTGTAGATTTATCAAAAATATGGTCTACCATCTTAGTTTATTTGAAAATTCACAAGTATTGATTATTTTGATAGAAAACAGTGTGATGTAAGATTAATAAAAATCATTATTGATCACTGCTTTCCAAATAATTTAATATGTTTAAATGTATTATATACAATGGTCCTATTATAGAAAAATATTTCTTTTTAAGTACATTCCACAGATCTTGTATAATTTTAATTAGTTTTCATTAAAAGAAAATGTATTATTATAAAACAATTTTAATGTCAGATGTTTGACAGTTTGAGCAACTTTTGAACACCAAAGCCATGAGTTGAGTAATTCCATTTAATTGACTAAAGGAAAAAAAAAATTTGCTCTGAAATCTGCTCCATAAAGCTATATATTTACACACATGCACAAACTTGAAGTTAAAATAGAATCATATGGAAAAACATCAGTATATACCTTTTTAACCCTTGTTTTTTATAAATTGAACAGGAATTTAGTTGCTTTGTAAAAGAAAAAAACAAAGCCACAAGTCAATATAAAAAATGAAGGCACTATTCTTACAAATTATTTTATGTAAAAAAAAAAAAATGACAGAGTGACTAGAAAACTCGGGTTGATTTGATTACTAGTAAATAGAAGTATAAAATGTCAACATACAAGTAATTATATTAAAAAATACATTTCATTCTATTCTTATAGATATTTTTTATGGGTCTACAGAATTTGGGCTAAATGAGACTTAAGAAAAAATAAATTTAAAATGTAAGGTTTATGCAACTATGCATTGAAACTACATAGAAAAATATTATTATAAGTCAACTATTTCATATACTATATAAAGTTAACTTTATTAATGCAAAACAGAGTGTTAAGATGTTTCTAACAATTTTAATAAAGTAAATCATTTGGAAAGTAAAACATTTTGATATTGCTCATAAGTATATGTAATTAATCTTGAATGTTACACAGTTTGTGCAAATATATTTAAAATATAGTGTAAATATTATAATAAAGAGTAAAAAAAATAATCATGTGAATAATTTGCTCAGGTCATATAATTTTTAAAATTTCTTAGTAGAAAATTGAGTACAACAATTCTATTATACTGAATGAACAAAGCATAATAAACATCACATGACCACCACCTCTTATGCTTGTGTATAACTGTTGTTAAAATGGGCAAAACTCACTATATATATTGCCACACACAACAAGCTAGAGTAATCAATGAACTATATATATTGCCACACACAACAAGCTAGAGTAATCAATGGATGCCAGAAGGCTTGTGCATAAAAGCCTCATCTAGTGCCTACTCATCCAATATCCCCAGACTAGTAAGCCAGAAACTAGTCTGGGGATATTGGATGTGTAGGCACTAGATGAGGATTTTATGCACAAGCCTTCTGGCATCCATTGATTACTCTAGCTTGTTGTGTGTGGCAATATATATAGTGAGTTTTGCCTGTTTTAATGAACAGAGCATTTTATTATGTTTCTTAGCTGAGAATTGATCCTGGAACTGCTTAGTCTGAATCCACCACTAAAACAAGTGCTGCAAAAGACAGACTGTCACTGCACTGATGAATACAAGGAGGTTAAATTGCATTAATATTTACTGGTGATATCATAGTTTGTTTCCAAATATATACTAATATATCAGAAACTAATAAAATTTCAATTTTAAAATTCTTTTCTGTTTAAATGCAAGTTGAGATAACTAAACAATTTGTTAGTACTAGTTTTTATTGCTTGCTACTTTCCTAGCATAATTTATTTTAATACCTCAACATTAGAGGTTTAATGAGAGCATTACATCATTAAAATAATATTTTTGTCAAAATAAATTTTTTAGTATAATTATTTAGTAAATAGCAATTAAAAAAATCATAATATCCATTTTTATAGTACAATATTTTTTCTCACAGAATCATATACTGTTTTAATTTTCTTATTCTGAACTACAGAATTATAATAATTCATTTTTATTGATACTTATCTCTGATCAAAATCCTAACTAAAATCATTTATTATTTTTCATTTTTCCTAAACACATCTGGGTTTATTGTTGATTTATCTAAGTACTTAATATAAAAAATACTAATAGAGATAAAAAAAATTATATTGAATGCTTTTATTGATTGTGCATTAAAAAGAAATAAAATAATTGTTTCTTCAACTATAATTTGAGTTTTTAGATTTAACTTGAAATAAAAGCATGGGGGGGGGGGAGGCAGAAATTAATTAAGTCAATTCATATTTTTTTATAACAATTCGACTTTAATAATTTCTGACCCCTTATACTTTTATTTTAAATTAAATCTTAATACCGATTGTGGCTAAAGAAACAATTATTTTATTCCTTTTTAGTACACGTCAATAAAAGCATTTAATAGAAAAAAAAGTTTTTTCTCTATTATTTTTAAATTTTTAGTATTGTCACAGTAAATGAAAATGTAAGACCATATTGTAGTTTAAATTGACTGGACACTTATGGTTGATAAATATAATAAACAAAATATTCTAAAATAAATACTAAAAAAATCAATATGCGTTTATGAAATACAAATAAAATCTTTGTTATAGGCAGCTTACATCATTTTCCATCATCTTGAATAGCTACTAAGGATGCTGGAAAATGTCATAAGCTGGCTATAGCAAAGATTTTATCTGTATTTTATATTGACATACTGAATGCTTTGGTATTTATTCCAGAATATTTTGATTATTATATTTTTTTGTTTGATATTATATATAAACGTACATCATGAGATAATTAATGTTATAAGTTAAAATGTATACCCCTTATGTAATATCATATTAAGAATGTGTACATAATAATATATATGGATATATTGTAAATGTATGTTTTAATTAGTATAATTTTTTTAATTTTATTTTTAATATTTTTTTTTTTCAAATATAAGTGCTTTTTTTATAGTCTACTATGATTTTCTGTCTCATGTCAACAAGCTGTCTTTTTCTGGTATTTCTTTTTTTTTTCAAACAGTCTCTTATTTTAATAATTTTTATTAGTCATTTATTAGATTAGAGATTATTCAATAATGAAAAATATTTCTGTAATGCAATTTTCACTATACTACTCTCACCCAAAATAGGAACTGTTTTTTTTTTTATTATTTTTAACACCTTGTGAAGCAGTGTAATTATTAACATACGATCAAAGACATGTGAAAAAGGTCCCCCAAGATGTACATTTTATGCTGAATCAATACTCATTAGTTGGCCCAGTGCACAATCTCTTACACATATCTTTGTTATTGTTCAGTGTATGTATATAAAAAATTACTACAGTTTATTTGATGTGTCAAATGTGCTTCACCTTTCATGTCTGATACAAATCACTTAATGAAAATATATTAATTTTTATTAGTCATATTTTGTGTTGATTTTTCCTTTTGCATTGCACTGAATTTATATATATATATACATGTCAATGTAGAAGAAAATCTGTGATATACAGTGTCTCAAATCTGTAAATTATTCTTGCATTTTTAAAAGTTTATTTCTTATTTATTGTTGGAGCTGTTGCAAGTAATTATTTATACAAATATATTATTTATAGTATATATTAATTATTTATAATCAAATGGGTTTTATTTTTCAATTTAAATGTGGTCTTTATTACTTACTGATCATTTCAGCTGCCTTTTTGCGTCTGTAAAGTGTATGTTTTAATTCATTTGTTTTCATTCAAAAGTTCCAAAAAATCATTTGATAATGTTACAGAATGGAAAGGGATTTACATGCATTCCAAATTGTTTTTAAGATTTTGCATGTTTAAGAAGGCAGCATTTTAGAAATTTCTTTACTCAAAAGATTACAGAAAACCTATTTTTAATGACATATTTATTTACTTACTGATCATTGTGTCTGTCTTTATCTTAGTAAAATCAAAATTTTTGTTTCGTTTATTTTTATTCTTAAACTCCAAAAAATTTGGCATCAAAATGAGTGAAATTTCATCCACTCACTACTTTTTATTTCTGAAAATAATTATTCTAACTTTTTTTCATATTGCATGTCTGACTCTTTAATAACAAAATATGCACTTGTAAATTATGTTTTTATTAAATATGATAAATGTTATTTTAAATTTTAATTTGAGTTTTAATCAAATTGTTAAGTTGAAATAAACTACCAAATGAAATATATATGTGTTCCTTGTATGTGTATTGCTTAAAACTGCTCTTTATTTCTGTAAGTAATTAACCTAAGTAAATGAAAATGCTATTAAATTGGAAAAAAATTAATGCCCTCTTGCAATAATTATTTAAAACTAATGAAAATTTTAAGAATAATTGTTACTAGGATATGTGAAGTTATTTAATATTTTTCATATTTTCCCCATCTTCTGTTCCATATCTGTCAAAGTAAAGAACATAATGAAAATATAAGTGTTTCAAATGAGTTAGGGTGATATAACTTAATTATATATCAATTTTCAAGCTATTCTATTGAATTTAAATATATTAAATCTCAATTTTAAAATTATATTCTAACTTGAAAAGGATTAAAGTTAATAAAAAAATGTAATTTTCTAAAATCAATAAAAGCATTTAAAAAATAAAATAACTGATTTATTTAAATTCAGTCAAATAATAATATTTTGAAAAGCAAATTTTTTTAATTGCAATGAAACATCAAATTTTATTATGCTATTTCTCTATCTCTCTCCTTTTTTCTCTCTTTATCTCCCTCTTTCCTACTCTCTTTCTTCATTTTCCTCTCTCCCTTTCTCTTGATAGTAATTTTAAAATTGTATTGTTTTCAACTTTTTTGTTTACTGTACATGCATATACACTAAGTTCTCTATCTAAATGAAAGATAGTTAACTAAATAACAGAGTACAAAGACTAAACCAAATAATCATCAATGTGGGTTGCATTGCTTAGCACTTCACAACATTGTAGCATTCAAATTTAGAATTAAATATATGTTTCAGTCTAAAAAGAAATTCTGTTAATTTTTTAAAATTTAATGTTTGTCAAAATTTTACAAATAAACAATATCTTTACTTTGTTAAAAAAAATGCCTGTTAATAGCATTATCAAAGAACTCATCAATGGTATGCCCAATTAATATTATGAACATTGTTTTTTTTAACATATGATACTTTGTCAAGATTTCCAAATTATCAGCATTTTATTTATAAAAATAAAAAAATTTAAAGTGCCAAATGTGCAATGAGCGTACAGGTCACACTTGAGGACATTACAGAATCCTATGGAATTGCCTATTACTATATCTATAAAAGAGAAGATTTTATCATATATAAACAGGGCTGGAGGATTTATGACTTAAACACTATAATGCTAAATTTGTAATGCTTTAGTATTAAAAATAGTAAGTGAAGTGTGAATATTTTATATATAGTTTGTATCGAATGTATAGAATGTTTAAAATTTGGCAGAATATTAATATAGACAGCTATATATTAAAATTGTTTATACATAAATATATTGCAAGAAGATCAACAATATTTCATTGCAATTATTATAGCTTAAAAATTTATATGTAAATAACACTTTTTCTGATTTCTCTATAATTAATAAAATAATGATAAAAAAAAATTTTCTTAAAAGTTTTTTTTTATTAATTATTATTGCACCGTTATATTTATATACTTTATTTATTGGTACCAAATCCTTTGGAATTTTGCAGAAAAAACAAAAAATATTTTCAAAAATCAATAATAGTTTTTAATAATTTTGATGTGCTATATCATAATAATATTTTTAGTTACTCGGGTAGTTATATGTTGTTGTTTTTTTTTAAGTGTCATAGTATCGGCCGGGACGCGAACCCGCAACCCGGGCAACTGCCTGCAGTGCAAGGTAGTCGCGCTGACCTCTCGACCACCAATGCAAGACTAGTTACATGTTGTTTAAACATCCCAATAATAAGTTGAACATAATAATTTTATTCGTTTGATTAACAGATGTTTTTATTTTATTTTACTAAGCTAGGAATTGATTCAGAAAGCTTTATCTTTTGAATCCCACCATCTATTACGGAGTTAAACTACACATGACTTAATAGTTTTTATATAAAACTGCCAAAAGTACATTGAATTTTTTTATTGTATTTTTGTTTATAAAAAAGGAAGTGAATTTCATGATTATCTGTGTTTGGTTTAGTATGATAGCAGAGTAATAGTTTTAGATATTGAAGGCTTCATGTTCAATTTTTAACAGAGCAATATGTTTAGTCAATAAGTAGACCATTTGCACAAACTGCCATTAAAGTGTTTAAACATCACATGATCCTATAAACAATTAACCATACGATTTATTTCTTATTATTTGCTTAATTTTTAGCCGAGAGGTATCGCAGCCGCCATGCAAGCAAATAGTTGGTTGCAGACGGTTGTGGGTTCGCGTCCGGCCGATGATGCTATGACATATATATAAAAAAAAAAAAAAACTACATACTTTTTTAAAAATTATAGAAATTTGCTTTTGAAATAAGTAAGTGCATCAAAATAAAATTTTCTTTTAATCGATTGTTTTATAGTGAAATTTTTTTCTTAATCTGGAAAAAATGAAGAGGACAATTATTACAGTTGACAATTATATTATGAACAATGATGAAAACATTTGGAAGTGTTTGATGAACTGGAAAAACTACTCCGGAAAAAATACATCTGGGAAATGACTCGTCCTTTTTGAACGTTTTGATGACTTATTTGAGGGATAATAACATTAAACAATACATTTTCACAATATGATCAGTTCGTATTTACTTGCTTTGGATAACAAAGCATCACGTGATTCTAATAGTTTATATTTACTATTTTTATTAAAGACAATTATTTGTGTTACTCTAGAACCAGCTATGCAAATATGAGTAACCGATGAACAGGAGGTAATAGGGCCAACCAAATCTCTAGGCTAGATTGCAGATCCCATTCTGTCCCCCAGATCACAGCGATAGAATGAATTATTATTATGGGAGAGTAAATTACAATTATCAATGCAATATATATGCTGTATATAAACATTGCACGTTTGATATACACAATTTATGATTCATCTTTCTTGTGTTGATCTTCTTGTTTATGTTGTTAAAATTTAAGATATTTTTCATCAAAATAATGAGCTTCTGGCAATCTAAATTCCTTTTCTTTTTAGCTCATTTTATTATCTTTTGTCTTTAAAATATTAGTCTCATTAATTATTGAATATATTTTGATATTGTTTACCTTCCACCGCAGAGCCCTGGCTGCAGGATTAATGAAGCTTGCCTGCAATGGTATAATGTTATTTTTAAAAGAGAAAAAAAAAAATGACAGCTTTTAAAAAATATTAGCTTTTTTAATTTTTTTTTTAAAAATATATTTAATAAGCTCAAGGCATTTATTTTAATGAGTTAAGAGGAAATTTATTTATAAAATCTTCGTTTATGTTGATTATTTTAAACATGATATCCCTAAGTTCTAGAAAAATCAATTTTTAAATAAAAACATGCCATAATAGTTGTGTACAAAAAGGAAATGATGTGATTGTATATACACATCCATGTGTATATTATAGAGTGAATCGAACAGATCAATTCTTTACTTCAATTTTAGCAAATGGATGACTTTTCAAGCAAACCCACCACCACTGTTTCGATGAATATGTGGTATTATCCCATTTTAAATAAATGGTTGAGAGAACGTATGGGGTTGGGAAAATCTATGACAATATATATTTTGGGTCTATATAATTAATAAAAAAAAAAAACCATTAAACAATAAGAGCAAATGGCTGCGAATCAAACTGTGATGAACAATCACGTGACTATCTCTGATGAACAATCACATGACTGTCTCTGATGAACAATCACATGACTATCTCTGTTTATTTTTAATTTACTAAATTCAAAATTGTAATTCACTTTAATTAATCTGCACTTCAGTAAGCTTAAGCAATCAATGGATACTAGATTGTAGTACCCATTTCTTGAAATAAGTTTTTAACTACTGACTTTCATCAATGAGGCACATTGAATGAAAGCTAATAACCAAAACTAGTCTGAGAATTTAAAGATGGTAATATTGTTTAGTATCATTGGTTTACTCAAAATTGCAATAGATTAATCCTAACATAGATAATATAGATATCACTTTTTATTTGTAGCATTTGTAATTACATATTGCATTAATCAAATTTTTATTATTTTTATGTTTGGTAATGGTCACAAATATTGGTTCTTTCCCCAAAGCTTTTAGTTGCCCTTCATATTACAATATTTTTAAAATTATGATTAAAGAATTTTTTTTCTTAAGAATATTTTTAAAAAAATAAAATAGTTGGTAGTGATTTTAAGGAAGGCTGCAAAATAGTCGAAATATCAGATTGTAAAAAAAATTGCTATAAAGTGTTTAAAATAATAAGTTTAATGATATTTGTAAAGAATTTTAATTACACAAAGAAAAGGATTGGAGTAAAGAAAATGAAGCATATTTAAATTCACAGATGGTAATGGAATATATAATGATGAGTTGATATCAATATATTTCTGTTTGGATCTTTTTAGTTTGAAGCCACATGAAAAGTCAGGGTAGCTCTTTTTTGTAAGTTTTTTTTGTCTGATCGAAGTGAATTTGCAAGGAGAATGACAATCTCAGGAAATAATAGTGAAAAAATGGAATTCAAATGAGATATTTTTAAATGCTATTATTTCATTTATCTAGCTTTTTATGTCTTCTATTGTTGATAAAAGCCAAACATTTCCCACATAGATCAAGTGAATAACTTTTCTCTCAATTAGTTTTCCTTATTGATAATTGTTCATGTTTCTTATATTTTGTTTTTGCAATGAGACATCATTTGAAGCAACTTATCAAGTATATATTAATTCATTTTGAATTTAGCTTTTAAATTTTCATATTAAAAGTTACTGTTAGGCATTCTATCTAGTAATGGTATATATATAAAGTTTTTATTCTAGAAATGAAATACATATTAGAATAACTGTTTATAATGAATTTTCAATATTATTATATAATCTTTGTTTAGAGGAATGAAAAATAAAGTAAATAATTAGCTCAGTAATAAAGATAGCTTGCTGGCATAGAAAATTTTTTGCTTCAGGTAAGCAGAACAAAAATTAAAATCTAACATCTGGATATCTGAAATTGAATTAACTTCAGAATATCTTTCTAGTATTGAAGCAATCAATAAAAACAATTGCAAATTAAAGTGTTATAAAAAAAAAAGTGGCAAGGATATAAGCGTTGGTGACCGAGTGGTTAGCACAGCTGCCTTACAAGCAGTTGTCCAAGGGGTTGCTTCCCAGCCCATGCTTTTACACATAAAAAAAAAAGAGAGAATTGAAATTTACAAAATCAAAAACTCTAAAGCATAATTTATTGAAGTTAAATTATCATCAATAGTCTTGAAGTTAGATATTATTGAAATGTATATGAAGATGAACTATGAGATCAGTATAAAAAACCTCACAATCAATGATGAAAATTACATCATGTTATAATACACTTTTGTTTTTTCTTTCATGTGTCAAAGCATCAGCCAGGATGTGAATCCATCCCAAGACAACTGCTTTTAAGGCAGCTGTGCTGACAACTTGACCACCAATGCTTGACTACACTTGTTTTTACAACCAATAAGTTGATTCTTCTCCAATAACTTGGAGCTTTTATCATTATATGTTTACCTTAATGCAATAACAAACTCCCATTCAGGAGGATCACTAAGTGCAAGCCTTAGTATTCAATGGATGCAGGAAGGTTTGTGTACAAAATCCCTATCTAGTGTCTACTCATCCAATATATCCAGATTAGTTTCTAGTTTGTGTTTTTCATCAGTTTCCTACTGTATTAAGCTTTTATCTTCCAAAAATAATAGTGAGATATACATTTTCTGTCAAATACTAGATGCATAGTTGGGTTAACCATACGCCAATTACCTGAATAAAAATCTTAAACATGTTTACAAACTGGAAAAAATCCTAATCCATCTGTCAGTATTTGAAACCCGGATCATGAATATGTGAACGTACCAACCAGTATATTATGATTGGTGGTATAAATCAGATTTTCTAAACTTTATACATATAAACTTCTTTATAAAATAGTTTGTTGATTATTGATAATGCATTAAAAATAAGTTATATATATGATATGGGGGGTAGCGGTGGAATATATAAGAATAATAATTTATTATTTATCTTGAACTTTCCAACTCTCTCCTTCCTAGCATTTAATAATAAAAGTCCATTTTGCTCTCTCAGAAAATTATTCAACTATTTAGCATCTTTATAAGAGGGATCAAAAAACTAACGTTTATTTTGAGTATGGAATAAATAAAAGTTTAATGAAGTTAGATTAGATAAATATAAAATGTTGATCACATAGTACCATTACTATTATTTGTTAGAATAATTGATTGTTGCAAAACAGCTATTCATAAGTATTACCAAAAAATCTGAAGATTTCAGCCATTATTAAGCATTTTGTGTTTGTTCACAGCTACAAAAGTAACAGGCTGCTAAGTTTGATTTCTGATGCAAATATTATAATAAGGTTATTTCTGAAGAATTTGATGAAATTCCAATAATGTTTGAAAAATCAAATTCAACTGGATTTATTTTTGAGCCTTAAAAAATTACATGAAGCCCATCTCTTATACTAGAATTTATTTTTTATGCTTTCAAAAAAAATGTTTTGACATGAGGTATGTATTAAATAAGGCAGAACTCTCCATACAGTCAGGGATTTTATGCACAAGCCTTCTGGCATCCACTGATTACTCTGGTTGGCACAGGATGGCACTACTGCATGAAGAGTTTTGCCTTGTTTATAAACAATTATATGCTAATATAAGAGATGGTGATCATGTGATCCTTAAAGGTATGTATTAAGTGATAAAATTGTATTTTGAATTATTTGAAATTTATTTAATAAAGTTTTACAAGAAACATTTAACATTTATATAATGTTGTCAATATTATAGGAATTGCTGCACTATTTTGATACTGAAGCATCTTTTTTTGTTGCTCTTCTTGATATTATCTCTCTACATTTTGTTATGTGAAATTAACTTGTAAAGAAGATTTTGGAAAACAGCGAAACTGTTATGATTTTATTAGCTTGTATTGCTTTTCTTGAGTTACAAAATATGAAAACATTGCTGTTGCATTTTAATTAAAAAAATTGTCACAATAGTAAATCCATTCTTAAATCAATCCATCTTCTTTAAATAGTATCGTATTTTGTTACAAAAGCAATTCCATTTTCAACAAAAATCAATTAAGATGTAATCTATGCAGTTATTGGAAATTCTTTGGATTTTGGCAAGAACTTGCCAAATTTGGCATCACCCTACTGTGAGACATTTATGAAAATATATGAATAATTAATATATAATATGAAAATGTCAACTATTTATTGATATGTTTCTGGCTTAATAGAAAGCATTGTTTTATTCTATAGCTATCTAACCATCACCTGTTTCAAAGTTCAAGGGATTTACAGCCTAGAAAATTGTTCAAAAAAATGTATACATGCCTTTGAATGTTCAGTATTTCAAAGCAAAAATTTGCTAATATAGGCAATAAATATTATTCATTTTTAAAGATATATTATCAAGCTTCTAATCTGATTTGTTTTCTTTTTTTATATATTAATATATAGTCATATATACTGTAGTTGGAGTATTTTTTTCAAATATTTCTTGTTAATTTGATTCATTGTATTTAAATAAATATAACACACAAATCTATTTAAATATATTGCAAAGTCTTGAATTTCTGATTCAGGCTTAAAATATATAAATAAATTACACTTCACTTCAACTATTTAAATATAATCTTTCTCAAGGGCAATCCAAGAATTTTGATAAAATCTATCTTCCATTTAAAAATTTGGAAAGGGTATAGATTTTAGCATTAGGTTATTTATATATTTTAAATTGATTCAGAAATAAATTCAACATTCTGCAAGGTAGTGGAGGGGGTTGTACATTCTTTTTTTTTTTATTAGATGTAGCACATTTTAAAATGTAAAGCTTTAATCTCTTTTGCTATTTATAATATTATAGTGTAATTATTTAAAAAGCTATATAAAGTGACAAGGTTTTTATTTGGATCTCCAGCAACCTTATCTAGGATTTCAGAACACATGACTATTACACATGGTTTCATTAAGCTTTTGGCAGTAGATTATAGTTTTTTGCATATAACAATCCTTAAAGTAACTAAATATGATTGTTTTACAAGAGACTTATTGACTAAAAGAAATTTTTTAAAAGATAATTTTTGTTTTTTCAATTCAATACTTCTATGTTCAAAAATATCCAGTGGCTTATTTTGTAGATTTGAATGTTTGGTCTGTAAATGGCACATTAATTTTGCTTGTTTCAAACATTCATAGATAAAATTTCACTGCAAATAATGCATTGAGGTCTGAATATATTTTCTTGACTCATATCAAGAAAT
Organism: Epiperipatus broadwayi; assembly: GCA_028023455.1. Taxonomy (NCBI): domain Eukaryota; kingdom Metazoa; phylum Onychophora; class Udeonychophora; order Euonychophora; family Peripatidae; genus Epiperipatus; species Epiperipatus broadwayi. The sequence goes on from JAQFVV010012449.1 coordinate 2,132,005, forward strand.
GAAACCAAATTTTAACTAATCAGGATTAAATTGATGAACAATAGTACTTTCTTGTTTTGCCTGAACCAAATCATTCTGTGAATGAATACTAGTTATAGTAGCATTCAAAATACTCATACTTGGTTTTTGAAAAAAGTCTGCAATAGTTTTTGATTATTCATTTTTAAACAGTTAAAATTTATCATAAAAAGTAAATATAAAATACTTCCTATACTTTAATTTATAGTACACACTTATTTTATAGTAATTCCTATCACTGCATACAAGAGCAACTCCAATTGGCTGGTTATGGAAACAACATAATACATATGATTTGACAACTGTCAGGTTATTTTTGTACATACCAAAGTCTAAACGGTAGATGAAGTGCATATGCACAAAATTGTTAATGAAGCAATGTTTTTACTGTGAGATGACTGATACTAGAAAATAGAAACTTTTTAAATTTTTTGTAGTGTTTTGTTTCATAGTTTATTTTCTATTAATTCTATAAATAAAACAACCAACCAACAAACAAAAAATCTTAGAACTGAATTAAAGATAAATTTAAAAAAATTAGTTAAAATTTAAAAGATTGTAATATATATATATATATATGAGCAAAGTTATATGCTTTTTGCCAACCATTAAAATTTTTCTATGATCACTGGTTGAGAAACACTGTATTATATGTAATATTGATTTAGAAGTATCAAATTGCATAAGGATTTGAATACAGGTGAATATACTTGCTAGAAATATTAGGTCATCAGTATGGTTTGAAATGTCATCTGTTTTCCATTGATTACTCTTTTTTATGTAAATAGCTCCAAAGCAAGATGATACAGATTCCATTGTTAATACAGTATTGTGATATGTGTTATTGTTTTGTACTAGATTCAAAAATGACTCCAGTTATTAAATTAGAATATAGTTGATGATTTGATGTTGGAACTTGGATTCTAAATCTTGTAATATTTGAAACTTTCATGATATTAGTTTCAATAATACAGTAAAGGCAGTTGTTAGATATATATGTGCAATTTGTTTCTTTTCACTGATAAAGGCTAAGAATCAAATACTAATCAGGATTCTTGTTAATAATTCTATTTGGTGTGAATTGATTACTTATGCTTATATACTTGTCTCTAAAGTAAAGCAGTATTAGGTGGATTACTGCTGTTAAGGAAAACTTTTTATAACAAATAAATAATGTAATAGTCATACCTGAAATGCACCAATATATAAAGGTAAAAATAATTATAGGGTTAGCACCTGTAGAAATATGAAAGTTTCATCACAAGTGATAAATGCCACATTAAATTACAATTATTTTATTTCTATAACCAGTGTATTAACACATCTAAGCTGAGTCTTTAGCTAATAATAGTTAAATATTCATTTACTGTCCTCTTTCAAAAGGCTAAAAGAGTAACTGTGTAATATTTATTTAAAATAAAACTTAAAAGTCTGATTCGAATTCTAGATAGTGAGTATGGCAAATAGATGCCTCTTTCATTACATTATCAATCTATTTTGTTTGATTATTATATATTTTGTAGCATTAGAGTGTATTATTTATTTCTTTTAAAAGATTTTGTTAATTTGTACTCTTTTTTTATAATTTCATTAATTTATATCTTATTAATCCAATAAATTCATTCTATTGATCATATCTAAAATATGATTTTTAATAAAATATTTATATTTTAAAAAATAAGCTATGACTTATTAAAAGTCCAAATAATCTAGTAATTAAGGCTCTCCATTTGAATTCTATAAATTGGTTTATTACTATATCGTTATGAATTCATTGCGGACAACATTCAGACAATAGATAAAATAGGGATTTTTTATAAGAGATTTTAATTTCTTATTTAAAATGTAGAATTTTTTCAGGCCTGTTCTCTCTCCAAGTTATATCTTGGTAGTGCAATTTCTAAATTAATGCATATGTTAAAATAATGATGTAGTTTAGCCATTTCCCAGCATTTTAAGGTGTCTAGATCACTGTACAAAATATATGATAGATTGTTCCGTATCTTCATAGATTACTTTCAATGCTCTTTCTACCATCACAGAACCTTGAATCCATTTGCATGCATTCTTGTAACTCATAAGTTTACCACCACACATAGTTTGAACCTTGCAAATGTTTCAACTTTTATGATGAATAGCTAAACTATGTCTTATATAATACATGCATTGATTCAGAGATGGTTCTGCAGGTTGTTAGAAAGAGAGCCAGTCATCAGTTATCTCTTCACTGGCACCCCCTGTATGTTTATAAAAATTGCAACTAACACACACACACATAATTCAAATATCTCTTTGTAGTCATTGGAAAAAAATACAGTAATACCTACTTAGATGTGTTTTGATCTAACCAGATCTCTTCAGTCAAACCAAGTGGAACATAATTTTTAAAATACTATATATTGTCATTTTATATTTATTGATATACTAGATATATATATATGTAATAAATAAAGTTTGATATCTGTATTCGTTTCACAATATATGTATATTACATATATATATATATATGTCATACTTTTAGAAAGGAGATCTTTACGATCATCTTTCACTAAATATATAAATGATTATTAATCATTCTTTCTTATATTAGAAATTATTATATTTCTTGTAAGACAATCATTTTTTAACTGTTCAACTTTTTTGACTCATGCATTGTATATATTTAGAAATTACAGTTAATGCATACTTTCTATTTCAAATATATAGTTATAGAGACCAAAAAAATTGGCTCCTAACTATTTATTACATTTAAGTCATTTTTAAAAAATTTTAGTACTTAAACCACAATACTGATACTTAATATTGGTAATTTTAAAATTGTTGTATTTCATATATTTTTTCATCTTTAAACTAGCATTCATTTAAATAAACAAAACCTAACGTTTTTATTTTATACACTTTTTAATATTTTGATATTACTACTTTCAAAATAATTATCATATTACTGGATTTAGCCTTTATTTCTTCTCAATAACTTGTGAACAACAGGTTGTTTGATTTCTTGCTTCATTTATTTTGATGATTATTGATTTTCAATGATTACAAAAAAAGTTTCAATTTAAGCAGAACTCCACAATCTAGAAGATTTCTGAAGAATATTACTACCGATAATTGGCTAGCTATTTTTGATATTCCCAAAGTTCAGAAACAATCCATATAATAGCAATTTCTATTCATCTATAAACAATGCAGTAAATGACACATCTTTTGAAATTAGCATCCATTTGATTCAAATTATATTGTAATATTTACGAAAAAATCATTTACTCAATATAGTTCAGTTTTAATATTTTACAAAATATATTTTATCTATAAGTTTGTTTATCAATCAAATGTATGTTATTATGAAATAAAATTGATATCAAAAATCATTTGTATTAACTATTTTTCTTTCCAAATATTAATTAAAAGTTTAATTCAACACATATGAATTCTTTTCGTGTGCGTATAAACCAAAATAAGAGTTAATCTAATCTTTATATATCTAAATCACTATAATCATTTTTAACCATTATCAATCCACTGCAGGATAAAAGTCTCTTCAAATTTAATCCAGTTTCTCTTATTTGTAGTCTCTCTTCTCCACAGCACATAAGAACACTTCCTTATTTTATTCATTCATTTCACATGTGGTCTTTTTCTCGGTCTTTTTCAATCTAAATATGTGTAAATATAATATACAAACACACATATAAATATGTAATATAGATACACTTCAATGAAGTGTGTTGTACCAATGATGCAAAGTTTTATTTTGGATATACAAATAAGTGTTTATTGACTTTTTTCCAGCTTACATTATTGATACTAGCAACATTTCTCTTTCAATCCTAAAAGTCACAATGTAAATAATAAGTAAAATTGATAAAAACATGTACCAATACTTCTAGATTCCAGTAATGAATTTCTTACTGATAATCTTTAATGACAATGTTGTTATTGGTTTTGACAAAAAGATAAGACTAAAAAATAATTATTAAGTAGTGAAGTATATTTATCAGTTAGCTAAAAATAAGTTGCCACATTCTAAATGCTCTTCATCTTAGCAACTATTGGCTGTGATCATTTTTATGTGGTTTTATAAAGAGGGATATCACTAGTGGCAATTAGTGCAAGCTAGGGTGGAAATTAGTTAATACTTATTGGTGTTTATCATCTTTAACTGACATAATTAAAATGTGTAATTCTTGATTCTGCATCAGCATTATGCAAATGTAAGAGTTAGATCTGTCTGAAACCACCCTATGATGTCTCTGAGGAGTGTCAAAACATGAAACCATGGTCAGAGGTTTGGAGGGTCCTGACAAAAATATTTAAAATGCTTTCTCTGGCTAAGCATTTATCACAAAGCTTGTTGAGCAATTGGCAATGCTCATTGTTTGTAAGAGCTAAATGATTTGAATTCAAAATATCAAGGTATTTAAATTTTTAATAAACAATCAACATATAATGGAAATAATATTTAAGATTAATAGTCCCTCTAATTATTTCTAATTTGTGAACCATTCTTCTAGTGGTATTTGTGTATTTCTTTAAATAAAAGGATTGTTATATTTAAAACTTGTGCTTTTATTATTTCTCACTAAACTTATTATTATCATATATTATTTAAATGCGTAAGAATTACTAAAATAAAAAAGAATTTTAAACAATCTTATATAAAATTTTTTGATTAATCCTCACTTTTTCCCCTAATGCCAAGATTTTGTAGTTTTTTGTTCAACTGCATTAACTTCTCTAAGGCATAGATATTCAACACATTTAATTTTGCATCTATTATTTATTCCACTTATCTCTTATGTCTATTGGTCTTTTAAATTATGTTAGGGGCTTTTGCTAATCGAATTTCAACATTTCTTCTCTAAAATATACAATATCTTTACAAAATATTAATATAATGCAAATGAAGATTTCTGAATAAATTACTGGCTAAGAAAAATGTACAACTTGCAATTGAATGAAATTATTATCCAAACACTGATCATAGAATTAAAAATACTGTCCACTGCAGGATGAAGGTCTCTCCAAGTTCAAACCATCTTCTCTGATCTTTAGCTTCTCTTCTCCACATCACTCCTGCACACTTTTTATTTCATCCATCCATCTTACATGTGGTCTCTTTCTGGGTCTTTTACAATCTCTTGGAATCCAATTTAAGATTTCAATTGCCCATCTATTATCTTTTTTTCTAGCAATATGATACTGATACTAAATCTTAAATGAATTAGAAACATTTCTCCAGTAGTTAGACACTATAAATGAATAATGATGTAAAAACTCTCATTTTATAATGTAACATTAAATATCAGAGCTTCTTAAAGTTCATAAAATAGCATTCTACAGCAGAAATGTTAGAATTATGTTATGAAAATGATAAGCAATCGAAACTTACACCTGATGATAATCAAATGCTGTCACTTGGTCTTGATATGTTTTTGACTTAATAATTTCAAAAAAATAATTGGAAAATCTTTATTGCTCAGAAGTATTTGAACATTGGAAGTGTTAAATCGGGCTGACATGTATGGTCCTTAATGTTCAGGATTTGAGGACCTTAGCTTCAGAGACTTCTACTCTATCTACTACTGCACTAAATCGTGACTTTAATACATACCAATAAAAATAATGGATTTTTGCTATTTTATATTATAAAATATACGAATACTTACTTATACATAACTATTATTTCCTTTTCTATTATATAAAATTTTAATATTAAAATTTACGTAAATATGAAATTCTATTTGAAAATAAATAATATCTAATACCTTTACCTGGATTTGTTGATACATGATCTAATCTCTGAAAGAAAATCATTTAAGTTTTAATCTTTTTTCTCTCACATCACACTTTTTTGCTTTAGAAATACTTCCTGACAAATGAGTTTTAAAGAAAAAACACGACGTGTTACTCTTAAACATTCTATTTTTCACAGAAGATTAATTATGATTTATTTTAATAAAATAAATTTAGCAATTTATATACTTTACATGAGTATTACTATCATCATTAAGTAAATAAATAAGTAAAAAAAAAAATAACTTAATTGCTTACTAAATGTAACCTCTTACTTTCACTAAAAATGAGATTAAAACTAATGGAAATGTTTTAGTTTTTGTTTTTAAGCAAAGTTCGTGTCCAAAATACATTAAAAGATAAAATGATTTTTTAAACTTTTTATTCGTGGAATGCTTGATGGAAGTAATTAAGCATAGTTTTGGTTAATTAACATTTATAACAAAAAATATTTAAATTTATTTTAAAATGTAAATAGTAATAAATATAGAAAGAACGGAAGTGGGACAATGCTAATTTTTGTGAGATGTTATTTTTTTATGTTCATTTTGATGTAACTTTCCTCCCCCATCTGTTAATTTTGTCACTTAACGTAATAATAATGGTTTCTATTTTTCTATTAACAATAAATTAAAACGACGAACATTGTCTTATCAGTTAATGTGTATTTAGTTAGAAGACTACAAGTCTCAGGTTAATTGATATGATGATAGTAAAATAAAAACGTAATTACAAATGATGGGCCTTTACTAATACTAGGGATCTCTCATACGCCCATTCAGGACCAGATTTAAATTTTTTAAGACCCTAAGCTAACAAAAAATTGAGGCTTCTTCCCTAGTTTTTTTTTTTTTTTTATTGTATAAAAAAGACATATGTCTATTTACACCGGTTATTAGTACGTAACAAAATCATGGCGTCGTACAGATCGTCCAATAGCGATTAAAATCATTTCTAAGCGATCAAAATTTCTTCATCACTTTTAAACGATTAAAAAAGTAAATAGACTATGAAAACCGGCAGTCATCTGTGCAACCTTTTATAGCCAGAGGTAAATTTCAATCGGATTTTTTTGCAAGGTAGTAAAAAAAATTTTCTCTTAAAATTTAGAGGCCCCCTGCAAGCTCAGTCCCTCTGAAAGCTGAGGTCCCAAGCTTTACTTTATTTAGCTTAATGGTAAATCTTAAACTGTGCCCATTGTTACCTTTTGCATATTTTATTAATGCTTTTATTTGACTACCTTGGCACTAAAGAGGGCTTTGAACGTTTTCATTATCAGATTTTCAATGAAATGGAAGGCTGAAAAGTTGTGGGTTGGAGTAGTTTGAAGTCTGTCCATTAAAGTATGAAGATTGGATATCTTAATATAAAGCTGACCACTGATTGTATATATGTGTAGAGATGGTAATCTGGACCTACTGATGAGTGCTGTTTTAGCACAAAATATGTATATTGGTGATTATTTATCTTTTCAACATGCATGTGATCAGATGGGTCAGCATTATGAAATGGCATGGAGACTTGGGGGTCATGTGAAAGTCTGAGTTCAAATCTCTTACATATATATCTACATGTGCAGGTGTAAGCCTGTACAGTGTATTAATTTACATAGTTAATTATAATAAATTTCAGTTTCTGTCATCTAACAGTCTTTCATAGGAGAGTACTTGTTTTGTTTTTGTTTTGATAATTCTATAATTTTTCCCCTTTGCTTTTTTTTTTAATATTTTGTTATTAATATCTATATTGGGAAGCAGCATTACAGGATATTGTTGGAAATAACGATCACAATCAGATGAGTAGCAATTCTTATTTTAAAATGTGTGAGGGAAAACCTATCATTTTACTCTTGTCTTCTCTGCTAATGGTTTTATAGATAGCCGGAAAACAATATCTTCTCGTTAACAACTGATAATACTAAAAATTATTATTTTGTGTTTTCATTCTAATGCTTGAACATCACATGTTCTCCTGAGGGTTTAATCAATTGATGTTACGAATGTTAGTTAGATATGTTCAGCTTAGGCTGGACAGATTCAGGTTTATTTTTAAGAATACTGTTGTGTCCTGAGGGTCTCCAAAGACCAGTCAGGAAGCTAAATAAAGAAACAATATGTTTCGAAATGTATATATATAACAAGATTTATTTAATAAATAATGTGATAAAAACTGTATAAAAAAATAATAGACCATTAATATTCATATGCTGTTTATTTTCCTCGGGTGAAAATAGTCGTTCCACACCAGAAGTAATCCAGTTTTTAATTATTTGTGCTTTCAAATCAAAGATCTCTTGAAACACAAATAAGCATATCTAATTTCATGTATAGAATAAATCTATTAAAGTTCACAATAACAATGCTTACTTCGGCACACACAATTTATATGTTATATATTAACTATCTCCGTTCCCAAATTTGTCTCTTGCGGTTTGAATAAATTTCAATTAATTACTCTTCGCTCGTAATAACTTTTTCATACACAAACCAGTAACTGCTTCTTGTTTGCGAATTAATTACTGCTAGTCAATCTACTTGTCTACCATTGATCATTCTTTACTGCTGATCTATTATACTTCAAATCAATACTAACTTTACTTCAACCTAACCATTTTAACTGCTTTTTCCCTCTTCTTCATTTACCGGGCGATATATATATATTATCTAATTTGCATGCAACTAGCTTTATTTGCATACAAATTCTATTCTAATTTAATCTATAATTTTGGGACGATCTCTCCAGCGAATTTCTAGTGTTAATTCCTGCAATAAAGGGAATTTTATCATTTATTTATATATACAGTTTTATCCGCGACATTTCAAATACTATGTAGAAAAAAAATATATATAGACACTAATTCAAAACTCTGAAAATATTCAACTATTAAAATTGTTTTTTTTTTAAAAAAACACACAAATTTTATTTATATTTTTCTAAATATATTCATGTGCTAGTAAAAGCTGACATGTTAGGAGACACAATATTTCAAGTGTTTTTATTTTTCTCTTTTTTTTTTCAGGTATTGCTGGCTTGACTAATGACATGAGTACAGAAATTGAATCATTGATGCTTAGATTCATGAATACAGAATTTAAAATGACTTTCTAACCTATTTCTGGCAAAGATAGCAGCCAGTAGAAATTTTATATGCTTATCTATGAGGCTGGTTTCTTTATTTTTTCTTTTAAAGGAAATATTAATAAGTGGTTTACAAATGTTATAGAAGCCCTGTGTGGTTTAGTGCAAAGATTAGATGTTAGACTCTGGAGTGTAATGTTCAACTCAAGAGTGTAAAAGTCCTCATTTAGTGTGATGATTAGATATCAGACTCTGGAATGTTGCGTCCTCAGATCACTTCTATTTCTGGTACTTCCAGCATTCAAACTTTTTATGAACTCACAAGTAGCAAAGCCATTTGATTATTTTATTCATTAATTGCATTGATTTATTATTATCATAAGAGCTGTTTCTTTAAATTTTCTTCTTTAATTTTTTCAACTCTTAATTTATAGTATTTTTCTACTCTGCATATGTTGATAGATCATATTAAGATGCACATATTTTTCTCTAATCACTGTTTTTAATTGTTATTCAGTAGAAAGCACAGAGGCTAAGCTTTTCATATAGTAGCACCACCAGTGCAGGATAGAGTAATCAATGGATGCAAAAAGATTTGTGAATAAATCCTTATCCAGTGCTACTCATCCAATATCCCCAGACAAGTTTCTAGCTTGTCGCTTTCATCAGTGAGGAACCTTGGACCCGAGAGCTCTGTACTTAGATCTTAAAATCTAATGCAACTCTCCAGCTGTCACATTTTACATTAGCTAACTATAAAGCTTTGAATCCAAATTGAAAACACAATAATATTTTCAATTCAAGTTCATTAGCTTGCAAAGTCATGTAGATCCAAACTCAATTCAGCATTCATACTATTTGATGTCTTTGGTTTGTTAATAACCACAGTCACGATAATCCTATTGGACAGGATTGGTATTAAGGATTGGTATTAAACCACTAAACATCATATGATCACCATTCTTTATGCTCACACAAGCTGTTTACACAGAGGATAAAGGTTTGTGCAGAAAATCCCTATCTAGTTCCTACTCATCCAATATCCCCAGAATAGTTTCTAGTTTGTGGCATTACTGTATGAAGAGTTTAGACTCTATGTAAACAGCTTGTGTGAGCATAAAGAATGGTGATCATGTGATATTTAGTGGTTTAATTCAACAGGTGGCTAATTTATTGATGTATTTCTTTTCACAGGTATTTCATAGATGCAGCTTTTGTCTTTTAGCATTTTACATTTATATTTTATAGAAGTTAAATTTTTTTGCAAAGGGTTAGAGATTTGGAAAACTGTTATGATATTATATTAATTGCAGATGCTCTGGTATATATGAACATCCTGCAGTACCTATCACCATTTTTATTGGATTTTTTTTAGTTGTTATCTATTTAAGATTTTTTAATGACTGATGGATAACCTTTCCCTACTCTATGTTAGATTTTTTTTCCCAAGTCATTGGCTTCTGAACGAATATATTTTGCTCTGTTCCATAAATAATAACATAATTCAATTTCTTGTCCTTCAACCATAATTGACACACATGCTAAATATTCCTCTGTAGCTGTAGGTTTTCTGTATTAGTAATTTGAATTTGCCAAGGGTTGGTCTTGTCATAACTATTTCAAGAATGCAAATTTTATTTTTATTCTAATTTTATTGGGTATTTAATTAAAAGAGATTATATTATTGATGTTTGTCATAATATTTTACTATTGACCACACAAAAATATTAATATCGCATAATGAAGCCAAACATTTGGTAAAGATGTAGTAGTATTTATGATTGCACTCCAACCTCTTTCATGTACATTTTGCTATTCAAAAATGATAGTAGTGAACCCCATACCTTATGATAATTCTGTTTGTTTATAAATATATGCACTTAAGCACTATCCTAAGAAAAGCTTTTAACAAATGCATAATTACTGAATCTTAGCATTTTGGAGGGTGACATATGACATCCCCATATTCATAGTATTGCGATTTGTATGAGTGGGTGCATATATAAAAATTATATTGCCCACTTCTTCAACAGAGGAAATCAATATTCCTTTCTGTTCATGGTATTAGGATTTTACAAAATACTGCTTTTTCATAAAAGGTTTTGTTAGTGATATATTCAAAGGATACCCCATGACAAGGTTCTATTGCAAACATTTTTGGCCCACATCACCAATATGCCTCTTAATTAAAATCATAATAGAGTTGTAATAAAAATTAAAAATTGAGATATTTAGATTTTCTTGTGAGAAGAGTGTCATGATAAAGTCAAAATTACTTTTTACATATTAAAAGATAGCATGCAAAATAAAAAAGTATTTTATTAAGTTTTAATATTTCTTTAAAGAATTCAAAATTAAAACATTATTATTTGTATAATTATTAATGTGCAAAAATACTTATATAGAGTTTAAATATAGAAATAAAACAAACAATAATAATATTTAATAATATTTATTATACCGATTGTACTTTTGATGTTTACTTGTCGCAGTCATGGTGAGTTTGCTGAGAACATTTTTCTGATTTGAATTCTATTAGTTTTTTGGTTTAATACATATTCATTTTGTGTAATGGATCATGCCTCTTTAACCACTATTTGAAACTCATTATTTTACAACTATGCATTACCATTAATGATAAATCCACTATCTTAAACCTTAATGTTATTTAGTATGATGATCAAATATATCAACCCTTAAACATAACATTATATAATTTAATACACTGTACAGGCTTACACTCACCTGCATGTATAATGTAATATATAAGGAATTCAAACTCAGACTTTCACATGATCCTCAACTCTCCATGCCATCTCATATTGCTGATGCACCTGATCACACACATGTTGAAAAGATAAATAATCAATATACATATTTCATGGACAGGCTAAGCCTTCCCATTAAAGTAAAAAGATTGGCTGTCTTAATATAAAGCTGAGCACTGATTGTATTTATGTGTGGAGATGGTAATCTAGACCAACTGGTGATTGCTGGTTTAGCATGAAATATGTATATTGGTGATTATTTATCTTTTCAACATATGTGCGATCAGGTGGTTCTGCAATATGAGATGGCATGGAAAGTCGAGGGTCATGTGAAAGTCTGAGTTCAAATTCCTTATATATAACATTATATAGAAAATTATTTAGCATCACATGGAAAATTACATATAGTGAAATTATAGTATTATTATGGAAAAGGGCAAATAAAACTTGTTCAGAAATCAGTATCATAGATAAAAAAAAGTTCAACATAAAATAAATTCTCAAAAGAATGATTATCCACCAGCTTTCATTAAAAAAAACTTTAAATCGATAATAAAAAAGCATCAGAAGAAAAATTAATGATAGATACTGTAGTGTATCATATAAACCAGGAATGCCAGATAAACTAATGACAATCTACAATTAATATAACATCAAAATAACTTTACAAAGCCATAGCATACTGCTAGGAATTTTATACTTTAAAATGCTGGAAAACAAAAACTGCATGAATGTGAAAAGATATATATTGGAGAAACTGGCCATTTCATCAAAAAACAAGATCATAAAAGAATGATTAAAAAAGACAAATGTATCTAAATAATATATCATGCATCTGTCTGTGAACGATTTATTCAATTGGAAAAGTGTATAAATATTGGAAAAGAAAATGGTAAAAAAGAAAATATAAAGAATAAAGCTCATGTCAAAAGCAGCTGTGTCAGAAGTCAACTTAATGTGATAATCAGTGATATTTTGAAACAATTTATTAATCTTGTTCTTTATATATATATAAGAGAAATCAGGAGAATCCGTATAGATAAATATGTTAAAATTTTATACAAGGTTGCATTTTATAGAATAGTATAGTTGTCTACAACATTACTTTAAATTCAATATTCATAAATCTAATGATCACACTTTGATTTCAATGAAAGTTATTATAACACTTGATAAAGGAGAATAATATATTTAAACATTGTGTTTTATAGTAACCTCGATGTTTCTACTAACATTTAAAAATATTTAGAAAAAAAAATAGGGTTTAAATTTTATTAAAATTATTTAATTATTCACCTAGATTATGGAAATTCCATACATTAACAAGTGAAATAACACCATCAAGAGAATTCAGACTACCATTTTGAATAAAATTGGCTTGTTGACAGTGTTCTGTATTAATTGAAATTGAATTTTATAATATTTTAATTCAGTGAATAATTAGGTGTTTTATTCCAAAGGGATTCCAAACATATTGGGTTTTTTTTATTATTTTATATAAGTATTTAAAAATTATTTTATAAGTAGCAACACCTAAAAATAATTTTTTTTATCAATGCAATTTATCGTTTTAATTTCATTTCTTCTTTTGCTTCTGAAGAAACCTTTTCATCAAAAATAACTTTCAGATTGTCAAGTGTTGGTGGTCAAGTGGTCAGCACAGCTACTTTACAAGCAGTTGACCCGGGTTTGCAGGTTCGCTTCCTGGCCGATTGCTTTGACATATGAGAGGAAAAAATAATAACTTTCAGATTTCCTGATCTCATATGATTAACTTTTCTAAATTTGAAAAAGACCACTTGATAAGTAGATATTAGCCAAGCATGGGATTAATCTAAAAATTAACTCTACTCGTATTTATAAACTACTTAGGCAAAAACATTTAATGCCATGCTTAACACAATTAAAACACACCACTATAGCAGTTTAAATGATTAAAAAAAAAGACAAATCTTATATTACTTGACGTAATAGAACTTTTTTTAAAAAAAAAAAAGAATGAATTTCAGTTATAAAAAATACTAAAAATTATTATAATTTAAAATAATTTTTAAATTGCATAGTTTTTTTTTTTTTTCATGTGTCAAAACATAGGCCAGGAAGCGAACCCGGGACAACTGCTTCTAAGGCAGCTATGCTGACCACTCGGCCACCAACGCTTGACATAGTTTTGCATAGTTTAATCTTTTCTCTCTTACCTTATTTTTTTCCAAACCATTTCCTCTCTTTCAATATGAGTATTTTTTTTAAGTTTGCTCAAAATATAATTTATGATTGCATCAGAATCTTTAACTATTGTTTAATAAATCTTTTCTAGTTTATCAACTAAAAATTATTTTATAAAGACTTTTATGTTATCTACATCATTTTTTCCTTCTAATGCTGTTTTTAAAAAATAAATAAATTACTTTTCCAGTTAGATGGGTTTTGTAATCACTTCAGTCTTATTTAAAGTACAAAAAAAAACAACTATTAATTTGTTGCAATGTGTACATTAAAATGAATAATTAATTGTGATTTAATGAAATGATGACAAAGAGGAATAGAGCAAAAGCAATATATAACTACTATATACATAAGTAAAAAAAAAAAACAACAAAGAAAGGAACAGAATAACAGTACAGTTATAAGATTATAATTTGTACTTTATCTTTAAGGCTTTATAGAATTGGATAAAGTCATTATGGAGGATATTATTATTTATAAAATCCTTGCTACAAATACTTAGATAATATTACCTTTAGCAGACTGATAGTGCTCGGCAGAATAATTTTGAACACTCCCCCCCCCCCAACTTTGTTACTTTTTCTTTTTTTCCCCCTCTAGTTGTAAAGTTGGTACTTTGACAATATCTGTAGTTGTAAACTTGATACTTTGACAATAGTAATTGTATGTGTGCTATCTGGTGTTTAAAATCCATTTAGAGAACTTGTATGAGAACTGCATTACTTTATGACTAACCACAATAAGGCTATGGCAGATTTAAGTCATGTAACCCTTATCATGTCAGTAAATGAAATGTTAGATTTTCTGGATATTTACACAGAATCTTGACATTCATGCCAGTTGATGGAGGAACTTTGAACTCATGCATTGGCAATGAGGTGGTTAGTGAGGAGGCAGCTTCTAAAGAACAATGTTCTTTGTCAGAATTGCAATGAACAGTGTTCACTGGTGAGATATGCTGAAGGTGCAAATCATGTTAGATGGCAATGCAGATTGTTATCACTGTACATTCATCAGACATGGTTCTTTTTTCCCAGGAACCCACATCATTACAGATGGATGGGCTGCATATAATAACTTAGGCAGAATTTATAATAGCACATATATGCATTCTGTTGCTATGCACTACAAAAAACTTTGTGGATCCAGATGACACAATTATCTATAATAGAGAACCATGAAATATAAACTAAAATGGCAATTTGGTACCAGAAATGCCTTAATTTCATCTATCTGCAGGGATTTTCATTCAGAACTCTTAGCAATAATAACACTATTTTGGTAGAATTTATTATATGTATTGCTGAGAACTATGCATTGTAGTTTAAAATTATTTTTCCAGAGCACTATGTTTTAGCCTGATAATGGTAATGTTTACTCATACTTATTACACAAAATATTAATTGTCAATAAATTAGATTTAAAGGATTGCATAATCTGATTTTTTATTGAGGGATATAAAGTGATATATTTGAGAGCAAATCTGGGATAATTGTTTATTGGTTAAGTTATCTTGTGTAAAAATTTAAGTCTCTTACTTTTCTTATTAGGATTTGGGATATGTGTAATGGTTATTAAGTGGTATTTAAGAACACAAATTCTACTCAGAACTCAAGTTAAAATATGGTAAAACTGCAATGTATTAATTAGGTTCACATGATATATTAAAATACCTGGTAAGTGATAGAAAAATATGAGGATAATTTATTTCAACTATTGTAGATATGATTTTACATAAAAAATGAGCAAACATTTCTTTTAAAGCTTATCTTGGTTATAGAAGCTTAATCATTTTGTAAAATGTTTTGAAAAGATGGTGCAGCACTTTAACAAATATTTTAATAATGAAGATGATTGTGCAAAAAAATTTGATTATTAATAATTTTACAATTTTGTTTCCTAGCCTTCCTGGATTACACTTCTTACTCTCTCATTATATACTATTGCAGATTGCTGTAAAATAAATAGATGTTAAATAATAATAAATCTAACAATGCTCAAGTCTAGATAGGTTTACAAATTTAAATATATGAAAGCAGGCAACATTTAGAAACAATACCCATATCAATCTTTGGTTTCTATATAAACATATTAAAATATAGATAAAGGTGGATATCCACCTTTATTGTAAAAAAGAAGCTGCCTTGACTATGGATTGAGATTGTTATTGATATTAGTATTGTTTAAATGTTGATTGTTTTCACATAAATCTCTGAACAGTTAGTGATTAAAGTTTTTTTGTTTTTACTTTACTTTATTAGGTTATGTTTATGCCAGCTTTTTAATAATATTTAAAGATTAATGTTCATCATTTCTTAAGACATTTTTATGGTAGGTCTTCCCCTTTTCTACAATAATTGCATTAAATAATATGAAAATATATTTTAAAAAGTTAGTGATTACAGATTGTTTCTGATATCATTTTATTTATTTATTTTAATCTTTTTTTTTTCATGTGTCAAAGCATTGGCCAGGAAGCAAATCCACAAACCCGGGACAACTGCTTGTAAGGCGGCTGTGCTGACCACTCGGCCACCAACACTTGACTAATAAAAATTAAATATCAGAATAATTCAACAATTTATTGTTGTAGCTCAAACTGACAAAGTTAAAATACATGAAAACCAAAAATCACATTCACATCAATAAGACATATTAATTTAATTGCTGCATTTGTGATTTGTTTTGTTTTTTAAAATGTCTGTATTAATTTATTCAAGATTAAATTTTTTAAATTGTTATTTATGCAAATATGCCAGAATAATAAAGACTGGCAGTCATAGAAATTGAATTTCTTCTAACAAAAGTTCTGTAATTATCTCTTGAGATATTAGTGATGTTTAATCTGTATTAAAAATAAAAATTTTAATTAATTTCTATTAATCTTTTTATTACATATTCTAAGTATATTGCTTGTTGATAAATAAATGTTTTTAAAAGCATGAAAAAATGAACAATGAAAGTTAGTGGGAGTGTTGATTATATATCAATCTTGCCCAAATCTGGAAAATGAAAAAATATATTTCATCAATAAGCTCATTCCAGATATAAATCAGAAAGCTTGAAAATTTGTTTTAAAAGGCATTAATATGATTACTTTTCAACAAAATTATAAATTATATACTATAATGAATTATGATTTTTTTTAAATTACACAATGAAGTATATTTCTGTATTATGAAGTGGTTTTCCTCTATTCAAAACAAAGACTATTATATTTCCATTAAAAGAGATCTTAAAATGTAGTTGTTCATGTTTTTTAGAAAATTTAAAGTTGTCAAGAAACTTTAGAAAGTTTTCAGTTAACAATTCTTAACTTAAAAGTAAAATCAATGATGCAAAACTGATGGATTTAGTAACTAATGGTCACCTGTTCTAATGAAATCTAACTTCACTATTTTTCTGAGAGGAAAAGGGAGCAGTTGCCTAAAAAAATTCTTTCTTTAATAAGATAATTTAAAAAGTTTCATACATATATAAATGAATGATTGATTATTCTATTCAATCATAAATCATTATACACTAATATTAAACACTAGTTCATTCCTATTTTACTTTGTATCCTAACACTTCTCAGGTGATTTGGAACTAAACATTAAAATCTCAGCATCTACATTGAGATAATAATTTGTATATATATAATGGTATAGAGAAACAGGGGTGAACCTGAAATAATGGCACTCATCATCATTATCCCCAAGTCAAAAGACTCAAATTTTAAATATACAGTGAACACAATAAATATGATGAGCCTGAGAGATCAGCAAAAACAAAGATTAGCTTTAAATTCACCAGCATTACAAAGAAGAAGAATTATTCATCATCATGAATGATCAAAAAAATAAAATCAACAGTCAACCTTGTGACTGGATTTGAACGTATTCCACTATAGACTAGGTTAATTATTTAGCCCTTGCCAAACTTTGGACAGAATATATACACAATAATTTGGATACACAAACTTAAGTGCTAATCTATAAGAATCTAACAATTAAAAAATAATGCTGGGATACAGAGACATGTTGATCATCATCAATGCCCTGGCCATTTAGTACCATTAATATTCTGGCCAGCTATAAACTTAATTTATAATAATAAAAAATAAATCAAATGTAGTGCATGGACATTAAAGGATATCCCTTTGTGCCAACCATGATAATCATCAGCAACTGAATGTCCACAACACTAAAAATAAATCCTAATCTGTTTAACTGACCATTATGCATGAATCCAGTTTATTAAGCAAAAACTCTACAACTGTTACTGTGAGCAAGAGATAATATAAAACTAATCTTTCTTATTGCATTGCTAAATATATATCAAATTATTCGTGCACTTTACTACTGTTACAGAGATATAGAAGTTTTGAAAAAGATTGCTGGGACAATCGAAACTGTAAACTGTAAAGGAGAGTGGTAAATAAAACATTATGTAACAACAGTTGAAGTTAGTAGATATAAAAGTTCTGAAGAAGATTGGTGGGGCAATCAAAACCGTAAAAGAAGGTGGTAAATAAAGTATTGCATAATAGTAGTAAAATTCATGGATGATTTGCAGTTGAAGTTAGGAGATATAAAAGTTTTGAAGAAAATTTTTGGGGCAATTGAAACTGTAAAAGATGGTGGTAAATAAATCATTGTGTAACAGTAGTAAAGTGCATGGATGATTTAGTATTATATGAGATAATATCAACATATAATAATTTCAACCTAGTTTAAGATTGAATAAATTCACTGGAATAACTTAATAAAATAAAAAATTATTAATAACAATAACATTAAATTAAGGTTTTCTAAGTATGTTATAAATTCAGCATTCTGATTTTAATTAAAATATACCAAAAATGTGCTAGTACATTGTAATTTACATATATTTTAATAGGTTTTACATAAAACACACTTATATATAAGTACGGAGATGTGCTGTAAATAATTTAAAATTAACATCTTTAAATAATCATAAACCAGTAAAGAAAATTTCACTTTTATAATACATAATTAATTTTAACATATGTTTGTTTGATGATTGATTTTAATATATTTGGGTATGAACTCATTCGTGTGCACTCTAGTATTTATATAAAAAATGAACTTATTAAAGTTATATATTATAACGGTCTGAAAGGAAGTGGAAGTTTACAATCTTACTGTATCTGCCGACAGAGCGCCACTAGGCTACTTGAACCTAGAAAATTTATAGAGTAAGCAGATACGCGCTGTTAAAGATCCAACTTTTATTTATTATTTTAGACCGTTAGCCCCAGTCACTAGATCAGTGGAGACGCAGAGATAATAATATTTAACTTTGCTTAATTTGTATCTTAAATATAAAAAAAAATAAAAGCCACTGCCAGTAATTAACACACAAAACATTTATTAGCACACATATATAATCATTTAAAATTCGAGGAATATTTATTATTTTAGATTTTAATATTAACTTTTAATTTAAATTATTATTTTAAAATTTTAAACCATTCGTACGAATGAATTTAATATTTTTTTAAGATTGTTGAGTATGAATAGACTACATAGATTGCATTTGAGAAGAAAATATTCTATCCCTTATTTAACCCTAGGCCAAAGGTTCGCAGTCACACCGGCGTCAATCCATCTGATACATCGATGTATTCAATGCAGCATGAAATATGACAGCACAAAAATACCATACTGTCAGGAATGTACATCTGAACAGCATGGTTAGAGAAGACATTGACTCTTGTCCAAACAGGAATGCTACATCTGTCTGGCAAGAAGAACAATAAAAAAACTCCATAGGAAGGGACTGCGTTTTCCATCTTACTATTCCCTTCCATAGGCAAAAAGGGAGTGTGCGGCGTATAATGGAGATCCTGCAACATAACGAACCTCATACTACATTTACTAATTACACCAATAAATCCAATCCATTGACCCAATCTAACTATGAAACAAATAATCTAAGATTAACCCTCCCTTAATTAATTAATATAACTTTACAAATCTATATAGCCATTCATGTCCGACTTAAATTTAACATTTATATAAGTTCGCACAGATGAATTTTATAAAGTTTGTTTTATAATGTTGAGTATAGATCAGCCACATAGATTACACCGTCAAAAACATTTCAAAATAAACACAAACGATCAAAATATAAAGTCATTGATGGAATTGCAGAGGGAAATTTACAAGAAACCCAATGGCATTTATCATAAGATGCCACATTGACACCAATATCTTAAAAGACATCCGAATAAATACATTTTAGATACCGTAAGGTATCATTATTTACCGAATGTTTATATATTTTAATGAAATATGAAAACAAAAACATAATTAACCGATAACAAATCTATGCAAGCTCCTATACCCAACTTAAATTTACTGCATTTAAATAATTTATACAATCAATATTAATAGAAATAAAAAAAAAAGAATGGAAATGATTTTTAGCAAACTCACATGTATAAAAATTAAACAATAATTAATTTGGAAACTTAAGTCAGATAAAAGTTCATTTCAAAATTTAGGTTAGCTAAATATTAAAAGCTTGTCCAATCTTAATGAAAGTTCTTAACTACTTTTAAATTTTATCGTTCATGTCTTACAGTAGAAGAATCCTGGTTCCTAGTGCCAATTCCCACGATGTCTCTATTTGAAGTCTGATCTGTTGTTCTGGAGGTGGCCTTAGCTGGTTCAATCCTGGTATTACAGTCATTTTATTTGAAATAAGTGAGAGAGAGAGTGACAAGTATGTCTTATTGCCCTTCTCATGAAATCAAGCTGGAACTGTTTTAATTTGAATATTTTTTTCTTTTATAGTACTCCTCCAGATTCATTGAACATTGTTTCCTGTTCCAATAATTTCCATTAAGGTCCGAGAAATTGGTTACTGCTTCTATTGGACATTCTAATTTTTTTAATTCTCTTATCTATATCTATCATCTGACTTTTTTCTATAAGAGCCCCAAGGGCTAGTTTACTTTTTGTTTAATTAATAAACACATCATTTCCATTTACAAAAATATTTTATCTTTAGATCTTGTACTTTTTTATAAAAAAGTACGTTCAAATATTATTATTATTTTTTTAAAAAAGAAAATAATTTTTAAAGTTTTGCATCTGTGTGAATATATATATTAAACAACTCTTTAATTTTAGTTTTTAGTTTTTTATTTACTAACTTAAAAAAAAATTTTATTCTAATTTTAAATTAATGTAACAGCATATACCATTACAATATATATATATTTAAGAAAATTAATTCCATAATAATATATATATATACATAAAACCAATGTGCATATTACTATTATCTTACAAATCAAAATTGTTATATTTTAATGTATAGGATATATGAGCACAGACTTTCACATGACTCACTACTCTCCACTCCATCTCATAACTGTTATACAGTGGTGGGTGATGTGAAAGTCTGTGCTCATATATCCTATACACTACATATATTGATACAGGTATATAATAAGCCTTTATTTCAGTTATTATATTTTAAGTAAAAGCTGTTTATTTTTTTAACAAAAAAAGTACTAGATCCAGTTTGGAAAGTTTATTTAAAATTCATGTTTTTCTTTCTTCATGTACAATAAGAAAGATTTCCAAGTTTATCTTCTTTTTTTTAAATTTCAAAAGTAAAATACAAACTAGAAATTAATTCTCTATTTTTAGACATATAATTCAAACAAAACATATTTACTTTTAAAACTTGTAATTTAAAGATTTTAATTGCAAACATATTTAAAATAATGTCATTTTTCAATAAAAATTATTCAAATAATATCTCTTTGTGAAGTCAGTCTTCTGTGGGCACTCTGTATATACAACATAGTAATGTTGTCTGTGATTCTCTACCTGCAGCTAAAGCAGCATATGTATAAAACCATAGAAATGTAATCCTTCAGCAAGCTAATGGAATCCTTGGCAAACTAGTTCATTTTAACCCAGTAGACTGGCTTATTGACATCATTGGGAAAGGTATAAATCAGTTAATGGCATTCAATCAGCTCCATCCAGTTTCTATAATTTGATAGACTTAAGGCATGCCATCTAATACACCTATATATACAGGCTATGAACCACATAAGATCATGGACTTGCTTCCATGTAAATTCAAACTACCATCATTGCACTAGTAGCAGCAGCTGGATATACTTTCTCTTGCCTTCAGTTATAACTTCATAATTATATTGCTGTAAAACTGTTGTAACAGTCATGAATGATTCAAATCCACCTTTTTATTTTGTATTGTGGAATTTAAAAAAATAATTAAGGAATTTTTTCTTTATCTTGAAAAAAAATTAATGACTCTTTTCAATTCATCTTACTTTCTACATTTTTATCGAAAAATCTTTTTTAATCTTTTAAACAACATCAGAGTATATTATACTAAATTTTATTAAAATATTTTATACAAGCTTTAATTAAAAAAAACTTTCTTAATCTAATTAAAATAGATAATGAAAGTTTATAATTACCAGTATTATTGACTGTAACATGAAAACAATTTTGTTTTAGATTTCAAAATCAGATTAAAAAATATTAAAATAGACCTTTTTAAATGCTAAAATAATTTATAATAATTTTAAGTATGAAAATTATTATTTAATTCTTAACTGTTATTTTAGTGTATATATTTTTAAAATAAATATCCCAAAAATTGTGTTTGTATTTATTTCTATTTTTCATTTCAACTTTATATATATATATATATTATGCATTTCAACTTTATATATATATATATATATGCATGCACACTACAGTGTTGTATGCCATGAGACACATAATGCCTCACCATCAAATTAGCCACATAATATTTTAGCTAATAATATAATTAACATAATTATAAACACATCTTGAAATGCATACATCAAAATCACTAAAACCGATTTTATTTTTAAAAAAATGTTAGTAGATATTTTAAATAATTATAATATTTAATATTTGTATATAATTATTTAATAAATGAATTGTTAATCACTTTATTTATTTATGTTATATAAATGAGACTTAGCCTTCTTCCTTACTATTCCCTTTCATATTGAATTTCAAAAAATGTGGTTAAAAATTATTATAAATTATGATATAGCTTTATAATTAAGATATAACAGTAGCAAATTTTCTATAGAGTAGTGCCACCAAGTACAAGCCTTAGTAATTAATGGATGCAAGAGGGTTTGTGCATAAAATCTCTATTCATCCAATATCTCAAGACTAGTTTCTTGCTTGTTGCTTTTATCAGTCCTCCATTAGTCACCTTATAACAGCAATGTATAAGCTAAAGCCATATGATGGAGTCAGATATTTTATTGGTTTACTTATATATGAAGCAATCTTGTCCATTTCTGCTTGGTCACATATTTTTTAGACTTGATCAATATTTTGATTATGAGTCATGCTTATCTGATAAATTTATTATAGATTATTATGCTATGGTTTTGAAATCGTTTTTATCTTATAGTAACCAAGTATTTATTTATTAATAAACAATCACTTTAAATTGAATAATTTCATAGGCGATCAGAACTGACATGGTTTTGACCTAAATAATGTAAACAGATCTAGTTGTGCTTTCTATGAAATCTAAAACAATTTTTTGATTAAAAAATCTTCTACCCAAATTGATATTATTAAAAATAACTATTATTCATTAGAATTCAATGAAAAATAAACTATTGATTTTTTTAATAATTTCTTTGTGCATATACCCAAATCCTCCCCTGGTGATTTGGTTTTTGATTTTAATTATGATTTTTTCTCCGATACTCTGTATTCACTTATCACATTTACTTGATAGGTGTAAAAAATGTTTGCTCTTCTTGCTTAGATAATTTGACATCAAAATTCTTAAAAATAATAAGTTTGAATTTATATTGATTTTAATTTATTTATTCAATCCTTCTTTGAGAGCTGCTCTATTTTCTAGAGTTAAAGGTTGGTGGTTTTTAACATCAAAAATGTGATTCATTATTCATCAGTTATTATAAACCCATTTCAATTACTTTTAAGTGATATGAGATGGTAGTCAAAGATAAGATGTCATTCTTGAATAAGAGGATTTCTATGCACCAGTATGTTTTGTTGCTGGAATGTTCAAAGCATAATTTAGCATCTATTTTCATTAGATAATAGTTTTAAGATTGTGATTGTGTGTTTGGATTTATTTAAAGCATTTGATTCTGTTCATTTATACAATTCTTCTTCAGCATTTATATTTATATGATTTTTGAGGTCATTTTTCTTCTAATTAAAAAAATATTTAAAAAACATAAATTCTGCAGAAATCCATACTTAGCCCTATATATTTTTTGATTTACAGAAGTGATATTTTTTGCTTTGCTTTTGGATTCAATTTTTTATGGTTTTAATGTTGATATTGTTTCTATCCTGTACTGCTATTTCATATAATTTTCTTGAGGAGGTAATTAATAAAGAATTGGTTTCAGCTAAACAATTTAACCAACAATCATAATAAAGTGAGAAGTAATTATTTCTTTTTACAATTATACTTTATGTTCACTTAACATTTTTATTTGTAGTCAATATAAAAGTCATTATAGTAGCATTTGTACTTGTGATAATATTATTTTTTTTTTTATTAATAATTAGTGTTATTTTGGAATTTTTATTGATTCTACATTATCTTGGTCAAGTCATACTATCTATGTTTTTGTTTACATTAGATTAATTATCTTTTTATTATTTAATTAAAATTCTTGTTTAATTTGTTTTGGTGTCCATTTATGCTGCTGGTTATCTAAGGGTGTTGTCATACAATATTTCTATTTAAATGGTGATAGAATTTACAATTTTCCCTTTATTATGTATTTTGCAAAATTATCCTTTCTATATTATTTTTGGCAGATTTGGATTAACTTCTATCCATGGTATCTATGATAATTGTTTGTTGCTAAACTTGATAAGTACAGGTGATTGTTGATATATATCATCATTCATTTTTATGTTCAGAAATTTTCATTATAAATACTTGTTTAGCCAAAAACTTATATTAGCCATTGTTAGATTTTAATGAAGAGTATATTCATATACAGATGAACTATAATGACTTCAAATTGTTAATTCTTTTGCCATTATCTATCACTAGATATTGCCTACTTTTCATTTTCTATGTTATAAAATATGTCTGCAACTTTGATTAACATATTAAATAACTATTTTTTTTTTTAAATATTGTTTTGATATTTAATATTTATAAATTTCCATGTTGTACGTTTTCATAAGATTCAGATGCATCGATTTTTTATTTTTTTGAAATTAAAGTTTAATATTCATTAAGGCTGTAGCCTCAAGCACGTGCGTATAAAATGCGATAGTAGGGACCTCTACAGGTCTTAAACCACAAGCTTATTTTTTGGAAGAAAAGAGGGGAACCCTTCTTTACTTCAACCTACTTTCTATTTAAATAGGTGAAGCTGAAACGGTTCGATCTGAGATCGTGAAGCTATTCAATACTTCACTAATTAAGTTCACATTTTTTATTACACATTAATACTCGTGAAATCTTTCGATTTATACGTATGTGCTTGAGGCTACAGCCTTAATGAATATTATTTACGTAATCAATGTGCGTTTAAATAAATTTAAAATTAAAGTTTATAAATTTTATAACAATTATGATGTCTTTCCATGCAAGTTTCTTTTTGTTTGGATTTACTTCTTTTTTTTTTCAATTTGTTGTATTAATGTAATTAAATAAATAAATAGAAATGAATTATTATTATTATTTATTTTATTTATTACTATTTAAAAAACAATAAGTAAAATAATACATTCATAAAACTGCATACAAAAAACTTTTGAGCAAATAATTTAAAATATAACAAATAAAATAGAAAACATAATATCTACGTAATAAAAAATATATACATCACATAAAATATAAAATTAAATTTATCTGCATTAAATTTTCAACAGTTTTTAAAAAAATAAAAACCAGCAATAAAGTTTCAGCATATCATGTTCTCTAACAGAAAAACAAATAATAAGAAAGAGAAGAAGAAGGAGGAGAAAAAGAGGTAGAAGAAGGAGGAGAAGAAGAATGCCTTACTGGCTGTCCAAATTGACATTGAAGCCACATTTGATTCAGTTCTTGTTGATATATTAATCCAAACGCTAGCACAGAAATACCCCACATCTTCTTATATTTATTAACCAATCTACTACTAATCTGGAAATTTCACACTAACCCTCAATGAAAAATTATCACCTTCATTTATTCCCAGTCAATCAGTACCACAAAGATCACGACTTAGTGCTTTACTATTTATGATGTATACCAATCCTCTCGTAAATAAATTATAGCTAAAAATTCCACACATACAATTTCACATTTCGACTATCTATATCATGCCTAGCTTATATGCTAAAAACAACTGATTATCTTCACATGATCATTATTCTTTATGCTTACACAAGCTGTTTTTACAGAATCATCCAATGATTATTCTGCCTTGCACTAGATGGCAATGCTGTATGGAATGTTTTTCTTCTGTGAAAACAGCTTGTGTAAGAATAAAGAATAGTAATCATGTGATGTTTGGTGGTGTAATACCAATTATACCCACTATGATTATGGTGACTGTGGTTATTAAAAAAAACCAAAGACACCAAAAAGTATGGATGGTGAACTGAGTTCAGATCTGTATGACTATATAAGTTAATGAGTTTAGCTTGAAAACATTATTGGGTTTTTATTTTGGACTCTAAGGCTTTATAGTTAGCTAAAAAAGTAAAAGGTGGCTGCTGGAGGGTTGCATTAGATCCTAAGATCTAGGTGCTGTGCTCTCACATCCAAGAACTTCTCACTGATGAAAGCCACAAGCTAGAAACTAGTCTGGGGATTGGATGAGTAGGCAGTAGATAGGGATTTTATGCACAAATCTTCCATTGATTACCCTGGCTTGTACTGAGTGGTATTACTGTATGGAGGAGTTTTGCCTCTGTGAAAACTGCCTATCTTAAAAAAAATCCTTAATGATTTTAATCTCAAATTTAATGTTAGTAAAACATTTGCTTGGTTTCTCTATACAGGCAAACAATACACACAAATCCCCCAAAGAAATACTGCTTTTCTTGGTTTTCATTTCTATTTAGAAACTATTGGTATGAGTCAAAAACTTAAAAAGAAGCCAAGAGATGATATTGAGTGGATAACTTCCCTGTCCAAAACATATCTCTCATTATATTCCAAGGTGTGCCTTTTCAACTAGTTAGTAATTATAAAATATCTTCCTTTTGCCAATCATTAATTTCACCAAAGCATTTATTTAATCAATCTCCTCACTGTGCACCAAGATAATATGGTGCAAAAAAACGGTCTCAATTTCTGCAAGACAATTAAATCTCACAACCCAAAATGGACTAGATCTTCAATCCAGCAGAGTGTTCCATATTCAAAAAATCATAAATCTTCTATTAGCCATTACATAATGCTTTATAGAACTTGAATGTGTCTTACATATAATACCTACAAATTGCCCTCTTCTGTACATGGATTTCTATTATTTTTCATAAGCCAACTTCAAAAGATTCACAATCAAATATTCCCACAAGTAAATTTATCTATTGTACTATATATAACATGCTATAACCAAATGAACCTGTTGACAATCTTCCCCCAATGCTAACAATTAACAACAGATAATTAATTCACTGATTTAAGAAATGGCCATTGGAGCCCAAATTCTTTGATTTTTTGTTAAAGCTCAATCAATATGCCTTACCCACCCTCACTTTCTCCAATATCATAGACTATATACCAACATTGACCCTTTGTGATGCTTGTGCCACAGGAAGAAAGAAACAGCTCCATCTACTCTACAATTGCCAAGCTCTAGTACCGATAAGAGAGATCATGTTGCACACATATTGGTGTGACACAATTACACTCAATAGTATCATTGAAACAATTCATTGAGGTTCCACCCCCAACATCTATGCAATGACATTCAGTCTTTATGCATTTTGGAATGAGATGTACTTTCTGCATTAGTAACAACAGTAGATGCCACCTAGCTACATTCTCCAATAAGCTTGAGCAGCAAGATTGCACACCAGGACATTTTTTCAGCAACATAGTTATTCTTAAACCTCTGATCCAGATCTTCCACAATGCCACAAATCCAGCCCATTCATTGAGCTTAATAATTAGATCATATCTATATGTATATATAATTTCCAATGTAACCTTTGTTCACTAAATAAAGTTGTCTTTGAAATAGTATAATAATAATAATAATAATAATAATAATAATAATAATAATAATAATAATAATAATAATAATAATAATTATAATAATAATAATAATAATAATAATAATATTATTATAATAATAATAATAATAATAATATTATTATTATTATTATTATTATTATTATTATTATTATTATTAAATAATATCAAGTTGATTATTAAATTCTTGTGATTATGGGATAATATTTCTCCAGATCAACTTACTGTTTGTTGTAATCTAACATGTTAAAAAATATGTTGAAGTTTTTAATCTAAATGTGGAACATTGTTTATAATCACACACACCCCAAATTAAACTGAATCCCTCTAGTTATTGCTATGATCATTTTTAAAGTATCAGTTTTTATGAAATAACTTTAAAAATATTTTGAACAAAATTCAAATAATTAATGGATCTTAAAAATAGCAACTTTTTTATTTTAGTTTGGCACCAATTAAAAATACTACCCCAGATAAAGATATCTATCTACCTATGAGCAAAATAGATATTTAAAAAAGATATAAAACTAGGGGATTTTAATTTATATGTTAATTTCTCTGCTTTAAGATGTATTAAGGTAAGTAGGAAATAAATTACACTGACTGCATGATCGCATATGTGACCACCATCACCAGCATAAGTTTGCCATTCCTTTTAAAAACATTATTCTAGAGTCTTAAATTTAGAGCTATACAACAAAATAATAAAACCTCTTATATCATTTTTTTATCAATAATAAAATGACTTATGTAAGATAGATTTATTATAAGTATTCTGTCTTAATCTTTCAATTATCTGTGGAGTTGACAAAAATATATTACAGAGATTACTAGCTCTGTAAACTTCTTTTTTTCCCTTTCTTTTTACAAATCCTATATAGCAAACACATTTTATTCTTTTTCTTTTTTAGAAACACTGCATTTTCTAAATTAAAATGTTTTTTTAATCCTTCAAAGCTTATTACAATAACTTTAGTGGACGAATGACTATTGGATTTTAATGTTTTTTTTTTTTCCTAATAGGAATGAACTAAAAAAAATAGAATTTCAGCTATTTTAAAATTTTAAATAAAAAATACATTTTAAGCATGTTTAAACTTAAAGTAATATATCAATAAAAAATTCTTATACAATATTTTGATGAAAATCAATAATATTTTTAAAGAAAACGGATAGTAATAAATACAATAATTTTTCTATATAGAGATCGATTTGATCGGCTACCATTTTTTAAATTTTTTTTTTTCAATTTTATTGATGATAAAATGTTTCAATTATGATTGAATAACCATCATTCTGTGACTATAGAAACAAAATAAATAGAATCAACAAAATGTTTATATTAAACAGTGGTGACATCTATCTCCACTCAATCAATTATGTAAGCGTTAATTTGATCAGTAAACAGTAGATGGAGACACCAACAGTTCATAAAGAAATAACTTAGTGTGGGGAATGGAAAGGGAAGTGGCTAACAGGTTTCTTTGGGCATAGTGGCTGAGAGAATCCTGACTCTGTATAAGGAGAAGTCACAGTGCATCACATCCTAATAAGTAATGAGTAGGTGATATTTAATTTAAAAAAATGTGTAGTTTTTTTACAGTGAAAGAATAAATCACAATCTTTGTAAAAAATATATGTATACTATAATGAATTTTAAAAAAATACTGACTTTACAACATTGTCTATTGTCAAATTGGTAGTGATAATTTAGTTACAGTTAAAATATTTCATCAAAAATGAAATTGTGAAAAGAAAAAGCAATTAAAAAGTACTTCACCAATTTGTATCTTTATATAAAATGCTTCATATGATAAGAAGTATGCCATAGCTGATAATTGTTTTCTTAGCATTTTAATAACGAACTTTTTTAACATAGCAATATATTCATTGTTAAGTGTGTGACTTTTACTGTAAACATCATCGTATATCAATTAAGAAAGAAACTGGGGGAGGGAGGGGCATATACCAAAACTGATATCTATAAAGTATCTGATTCTACCAGATAAATAAAAAGATGTCTCTTCATTATAAGTATGAGTCTTTAATATTCCTCTATTATGAATGACAGTATTTTTCAGTTTAACAGGCTTGCTAATCAAGTAGGTGCAAAAACCACGAAAACATGAAAGATACACAAGCAATGTAAACAACTCGGTCCACTGTGCATTATTATCAGAACTGCTAACAGAATGATGGTATCACTTAATATAAGTGATTTGATGTCTTAAGAGTACAAAAATCTAACTTGTTTTTGATAATTTTTGAGAATTAGATGATTATATTTAGCAGAAGATTTGTATTTTTAAGCAGCATGCTCAAAAATATCAATTAGTGCTATCTTAAAGACATATCTAAAAGGATATTATACTGCATAAATTACAATGTATATTTTGACACTATTGTGTAGAATATTTATTCTAAAATATGCCATAATGTTTACATTCTAACAAAACAAACTTAAAGAGTAAATGTACTTAATTAATAAATGCAAAATGTTTTTATTAAGAAAGTATTAAAAAATCTTTAGAAATAAATATTTTATTGTGTAAACAGTTCAAGTAAAGTGTACAGTCATCATAGTAGGAAAAAATATTCACATGAAAGTGTCTGTGTGTAGGCTTAAATAATGATCAAGCATAT
The DNA here is from genome assembly GCA_028023455.1 of Epiperipatus broadwayi. Classification (NCBI taxonomy): domain Eukaryota; kingdom Metazoa; phylum Onychophora; class Udeonychophora; order Euonychophora; family Peripatidae; genus Epiperipatus; species Epiperipatus broadwayi. The sequence goes on from JAQFVV010012449.1 coordinate 2,162,781, forward strand.
ATATATATACTTTCTTTACTGAATACTTTGTGAAAAGACATAAGATGATTTCTCCAATTTATTTAACATGGATTTTAATTGATTTTTTGAATTTTCTAAAAATGGTACTTGAGCTCCAATTGACATCAAGTTGCATATAAAATGAACATTTTAAGTGATTGTAAAAAATTAATCAGATTGAAATTTTAAAAATGATTACTTTTGAATTGTTATTGCATTGCATACTCTTTTTAATACAAATCATAAAAAATGCCAGTAGCTAAATCTGCAGTTTGCCAACACTCACATTCACAATAAATGTACTTAAGATCTTTTAATTGTTATGAACTAGTATAATTTTAATGCAGTTATAAAATGAAAGAGTTGTATAAATATTACCAAAATAAAGTGGATTATTAACAATAACATCAGCTCTAATACAGTTAATGACAACTATGTAAACAAATGGTTGTATTTTCTAAAACATGTACAAATCTTATTTAAAAAAATTAAATGAGATAAAACATTACATTATAATAAGATGTGATATGTTGGACTATTTACATCATCTATGAGTGAATGTTGAATGTATAAAAAAATTTAAACTTTATTTAAACTTTCCAAATACAAACAACTTGTTAGTAATCACACACAAATAGACAATACAGATTAGTAATTACACAACGTTTTGAGTAGTATTATTCTCCACTCTTCTTCAGGTGTTGCTGGCCTATATTAATGATGGAAATAGTCCAACATATCACATCTTATAATATACCATCATTACAAACCTTCAGACAAATTACATTATAATGCTTTGAAATAAAGATTTTGGCCCCATTGAAAAGAAACTAAAAGTTTTGTAGAGCATTCTGCCAATACTTCAAGTTTATAAAACCATAAAGATAGTCATAATATTTGTAGTACACAAACTTGTTTTGACCAGCTACAGCAGCAAGTACAAAGAGGAAAAGGTGGACATTAGTTATAATAATGTGAAAATTTGACTGTATTTTATTGGTATAAACAAAATATTCAACTGAATTTTAGTTATAAAAAAAAAGTATAAAATCTTATAAGACCTACTTATATTTTAAGAACTATACTTTAAAAAGTTCATTGCAAATATTCAATACTGTAGTAATAGCATATAAAAGCGATTTACTCACTGACGAAGAAGCTGCAAAAACCAAAAACAATTAAATGGGTCGAGCGCTTTCAAGGTTTTCCCTCATATTCATGGCCAACATAAGTTATAAATCATTTATGTAGTATTGTTAACTAATAAAATATGCAAATGTGAATGCAAATTAGTTTGTCCATTTTTTCGAGATAGAAAAGCACGTGTCGCATCTATTGATGGAATTGTTGTCACTGATAATAAAATACGCCTCCTTGACTTTTCTTTTGCAGTCGTTGGCTTCAGAGCATACTATCTTGGGGTTGCCTGGTTCAATAAACTTGCAATTCCATTAATGAAGATCTAAAAGATGATAAACTTTGATATTATAACAATAATAATGAAGATTCCAGAAATAATAACTGGAATATTTTAACCAACATACAGACTGATAAAATTATGGCCAAATTACTGATGAAGATTCTTAGACTGATAAATTGGATTATTGCAACCTACTCTACAAAAAATATAACAGACAACATTTCTATAGTATTACTGAATTGCAAATAATAAAATTGAATATTTATTTAAATTTCTTTATAGATACTGGTGATATAATCTTTAAAATAAATCTTCAAAATTAAACACATTTATTGGAGCTGATTAAAATTTGACAAAGTCTTGGATTTTATATTTTTTATGTAATTCATAAATAGGCTAAACCTTTGATATGCAAAAAACTCTTTCAAATGTTAAATATAAATAGGAACTACATTTTAATAGAATTTTTTTAAATAAATGCCATAATTTGGTGAATAAAAAAAATTGTTATATGTACAAACAGTAATTTTTAAAAATACATTAGCCTGAAAATGCAAATATAAGCAATTTTTAATTTATATAACTGAGATATTTATTAACATTTTACTTAAGTTGAATTTTAGTTAGATTTTTCTTTTAGTAGCATATGTATAATTAGCAATTTAACTTTAACTGAAAAAATAAGCACCATAATATATCAACAGAGATGGTCACACAATATGAGTCAAAAACTGAAACTGTTGTTGACTTATATATTACAATTCTTTTAAATTTTTTGCACTTTAGATATCAGAAATATGTTATTGTGTGCAAATCAGTTACATAAGTAAAGTATTGCATATATTACCACAAATCAATTAATTGATTTGTGAATTCAATTTTTATTTGATTAATGAATGGATTTGTCAGAGAAAACATTATTTGTAAATTTATTAAATAATTCTAAAAAACGTAACTTGCTAATGATTGTTATGATATATGCATTTAAAGTTTATATCTTGAATATCATTTTTAATCATTGTTTATTTATGCTGTTGATAAAATTAATTGAATTTGGAATGTATGTAAGTTAAATTCTTTCCCCAAAGACAAGCAATTGATCAATAAGCAGTAACATTTAATGATTATCAGCATTGTTTATCATTGCCTGCCACCTTCTTAAAACAATTTATTCGTAATCTATCAAGAAATTAATGCATTTTCTTAATTCACACATCATTGCCAGACATTTGAATAATGCTATTACTTAAAGCTTTTTCAAAGGTTAACTGTTAGATTATAATACAGTAGCTTGTTGATAAGCAAAAGTTAATCTTTCATTTTTTACAAAAAAAATATTAGCTGGATGCTTGAGGATATAATCTCTATATTACAAGTATATATTCTTATTCTTCTCCTTTACTTTCTTTGCATTTCTTCATATATTCATATATATTGCATATAATAACTTCTTTCATATACACTTTAATGTAAAAAAAATTTTTAATAAAACTTCTCTAATTTCCTTTAAAAAAAGGGAAGTTTGAAAAAGCTCTGATGAAGACTGCTGGACAGTCGAAACTGTCAGGAAAATAAAGAAGTTTTACAAAAAAAATTTTTTGCATTAAAATGTATATGAAATAAGTTATTATAAGCAATATATAATCTCTATATTACCTTAGATATAAGAATTATGCTAATTACAGACTAGATACTACAAGATTCTCATAACTGATAGAGATTATAGAATCACACCAATAGTACCATTATTAATGTATGAACAATTTCAATAAATGGCACAACTGGTATAAAAAAATGAAGGAGATCAAAATGTGTTATTTTATTATGTTACAGAAGAGACCATTATTTCCCCCTCCACCTTGACAAACAGAACTATATGAGTTCTTGCAATTTTTAGTTTATTATTTTTATGTATTTACAGTGTTTTTAAAACAGATTTATTAATTTAAAAGTTTCTGGCCAATAAAGTTGCAATTTATTAATAAACAAACATTACCAGTAAAAAATTATTACTGTAAAAGATAATGGCATCCGTGAATTTAACCTTCTCTCATCATTGATGGAGATATAACATCATTTCAAAATAGCTCTCTTTTAGTGAGTGAATTGACACTTATTTGATTAACTCAAATTATCCTTGAGTTTAATAATAAATGTTTTCTTCAACCAAAATAGTGGTTTTAAATTCTGGAGCATCCAGAAATTAATTAATTCAACCACTAGTTGTAAAAAGTAGTGATTGAATTATTTAATTTTTGGATGCCCTGTGCTTTTATTTTAATGTAAATATAAAAACACCAATTGTGGTTTAAGAAAACAATTATTTTTAATTTTTTAGTGCAAAGTAAATAAAAACATTTATTATAACATACTTTTTATATAAATTATTTTTGATTTGTTAATATAAGTAAATATTTATTTTTATTCAAATTTTAAAATAGCAATAAACTATTTACAATCTGTGTTATATTTGAAAAAAAAAATGTGTACATTAAAAATAAATTTCAATATTGTTTTGTTTTAAAAAAAGAAAAATTTTTATAATCAAGAGAAATTAAAATTTCATCTAATATAATAACAGCAACTTTTACAATAAAAAAAAATTAAGATTTATTTTTATTTCTATTTTAATTTACCCCTCACATACAGGTCCTTATCCATTTAAATTACATAAAAGAAGGATGGGTAGGATATAAGCTTGATGTGTAAATATTTGAAAACCAGGCATTCTTCACAAACCTGGATGGCTGAAAAGTTGGAGGTTGGAGTAGATTGAAGCCTGTCCATTAAAATATGAAGATTTGCTATCTTAATTAAACTGAGCACTGATTATTTATATGTGTGGGAAATGATAATCTGGACCAACTGATGAGTGCTGGTTTAGTATGAAATATGTATATTGGTGATTTTTTTATCTTTTTTACATGTGTGTGGTCATGTGTATCAGTTATATGAGATAGTGTGGATAGTTGAAGAGTGCTTGAAAATCTGAGTTCAAATCCCCTATACTTACAATTAAGCTCCAGGTTTGTGAAGAATGCCCAGTTTTTAAATATTTACATTCAGATTTCTTAAATAAAATAGAAATTATATACCCACCTTTACATAAATTTATATGAGCAAAATTTTAAAAAATATTTATCTATAGAAATCACTTCCCAATGAATTCATAAATAAAATAGACTCAAATAACCCACACTTTGGGACAAAGTCATCTTCAATAAATATCACAAAAGAACAAGGGCAGAAGTAGCATTATTCTTTAGTATTTGGATGGTAAAGGCTTGAGTGATTTTTTTTTTTTCATTGTTTTGTTTTTTATCAAAGAATATCTAGATTCTCATTTACTGATGAATATTGGGTGGTTACTTAGGTTGACTATGAACCAAAAAATCATAAACATAAATAGAATCTAAAACAAAAGCTTTACTTGGGTCTGAAATTCAAATGAAATCACAGGTATAGAATAAGAAAGAGCTACATCTGAACTATGAGTCTCTTCAAATAAATACATAAAGGATTATTAATCATTCTCTGCTAAGTTAGAAATTATATTTCTTTTAACTTTAGATTTTAATCTTAAAATCATTGAAGTTTAAATCTATTACATATGTATATAATAAACCAATAAACATCACATGATCACCATTTCTTATGCCTGCTCTTAACTGTTATTAAAACAGGCAAAACTCTCTATATGTATTGCCACTCAGTGCAAGCTAGACTAATCAATGGATGCCAAAAGGCTTGTGCATAAAATCCCCATCTAGTGCCTACTCATCCAATATCCCCAGACTTGCATTAGATTCTAAGATCTAGGTGCAGTGCTCTCAGATCCAAAGCTCCTCACTGACAAAGACCACAAGCCAGAAACTACTCTGGGGATATTGGATGAGTAGGCACTAGATGGGGATTTTATGCACAAGCCTTCTGGCATCCATTGATTACTCTAGCTTGCATTGAGTAGCAATACATATAGAAAGTTTTGCCTGTTTTTATATATAATAAATTGAGGATCTCCTTGTCTTTGCCTTTTTCATTTAAAAATTATAACAATTTTGATAGCTTTTTATAACATATGAAAAAAAAATCCCAGAAAATGTTTAAATACATTTAATTTTATCAGTGAATTGATTTTACAGTTTAAAATGTTGCTATGTCCAATACTTTGTATTATCAATATTTTACAATGTATTAAACCAGAAATGTTTATTTTTAAACTTTATCGAGTTTTACTATCTAATTCTGAAATAACATGAATTCATCTTTTTTCCTCTCTTTTTTTTAAAATAAATTAATACAGTTTATTTACAATTTAAATTATCTTTTTAATTTTTTTTTTGTTATTGTTGTTTTTGAAAGATAAAAATGTTTTCCGTTATGCTCTAAAAAATGGCATTTTTAAAAAACATTATTAGAATACTTGTAAAGATGAATAATCATATATTCAATTTTTCATATGCATCCAACATGACTATTTTAAAATTTACCTTTTTTGTTTTTTTAATCTTACTATTTGGAAATAAATTAATACAGTTAATTTGCATTTTGAATTTAAATTTTATTTTCATTTTACCTTTTTTTTTTGGAATAAATATATATTATCAAATGTTTCGAAAAATTGAAGTTTTAACTAAAAAAAAAATAGCATATTCCATGTGAACAAAAACAGCAATTGTTTTTAAATCATAGTTTTTCTTAAACAATAGTGAATCTCTCTCACTTTATATATATGTATTATAAATTTATGACATAAAGATATTAGGTTATATACTGAAAGTTTTTTTTTCTCACTCACTATAATAAATAATATGGAAAGTGTCATACTGTTAATGATTAAATTGTTTTTAATAAACAAAAGTGAATTATTTTTGCTAGCATCTAAAATTGTTATATAGAAATAAATTCAAACATCTACAACTGTTAGAATGAAATTATATTCATCACAAATATAAACAAAATTCAAATAAATATAATTTTATTTAGCATTCCCAAGTTACTAAATACTCATTTTAATAATCGTGAGAAATATCGAATCCAATATTAGTATAGCATGTAAAGTCCCTTAATGCCTTGAAAATACTAAAGAAAATCACATTCATTTGAGCATTGTTTATAATTGTGATGAATACAATTTTATTTTTGTGATTGTTGATATCTAAATGGTTATCTATATAACATCTTTAATTGCAAACAGAAGCAATTTACTTTATTAAAAATGATTTGGGCATCAACTCAGGGAAACTTTAGCATATATGTATGGATATGAAATTGATCTCATAGTCATATAAAATGTCACTAGAAGAATAGGAATTAATGAAGGTCTATATTAACTAGTAAAAAATGTTTATTATTTCTTTAACAAGACACTGAAACTTGATTTTAATTTACTAATAAAATTATTTATCTAGGCTGTAGATTTATATTAAACAAAACAATATATTGACTTTCAATCATAACTCTGGATTATCTGTGACTTTATTTTTTATTTCTATAATTTATTTTCTTTTTAAAAATATTCTAAACTTTGTGGTACCATCTTAATTCTATACTTAATTTGTTAATAGATCTAGTGATTTTCCAAAACTTTATGATCATCTGGCTATTAAAAATAAATAGATGACATTCTGTATTTGCTTATCCAAAACTCATTATATTATCATTGTCTTTTTTTTTTTCAGTAAATTAGGCCAATAAATTTTTTACATAATTTGTTCAACTTAGAATCAATTTGAGATTAGAATAGAATAAACAAATATGATGTTGAGATTAATTTTAAAATTTAGCTCTTGGAAATTGGAATAAAGTAGTAAAAGAAATGATGTTTTTTAAAAGACAAGCATCAATAAACAATTAATGTACATGTGTTATCTTCTCTACCTAAAGACAGAAGGAGATAACTAACAATTTGTTAGTATGACCACTGGTGGTAATAATTTATTCCATGCATATTACATTTTCCATCAGAAGGTAAATGGAGTGTCCAGCTAATAAAATTTCTCCATTGATGATGATAATTTTCTATTGCATGCTATTCTTTAACACAATTTATTCCATTATCCCAATATTTACAATTATAGCATAAATCTTTACGAGTTCTTTACCATATCAATAAAAGTGAGTAAATATAAATTAATTGCCTTATTGCAAGCATATACATAGAAACTGTAAATATATTTATAATTAATATTAGACAGAAAGATTATAGGAAAAAGATGAAAAGAATGAATGAGTGATATTAAATAATGATTAGATGTTGACTCAAAAATTCTTTACAAACTCTGGTGTTCAATGAAAGTATATTTTAATTGCCATCAGATTCCCAGTTAGAAAAAAAAACACATGGAAAAAGAGCTTAAATTTAAGTAATGATAGCATGATTTGTGGTTAAAGTCAGGAGAGAATTTTAAAATTTTCAGGTAGTTGATGATTTGTAAGTAAACCTAGAACGTTTTTTAAAGCTAAAAGTACTTAATTTGTTCATCCACATTACTAGCTTCTGCTCATAAAATAGCACGACCAAAAGAAAGAAAAAAGGCAAAAATTGAAAACAATTTTTGAAGTGATTATAAAATCAATCCTGGAACAAATTTTAATTAAATCTTAAAAATTAATTTAATAATTTATACGCAGTGACTGTTATCAATATTATGAGTTACACATCCTAATTAGTAGTGAAAATATGCTTTTATATTATTTATACAATTCTATTTTATAAATTGTTGAAATTTTATTGTTTACCGAAACTATTTCTTTAATGTTATTTATAGCATTTCAATGATTTTTTACGTTATTAAGAAATCTTTATCAGTTTAAAATATTAATAAAAAAAAATCAAATATTTACTTCATGTCACGTGACATTAATCCAACATTGTTCTTTAATATTGATTGAAAGATTTTGTTAATGCTTAAAAGAAATTAATTTTAAACATTAACATACTTCGTTTTCAAGATAAAATTGCTAAATGTTTAGCGAATGCAAATGCAAATTAAAGTACATTATATATATATTTTTTAAAAAATGTTATTAATGTAGTTTTTTTTAATTATTAGTATAAATTATAGCAAACTATTTTCATTTGAAATTAAAAATTATCTTATTCGTATAAAAATATCTTCAATTTATTTTTCTTTGTGAAATGTATTAATTACTAAAAAGAATTGATTACCAACAAAGAATTATAGCTCTTTTTTACTTTTAATTCACCAATCATATTGCAAAGTATAATTAACAATTATTCAAATTCAATATAATTTATTTTACATTCAAATTTAATCATAACTTAAAAAGAATAATTTTTTTGAAATATAAAATAAAATCTGTATTTCATTGAAATAGTAGTTCTTATCTATATGTTATAATAATTTATATATTTTTTTCACATTTATTTATTTATTTTTTATTAAGGAAAAAAAAATACAGGTGACTGATCACCCGCTACATGATGTTACAAAGTGTTCAATGTTATAAGGTAAAACAATTATTGACCAGGTTTACAAAGTACATATGCTCGATAACAAATATATCCATAAAAGGGTTGTATAATTTTGCTTAATGGATATCTATACATGGATGAGCACAGATCTGCACTGCCCAAAAACAATCCATCAAGGGGGCACAGCAGCCCATCAGAGTGGAGAAGGTGCTGAAAACTTTGACCCTGTACTCTCCCGGCAGGTTTTCCGGGTAGCGGCAATAATTGTCAACAGCCTGCACCCATAAACCAGACCCCCAACAACCGCCATCATCAACCCCTGCAGAAGAAATGAGGAGTGCAGACCCATGCCCTCAAATATTACAACAAAACTCTATTACTGTTAGAAAAATGATATTTTTAGCTGGAGTGTCTAGCATTGTTATATCGACTATACATCTTCTAGTGCAGCAGTTAGTCTGACATGCTTTTCATTTGGAATTAAATCTAGGGAAAATTGGGATATTTATCCAATTAGTTGATACTTTTTCAAAAAAGCTTAGAATTTTTTGTTACAGTTAGAAACTTTATAACTAATTCATTTAGTAAGAGAGTATCTTGTTTTTCTTAGTGTGAAGATACTACAATATCAAGGTTGACCAAGTGAATGTCAATGCAATAGACATAAAAGAAATATATTATTGTAATATAATGCAGTTTTACCACTAAGGAGGAAAACATCTTACTTCTATGAATACTCAGTTCATTATTTATCTTTATTTTTCTTATACTGATTACATGTATTTCCTTAAGATTATTGCATTATAAAAAGTGTTGGGTACTAGAGCTGTAATTTTAAGAATCTTCAATGAAAAGCATTGGTAAAATTCTTGATTACTATGTTATCCATTATCAAAAGACTTCTTGAAATCAACAAATTAAAATTATCACAACTTATTAATATTTGTGTATTGATTTTACTGATAAAGTATATATAGTTTGAGTAACAGGTAATTTGATGTTCCAAATAAAATACTTTTCTCCTTCAATTAGTTTTTTGTTTGTTTTGAAAATTCAGAACTATTGAAGAAATTACTTAATTTATTGCTTTGTGTAGCTTAGAACAATAAGTGATAAAGATATTTACTTGCATATACAGTATATATTATTAAAAAAATATAGAAGTATGTCATATGTGAAATGAGAAGTAAAGTTTATTAAAGTAACTGTGGATAAAAACTGAATGAACTTGTACATATAACATTTTATTTTTAAATAATAGATTATTTAATCAAATTATAAAATACATATATGGCCTACTTTCAATATGATTGATTATTACAAATGGCAAATAACTGTTAATGCTGTAATTGGCAAACTAGTCTATACCAGTCAACAATAGTTAAAAAATCATTAGGGGGTTATAAGAAATAAGTTTGTCTATAGAAGGGTTTTTTTTACAAATTTTATAATTCAATAGAAAATAATCTATAATTTTACACCTGTAGAGGTCCCTACTATCGCATTTTACACACATATTCTCGAGGTTACAGCCTCAGTAAATATTACTAATAATTGTTGGAAAGAATATGTAATACTTCTGATAAAAAATAATATTAAATATGAATAAAAACACTTCAAACTGTTTATTAAATTTTGATGCTTCTGATTACAAAGTGCATCATATATATCATTACTGCTTATATATCATTTTATTGTTGATCTGTGGTCATTCTCATATTTCACTGATGACATTCTGTCTACATTTTAAATTTTTTCTAATTGTTATAAAAAACATATTTCTTGTATTTTTTATTAAACATTTCAATTAAAAATTATCTTGGATAATCATTGAAAACCATTAAAACATATGAAATTGTTTGTCAAAACATAATTTCACTAAAATCTAGTATAACAGATTTTTTGCTTAATTATGTTTTATGATTAAAAAATAATCCAAATTCGATTAACAAGTTCACATGTTTGCACATATGTGCAAAATTAACTCAATCTTAACATTTTTTAGGATTTAAATTTTAACATTAATTTATGTTCCTTGTCTAAAGCCTGCTACTACACAACAACAGATACTGTACCAACATGGTCATTGGTACATGAATGCAGATTGGAGATTATCTAATCAACAGTTAAAAGCTAAACCATGAAAAATGTGAAGACTTAAAAAATATATGAATTCCTGATTGGATTATATCTCTCTTTGGTTCCTATTTAAACCAAAACAGTATAGAAAATCTAAGAAAATTTTAATTACTGAATAGACATGTTTGCTGATATTGAGACAAAAGTATTGTTCAATAATAAAATTACAGAATTACTTGGGGGAAATAAAATAGCCAATGCCAGATACCATTAAAATTTGTGCAACAATACTATTTTTTTATTTTATTTTAGCATTACCAATTTATATATAATTGGAGCTGGATTTAGCTATAATAATGCATTTCTAAATAAGCAGTGAAATACATATATCTTAGAAGAAAGAGAAGCCTTAAGACCAAAGCTTACATATCATGAGTCTAATGTAAATGGTCTAGTATATCCCACAAACCCATCCTTCACATTAAAAATAAATTTTAGTTCAATATAAAAATGTCAAGTTACTTCATTAATTGTAACTACTTTTTTAAATATAGGTTATACTCTTATTCTTCTCCTTTACTTTTTTGCATATCTTCATATATTCATATATATTGCTTATAATAACTTCTTTCATATATACTTTAATGCAAACAATTTTTTTAATAAACCTTCTTTATTTTCCTGACAGTTTCGACTGTCCAGCAGTCTTCATCAGAGCTCTCAAACTTCCTCTGCTTTTTATTAAAAAAGTTATTATAAGCAATATATATATAAATATGGATTATTATATATTACTATAATTATTATTAATCAAAAATCTTTCATAAAATAAATTGAAAAGATATTTAATACCAAAACTTTCAATGGGTTCTTAGGATTTTTATGGCATTACCAAATGAATTGTTAAAATAAAAAGTTTGACAGTCCCTGTATTATTAAAACTGTCACTTGATCTTCAAAGTGATCTTTTTTAAAAAACTTATAGTAATCTTTTAATCTGGAACAAATTTCAAGAATGAGACATAAGTTCAGAATACATTATATTTTTATTTCTACAATTGAAGATTCTCATTGGCAGAATATGTTATTAATGATTTCAAATTTTAATACAAACTCAGAAGAGATTATTTTAATATTCATTACTATCAATGTAAAATTAAAATTTTAATACTAAGGTTTGTTTGTTTTTATGCAAATTGGTGATCTGTAATAAAGGAACTGATCAGAGCAAATTTTTAATGTCCATTCCATATATTCTTGTCATTGAAGTTGCTTTTACTATATGATTATTTTTATAATAAAGAAATAAGTAATAAGTATAGCCAAAATGAGTTTAAAATAAATTTATTTATTAATTTGCTGAGTTAACTTTCAACACAGAGTGTTTGTTTCAAAGCATAATTGGTAGACAATTAGCAGAGTGTGATAGTGATTCCAACTATAAAAGATTACATTTGGTAGTGGTGAAAAATTTGCATAATTGCATGTATAATAGATAAATCTGAAGCACCAACTATGCTCTCAGATTAAACAACCAATGTTTATTGAGATGAACATTATTGGTCATATATTTATTGTGTACATGGAATTAATTATGTGCCAAGCATCTTTGTTCTTATGTTTTTTTGTGGTTACTCCTGAGGCAAACAATCCTGGCAGATATGAACTTAAAAAATATGGTCAGCAATTCTCTCATGCTCCTAGACAAAGATGAATGAACTGCTAAACATGAATTGAGACAGCATGGTAAATTTATTGGCTCTATGCTTCTAAATTTAATATTAAAAATCACCATAGTTTTTCTTTTCAATTGTGTGATAATTCTAATCTGAAATATCAATTGAGTTTTTTTGAAGGCAGAATGAATATGTGTGAATGAACTTTTTTTAAGTAGATATTTACAATCATGACAGACAAAATTAAATTATGTTTTTTTATTTCCAGAGAGTATCAAAAGCACTGACCAAGGCAAGATTGGTCAGAAGGCATTAAGAGACCCCTGATTGCGAACTCAGGCTGCCATTCAATGCTAACTTTTATTTAGATACTATAATTGCAAATTGCTTTCAAGTGAAGGAAGATTGCATGAATTAGAAAAAGAATTGAGAATTGTCTAATATTAAATAAGTTATTGTTAAATTTTGTGAAATTAGAAGAAAAACTGAAGACTCAGTTGATTAAAAAATCAGCATGTACTTTAAGACACAAATATTGGAAGCACAAAGTAGAAGGGAATTTATTATAAATAAAAAGTGGAAGAACATCATTGTGGAGATGGTAAAATATTAGACAGAGTAGCAAGATTATTATTTAATTTAATAATAAACACCAAATGCTGATAATATGGATTTATGCTTCTTCAAATTATCATTATGATAAAGAATTAAATGATTTTTATGTGGATGTACAAAAATGCTTTTAATCAGACCAAGCAGCATTTTAAAATTATCATGAAGGATTATAATACTAGAATTGGTAAATAATTGAAAGATGAAACTGCTTTGGATAAATTTGCCTATGATAATAAAAATGAGAAAGAACACAAATTTGTGGATTTTGTGGGAGGTAGGGGGATGTACATTATGAAATTATGAATATTTTCTTTGGAAAAAAAATGGTAAAAAGAAATGAATATTGGAACATCCAAATAAAGGTACAGTAGAATTGGATTATATTTTAACTAACAGAAAATATCTTATTACAAGATTGTTATATTCTTAATAGATGCAATACTAAAAATGATTGTCAATTAGATGATGATGCAAACTAGAAAAACAAAAATTGTTAAGAAAAACAGTATTCACAATTGCTATCACTAACCTTTATAAACAATCCAATGAATTTAAATTAGAATTTGCGAATCATTTTAAAATATTAACAGATTTTGAAGATGGTTCAGATTTGAATGAAATCAATAGAAAGTTTACCAAATAACATTGTTAAGAACTGCAACAAAAATAGCTGGTACAAAAAGTGGCAATTTACCTATATTTTTTATTGAGACAAGATAATGAATGTTGAAAAGAAGAAATATTAAAGTATACAAAAATGATCTATTAAGAATTGAATATCTAGAATTTTGTAAAATGGTATGAAAAAGAGTTAATAATGATATAAAAAAATATAATTGTGAATTAACAAGAAAAGTTATTGAAAAGAATAAAAATCTCAAAAGAATAAAACAAACATATTGACATTGCTAGGAAACTTACTTTTTCAAATATGTGGAAGAGTTATATAAGGGATTGTATAGTAACTAAGAACAGGAAAGCAAAATATCTCTTACAATTTCCACATATTTGGAATTGCTCAGCAGTTTGAATGAAGAGGTAAAACTTGCAATTAATCTACGAAAAAGAGAAAAGCTTCAGAAAATAGTGGACTTATAATCAATATCTTAAAACAAGCACATGATAAAATAGAAAAAATGTTTGCAGTCTTGTATACTAAATGTTTAAATGATGAAGATGTAGTAGATGATTAGAAGATTGAAGAGAGATTATGATTTTTAAGAAGGTGATAAAAAATATATCAGAAATTATAGATCTATCAGGTTTTTAATCAATTCTATTCAAAATGTTTAGCAAGACAATTATAATTCTTCTACAGTGAACTTTGGATTTTAACCAAGCAAAAGAATAAGCAGGATTTAAAAGTGCAGTGCCATCCGATACAAGTATTGAGAGAAGTTATACAAAGGACCAATGAATATGAGCTACCATTAAGCTTTGGATTTGTAGATTATAAAAAGGAATTTTATCTTATAAGAATTTCTATAGTAATTAAAGCATTGGATGATCAAGATATAGCCCAGAATGTTATCATATTTTGAAGAATAGTTGTCAAAATGCTAAGCGTTGGTGGTCTAGCGGTTAGCATAGCTGCCATCCAAGCAGCCGACCCAGGCTCACTTCCTGGTTAGTGCTTTGACATATTAAAAAAATGCTACAGCAATGCTAAAATTGAGATTGATGGACAATAGCCTGATTCTATATCTCCAAAAAATTTGACAGCAGTTTTTAAAAAGAGTATTTTGTGAATTACAATGAAAAAGTAAAGAAGTAAATGTAAATGGAGATTAATTAAGTCATCTAGATTTTGGAAATAATGAGATTGTTTTGTAACTAATGCTTCAGATGTGACATCTCCTTTTTCGAAGTCAAGAATCTTTCAGCTACTATGCCCAGAGAAACCTGTTAGCCGCTTTACCTTCCCTTTCCATTTCCTGCCCTGAGTTTTTCCCATATTCTTCTCTATCCTGCTCCATCCCATTTTTACAACATAACCAACTACAGTATATTTTGTTTCAGTACCCCCTTGCGTTCAAAGAATATAAGAGTTCACCTCTTGTTGGTAACATTGATTGGAATATAATATGCATTGTTTATTGAACTGCAGATGTATAGTATTTCTCAACACACACATACACATATATAGATGTTTTTTAAATATGTATATATAAATCAAAATTATAGTATAAACAATTTTTTTTAAAAAATATATAGTTATTAATAATAAATGGGGGGGGGGCATTTTTATTTTAATGTGTGTTTACTCAAGTATGTATTGAAATAATAAGAATAAGAAAAAAAACTAATTCCTACCTCTCTGGGTAATTTAACTCTAATTATGTTAATATTTTTAAAACAATATTCTAACATTTTGTAAAATTTTTACTTTTAGAAAATATTTTATTAAGCACAAAAAAGCACATCAAATTCAGAAAGGATAATAAAGAAAGAATAAAGTATGTGTGCTTTCAACATAAGCTGAGGAAATTTTATTTATATACATAATTTTTACACTCTCATATCAGAGAATGAAAAATGGCTGCCAAATATTAAAATTTCCATACTTTAATGCTTTTTTTTAGTTTATTTACATTTTTGTTTGTTTATTTGTTTACATTTTACTTTGAATACTATATAATTGAAATGGCCTCAGATAGAGTCTAGTTTGTGGCTCCACTGTATTGCAAAAATTATCAGATGAATGTAGATAAAACCTAAATGCTAAAAAGACTAAATCCTTTCAATGGATTTTTTCACATGAAAATAGGATTGATAATCATGAAGTAGAAGAAATTAAAAGCTATATATATCTTAGTCAGATTATTAATACAGATGAAAACATAACGAATAAAATTAGTTTGGATGAATTGCTGTTGTGGAAATAACTTACTATTAAAATGAAATAAGCCTATGTGTTTGAAAAGGAAGATTTTTAATGAACATATTTTACCAGTTTTTATTTATGGATCTAATAATTGGGCACTTAACAAAAAAGCAACTCAAAGACTTCACATCATTCAATGAAGTATGAAAAGATAGAAACAACAAGAAGAATTCAAAATAAAGTACATGTTAAGAGAACAAATAGGTATTACTACATTATTGAAACAATTATGAGATTTAAATGGAGTGAAGCTCTATATATTACTAGAAGAGGTGATAATATATGGACAGTTAAAGTCTTGAAATAAATGCCAAGGAATTGTAAAACAACTAGAAGGAGACCATGAGATGGATGGATGTAATAAGAAAGTTTAATAGTCTGATGTGGAAAAGAGAGACTAGAGATCAAAGGAACTGGATTAAACTTGAAGAGACCTTCATCCTTTGGATCAATAATGATTAAAAATAATAATCATTTAACTTGGAATGGTTTTTACTTTTATTAAAAATAATATATATTTAAATAAAAATTTAAAAACGATTTCAAACTCTACAGCAGCATGTTTTAATTTTTAAATATTTTAATTGATTTTGGAAAATCTGTTTATTTGTTAACTTTTGATTTTTTTCAAGTTAGAATGAAATTTTAAAATCAAGGGGTATTATATTTAAATTCAATAGAATTGATTGAAAATTGATATATAACTAAGTCATAATATCTTAATCCATTTGAAACACTTATCTTTTCAATATGTCAACTAGTTTGATAGATATGAAACAGAAGGCAGGAAATATATGAAAAATATTCCATAATTTCACATTTTGCACCGATGCTATGACATATAGGAAAAAATTATTCTTAGAATTTTCATTTAGTTTAAATAATGGTTGCAAGAGGGCAGTTAAAATTTTTTATTTTAATTTAATAACATTTTAAAAACTATTTTAAACTGTTAATGTGTATATATATTAATATGTAATAATAATAATATATTTAAAGCATAATATAGTTTTATATTTTCAACAAATGTGCCAATACCAAAAAACTTTAATAGAGATAATTTTTTATTATTAGTATTATTATTAAATGCTTTTATTGGCTGTGCACTAAAAGGAAATAAAATAATTGTTTCTTCAAACCACAATTGGAGTTTTTAGATTTAACTTGAAATAAAAGCATGGGGAGAGCGAGAGAGGTCTAGAAATTAATTAAATCAATCCTTTGTTATAAAAAAATAGGGATTGATTTAATTGATTTCTGGACCCCTCCCCCATACTTTTTTTCTCATGTGTCATAGCATCAGCCGAGAAGCAAACCCGCTAACCCGGACAACAGCTTGTAAAGCAGCTGTCGCTGACCTCTCGACCACCAATGCTTGACCCCCGTACTTTTATTTCAAGTTAAATCTAAAAACTCCAATTGTGGTTGAAGAAACAATTATTTTGCTTCTTTTTAGTGCTTAGTAGATAAAAGCATTTAATATTTATAAAAAAAATTATCTCTATTATTTATAAAATCTTTTTAATAAAATTAAAATCTTAAAAGTTATTAAATATATACAAGTATATTTGGTTCTGTTATAGAATGCGCATGGCAGCCATTTTTAATTTGAAAACACCCAAAAACACTGCTGGCACATGCAAGTGATAAATAACATTTACTAGAAACACTCAGTTTTCAAAAAAATAAATCGCCTAAGGCACTATAATTTAAAAAGGTGGTGGGAAGAAAGTGACATGGAAATAGTGTTTTTGGTTGTTTTCAAATTCAAAATGGCCACCGAGCATAATGTACATTGTTCTAGTTATTTTTATTATTTTGAATAAATAATTAATCTTAAAATTATTGGAGTTTCTCATTTCTAATTTTGCAGTTTCAAAAATGATTTGGAAAGACATTTACATAATTAAGAAATCATTATATAGTAAAAAATTTCACCAATCTGTTTTAAAATGTGTAGTCAAGGACTATCTTTAGCACCTACTTAGTAGTAAGAGTATCTGCTTCATGAATTAAATATTTTCTGGGTTGATTACAAATTAAGGAAAATTTTAAAAAAAGATAAATCTCATCCTGATAAAATTTATGAAACTACTATTCTGCTTATGACTTCAAGTTATCTACTCTTTTGAGCAACAGACATATATTAAATAAACAGTGAATTCTTTATCCAATATTAGATGTAATTTAATGAATGTCTGTTATAAATATAATTTATTTTAAATACACTGTTTGATTATTTTATTATAAAGTATACTAAAATAAAATTTCTTCTTGTCAATCCAAGACTATAATCATAGCTGAGCTATTATGTTTAACATTAAATGGTGCCTTAAATAATTGATGATAATAATAGCTATCATAACTAGAAATGAAACTTAAATGTATTACTTCACAAGATCAAACAATTAATCGACTCATGATCATCAACTACTACTGGATAATTTAGCTACAGACTAGCTATTAAAATACATCTACACTGAAGTAGTGATCCTAGCACTTAGATTTTAATTACAATTTGTTTAAGAACAGTTTAGCAATTTATATATTAAAACAGGCAAAACTCTTCATATAGTAGTGCCACTCAGTGCCAACCAGAGTAATCAATGGATGTCAGAAGACTTGTGTGTAAAATCCCAATCTAGTGCCTACTCATCCAATATCCCCAGACTAGTTTCTGGCTTGTGGCCTTCATCAGTGAGGAGCATCCATTGATTACTCTGGTTAGCACTGAGCGGTACTACTATATGAAGAGTTTTGCCTGTTTTAATAACAGTAATGTGCTAGCATAAGAAATAGTGATCATATGATGTTTAGTAATTTATATATATGAGAAAAATTATAATTTTTTATTATAGGTTTTGACCTCAATCTTTAACCATTTAATTTTTTTTTAACAATGTAGACTTTATACAAACTTTTGCAATGCCAATTAGAATGATCAAAAAATGCCTTGATATTAACAATTTTTTTAATTTGAAGAGTTTATAATAACAATATTCTATCTATATCAAATTTGAATATTAGTATGTTACATTGGTTTACTTTTTTTTTATAGCTGTCAATATTATTACAATTAACAATAATAAAAGACACTATATTTACTATAATTATATTGTATTATATATTTTACTGATATAAGAAAACTCATTAAAATTAATGTTATAACTAATTCTGTTAAAAGATTAAAGTGATCATGTGATATGACCACTATCATAAATCATTAGCAAAAAATATATTCTGATATTCTTTTTTAATAACACAGCATTCATTTTTAATATTATATTTTTAATGATTGTAATATATGTATATCAAGGATACTCTAAAAAATCTAGCTTTGAGACCTCAAATTTGGTGTTATATTGAAATATTGGTCATATCTTATTTGTTGAGCTAGGTTCAACAATCTTTGGAATAAAACTTGGCATGTGTATATTAATTATGGAAAATATATATCAATGATTACAAATAAAAAATATTTATTAGAAAAACTTTTTTATTAAAATTCAATTATTTATAACTATTGCGATAAATATATTTAATTTTAACAAATGGTCATTACATATCAAATAAAATCAAGATAAATGTTCCCATATGGATTGATTGATATTGTTTTGGAAATTTTTCCAATAGGAAGGTGATTTCAGCTTACACATTGCTGTTTCAAGAGCATATTTTTATTAATTACTAAAGCTTACATTAGATGTCGTAACTGTCATGAAAGAAAAATAATAAGAGGATGACTGAATTTTTACTTTCTGTTATTTCTAAATCTTCTAATTAATTTTTATATATGCATTATAAACACATTACAATTTCTTTTTTAAAATATTATTAACCAATATTACTGTTATTTTTTGAAATAAGAGAAGAACAGGAAAAACTGATTAACAGTTTTGAAAGTCTGACTCATCTGCTTGCCTAAGTTTTCTCACTAAAGTCAGATTTAGATCATTAGGAAATACAATCAATGATAACACTTAATCATCATTTATGATAGTTTGCTACGCTTGCCATTATAATTGAATGATTATACATATACATGGAAAAGCCTAGCAGTGTACTTACAGTACATTTGCATACTGGCCTGCACTACCTTAAAATCAAACCTAAATAAAATTTAAACTTTTTTTTCAGGTTCCGATCAAGTTTATATATTTTTTTTAAGACAATGACAATGAATGTGAAGAGATTTTTTTTTCTTTCTGGTAGTTAACTCTTAGTTTTCTTAACATTCATTTCAAAGGAAAGCTAAAGTTAATCTCAGGAATCTGTGTCAAAGAAGTGTCATGTACTAACCATTAAAAAAAAAAAACATAAAATGGAAATAAGTTGCAATTTGCACTTAGCACGTTTTTGTGTAAGCCAACTGGATTATTCTATTGTTTGTACTCTAATTAAATAATATAATTCCGTTTCTCGTATTCTTATTTTCTTTTATACTTAGCCACATTTGCCAGCAAATTTAATGCCTTAAATCATTGTTTACATTCTCTCTTTGTTGCTAGCCATTACTGGTAATTACTTTCAAATTTTACATGGAAAGTGATGCTAATAATATTAATTCTTAATAAATAATATTTTTAATTAATCAATTATTACATTTTGGTTATAGTACCTGTGTTAATAATTTTTATTGCGAACAGTCTGGTTTGAAGTAATGTAAGTGGATTTTATTTTAAATGACTTTTTCATGGATTTTACGACATTTTTGTTTTATTTATGTTGAATAAATGTATTAACTGACTGCTAATGTTTTAAAAGTATTTGTTACTAAAAGGAATGTCGTTTCACTTTTGGCGACCAGGACTTATTTAATTGACTCTGGGTGATGACTCATACAGAAACAACAAGAAAGTAATTTTTAAAAAGTGAGATTGGAAAATGATTGTCTGTTTCAGTTTACAATTCAATCATTGACACTTTCAAATGCCTCTTAAGGGCTGACAGTCTCTAGAATAAACACTAACCAATCAAAGGTCAGCTAACAAAATTAATGCCAAATATAAAAAAAAAAAACGAAAAACAGCTAATAATTTATTTTCTTACATTCTTGGAGTAATTGCTTTTCCAAATAAATATCAAAAGTAATTAAAATTTTTCTCTGTATTAGTACTCAGTGAATAAATAAATAAATTTAAAATCACAAAAATTTTAGGATTGTTTAAAATAATTTAAGTGAAAAAAAAATCATACAACAAAAGTATGCACAATGTGTGCATATTTAATACATGTATTAATGAGTGAATCAAAATATATATATGTATTAATGAGTGAATGTATAAAAAGGTTTCAATGAAAAGATTTCAGATCAAGGTCGGGCTAATCAATTGTGGCGTCTAAAACCAGTCATTCTTAAAAGCTGCATTTCAAAAAATTATTTAGAAGGAATACTGCGACTGTCTATCATGCCTGCAATTTGAGGTTCAATTTTTTTCAAATGTTTTAAGAATTTTCTCTCAGGTAATTGCACCATAGGCAATCTATCTAACAATGCTCGGTAAATAGCTATGTAAGGTAAAACAAGAATGGGAAAATTATGCATTAATTAAAAAAGAAATATCTTTATTAAAAACTACACATACATGCAGACACACAAAAAAATACTGAAAAATATAACATAATAAAAAAACTTATGGAAGGAATAACAAAAAATAATAATTTAGTTATTGGTAAATGGCTTGATAATCTCTTTATAATTTATTATTTTAGGAACATACTAATACTTAAAATTAAGCCACCAAAATTAATAATGAATAATATTTCTGTAATGTAATTTCTATCAGCTTTTGACACCTGACCAAGATGCACATTTCATGCTGAACCAGCACTCAGTTAAAAGTGAATGGAAACTAATTCCTACCTTGCATGAGAGTGCTAATGTGAAAATTATACTACAGAAATATTATTCATTATTAGATAATCTCTAGTCTACCTAGTTAATGGTCCTCATGCCATATTGAATTTTTAAAAAAAAACTGATATGGGATACAATTTTTACAATAAGTTCAGTTTTAATAATGTTAGAGAACAAAGCTTTACATTGATAGTGTAACAGTCTTTAGTCCATTAAGGAATGAGGGTGAACACATCTAAATATAGTCAGACCTAGGGTCTTCATGTAGGATGCCATGAATGATGTGATAAAGTCTAATCCATGATAGTATCTATTCCAAATATGATAATTTAATGTTTAAACATTTAATTAGACTATTTCATCCAATCTTCACCTCTCTTTATTATTCTGTTATAGTCAGTATTCGAACTCAGGGTTAAATTTATACTTAACTTTCTTCAGGGATCAATTGATATCCTATATCAATAATAATATTTTTATATAAGTTTGACAGATTCTCAAAATTCCATCCAACCGAGTTATCATGATGTTAAGTCAGGCTGATATGTATTTGTGGATATATTATTTATTCAATTTTATTTTATTATGAAAATAAAATAAATAATTTAAATAAATCAGAGACCTCCTTAAATTTAAAATAAACTGAACAATATTTATTAATTGAAAACAATTTTTAATTTATCTTTATATAACAAAATTTTTAATTACAAGTGTTTAAATGCATTTCTATTATATTATTATATACATTTTAAAATTATATCTTCCCATATTCCATATTAAATATTTTATAGCACAAACAATATTTAATAGATTGCAAAAATAAATAACATTTATAATTCCAAAGATTATGATAACACTAACTAACTAAATTTAAATTAAACAATATAAATATAAATGAAGACTTTTGTAATATTGAATCCTTTTGAGGAAATTCCATTTTCTATAAGATCTCCCATCTATGTAAAGTTCATATCATTGAAAGAAAAGACCTTTCATCCAAGGATATTAGTCATTTATATCAAATTAATAAATTAATTAACTTAATAATAAACAAGAATTCTGTCATATCATAAGTGAATGAATTTAATATGAAGAACAATAAAATCTTACCTTCATACTAAGTTTAATTATTAAACTGGTTAGGTTATTGCATAAGGAAGACCTAAATTTTATTAAATAAAAAAAATATTTAACCCGATCTTTCCCTATTTTTCATCTAATGATTTTCCAAAATGGATTATTCCAAAATAAGTAGGTTTTAAAGGCAAAGAAAATAAAATTAAATATTTATAAATGTTGATATGCAAAAATAATATGATGTATTTAAAGTTTATGGTATTGTCATTCATTTTCCAAAATTTAAGTATCAATGTTCATTATAAAGTTCTTTTATTTCCGGTCATCAAACATCAGTGAGGCAATCAGTATACTCTGTTGTTTCATAATATTCCTTTTGCATGGCATTAACATCCCTTTTCTTAAATTATCTCTCTGTAAATTGAAGTTGGATATTGACATATATAGATGATATATATATATTAGGCATTTCAGTAGGAATGAATAATTACACTGCTTTAGGTTAGAAAAGTAGCATTTGATCCTAAGGCAAAATGTGTTTACTCATGATGCATTTTCTATAATTTAAAATCTTAAAATAAATTTATTTAGAGATATAAATATGTTTGATGATATTTGTTTTCTTTGGAATTCAAGTTAATGATATCATTAAGAATTTCTCTAATTATTATATTAAAGATAATTTCACTTTTAAAATTATTATTGATAATATTAAAGAGTAATTTATTTACTCTTTACTTGAGTGATATTACAGTTCTCTCCTAATGAAGATTTTATAAACAAGGGGAATTTATCCAAATTACTGATCCATCTTTCTAATGTGGGTGGTATTTGAACACAGCAAAATAAATATGCATAGTGACTAGTTCATTTGTAAAAGATGGAACTCATTTGGAAATTAGTTGATTTAGCTTTTATAGTGGAATTGATTTCCAGTAATTAGCATGTGTTAAATTACTTTCATATCACAATTTTGTATTTGATTATTGTTGAATGCATCATAGTTAATAATTGCATAATTGAGTTTTCATTTTATATCCTTCACATTTAGTTGCTAATATAAGACTTGACCTTAGGTTATCTCTATGCTTTGAGATTAGATTAGTGATATTAGTTAACTTAATAATTATTTTATACATATATGTATATGAACGATTAAAATTTATTTTAATATTTGATTTCATTAAAATAACTATTTATTTGACTTGACCTCTATTATTAAAATTTTATAATCTAATGTTTAAGTTATATACATGTTCATATGGGTATTTAAACATAAAAGGATAACGTATTTATTGTTTATTAATTAAAATTATATTTTTAAGTTTATGATTTGATATTGCATATAAACAAGTGAGCTTAATAAAACTGTAAGCTACCCTTACAATAAAAACTAGAAAAACTAAGGAAAATAGTAAGGCTAAGACAAATAGTGATTACTATTTAAAAAATAAGGGGGGGGGGGGAATTTCAACATCTGAAATAATTAGTACTTTATTGTTTGTTCATAGTTTCTACTTTATTATTAATTAAGTTTAAATTACATCTTCATTGATAATTTCTTTGTATTTCTCACAAAAGTCCCATTTAAACCTTATATAATACTTCTTATCTCAGATAATCCATAGCTTCAGAATCTCTAAAACTAGTCACATAAGAATTCTTTATTTTTATCTTGAACCCCAAAAGTTAACAAATCTCCAAGGCACCTATAAGAAAAAGATTCATCCTAATAAAAGATACAAAACAAATCATTTCCAGAAGGTGGATATGCATTTGTTATCATAGCAATTGGTTTCTTGTCTATCTAAAACTAGAAATTGTAGGCTATTGTCTGTATCACTGATAAAATGAGTTTAATCTCTTCATTTTATATTTTTTGTGTACACCAGTGATGTTTATATTTTTTATGCACATAAGTGATACTATCTTGTTATATTTATTGTCCCACAGAGATATACTTTATTTGCATATACCTCATTTTCTAGCTATAGACTTGAAAATAATGTGATGCAATCAGTGGCAAAACTACTGACTCCACAGCATGAGTATCAAGGCATAGGCAAGAATCAGAATTTGATTCTTTTCCTGTATACAATTTCATGTTGATATATACATAACCATTATGGCTATCACCACACACACACACCTTTTGAAATCTCTCTTTATTGGTTTTAAGTGTTTATATTTTCACATGGTACTATGCTCAGTAAATTTTGTGATTGCTTTATCAACTGCAATCTTTCTGTACGTCTGATAATCCATCTTAAAATTTACATTGCATTGCTCTATACATGTAAAACATTACTTGTTATACAAACACAAACATACAAGTGCAAACACAAATACAAATATAAATACATTAATAAATTATTAAACCTTTTGAGAATCATTATGTCTATAAAATAAGATTGCCTCAAACTTGGATCCAAGACCCAAAATTACATTGTACATAAATCACTTTTGTTATATTTGAATAAAAATTTATATATTGTATAATGAAGAGCATATATGATTTAATATTATATATTTATATACTACACAGACTTACCAATACAAATGTAAACACATTAATAAGTTATACCATTTATCAAATAATTAAAAAAAAGATTTTAAAGACTATTCAAATAATTAAAAAATTAAAATTGAATATTTACGACCGATATTTTGTGATTATATTTTTATCACATTGAAGGCCTTGAAATGCGAATCATCAACATGTTTTTAAACCATTTTAGTAATGAGTCTGGCCAATAAAGCAATTTTGTCTCTGTCATCTTCATGTAATCTAACAAAGTGACCAGAAAAAAAAAAATTAAAAAAATTCAAATTGTACCTCGATGTAAGCATATTTTCTGTGTTTGGTAAGAAATGATTACATTTAACAAAAATTCATATGCTTTCAACTATTATATAGTCAACATCATAGCAATATTAATTTGCCATGAGTGGAAAGTATTATAATAGGGTGGTATTTAAATGCCCTATGCAAAAATGTAAATGAGATAATTTACATAACCCACTTCTTTGATAATGGAATACAGAACTCTTTCTTATTAATAGCATGCACACTGTTGGCTATGGGCTATGCTTCTTTAATTTCACGTTTTTTATCAGATGTCATTGCCTACTGTTCCCATTGCTTATTCCAAAACATGTCTTTATACAGAAGACTTATTCAATAGTAATAATTCTTAAAACTAAAACTTGAAATGAATGGAGAATAAAAGGAATTCTTGATTTACATTTTGTTTCAACAAAAAATGGTTCACTATTATCAGCAGAACAATTGATATTTAATCATTTCCCCAATAATCAATATAAATTAAATCTAATATTTGTATTTTTATAATTTAAATATCCCATTCCAAGATAAAAATTAAAGAAGGTCAAATAAAGCTGATAATAGATATCTAAAACAAATATTAAAAGAATCTTTTCAATTCCCTCTTTGGCATGATAAATTTAACAAACTCAAAACAACAGCTGCCTAAGAGTTCAAAAACAATTCATTCCAGGTTGGTATAAAAGCATCGTTACTTTTTATAGTTAAATTTCTTCTATGTAAAATCTGGAAATTGCTGTAAACTTATAAAGTCAGTGGTTGATGTCAGAAAAATAAAATGGAGAGAATGCAATAAGATGTAATATTTTACAAGAACAAGTTATAAAGCCTGATCAGAGTTCACCCAAAATTGATAAAAATGAAAAAAAAAATCTTTAGAAATCAATATAATAAAACTAGGAAGTGATGGTGAATTTGAACTCACTCTAGATTGTATTAATCCAAAATAGTTTTAAGAGAAGATAATATATCTGCAGCGTTTTTAAAAACCTAAAGCCAAAGCATAGTTAGCAGAACACTATTCAATAACATTATTCATACAGAAACTATTTCTAAAATTTGACATAAAAGCAAAGCTATAACTGTCGTTCGATAAAATAAATCCAGAAATGCTCCAAAACATTATTGCACAATATTACGATTATATATTTCCTATAAGATTTTTGGAAGAATTTATTTTAGCAAGAATGTTTTCACACATTAAAAGCTAAGTACTGATAATGCAGGCTAGGCTTAGACAGGAGAAACTGCTGTGATCGAGTTTTATCTTTTAACAAAAATAACAACCAACATTGAAAAAAGCATTTAAGATCATTTTTTGGCTTATGATTTTATTTGGAAAAATGGTCTTCTAAAAGTTTCTAAAAATTTTAAATGCAGGAAAACTTAATTTATTTGACAAAATGAACTCCAATAGAAAAATTCAAATAACACTGATAATTAAAATAGATACAAAAGAGTTTGTCTCAGCATTCAGTTTTCTCACCTATGCTATTTAGTATATTCACCAGTGATCTTCTAGAAATAGATGACAGAAAATTCATCTATGTTGATGATGTTGCTATGACTTTTCGAAAGAGATTCTTTCTTGAATATAAAAAAGATATCTTTTTCAATGATCTAATTTAATGAAGACAGAATGCTTAGTTTTTTTCATCTAAACAACAGAAACATCTCATAATCTGAATATAACATTTTGCAATAATTGATTAAAACACAATTCTAATGCATGCTATTAAAAATACCTTTACATCAAATATAGCTAATGTTTCTTATTTATCTAAGATTAAATCTTAATTAATTTCTATAAATGACTTTCTTAGAAAGTTGTGATGCAAGCACTTTACAGATAGTTTCCTTAGCATTAACATATTAGTTGAAAAAAAAGTTTCCCCCAAATTTCTGCATAGTTAATTAAATATTACCATGAGAAATATTACAGGTACATTCAAGTCTACTCTTTTAAAGTGATTTCATCTTCTTTCATGTATTCCTCCATCAGAAATCAAAAAAGGATTGGTTAACAGGATATGTATAAAAAGCTGTTAGGTAGATCAGACTTTTCAATAACTCAAGATATAGTTTTGTCACAAAAGATAAATCTCAAATCAAGATATTTTATTGGATGTTCAATCAAAAATCTATGACCAAAATAATTATGGCATAAAAAATGGACAACCTATAAATTTCAAAACAATTTTTTTTTTCTGAATCCAACAGTATAGCTAGATGGATTTGATCCTGCTAAATATTACTGAAATCTCATCAACAAATTCAGGTCTACTGATTGGAATTGCACTTAATTGCTTTTGAAATTTACAGCCATTGAGCTATGTAGATGTGAATACATACAAATCATAAATCATATAGTTAATGATTGTTAAATCTATGGCTAAACTAGCAAAATTAAAGGAATTAAAAAAGCACCAAGATTCTGTTTTCTATTTGGAATCTCTGCAAGTTCCTTTGTGATATTTTGTTAGTAGTTAAAGCCATCTCTTGTGACTCAACATACCTTCAAATAATGAACTTACCCAGATTCAGAATTCATTGCAACTAACCAATGAATTTATGGATAGATAAAAATGAAGCTATCATGATGCCAGACAGAGATGTGCCACCATCTATTTATGATCTTTTACTAATAATTCTGTGCTAACATGCTTGTTAGAGTTTAATTTTGTTTATAAGTTTCTATATGCTATGCACTTTCGAAGTTCTTAGACTTCATATTCTTAACTGAGTGCAATCAATGATAAGAAGGAGTATTGTAATTTATGCAAATTACTTTGCTGTTTATTTTGCCATAAGTCATAGCATTTTCTTTGTTTTGATTAATTTGTCCATCTTTTTGAAATAGTGAAACAGGTGTCCTTCCTATTTATAGAATTAGTATCATTATTTGATTAAAGAATAAATTGGTATTTTCAACATTTTTGCTTGATTTCTAGCTGGAGTGGATACTCTCCTATCTATTTTCTATCTATTAAATGTGTTATATGTGTAATGACAAGTTCTATATTCTGCATCTGATTTGATTGGAATTCTAACTGAAGGATTGCCTACTCTACCTGCATCGTGGTAATTTTGTCTTATATTAGGTATAGTATCTAGCAACTTTCAATTCAAATTAACTTGTCTCACTGCTTGAAATTAATACAGGCAACCATTATTATCCATCATTTCCTGGAACAACTTTCAAAAGACTGTTTTTTTTATAGTAGGTCTCTTTCCTTAATGGGAGCAGATGGATTTAGATCATTAATAGTTGGTGGCACATCTCTCTTGGGTACAGCAATGGCTTAATTTCAATCTATCAAGCAATTCATGGGTTAGTTACCATGGATACTAAATCTGGTTAAGCCCATTGTTTGAATGTATGTTAATCCCATATCATCATCTAAAAAAGAATCCATAAACTAAATAAATAAATTCAATAGTTATTTTTTCCTACTTATTTCGTATGCGCATGGCATCTGTGTCTTCATAAAATGCTTCGATTCAAATATTTTTTTTTATATTAATTATGGCAATAAAAAAATCCAAGTAGTATATATATTCTGTAATTTAAAAATATATTTGATAATAATAATAAAAGTTGGTTTATTTATTAAACACGTAACCAGGCTACTGCTCTTTAAACCATACATATATATATACTTTTTTAGAAAAAAAACAAAAACATTATATATAATAGTAATTTTAATCCAATATTCCTATCTTTTTTTATGTATATAAAAAAATCAATTACAGTAAATTTGATTTAATATACTTTTAAAAATAAAAATATGAAATTTAAATAAGATTTTAAATTTTAATATAAGTATGCAAATATATTGAAAAGATCGCAATTTTTCTACAATAAAAAAAATTGAAAAATTTAAAATCACGAACTGACATTATTTAATAACATAAAGTAAATTCTGAAAAATGTTAGTTATGTTACCAAAAAAAAAAGATAAAACAAAATAGCTTTCAATATATTTATCATATTTCTCAATAATATTAATCTTTCAAATTTTGCGTGCACATACATTATGATTGGGTATATTAATTTTTAAATCAGTTTTATTATATAACGGAAATACAAGATATAAGAAAATATAATATGTGAAAAAATCCAAACTTAAAAATATTAAGAGGAAAAAATATAGAATTATAAGATGTCAACGTACGCCATTTTAAGGGCCTCAAAATATTTTGATATCTGTCTTCTAATGTTTTTTTTTTTTTTTTTGGCAAACAATATTTAAAATATTATGAATTTATTGAAAATTCATTACGTCAAATGTATTTGCAAAATATGTTATTTATTTAATAAAAGAAAATTTCCAAACATTATAAATCCACTGCAGGATGAAGGTCTCTCCAATCTATCTCTCCTATCTCTAGCCTCTCTTCTCTACAGCACTCCTTCACACTTCCTTATTTCATCTATCCATTTTATATGTGGTCTCTTCTTAGGTCTTTTACAATCTTTTGGACTTTAACTGTCCATCTATTATCATCTCTTCTTGTTACTTCTAACATACATCTTTCCATACTTCTTTGAGTAGTCTGAAATCTCTGCAGTGCTCTTCTGGTAAGTGTCCATGTCTCCGATCCATAAATAAGAACAGGTTTAAAACGCATTTATTAAAAACTTTTCTTTTCAAATACATAAGCATATTTCCTTTTAATAGTAAGTTATTTCTACCAAAAGCACTCCAACCAAGTTTAATTCTGTGATTAATTTCATCCATTATGTTTTCAACTGTATTAGTAATCTGACCAAGGTATTTGTAGCTGTTAACTTCTTTTAACTCATCATTATCAATGTTTATGTTCATCCTTTGAAAAAATTTGTTGAACATTACTTTAATCATTTCAATGTTTACTTTTAGTCCTACTTTTTTATGTTCATCTGATAACTTTTGCAACATTTCTTGAAGCTCTGAAGCATTATTTGCAAATACAACTACATCATTAGCAAAATCTAGATGACTTATCCATTTACTTTTGTTCTTTTATCTTCCCAGTTTAAACCTCAAAATACTTTTTGCAGCACAGCTGTAAAAAGTTTTGAAGAAAGCAGTTTGCTATTAACTGAAAAGAGACCCTTTGATTCATCTTGGAGGTCTCAAAGGAAGAGAGCCGATCAAATTCCTAATGTTCACTTCATATGTTCTTGTCATTGCAGCTGCTTTATTATTATGTGAGCATTCATATAGTGTGTGAATATGGATGGGCTGCTCATCAACATGAATTGGCCAGCATGATGAGTTTATTGGCTTTTCATTTCTACGTTTAAGTTTAGTATATATACCTTATTAATTTTTTTTAATAGTTCTGAGTAATATCTATAAAACTATCTTGTAAACTAAGAAACAATGAGATAATACATCATCATTATCATAAATATTTAAAGGCAATCAATGCTTTGTCATTGCAGTCTTTTCATTCTGCCCTCAGCCATTCTTTTCAGATTTGTATATGAACAATCTAATTTCAATGTTCACATTTTAAAAATAAGATATCCTTGGTCTATTTCTCAACTATTTACTCAAAAATTTATCTTCCAAAACATTTTGTAGAAAAACAACATGCCTCAAATTGTGTCCCAGAAATTTTATTTTTTTTAATCTTATAGTGATCAACCGTTTTTATATCCAAATTGACCTCATCAAATTTCCCCAAAGCCACATTTCTATATTCTTTAATCTTATTCTTTTCTGTTTATTCAAAGACCAGATCTCACATCTAATGATAGTATACTCCCAATAAATCTTCTAATAAATTCTAATCAACTTGTTTCAGATTTTCGTTATTTATCTATATGTCCAATAGTTTGAACCTCTCCAAAAACATATTTTGTTGATTTCTTTTTCTGAATCTGCAAATGGAGTCATATTGTTGGTATAATGAATACTATGAGAATATGCTCATCAATAAATTTTAATTTTTTTGTTTTTTCTTTACATGATCATTCTTATATTTTTTTTTTATTAAAGATGATAGTAGAAAAATTTATTTTAATTTTTTTTATATTAGTTTTATTCTTCACATCCAACTAAGTGCTCTAACTTAATTCATGATTAATCTTTTACTCTTTCAATAAAGACCTACATTCTTTATCATATGAAACAACAATTTCCAAACCATCCTACTAAAAGTCCTTTCCAAATCAAGGAAAGCCACATAAGATTTTATATTTATTTCCAGTTTTTCTGCAAAATCAGCTTGGTACCATTATTATATCCAAGGCCAAAACTATATTGGTTGTTATCCATATATTCATCTATCTTTTAATGCATCTTGGATTTAATTATGGAGGCATAAGACAAAAAATGCTATTGTTCTATAGTTCAAGAAATCATTTGCATTTCTCGTTTTTTTTGGAAATATTATAGTTTTAATAATCATTAAATCCAATGAAATTATTTTTTCTTCATAACATATTTTTCATATTACCATAACAATTGATTAAAAGTTTCACCTAAATATCATCTGTACCAATTGTCTTATTATTGTTTATCATAACTAAAGTATAGCAAAATTCTCTCTCTCTCTCCTCAATCATATTTTCATCTTCTCATATAATCTTTTATAGACAACTCTTAAATCAATATGCTATTTCTATCAATCATATATCTTATGCTCAAAAAGTGTCATCCCTTTCTATTTTTGACAATATTATTAAATGTTCTTCTCTTTTGTAACTTAACATTTTAATAGGTTCATGCAATTCTTTTATCTTTCTTCATTTAAATTTTTTTTTTTTTCCAATTTTTTTACTGATCATATTTATTCATTATTCTTTATTTATTCTACATTTTGTTGTTATTAATTTTTTAATTACTTTGTACCAATGAAAGCCTTAATTCTAATGGTGTTTATTATTTTAATCCAATTCAATATCAATATAAAATATAATTAAAATATTCATTTTCAAAACAGAATATGTTAAAAATAAAAAAAAATATGATTGTTTATGTATACAAAGTAAAGGTATACATACCATGCATTTTTAAAAATAATGTTTTAGTTGGGTTCTGCATATTTTGGCACAATGGTAGAATAGCAGACTTTGGAGCTTAAAGACCATGAATCATGCCAAGTTTTTCATTTTCTGAATTTGAACATTTTATGAGTAATGAAGCCATTCAATTATTTTATTTATCAATAATTTCACTTTTAAAAAACATGATTGTTTACTGACCATTTTGAAAATTACAAAAATGTCTACCATCTGCTATTATTTACATAACTATATCCTATACACTTTCATTGATTATTATTGCAGTTATATTTATAATTTTGGAATACTATATAATGTGTATAATAAAGATCAGTATAATTAAAAATTGATATACAGTACTAAAATAATTTATATTCTCTTTTTTTTTTTTACATTTATAAATGATTAATAAATTTATATAACAATTGTAATCAAACCTTAGATTGATATTTTGCTAATTGGCCTTCTATAGCTAAGTGATATAGATTAAATGAAGTAGAGAATTTAACTATTGTATATTACAAAATTGTAAGATTTGAGTACCAAAGTCGCAGATTGAATTCAATAATTTTAATTTAATTGATCAAACTGTGATTTATTTATTTTTTTGCTTTACTTCACTAGGAATTGATGCAGAAATTACAAAGAAACATTTAGCCCTGAGACTATGTTAACCTGCATAGGGCTCTGAGATTGAATATGATTTACAGTAATATTATTGTCTAGATGTGTCAAGAAACTAAACATAGGTCAGTAATTTAAAATACATCTATATAGTTATGTAAAAATGAACATGATTTATCTGCCTTCATTTAGCTAGAAGTGCATTCTTATATAGATCAATCTAGAAATGAAAACATACAAAAGTATGATTTATTTCTGAATAATAATTTCTGATATAAAATAATGTATAAAAAATTATAGTATTTGTATGTTTTTTCTTACAAATATTTGAACTGAAATCATTCAGTACCAAAATTGTCCATATTTGCTGTAATTTTGCAATTTCAGGTTCATGTAGATAATTTTAAGACTTTTCTATCTATATTATTATTTGTCTATATTTTTCATATGTCATAGCATTGGCCAGGAGGTGAACCTGCATCAACCGTCTGCAACCAACTGCTTGCTTGCAAGATGGCTGCACTGACCTCTCAGCTAATAACGCTTGACATTATTTGTCTATATTTAATAATCAAAACATCAAGAGAATAAAGGAAATAAAAAAAACACTTGCTAAATTTTCAACCAGCTCTCTGGTCTTTTTCAGTTTCTGAGAAAAGGAGAGTAGCAGAAATTTGCAAAGAATATAGAACAACTTTTAGAAGGAATTATTAGGATTACTAGGGGAACAATGCTTATGGTAAGTACTATTCTATTTCTAAATAAATATATCAAAGTTCATAATAAATAGTATGGGAAATGTGGGGAGAGCAGAAAGTCAAATAAATGTATAATTATTTTATGATTACTATGATTTATTAGTATTTTACAAGGTATTAGTAATGAGTATTTGTAATTAATTGTTTTAAAACAGTAAAACGTATATAGATTATATTTTAAAATGAAGATACTAAATAAACATTTAAATCTATACAAGGTATACAGTTGCTGAAAACAATAAATTTGAAATCCCATAGAAAAATTGTAATAAAATAATAACACAAAAAAGTGCACGTCATCATCTCATAACAATTCAGGGTTTGATTAGAACACGTCATTGCACTCCTCTTTGATAAGTCTACACATGCATAAATGTATGTTCTAAATATGGTATATATTAAGAAGTGTACAACTAGAAGATTTTTGATACAATCTTTTAATAGCCTAAAATCTATATATTTTTTTATATTCTTACCCTAAAGCTTCCTATTGATTAAGAAGTAAAAATAAAACAGAGGAAGATATTTTTTTCAGTACTAACTTCAATATAGCCAAAAGGAGACTTTAAAAAAAGAATAAAACCAATTTCTTTTTTAGTTTTAAATACCTATACACTTTAAAAACTTATTTTAAAAAATATTTTTATAAGAAAACATAAAAAATATTTTATATAATAAAAATTATTTAGCAAATATTATGTGATTTTAAAGTAAAGGCGCCTGCATTTGATGTAAAAGAAAAAATTGTATTTTATTGTACATCCACATAAAAAATAAACCATATATATACATGCTTATTGACATGTGTACAAGCAGTAAGCAGAAGTGTTTATTATTTTACACTGCAACTTTAAATGTAAAAAGGTAGAATAAATTATTGAAAAAAGTTCATGGTATAGTATCTATCTATCCTAAAGTGCATATAATAAGCCAATAAACATTACATGACCACCACCTCTTCTGCTTGTGTATAACTGTTGTTAAAACAGGCAAAACCCACTATACGTATTGCCACACACAGCAAGCTAGAGTAATCAATGGATGCCAGAAGGCTTGTGCATAAAATCCCCATCTAGTGCATACTCATCCAATATCCCCAGACTAGTTTCTGGCTTGTGGCCTTCGTCAGTGAGTGCATAAAATCCCCATCTAGTGCATACTCATTCAATATCCCCAGACAAGTTTCTGGCTTGTGGCCTTCATCGGTGAGGAGCAATGGAGAGCACTGCAACCAGGTGCAGTGCTCTCAGATCCAAGGCTCCTCATTGATGAAGGCCACAAGCCAGAAACTAGTCTGGGGATACTGGATGAGTAGGCACTAGATGGGGATTTTATGCACAAGCCTTCTGGCATCCATTGATCACTCTAGCTCGCTATGTGTGGCAATATGTATAGTGAGTTTTGCCTGTTTGAAGTGCATATAATACTAAATTGTCCATTCACTTTACTACTGTTACACAATGCTTTATTTACCACCCTTTTTTTACAGTTTACAGTTTTGATTGCCACAGCAATCTTCTTCAGAACTTTATATCTCCTAATATCAACTCTAAATTCCTAAAGGGGGGGGGGTGATAGTAAATAAAACATTTTAACAGTAGTAAAGTGGATGGACAATTTAGTATTATATGGTATACATTTGGCAATGCAATAAGAAAGAGCAGTTGTTATACTGCTATCCTGAAGTGACGGCTTTAAAATCTAGAATTTTTTTTCCTAAGAAAAAACATTCTTAAAATAATCGTTCAAATAATATTGTTTTCATTATATAGTGAAGTTTCGAACTGTTTGATTTTAATCATTCCAAAACATTCCTGATCTGCCAAAAATCTACTGTAAACTGAATGCTAGATCATGTCCTTTTACTATAAAAATGGTGATATTCTCTTAGTTATTAAATCAATACATTATAATAATTTCTACCTTTTCTTTCTCATGTTACACATTTTATGCATTATTTTATTTAACAATAATAATGTAAAGGTATTAAAATTAAATCATATTTTTTCTATGAGCAGACATATAAACATATTTTATATATAATAAAATGTCACACATTTTCTAAATATAATCATATGATTTTTTGGGTGTAAAATAAAATTATCAGAATTATATATCAGTAATTGGTTGATTACAAAAATGACTTTAAAAATCACTGTAATTGTATTACTGAGCAAATCCAATTCATAATTATAGTAATGTATTCTACCAAATAATAAGTTGCTGGAAATCTTATGCACTACAGTAACTTCAAATATTTATATAACATTTACAATAATTTGTAAGTTATTAGACATTAATAAGATATTAAAAATAAGATTTAACTAAAGGTCTCTATGTAATATTTTTAATTGTTGTAAGTTTCAAATAGCTATTTTTTTTATTCAGTTAAAGAAAATTAGTTATTTAATATTTATAAGAGGAAAAACTGTTTTCAATTTAATTTAAAATCATAAAAAATTTATCAAAATGGAATACATAAAAAATAATTCACAATACATTGATTTGTCTGTGAAAGTTTCTTTATTAAATTTTTTTTTCATATGTCAAAGTTTGTCCGGGAAGCGAACCTGGGCCAGCTGCTTTGAAGGCAGCTATGCTACTCACTAGGCCACCAACACTTGACTTAAGTTTTTTCTCTATATAGTGGTATTTTTCATTTCAATTTTTTTAAAATATATATAAATACTCTGTGTAAAACATCCATGTGAAAAGGAGAATTCTTGAAGTAAAGACTTTAATTATTGCAATAATCAATGTCTTTTAAATCAACTTTTTTAATTAATTCAGAATACAAAAATATTTTTTTGCATATATGTAGATCATCTATATAAAAGCATTTTTGCAAATTCAAAATGAATATTAAATAGAGATTTAAACTTAGGATTTTCAGTCTAATTCATTCTCCACCCCATTTCAAACAACCATTACACATGACCACACACATGTGAAAAAGATCAATGATCCCAATATTCATATTTTGTGCAGAACCAGCACTCATTAGTTGAACTAAATCATAATCTCCCACACATATATCTGGTCCAACTGATGAGTGCTGGTTTTGCATGAAATATGTATATTGGGGATCATTTATCTTTTTTATATGTGTATGGTCATGTGTATCAATTGTTAGAGATGGAATGGAGGATGAATATAGACTGAAAATCTTAAATTCAAATCCAACTCATTTGCATGAATTTGCATAAATTCCATTTCCATTTCTACAATGCAGTTACAACAACAACGCTATGAGTATGAAAGCAAGTACTCTTTTGAAAGTGCTAAACTCTATAATTTAATAGTTTTATATTACATTCTAGCTTCATTATATGTGCATACAGTACATATATATATATATATTAGTCTATTTACTATAGTAAACATGCAATATACTGAATGAATAGGTTAATTACTATGAGTATTATTTTCAAATATCATTTCCAGTTAAAAATTGATCACAATTCATATTATTCTACACAATATGTTAGTTATGTTGTCAAAAAGCAAATTATTCAAATTATCATCATAGCTTATTACTCTTACCTTTGTATTATTTCAGAATGCATATTTTAGAGTTGAGATTTCAAATGGTGTGCTTAGAGTAGTTGGAGAAATTCTTGTAAAATAGCATAAAAATATTTTCTATCTTATTTTATTAATAGTTTTTATATTGTTAGTTTTTAAGATAGATGTATGTTTATAAAGATGAGATTTTAATATTTTCTTATTTTATGTATAAGTCACTATTTACAAAACTTATAGTACTTGTTGATTGATGAAATGTCATTTTAATGAAGACTTTTGCTAAATTTAGATTGTCTATTAAAACCATCTTAATAGAATGTATGTTACTTCCAAGATGTCTGAAACTTCTTTTTTTGTAGAAATGTATGTTACTTTTGTAATCAAAGTTTGCTAATTAAGTAAACTTGCTTAGTTCGTATAACACACTACATTGATATTACACTGTAAATTATAATTATAAATTTATTAAACGCACATTGATTACATAAGTAATATTTACTGAGGCTATAACCTCGACAATATATGTATAAAATGCGATAGCAGGGACCTCTACAGGTGTTTTAACCACAAGCTTACGCTAAGGAAGCTTGTGGTTAAAACACCTGTAGAGGTCCCTGCTATCGCATTTTATACTAAGCTTGTGGTTAAAACACTTGTAGAGGTCCCTGTTATCGCATTTTATACCCATATTGTCGAGGTTATAGCCTCAGTAAGGAAGCTTGTGGTTAAAACACCTGTAGAGGTCCCTGCTATCGCATTTTATATGCATATTGTCGAGGTTATAGCCTCAGTAAGGAAGCTTGTGGTTAAAATACCTGTAGAGGTCCCTGCTATCGCATTTTATACGCATATTGTCAGGTTATAGCCTCAGTAAATATTACTGTAAATTATAATAAATAATAAAAATCATATACAACAGCTATATTGGATTTTTAGTATTTATTACAATTTATAAGAAAAGAACAGCATAATGGATTTCATTAATTTCCATTTTTGATCATATTAATTATAAACAGTCATTTTTTCAATCTCTAATCAAGTGCAGGTTGAGAGAAGATTTTACAAATTGTATTCAATTCACAATAACTTTAGTTCCATTTTTATAAAGAAGTCTTAACGACTAAACCGCTAATTATATTATTGGTTGTATGAGGTAAAAATCAAATCTTTTAATTGGCCAACTCACAAACTGAAGACAAAGCCTATTGTTAAAACATATTCGCCTATAATATTAAATTCAACTCAGATACGTTTATAAAAAGTATATTACTAATTTTTCAGGTTATGAAGAGAACGAAAGTTCTTTCAAAAATAAATTGCTATTTATTTATTCTAAAATATTCAATTTCGACAACATAAAAGCTATAATATAAACAAAAAGGTCGACTTTTGCGTTATAGAAAAGTAAATATTTCTTTTTACTAAATCTTAAATATTTTTACTAAAATCTTCAATATTTTTCGAAAATAATTTTGTTTTTTTAGTATTCTCTCTGAAAATAATTTGTAATTTCTCAAAATATTCTTTTATAATAATTTAAATCATATTCGAAATGAAAATCTCAGCGTTTTTTTTTATTTTCTTTGATCAGGCGGTTTCTTTGTTCTTTCCAGCCAATCAGAATGTCTTTTTCGGCTGAGAGCATGCTAAGAACCAATCACAAGTAATGTTCTTTCTTTGTTTAGGTTTAAATGCATTTTTTTTTATTTTTTACTTGTAAAATAATTCGGAAGAGGGCACCATCTTACAGAACTTTTAAAAACCTATTCAATACCTGTCTAACAAATATTTTAGCA
This sequence comes from Epiperipatus broadwayi, assembly GCA_028023455.1. Taxonomy (NCBI): domain Eukaryota; kingdom Metazoa; phylum Onychophora; class Udeonychophora; order Euonychophora; family Peripatidae; genus Epiperipatus; species Epiperipatus broadwayi. The sequence continues at coordinate 2,202,372 of JAQFVV010012449.1, forward strand.
TAAGAACTGGCAGAGTTAGAGTGACGTCAGATGTCGATGAGGAGCTTCGTAAGAGGCGGGAAAAGGGTTAATTCAAATGTACAGCACTTATTAAATAACACATTCTGAGACATTATAGTAAGAATAAGTTGCTGGTCATCTTGAAAAAATGAAAGGAAACAAAATCTCAGTTTACAACTCTTTTATTCTTTTTATTTTTGGCCATCAAATTGTGATATATTCTCCTGAAGAATTGATATTATATAAAAATAATCAAACTTTCTCTTCCTTCAAAAAAATGTGGGCAACTATCTGTAAATTTAATAGCTGTCAAAAATTAAATTTATACATGCACGCACACACATTTACACGTACATAATACAACCAACTGCTGCAGTTTCAACACGACCTGTATTTAAAAATCCAAGTCTGAATATCATTTATCATTATCATTTATCATAAACGTAATAATAAGATTTTATTTGAGACAAAGCTAAGGTTAGTAGAATTGTAAAAGTGAAATATCATAGCCCAGGGGTTCACAAATTTTTAAATTTGGTACCACATAAAAAAGAATCAAAAATATATGTACCATCATAAAAGCATTTTCTGATTAAAAATCAATACATCCATTTGGAGGGTTTATAATCAAAGAATAAAATATTTTAAATTTATATTATTCAATTATATTCGTAAATGAAACTTTTTCATTATAATAAAATATAAGTATACTAAATATTGTAGTAAATAGTGAGTAATAATACATAATAGAAAATTCTAAGATTTATTATTGATGAGGATTAATGCAATGAAAGAGCCTCTCTTATTGTAACCAATTTAGTAATGTCAGGCTTTATCTTCATTAATTTCAAGGTATAAGATTCAAGTTGCAAACATGTCCTATATTTATTTTTAATTAATAGCATGGCTGAAAATCCAGTTCACAGAGGTATGATGTGTTGAAAGGCATTAAAAATTTTATCACTTTGTCAGAAATATATTATATTCACCTCTTCTTTTTAACTAAAAATTGCCTAAATTATCTTTTTTGAATTTGTTCATGAAATTTCTGTCCCATAAAATATCTAAAAACTGATCTCTTTCTTGAACTGAAATATTATCTAGCACAGTAGCCAAAATATAAAACGGATCTCTTATCCAACATTCATTTTCTAAGTGTTCAGGAAATTAGGAATGAAAATTGTTAATAAGTCTTATGCAGTGTTTTTCTATATCTTCAATTAGTTGCTTAGTCAGTGACAGATTATTTTCCTGGAGAAATTCTTCTAATGTTAATAATGAAACAACTTTCTTGCTTTCCACATCCTTAATTATGTATTGTAGTTTTTTCACATTTGCATTTATTTTGTCATGTACAGTAAAAATGGTTATATTGGAACTTTGTAAATGAGAATTCAGTTTATTCAGTTTTCCAAAAATATTGGACAAATACACTAAATGTGCCAGCCAGAGTTCGTCAGTAAAACAATAATGGAGTTCAGATTTGGATTCTATCGGGAATATGTGAGTCTCTGAATGTAATTCATAGAATCTAGTTAAAACTTTTCCCCTTGACAGACACCACGCTTCTATGTGTGAAAGGAGCTTATTATTACTACCCAGTTCATTGCACAAAATTGTAAACAGTCATGAATAAAGAACCCAACATTTAATAAAATTCACTATTTTCACAGATTGATCTAAAATGGTCTTTAGTCCTATGGGCATTGTTTTGGTAGCTAATGTTTCATGATGTATGCTGCAATGTGTGAACTTTGCATCTGGTACAACTTCTTTAATTTTGGCAAAAACTCTACCATGACAACCTGTTACTGAACATGCACCAATCAGAACACACTCCTACACATTTTTTCCAATTTATTTCATGGCCAGTAATAAACTCATTGATTCTCTTAAAAATTTCATTCACTGTGGTTTGATTTGGAAGAGTCTCGCAGAATAAAAATTTATCTATGACTTGTTCCCTTTCATCGAACTGAATCACAAAATATTTCCTTTGCTTTATATTTTCAATTAGTGTTTGTTTACTTGAACTGCGATTGTATTTATTTGTTGTAAAACAGTGTCATTTGACAAAGAAACAACATTCAACTTGGCCGCTGCAGTAGAGCTAAGAATGGATGTCACAACATCTTTAGTTTCAGGTAATATTAAAGATTCTCCAACAATATGTGGTTTTGCAATTTGAACAATCTTAACCCAAATATCATGCTTCCACTGCTCATTGATTTATTGTGGTGAATGAATGAAATGAACATATATTAGTTTCCATTTCAGTTCATTTAAAAAAGTCAAGAGGTTTACCTGATAAACTGGCATATTTATTTTGAAAATGCCATAGCAGAAATGATGGTTTCATCAAGTGATCAGAAAATTGTTCATGACAAATAACAAACTTGGGCCTGGGATCATTTTTATCTTTGTTCCAAAAAATCCATATTTCAAATAATTTTCATTATACTTTCTTGTAGCAGTAGCATTTCATTTTTTTTTGGGTGTTTCATCAGATTCAGGATTAAAACTAGAAGTGCTATATGTGACAGTATCTTCTTCCAGCCATTTCCCCTTTGATTTTTGTATTCCTAACCAGTCCATTATAACAGGATTGAGACTAACAAATAAATAAGTAAAATATATATAAATGTAAGCAATTTATTACACATTAATGTGATTATATTCATGTCAGACAATTAAAAATAAAAAATATATAATAATAAAATAAATAAAATTAATAGTTGACAATAACAATAAAAATTAAAAGTATATTAAAGAATTTAGTCAATATTAAGAAAATTATATTCATGTCCCAAATTTAAATTTAAAAAAATTATTTTTTAAATAAACAAAAATTAATAAATATAGACAAAAACTAGATAAAAATAATGCTTGTTAAAAAATAAAAAATAAAAATCAAATTTGCTCCTTATTTTTGCTTGCAGGCTCTAGCAATGACAAAATAGTAATGACAGCAATAGCAAAACAGGTAAAAACTTTTTCACAGGATGCACCTTGTTTCAGACGCAGCCAACTCTACTCTAACTGATCATTCTTTGCAATGTGAATTTATTTAAATCTTTTGTGTAAAATTTGTACCATCAAAAATAATATAATGTACCATTAACAGTGCATGTACCATAGTTTGAGAATAGGAGTCATTGTTGATTAAATTTCTACATCTCCCAAAAAAAAAAAAAAATTAAATTGATCAAAATAAACGTTTAGCTTCATAAGGAATAAAAACTAGTTAAGAGTAATTAAAAAACTTTCTGGTAAACAAAAATTTCACAACACTTAACACTGATTGCTAAATCTTGCAGAATTGTAAAAAAAAGATCTTTTTTACTTTAATTACAATATATTAGATAAAAAATTAAATAGATAGATGACTGGCATCATTGATAGAAGCTGAAATTGAAGCAGGTTGAAATTGTTGCTATAAGAGATAAACAACAGATGGACAAAATCTTAAACTGGACTCAGAAATTTTAAAAGATATATAAAAAAACCATATGTGTAATATTATCATCATCATCGTCAACCATTATCAATTTACTGCAGAATGAAAGTCTCTCCAAATTCAATTCAGCTTCTTTGATCTCTAACCTCTCTTCTCCACATTACCCCTACATACTTTCTTATTTAATCCATCCATCTTGCATGTGACCTCTTTCTGGGTCTTTACAATCTCTTGAAATCCAGTTTAACATTTCAACTGTCCATAGTATTATCTCTTCTAGTAATATATCCATCCCAAAAAAGAAGCTAAGTATTAAAGAAACTGAATTAATCTTGGAGAAACATACATCCTGAATTAGAATGATAATGAGGACAAATAATAGTATATTCTGAAGAAATGTTATAGATTAATGCAGAAAAGACAGGGTATTTATTTATACAGAAGTTTTAATAGGTTATTTCTAATCTAGTCTATATTTGACCTTCAGAGACTTGGAATATAAATTTATCTTTCAATAGCAACTTTATTAAATTTCACAAAGGTTTATACTTGGAAGAGATATATGATAGTAAGTAAAATATTAAAAAAAAAATTCTTTTGAAATATATTCGTTTTTACATTTTTCAAATTGTATTATCAAACAAACATGTAAATCAATATTCGACTTCTAAGAGAAACAAAAAGCAAATAGTCTTTTCATATCGTTTTACAAAATAAATAAATGTGCCACAGGAGTTGCATCCTCTAGCTTATGCTATATAGTTCAACTACTCTTCATTAAATATCATTTATCAATAAAGCTGCAATTTGAAACATTTTCCAGATTTCTTTCTCCAGTGTCCACTTACATTAAAAATGACTCATATAAATAATCACTCTCTCCCACCGCCAAAAACACTATTCTATAAAAACATATTTATCCCCCACGAATTTGCCTAGCCACTTTACTTATTATTCAGTACTACACTGATAAAACTTTTTAAAAATTTCTATAAAAAAATTATTATTAAAAATAAATTAAGGCTCTTTATTTTTAATCTGTTTTTAAATCAAACATAACTGCATTTTGTCAAGCATTGGTGGTCGAGAGGTCAGCGACAGCTGCTTTACAAACAGTTGTCCCGGGTTCGCGGGTTCGCTTCCCGGCTGATGCTATGACACATGAGAAAATCAAATATAACTGCATTTACATATTTACAAGTCTGTATACTTTTAGTTGTTCATAAATTATATTTAACTAAATATCATGTAAATTAATCTTCTGCAAAGACCGTCAAGAATCTCCAGATGCTTAGTTTTTGTCATTTAACAACTTCTGATTTCCAGTTAAATTTCCAATCATTATTGATTTCTAAGCAAAATAATTTTATGAAAAATAATGTCTTCCAAAGAAATTAGCTGACTTGGGACAATCTAAAAAAAAAGAGTCATTTGAAAAAAAGACAAGAAAATTAATAAAGTAATATTCAAATCCCATCAGTCTGTGCAACTCAATTGTCAAGTAAATGTATAATATACCTCACGTATTTAAAAAAAAATCAAATTTTATATTTGATTTTTTAACTTATTAGAGTCTATGTTCTGGTGATATATTACTAATATTGGTATTATTATAAGTGATTGTAGGAATGTATTGTCTTCACACGCCTATAATTTATTTTAACCTCCATTAAGAATAACCAGATATCCATTACAAACTAATAACTGTATTGGTTGTAGGCAGATATTAACCAATACACCATAAGTTTTCTTCCCAAACTAGATTTTTTTCCCTATGTCAAAGCGTTGACTGGGAAGCGAACCCAGGCCAGCTTCTCAGAAGGCAGCTATGCTAACCACTAGGCCACCAACGCTTGATTTTTGAACTCTGTTAAGTTAGGGCACTTTAAAAGTTTGAACAATTATTTCATTGTATTAGCTTTGTATTTTAAAGACTATTGTAATAAATATGTTACATTAATCATATCTTTTAGCAAAAACAAAGAAGGCTATCATTTATGTAATTTATATCATATAAAACAATGCATTATGTGTGCAATATTTTTGAAATAATTTATATTTTACTCTGAAGAAGAGCATTTCAGTGTCTCTGCAATCTAACATCAAAAACTCAATGATTATTGATCCAATAAAAGTTAGGACTGTAAGTTCTGATTGAAATGACAAAAAGCACAAGTTCAAAGAAGCATTGCACATTTCTAACAATTTGCATGCTATTAATAAAAAAAAATTTAGCATTCCCCCTCTAAAAAAATGATCTACTTAAATCATCTCATTTACATGTTCACTTCATTTAAATACCACCTCAGACACTTGAAGATAAATAAGAATACCTTCGGTATACTATTTACATGATGAATCTGGTTACAAATAGGTGAAAGCATGCTTAGCATTATAGGATATTATAATCTTTTTTAAAAACCACAGAAAATGTGTTTTATGTTGAAATACAATGATACAATATGGTATAAAAAAGAATCCAATCAAGAGAGTAAATTATACATCAACACATACATATCTTGAAATGAACAACACATATTTATAATAAATATAATGGTATTTAAATATAAGTATGTAGTCTTTCAATTCACAGAAGTACTTTCGATTAATTTATTACTTATATTGTTACTACAATATTTTTTTAAGTAATAGTATTATATATATATATTGTAAGTAATAGTATTATATATATATATTGTATTGATGCAAGAGAAAATGATTTATTGTTTTATATATTGATTAATCAATAAAAGAACTGTGAATATGCATGTCCATCACTTTGATGTGACAAAAATGTACTGAGTAAAATCCAAATTTTCTCATTATCTCCAAATATTATATATTCATATAGTAATAAAAATGATCAAACATGATCTCTTTTTAAAATACAAGCAGCATTGTAATAAAGAACATAGCAGAAAAAGGCAAAAGCAAGCATAAAAATTCAATGTTACAAAAACAATTCAAGCAAGAAACAATAAGATGGAACATTGAAAGTCAAATGCAAGGAACAGGGCATACAAGGAGAGATGAAATGCAGAGACTTTTTAAAACATACAGATTGTAATGGAATAACTATGTAACACATTGTACAACCTACAACTAATGTAACCAATTTTTTTTTATATAAAGTTACCTTTGAAATCTAATAATAATGATGATGATAATAATAATAATGACAACAACAACAACAACAACAACAACAATAATAATAATAATAATAATAATAATAATAATAATAATAATAATAATAATAATAATAATGATAATAATAATAATAATAATAACAAAAAAGAAACAAAGTATCACTTATAATTCCTACATCTTCTAATTTGACCAGTATTTTAAATAAATAAGTGAAATATGCAATTAAATTTATGAAGAAGAGGAAAACTCCAGGAAGTGATGGAATTATTATAGATATTGGCACAGTTATGCATCAAATGCCAATATTACAAAATATACCAGATGATGGGGAAATGCAGTATTATATTGATATTTAAAAATGGTGATAAAAATGTTAAAAATTACAGATATCAACCTTCTATCAGTTCTATATGAAGTATTTAGCAAAATAATTATCACTCACCATAACAAACTTTAGATTTTAACTGATCTAAAGAATAAGTTTGGTTTAAAAATGATTTTAGCACAATAGATTTTATCCAAGTATTGAAAGAAGTTATAGAAAAAGTCATTCGATATGAGTTACTGTTATGATTTATATTTGTAGATTATAAAAAGGCATTTGATTCTATAAGTATTTTCACAGGGATTAATAAGACTTTCGATCATCAAGAGAATATGGTTACATTTTAAAGAATATTTATCATATGTAACCACAGAGTTAGATTCCATGGTATTAATTAAATTAAGATAGCAAAGAATGTGTAGTAAAGTGATTCAAAAGAAAAAAATAAATATTGATAGTTATAAATTAGAAGAATTTAACAAATTCAAATACCTTGGTCAAGTTGTTAATGAAATTAAAATTATAATGAATGAAATTAATTATACAGTTAAACTTAGATGGGGATTGACTTTGAAATAGTAAAAGAAAAATGTTTATGTGATTTTAAAAAAAAAGTTTAAATATATGTGTTTTACTATTGTAACGGGCACATACACCGTTACATTATTTTTTTTATTATTAAACATGAAAAAATAAAAGTTCGCAAATAAAAATTTCTTTTTTAAGAATTAAAAATTGAAAATTAAAAAATCATCTAAACTCTAATATATATAAAATCGCACAGATGAGAAATTAAAAAAAGAAGTTTTGGTACTTATAACCTAATCAGGCTTGGCCACTTGATGGTGTTCTGGCTCACCAAAACACCTAACAAATGTCGTTTACAAGGCCTTCATTACAGCTATAGAAAACTTCAATGTTTGTCTTAGCCATTAGAAGGCCGTTGATGATGATGTAATGCAGAAATAATACGTCCTATTTCTGCTTCGCGACAGTTATTGTGAATCCACACACTTATCTTTCGTGTACAGTTTGATATATATGTGTGTATATTTTTATTAGTCAAATTTTTACAATATACGTTACACAATCTTTGTATTTGTAATGAATTTAAGAAACCTGACTTTATAGTAATTTTCCAAATGGCCACACCCTTATTTAGAGAAGGTGTAATGTGTAAAAGCTTTCCGAGAGTACGTCAAAGGAATTCGGCCGAGTTCGCGTGTGAAATCTCATTTTCACGTGAAATACCACGTAGTTCATAAAATGTCTGGCGATCATAACTTTTTCCACAGTTTCCAAAACAGAAGCCGAGTATTTCTGCTGTCCAATAAAAATATACACAATTTTTTGTAAATTTCATAGAAAGCACGTATTATAAACATGTTTGATAAGTAAAGAAGACATTTATATATGTTTGTTGTTGTTTAAAAAAGTTTGAGTTTCTTTCTTTTGTCTGACTATGGTTACGATATTGATATTTTTTATTTTAGCATTACAAACAACAGAACACTAACCGTAAAACTAACCCTAAACTAACCCTAAAACTAACCCTAAACTAACCCTAAAACTAACCCTAAACTAACCCTAAAACTAACCCTAAACGAACCCTAAAACTAACCCTAAACTAACCCTAAAACTAACCCTAAAACTAACTCTAAAACTAACCCTAAACTAACCCTAAAACTAACCCTAAACCTAACCCTAACCCTACACAGTTGTTTTGTTATGTAGAAAGCAATAATTAAGGGAAAGACATCACTAAATAGACATCGCAAAAAAAGTTCTAAAAACAGCTATTTAAAAATAAAAAAAAGCTTGTCATTTACTAAATCCAAAATTAAAATTAAACAACTTTTTAAATAAAAAAAAGTTATATAAATTAAAGTTAAACAACTTTTTAAATAAAAAAAAGTTAGATAAATTAAAGTTAAACAACTTTTTAAATAAAAAAAAGTTATAGCAATCAATAAATTAATAACCAAAAAAAAAAACAGCAATTCGATTTAAAAATAACGCGGCCCCGAACATTGTATTGTTTTTGATTGCCAATAATGCCATCAAGTGGCCAAGCCCGATTACATTATAATTACCAAACTTTATTAAAAAAAGAAAAAGTTTTAAAACTAAATTTTCAAGAAAAAGACATAAAAGATTTAAAGATAAAAAATTAATTAATGTTATTAAAATATGGAAATGATTATTTTAATTAGTCCAAGTGAACTAGCCCTTGGGCATTTAAATGTATAAGCAATGGTCAGATAGGAAAACAATAGAAATGAATGGACAATGAAAGAAATCCATCAGGGAATCGGACCTCAATGGAAGAATCATCATCATCGATGACATAATGTCCATTTAATCTGCAAAATTAATATAAAAGGAAAGGTTTGGAAATAAAAAAATAATTATTATTAAGAGAAGACAGATATGTGTTAAGTCAGAGAGGGTTGGAGGAGAAGGGATTGAAAGACGCACTTTCAATTCCTTCAGTTGTTCAAAAAAATTAAACATCATTTTCCGATATTGCGGACCACAGGACATCAAGGCCCGGAAGAATACCATCAACCATAAAGGACCAACAGTTAACTGCACACCGATCTTTTTATGACTTCATGGGAATTAACACCTTCCATTACAAGAAATCAGAGACTACGGACATTTTTCAAAACAGTAAGAAATATATAATTAATGAACATTTCTAAACAAAAAGAACTCTAAATGCTAAACTTTTCAATATTTTCAATAGAAGAATTTCCTATCTGACTAAATTAGTTATAATTTTATTTGATGTATTTCTTTTGTAAAATCATTTCCATTTATTTATTTATTTATTGTTCTTTAAGTTTTTATTATGATTTCTGTTTTTCGTTAAACTAAATTATATAAATGTTAAATTTAAGTCGGGCATGAATGTCTGCATAGATTTGTAAAATTATATATGTTAGTTTAAGGGAAGGTAATCTTAGGTTACTTGTTTTGTAATTAAATTGGGTCAATGGATTGAATATATCGGTGTAACTAGTAGATGTAGTATGAGATTCGCTACTTGCAGGATCGATTTATATGCCGCACCGCCCCCTTTTGACTATGGAAGGGATGGTAAGATGGAGAATGCAGTCCCTTCCTATGGAGTTTTTTGTTTATTGTTCTTCTTGCCAATAGATGTAGCATTCCTATTTGGTTGAGAGTCAATGTCATCTATTAACCATGCTGTTCAGATGTACATTCTGGACAGTATGTCTTTGGTGCTGTCGTATTCGTATTACATTGAATACATCGATATATCAGATGGATTGACATTGATTTAACTGCAACTTTTGGCCTAAGGTTAAATAAGGGATAAAAAAAAAATTTTCAAATGCAATCTATGTAGTCTATTTATACTCAACACTCTAAATGCATTAAGTTTAAGTTGGGTATAGACCCTTGCATGGATTCGTTATCGGTTAATTATGTTTTTGTTTTTCATATTTGATTAAAATATATAGACATTCGGTAAATAATGATACCTTACGGTGAGTATCTAAAATGTATTTATTCAGATGTCTTTTAAGTTATTGGTGTCAATGCGGCATCTTATAATGAATGCCATTGGATTTCTTATAAATTTCCCTCTGCAATTCCATCAATGACTTTATATTTTGATCATTTATGTTTATTTTGAAATGTTTTTAACCATGCAATGTAACCGATCTATACTCAACATTATAAAACAAACTTTTATAAATCCATCTGTGTGAACTTATAAAAATTAAAATGTAAATTAAAATCTAAAATCAAAGTTAAAAATGTAAGTTAAATTTTAAAATGTAAAACTGATACTAAAATAATTTTAAATCTTATATATGTTTAAATAAATGTTTGTGTGTTATTTCTGGCAGTGGTTTCCTTTATTTTGAAAATGTTTTTTAGGTAAGACTTATTTTATCATCTCTGCTGTTCCACTGAGCTGGTGACATGGGGCTAACGGTCGGAATCAAAATATATAAATAAAAGAATTTTTTTTTTCAAACTTACATATCTGCCTATATACATTTTCTAGGTTCAAATGCCTAGTGGGCCCTGTAGTGTAGATATGTTAAGTATCCAAATTCTCCCCGATCATTATACTATTTCTTATTTATGGATATGAGACATGAACACTTAACAAAATAATAATACAGAGATATCAGATTATTCATCAAAATATGAAGAGATATATATTAGGAGTAACAAAAAGTGATTAAAATTGAGCTACATGGCTAATAACAAATTAAGAGATCAAAATAAAGCTAGACTGGATATATTTCTAAAAGAGATAATAATAAATGAACAGTCAAAGTTTTAATTTAGATCCCAGAAGGTTGTAAAAAACTAGAACAAGATAACATGTCAGATAAATGGATGAAAAGTCAATAAGCATCACATGATCACAATTTCTTATGCTTGCTCATAACTGTTATTCAAACAGGCAAAACTCTCTATATGTATTGCCACTCAGTGCAAGCCAGAGTAATCAGTGGATGCCAGAAGGCTTGTGCATAAAATCCCCATCTAGTGCCTATTCATCCAACATCCCCAGACTAGTTTCTGGCTTGTGGCCTTTGTCAGTGAGAAGCCTTGAATCTGAGAGTACTGCACCTAGATCTTAGAATCAAATGCAACCCTACTTCACTGACAAAGGCCACAAGCCAGAAATTAGTTTGGGGGGATATTGAATAAGTAGGCATTAGATGGGGACTTTATGCTCAAGCACTCTCACACTCATTGATTACTCTGGCTTGCACTGAGTGGCAATACGTATAGAGATTTTTGCCTGTATGAATGGATGAAATAAGAAAGTTTCCTACTGTGTTAAGCCATGGATCTGAAAAACTGGATTAAACTCGAAGAGATCTTCATCCTGTAGTGGATCAATAACGGTTGAAAATGATGATACTGATGACATATATATTTAACATTTTCACACACACCCCCATTCAACTTGAAAAAATATTTATTTATTAGTATCACATAGCATTTAACTTAGGTTTACCTCAGTTATATAAGAAATATTATCGATCTTATCCCATTCAGTTACTTGTTACTTTATCAAACCAAATTTTACGGTAATGCTTTCATTTTTTATTAACTAAGTAAAATCGTTTTGAATAAACTTAATCTATTAAGCTCTCCATTTGTAATAAAACAAACAGAAAGATAACATTTGTTTATTATACCAACCACTCTAAATATCTAAAGATTGTCCAGTGCTTGTTTTATCACACATCTGTGTAATCTAAATTTATTTCAAATGTTCTACTTTGCTTAATCTATTTTTAAAATAAATATTGTATTTTATGGCCATTAAATCAAATAAACTTTCACTGACTATTTTGAAGTTTGCTATTTAAACAAATGATCAATTTCAGTATGATTTTTAAGCTGTATTTCTTTCAAAACAAGATGCAAAATGGATTCAAGGGTTTGCCTACATTATTAGTCAATTAAGGTATGATTTTAAATGAATTAAGATATGATTTAAATTTGATAGGATACAAAGCAATTATTACATAAATATGCTTATTGTCTTGACCCAATCACAAAAGCATGATTGTATATTTGTGTGGAGATGGTAATCTGGACCAACCGGTGAGTGCTGGTTTAGAACGAAATACCTATATTGGTGATTATTTATCTTTTCAACATGTGTGTGAACAGGTGGGTCAGCAATATGAGATGGCATGGAGAGTTGAGGGTCATGTGAAAGTTTGAGTTCGAGTCTCTTATATATTACATTATATGTGCAGGTGTGTGTAAGTCTGTACAGTGTATTAATTTAAATATTAAATTTTATAATTTCAATTTACTATATATAAATGAATAATGTCTAAACTAAAAAAATTAAATGTAGTCATTTAATTAAATATATTGCAGAAATGTAATTAAAAAATTATTATTATCCTGGATTTTATAATATAGTTGATACAATATTTTTTGTTGGTATCCTATTCCATCTACAAAATAATATTTAATTAGAGAGAATTTGAACCCAAACTTTCTTATATATACTATATTTATATTTAAAAATAATATTTGGTAATTGAAAAATACAATCACTGCTACTATATCTCTTGTGGAAGAAGATTTAATGGAAATTGGATAGATTGCAAAGTACTGAACCAGACTACAGTAATGTCATTAAATTTCTAAATCAATAATTATCTTCAAATCACCCTGAATATCTAAAAAATACAAGCTGTTAAGAGTAAATATAAACTGGTGGACACTATTCTTTTATAAAACAAGGTTGAAGAAAATCCGTGAAAAATTTAAATTCTAAAGGCAACTAGAAAGAGATTAACAACTTACATTCATTGCTTCTATGAACATTGTGACACTAGAAAGGTGGAACATACTAATTGTTATACTGGTTGGACTATATTCAACCATCCTGTCAACATTAAAACATAAATTACAATCTTAAATTAAAACCTGCAAACAACAAATAAATGAGAAGCAATCATTCTATAATATCAAAGGAATCCAATGAGTTTCTAGTTATTGATTTTTATGGTTCATTGTTAATCTTTGGACAGCACCTATCAGGAATGCAGATGCTTAAAATACCATTAATACATTAAAGAACCACAGACTTTTCCCATAGGCAAGAGTAATAAAAAATATGGCTTGATAAAAGTAATATTAAATATATATTTGCTTCCATTATGAATCCTCAGACTATCCTTTGTAAAAGAGTTATATAGAAATTAAATAGACTTTTCCATATATATTTAGAAAATAATCACCATTAATGAATTAATCAATAATGTAAACCATGGGATTTTTACCAGAGTGGTCACATTTAGGTTAACATTCCACAATATTTCTGGAAACCAAATCACCTCCAATCTCTGAAAAAATCAATAGAGACAAAGATTATTAAAAGATCAAAAATATATTCATACACATGGGAACCAGTGCTAAGCCCATGCTAAATGAAGATATGCTTATTAATTGTTATTGACTTAATATTGGTCAAAACATTCCATGTGAGTACATTACAAGAAAATATTTTCTCCAATTATAAAGGCCCATACATAATTATGAGGCAATGCAGTGAAAATGCATTTTTGGTGAGAAAGATAACTATAACATGAAAAAGACTTATAATATCAGATTACTGAACTCTATAAAGTTAATGTGGTTGTTTAGAGAAACTAATCTCAAACAACAAATAGAGGTTAAAAAAAACATTGAATAATTAAAGAATATGCATAATTCATTAAACATATTTGAAGCATTAAAAGATAATAATTGAATAAATTTAATGCCATTCCACATAATTTATCACATTTCATTCTTATAGCATTGCCAAATCCATATAATATAATATTAAATAATCTATGCTCTTTATTACTGTTTTACAATGGTTTAATTACAGCCTTCTATGACAGTTTCAATTGCCCCAGCAATCTTCTTCAGAACTTTTACTTATATCTCCAAATCTAAAATATAAGTGGAAATATAAATGAAAGGTCTGAAGAAGATAGCTGGAGCAATCGAAACTGTCATAGAAGATTGTAATTAAATCATTGTAATACACTAATAAAGAGCATATATGATTTAATATTATATTATAATTTATCACATATAGTAAAATTGGGAAAACCAATTTGAAACAAATATTTTGAAAGAATGGAACAGTAATTTTTTTATCTAAGATAGGAATTTGAAATAATTATTTTATCATTTTAACAATGTTTTAAATCTAGCCACTATTCATGAAATGTTACTAAGTCATAAAGAAATTATATAGAAAAAATAATATTAATTAAAGAGTTTCTAAAATAAGTATAGATGAAGGTATTTATGGCATGTATATATGCATAACTATGTACCTCAATTACAATTATTATTATTTTTATAGATTAGTTAGCAATTCACTGATTAACATTTGAAAAATAAATAAACTATCAATTAGGTTTGCAGTTTATTATACAGAATTAAAGTCATGTTGTATGCTAATGTAAGAATATAGTTATTTGCTAAACATTGTTACTAGATGCCCTGATAATATAATATAAATGATTAATTTATACATTATATTTTTATCTGTAGCATAAATATTTAAAACAATATATGAATAAAAGTCAATTGTCATCTGATATTGTAAATACTAAAATAATATATGTATTATTATTTAGCATTAAGCATGCACATATGTATTATTATTTAGCATTAAGCATGCTGAGTAACAATGAACATTTATTTAATTCAAATACTATAAGTCTTTAAAAAGTAAATAATATATTATATTATCTAATAAGTACTTTCGTCTACTCTAGAACTATTGATAATCTACTATATAATTTTTTCTAATAACTGAAAAAACGAACTCCATGCACAGATTATTTTAATCTTCTATATATCAGGTTTATATTCCATTAGTATCACGACTATCTCAATCAACTAAATCTTTAGGCTTGGAAATTAGGATGCTTCATTAATCACCATGCTTTATAATTATTATTCAAAATTTTATCTATTTAAAGATATAATAAGTTTACCAAGACATATTCGTTTTACTCTGTCATCTTTGATACAATTTTTTAAAAATACGTATATATTATCATTGAGCATTCTTTCCCATGAGTTTATCCCAGGTAATGCTATTGATCTATTATTTTATATCCCATTCAATTATTTATCATGTCATTTGATTAAATTTTACAATCAAACTTTGACTTCTTTATCAAATATATTAAATCTTAATTAAATAAATTTACAAATACAATTTGGTTTCTTATTCCAACTATTTTGAATATTTATTATTACGACTATCTAGTAAATATTTTCTCATAAACATATGTAATTGTCAAGCGTCGATGGCCTAGCGATTAGCATGGCTGCCTTCCAAGCAGCTGGCTCGGGTTCGCTTCCTGGTCAATGATTTGACATATAAAAGAAATAAACGTATGTAATTTAAATTTATATTATTAATTAAATTTAATAAATAGAATGCTTAGAGCAATTAAGTATACTAAACTTTCATTGACTAATTTGAACTTTTCTACTTAATTAAACAATCAATTTTATTACAATTTTTAATATCTACTTTTATTAGAACAAGAAGCAAAGTGAATTGTTGCATTTATCTACATGTTTAGATCATTATCCATACATTTTAAATAAATTAAGATATAATAAAAATGTTAGTTCAGCTTATATAAGTCTATATATTATTTATATAAACCTAGTCAAGGATATAGATAAACATAAACACTTTAACAAATATTTAGTAAATCCGAGCTAATACTACCTTATGTAAATTGACTTGTTAAATATTCATGTTTATAATAATGAATTTTAAACATGTGTAAATGAGATATTTATTTTATATAGCGCGCGATGTTTCTGAATTGTAATAAACTAATAATCAGCTTTTTAAGCTAATGCACATGCCTTTGTGGATCTTAACAATTAAATGAATACTCTCATTTTCCAATACAAGATAAAGTATTTGTGAAAGAATAGAATGAATTATTAATTAATAATTGATTATTTTGAAATAATCATTCTGTTGGCAATTGCACATTAGTAAGTTACATATCCTGATTTTTTTTGTAGATGTTAAATAACGGTTTATATTTGATAATTTAAAAAAATGAAAAGATTAAGAATCTGTTATTAATATTCTTCTTGCTTTGTGTTAAAACTTTCCTTTTATCTTAGCTTCATTTATCTTAATTGTATTAGTACTAACTTTTTATTGCTTTAAAAGTAAAGTATTTATGTTTGCTCCCCATTTCATAATGTTAATTTATTGATATAAATACTTGATGCTACATATTATAGAAGAGGGAAAGATAGGTAGCATCTCATATCACACCAAATAATTTTAGTAATAATATGATTTCATTTATTAAAAAAAATTTAAAACAATTTAAAATAGAATTGAACCATTAAGAACTATATTTTAAGCATGTCTGTATTACACATTACAACATAATTCCTACTAAGAAATTTTTATTAAAATCTATATATATTTCTGTTGTCTAAATCACTAGAACTGAATATAACAATGGGTTCAACTTTGTATTTATAATGAAGTTAAAATATTAAAAATACATGCAATAAAATATTTTTATTTATATTACTATAATATATTCAAATACACCTGGGTCTCTTTTTACGTGGATTTATTTAACGCGATTTTGAAGTTACGCGATTCACGTTTTTCCGGAAGTCGAACTTCGATAATGGGCTATTACTTTAAATAATAAATTTTGCGCACTTACGTCATATTGAAAGTAATAGCACATTATTGGAATTCGACTTTCATCTTAGTAATTTCAATATTTTCAGTGCTTTATAATAGTAAGATATTATGCAATAATGAAATTAAAATCATGATTTCCACATTTTATGTATACACACATTAAATTTTACAAGATTATAATGTAAATTTGTTCAAACATTGTGCATGTTAATTTTGCATTTTAAATCACATTCTGTTTTTGCTTTTTAAAAAAGAACGTAATCAATTATTAATCATTTAGTGTCCGCAAGTTTATTTTTAAAAGGTGAGTAATAGCAGTGGGCACAATTAAAATTGAAAATTAAAAAATTAAAGACAAAAATAAGAATTTAATTTTTAGTTGTTAGATTAATTACTAATTACGTTGTCACCAGAAAACCATTAACACAACATGAGAGTGACATTGGCGCTAGTTGTATTTCCTCTTGTGAAGAATCTGATTTTTTACCAGTTTGCAAATGAACCTGTTTATCGGCAAATAGCGATAATAATTAAAACATGTATAAAAAATGTAAATTACTGTAAATTATGCATAAAAATATATTGTTTTGAATAAAATTAAATATTATAGTTAAAAAAAGTTTGTCTTGTATCAATTTTTTTCAAATTTGAAATTTTTTATTAGTCATATTTTATTTCCTTATTTTTTTGCGCGCGAATTTTGAAGTAATTTTACGTTGGTGCTTTGCTTTTATGTGATTTTTAAAAAATCACAGTCCGTATCCCCCCTTTTTCAAGGTAAGTTACATCTATTTTTGCACAATTTTGTTTGCGCGTGTTTTCTGAGGAACCTATCTATCGTGTAAAACAAGACCCAGGTGTACTCTATTTTTTATTGTATTAAAACTATTTATTATTGAGTAAATAATTATCAACATTTTATTTTTCTTTAATTCCCATGTTGATATAATTATAAGGTTTTAAATGTAACTATTTTTGAAAAATGTTTTGTTAGCACACAAACACGCACATACACACACAAAATGTATATGTGATATATATTTCTCTTTTCTAGATAACATAATGTTAAATTATTAAAATTAAAATCTTAATTTAGTTTAAATCTTGTAGTTATTTTTTTTACTCTTGTTTCAAGAGAAAATGGGTATGTAAAGTGTGTTCATGAAATGATAGTACTTTAGACTGTTTCATTATCTGGTGAAGGCCCAAGCCAGAAACTAGTCTATGGGTATTGGATGAATAGGCAATAGATGGGGATTTTATGCACAAGCCTTCTGGCATCCATTGATTACTCTGGATTGCACTGAGTGGCAATACATATAGAGAGTTTTGCCTGTTTTAATAACAGTTATAAGCAACATAAGAAATGGTGATCATGTGATATTTATTGGCTTAAAATACTATATCGGTTATATTAGGCATGACTTTTGAAAAGTAATGTGATATATTCATTTAGTTTATTTTCCTTTTATTAAAAATAAAATACTTTAATTCATTATGAAGATGACCCCAAAAAGATTTATAAATACAAAAAAAGCTTTGATATGTAAATTAAATTGGAAAAATATTAAAATGAGATAGATTTTTTCTCTATCTTGCCCACTATTTTTTGCATTAGAGAAAAAAAAAGCAAAATTAATTATTTTTCAAGTAAAAGGAAAAAATATACAAAAAGGGAAAATTTTATAATTATATTTTAATTTACTTAAAGTGATAGAAACACTCTTTGTACTCAGGCTTGTATGGGAGATGAAGTGCTAATTTAAAGGAAATAGCTCATCAGTTCCTATCCTAGTGTAATGCCCAATCTATTTTCTTTATCAACTAGTTAATAAACTGCTATTGATAAATAGCTCTGCAAACAGTTTTTCAGAGAAGAAATAAGAATACTAACACCTTGGGGAATTGCCTTTAATATTTTACTTTAATGATATACTGAAAGGAAGAAAAATATTTAAAGGAAGAAGAAAAGACTTTCAAGACAGCACTAAGATATTCTAAAGCCAGAACCTTTAATGCTTTGATATTGTTTATTTGTGAATATTCAGGACAAATAAATGGAAAGAATATTGAACTTTTAAAAATTAAAAAAGGAAAACTATTTTGGAACTTGTCAAAAATTACATTTTTTTTTATTCATGAAGAAGCTATAAGAACATAATATTTGAACTTGAATTATTTATAGTATTCACTATATCGTAATTTCTAATAATAAAGTAAATGAAACTATTTCCAGAAAAATTATCTAATGATAAATTAGAATAATCACTTTTTTTATGTGAAAAGTTTTCATGCAAAGTTATAATGAGAAAAAGCATTTGAACTTTTATTGTAATCTCCAACTTGAAAAGTACTCAAGAAAGAAAATCTCCAAAGAGGATTCTAGTGTTTTTTTAATTATCTAGTGATTGATTTATTATTTTGTTTTGTCATTAATAAATTGTTTCCTTATTTACAAATTTATTGATTGTTATTTCATGCATTCACTAAAGTAAGGATAGTATAAAATATTTTAATTTATAAAACCCATTAATTAATTATATTACAAATTAGTGTACCACTATAATACTTTTATCTTAAACATAACACTTGCTAATAAAATATATGTAATTAATGTTCACATACATGACCATAGAAAAACTCCCCCCTTGCCTCTGAGAACATGCTCTCTGATATATTACCTTTGGAGTAAACAGTAGCAAAAGAAAATGAGTATTTATATGAAGAATGAGCTTTAGTTAATCAGCTAATAGTCTCATTATTTTACCTGTAAATTTTGTTGCTTCTGCTTCTATTAACCAGAATAACATTACAATAGATAGATAGACAAACAGACAGACAGACAGATAGACAGATAGATAGATAGATAGATAGATAGATAGATAGATAGATAGATAGATAGATAGATAGATAGATAGATAGATAGATAGATAGATAGATAGATAGATAGATAGATAGATAGGTGGGTGGGTGGGTGGGTGGGTGGGTGGGTAGGTAGGTAGGTAGGTAGGTAGGTAGGTAGATAGATAGATAGATAGATAGATAGATAGATAGATAGATAGATAGATAGATAGATAGATAGATAGATAGATAGATAGATAGATAGGTAGGTAGTAGGTATACAGATAGATAGATAGATAGATAGATAGATAGATAGATAGATAGATAGATAGATAGATAGATAGATAGATGGATAGGTAGATAGATAGATAGATAGATAGATAGATAGATAGATAGATAGGTAGGTAGGTAGGTAGGTAGGTAGATAGGTAGGTAGGTAGGTAGGTAGGTAGGTAGGTAGGTAGGTAGGTAGGTAGGTAGATAGATAGATAGATAGATAGATAGATAGATAGATAGATAGATAGATAGATAGATAGATAGATAGATAGATAGATAGATAGATAGATAGATAGATAGATAGATAGATAGATAGATAGATAGATAGATAGATAGATAGATAGATAGATAGATAGATAGATAGATAGATAGACAGACAGACAGACAGACAGACAGACAGACAGACAGACAGACATGGTTTTACCTTGGAATATAATTGGCCTTTGAAGATTAATCATAAAAATCATCATTAATTTGTACCTGCTATGTTGATTTACAATTGATTATTTATTATCATGATTTTTTTAGAAAATAATTTTTTTAAAATGATAGTCATTTTGTAAGGTGGATGAAGTCATAGGTTAATGGCTTTATTAAAGCTACATAAATTTTAGAATATAATATAAAGATCTCTACCTTAAAATATACCATACCAAATGTGTTCATTATACATTATACAATATTATATTTCTAATAATGTTCAATGCTAAATGGATTTATAGGTAATCCAATCAACATTTAGACAATCCCAATATCAATAACCATCAAAAATTTCAACCTGTTGTCAAAGCAACATCCTTTTAACGATAAAGGTGGAATCCTATCTTTATTTCTGGTCCAATATATTTATATAGATACAAAGATTACTACTTGATCACAGAGATTGAAATTATTGAAACAAAAAAGTTTAAATAAACCTTCTTAAACAGGTAAATATAACCTGTTTTGAATGCAGACTAATAAATAGTCAATTATAACATCACAAACTGAAATTATAATTACATTATATTTTGATTCTAGAATTAAAATACAATTAATGTATTTAAAACAATCAGTATTTTTAATTATGATATAACCAAAATAAAAAATATGTTCACTAAAATGAAATACCAGTTTCATTCAATACATATTCAAAAACATATATTGATCACAAAAAGTAATAAAGTACACTAATAATAAATTTTTAAAATATAAATGCATTAGGTAAAATATATTTACTCAATTTTGGGTTTAAATTTTTATGAATAATTTTTTACATGAAAGCTAAAATTATAATTATTTCAATTGTGAAATATGGTCATTGTAAGTTATTACAAGAAAAATTAATAATTTGTACATTATACAGTTAATATTCAATTTGTTATGATAAACTATTACTGAATGTAATTTTAAAATATCCTTTATTTGCTTAATTTTAAATCAATAATCTCATAAATAGTTTTTGACATATGATAATGGTGGCTTTTATCCTAAACATAAAAAAATACAATATCAGCAAATAAAAAGAAATTCAATCATTTATATTATTAAAACTATAGCAATTGATTTACATTATATTTCTTATTTAATTTTTATTGCATTTATATAAAATAAATTTGCAAACTTGTTTTAAAAAAAGTTAATAACAAAAAAAAAAAAAAAAATCAGTTTTATTGGTTAAATATTGCAAAAATAAAAAAAAGTTTGACAATAGAACATAAAGTGCATCAAAAATAAATTTTAAAATGAACATTGTGGTGGGTTAATTGTGTTGTATTTTAATTTAAAGAATCATGATTCAGGAAATATTATTCTCTATGTAAGAAATAAAATAGCTTATTCGCAATGAAAAAGGTAAATTACAATTTAAAAAAAAACTACAGAGGTGTTTTTTTATGCAGTATATTTAACAACAGGTTAGAACTTTTTTTTATTAATAGCATACTTAGTGAAATGTTTATTTAACACTTTTATCAATTTCAAAGTGTTGTCTTTTTAATCAGGTTTCTATATATTTTGAAATTAAGATAAATTATTTTTCTCATAAAAATTCATTTTAATTGCTTTTTTTTTTATGTGATAGTTTAATTTATGAGGCATTTTAGGGAATTATTTAAACTCACTGTCTGGGTTAAAGATGCATGTTTACATATAATATGTTTAATGTTTTCTTGGTTATATGATGTAAATAAAATATTTTTGGGGTTAAACTGTATATTATTTTGTATTACTTCATGCTCAATCTCATTCTTTATTCACACTCAATCTCATTAATACTTAAGAACTAATGTTTATTTTTTGAAAAGTTAACTTTGACAATGGCAGATGGTATTTTATCAAAATGTTGGGAAATAATTCAAAATAATACACAGATTAACCCAAAAACTACTTTGTATATATATAAGGGATTTATTTGAATGTCAACTTTCAAGCTCCCTATAAGTAGCCACTCCATCCTATATAAAAACTACACATGATCACCTACATGTGAAAAAGATAAGTGATCTTCAACATATGTATGTCATGTTAAACCAGTACTCATCCATTAGTCCAGATCATCATTTCCCACCCATATATAAAATCAGTGTTCAGTTTATATTAAGATAGTAAATTTTCAAACATCATTTGACAGGTTTCAATTTTCTCCACTCTCCAACTCTTCAGCCATTCCTATCATTGAAAATGTGATGATGGAATGCTCAAAACCTTTGTTGATGCCAATATTACAGTCATACCCATGTTGCTATAAGTTATCATCAGATTTTCAATGATATGAATGGCTGGAGAGTTGGAGAGTGGAAAAGATTGAAGCTTGTCCATTAAAATTTGAAATTTTCTATCTTAATATACAAGGCAAAATTCTCTCCATACAGTAGTGCCACTCTGTGCCAACCAGAGTAATCAATGGATGCCAGAAGGCTTATGCATAAAATCCCTATCTAGTGCCTATTCATCCAATATCCCCAGACTAGTTTCTTGCTT
Source organism: Epiperipatus broadwayi (assembly GCA_028023455.1). Taxonomy (NCBI): domain Eukaryota; kingdom Metazoa; phylum Onychophora; class Udeonychophora; order Euonychophora; family Peripatidae; genus Epiperipatus; species Epiperipatus broadwayi. Next base: position 2,225,622 of record JAQFVV010012449.1, read on the forward strand.
GTGGCATTCTGCTCTCAGATCCAAGGCTCCTCACTGACAAAGGCCACAAGCCAGAAACTAGTCTGGGGATATTGGATGAATAGGCACTAGATAGGGATTTTGTGCACAAGCCTTCTGGAATCCATTGATTACTCTGGTTGGCATAGGGTGGCACTACTGTATGGAGAGAGTTTTGCCTTGTTTATTAACAATTATGTGCTAGTATAAGAGATGGTGATCATGTGATGTCTAAATATAAAGTTAACATAAAATACATATATAGGTTATTATTTATCTTTTTTTACATATATGTGGTCATGTGTATCAATAGTATAGGATGGAGTGGATAGCTGTAGGTAACTTGAACCTCTGAGTTTAAATCCCTTATAAATTACATTTAGTTCAGAATAGACAATATACTTGCATTCAATATTTATATATATTATAGCTCATAGTAACCTCTGGAAATAATTGCAGAAAGGAGTTTGCTGTCAACAGAAAAGAGACTCTTTGATTCCTCTTGGAGGTTTTAAAGGAACTGAACAGGGCAATTTTCCGATTTTCCACTTCATACATTCTTGTCATTGCAGCTGTTATTACTATGTGATTATTCATATAGTATATTAACATAGATGGGCTGCTTACCAACATGCATTAGCCAGTGTGGAGAGTTTATTGGCTTTTTACGTCTGAGTTTAAAATCAAGAAACACCATGGTCTTTCTTCTCTGTTGCCTGATAAGGCAGAATGAAGGTGTGTGAATGAAAAAATATTTTCTAATAGGTTTAAACAGTCATGCCAGACAAAATAAATCGTGGACCTCACCAGCCAGGGCAGTAGTTGGAGGCCAAAGGTGGCAGATGGTAAGAATTACAGACCCAGACCGCCATTTGGTGATGGATTTTTTATTTAGATACTTACACCTGCACATTACTTTTAAGTGAAGGAAGATTACAAGAATTGGAAGAACTGTCTTGTATTAAGTGGGCTATTATTGGACTTTGTGAAGTTAGAAGAAAAGATGAAGATACAATAGATTTAAAAAGTGGACATGTACTCTACTACAAAGGCACAAACATTGGAAGTACAAGTGGAGTAGTATTCATTATGAATAAAAAGTAGAAGAACAACATTAATGGTATATCAGATAGAATGGCAAGATTAGTTGTTCAACTTAATAGCAGATACTGAATACAATTAATTCAGGTTTATGCCCAACAAGTTCTCATAGTAATGAAGTAGTAAAAGATTTTTATATGTAGGTACAAAAGGCTTTTGATCATACTAAACAACATTTTAAAATTGTTATGAGAGATTTTAATGCTAAAATTAGTAAACAAATGAAAGATGAAGGTGCTGTAGGTAAATTTGGTTAAGCTAATAGAAATGAGAGAGAACATAGACCTGTGGAGTTTGTGAAAAAAAAAAACTTTATATATATATTTTTTTTGAAAAAAATATGTTAAAATGAAATGAACATATAAAGCATCCAAATGAAAATACAACAGAATTGGATTATATTTTGACTAACAGAAAATATATATTTCAAGATTTTAATGTTTTTAATAAATTCAATAGAGAAAGTGATCATTGATTAGTAAGATGTAAGATAAGTGTTAATGCAAAATAGAGAGACAAAAAACTTGCAAATCAGTTTCAAGTATTAGTAGATTTTGAACATGATTCAGATTTGAGTGAAATTAATAGGAAAATAATCGATATTCTTTTAAAACTGCAACAAAAATAGCTGGTAGAAAAAAGCAGCAATTGATCAAGAAAATCTCTACTGACACTAGAGAATTTATAAATAAAAGAAGGAATATAAAGTTATATAAAAATGATACATTAAGAAAGATTGAATATCTTGAATTTTGTACAATAGTGCAAAGGAGTTGATAATGATGTAAGAAAATATAAATATGAACTAGAAAGAAAATCTGTAAGAAAGAATGAAAATCTCAAGAGTGTAAAACATCATTTTTGTATTGGTAGGAAACTTATATCTGCAATAAGAAAAAAAGATGGAACTATTACTAAAAACAGAGATGTCATCATGAATTATATAGTAATAAAGAACAAGTACTTCCTACATCTATTATATCTTCTGAATTGCCCAGGATCTTAAATGAAGAAGTGAGACAAGCAATTAAATTTATGAAGAATGGAAAAGCTCCAGGTAATAATGGATTTATAATCGATATATTAAAAGAAACAGTGGAAGAAATAGAACATTTTTTGGCAAAGTTATATACTAAATGTCTAAATAACAAAGATGTACCAGATGATTGGGAAAATGCAGTATTAATATTATTATTGAAAAAAGATATTAAAGAAGATATGAGAAATTTCAGACCTATCAGCCTTTATCAGTTTTATACAAAATTTTTACCAAGATAATTACAACTTGTCTACAGAGAATATTGGATTTCAACCAACTAAAGGAACATGCTGGATTTGAAAGTCATTTTAGTACAGTAGATCATATCCAAGTATTGAAAGAAGTTATAGAAAGGATCAGTGAATATGAATTGTCATTATGTTTTAGATTTGTAGATTATGAAAATGCATTTAATTGTATATGCATATCTTCAATGATTAAAGCACTGGATCATCAAGGTATAGACCCAAGATATTATCATAGTTTAAAAAATATGTATAAAAATGCAGCAGCAACAATTACATATATTGAGAAGGATGTAAGACAAGATGACGCCATATCTACAATACATTTTACAGCAGTACTGCAAGAAGTATTTTGTGGATTAAGATAAGAAGCTCAAGGAATAAAAGTAAATGGAAATTATTTGTCATTTAGATTTTTCAGATTATGTAGTTGTTTTTTAAGATAATAATACTTCAGAGCTTCAGGAAATGTTGGACTAAAGATAAATGTTAAAAAGACTAAAGTAATGTACAATGGATTTTCTCAAAAGATGAAAATAAAGATTGATTATGATGAGTTAGAACTTAACAACTACAAATACCTTGGTCAGATTATTACTACATATGGAAACATAATAGATGAAATAGAATTAAACTTGGTTGGAGTGTTTTTGATAAAAATAATTGATGCCTAGGAGTATGAAAAGGAAGGTTTTTAATAAATGTGTTTTATCAGTTTTTACTTATGAATCTAAGGTTTGGATACTTAATAGAAGAGCAATACATAGACTCCAGACCACTCAAAATAGTATGGAGAGATGCATGTTAGAAGTAACAAGAAGAGATCAAATGCAATATATGGGAAAGAGAACAAATAGTATTACCAAATCATTGAAAGAATTAAAACACTGAAGAGGAATTAGGTTGGACATATTGCTAGAAGAGATGACAATAGAGAGACAATTGAAATCTCAAATTGAATTCTCAGAGATTGTAAAGAACCCAGAAAGAAATCGCATGTGAGATGGTTGGATGAAATAAGAAATTATGCAGGTGATGTGAAAAAAAAAGGCTAGAGACAGATGTATTGAACTTGGAGATCTTTCTGCAGTGGATCGATTTGACAATGATAATGATGATAATATTAAAACATATAGCCATCAATGTTTTAACAAAATAACACTTGTGTTTAATTGGGTAAAAGTGTTATCATGTGATCATCGCAAAGATGCAACCACACCAATATGGCAATTTTTCCAATAATGATGAAAACTGATTTATATTACGTTATATTGTTGTTTGCATTAATTTTTTTATTTTTACATGTGATCAAAAAAATTACAAAATTCTTATTATTATCTGAAGATTAACTAAATAAATAGTCTATGCCAGATACCGACAAATTTTGAGCCTTCTTGATAATGCCTCAATTATTTAAAAAAGGTTTCACTTTGAAATTGAGTCTTTAGATCCATAGTGATGGTGATCTAATTCAACAAATACTACATTATGAGACTTTTTGTTGTGAAAATGATTTTTCTGCACATTCAAGTATTGATGATACTCTTTCTATTTACAGATATATTAAAATTGTATAAGAAATATATATATATTATTCATCATATTTTTAACGTCATATGACTAAACAAAATATTTCAAATTAATTTATCATAAAAAGTAATTTGATTATGGAAAAAACTACTTTAATTAAAATAAACAGAGAAGTTTCTATTAGAATGATTAAAAATAATAGATAATTATATATTTTCAATATACGTCTAAAATATATATTTAATAACTATGTATAATACTTGCTTTAATTAAATTTTAAGCAGCAACTAATTAAATTACATTTACTGAAAATTTTAATTGTTAGCGACAGTTTATAATTTTGTATTTTCTTTATATCCATATTTATGTCTAAACAAAGACATCGTAGTTCAAGATATTTATCTGCTTGCTACATCTATAACCTGGATTCAAAGATAAGATAAAATTTGGTTAAAAAATCTGATTCTAATCAGGATTAGATTTTTTTTTTTTAGATGGCCAACCCAGATACCCATATTGATCAGTAAAGGAATATCTAATTATTTTTACTTGGGAGTAAAACAAAGTTAAACCCTCACCACATAGCCATTGGAAAGCTCTGGTGAATACTTTCTTCTTTTTTATTATCTTGCATCAAACTATTTAAAAGCTATACTGTCTACTTTATGCATTCTTGTGTCCTAAAATGTTTTATTTAAAAGACATTTGAAAGTTTAAATTAATTATTTTTTTTTATATTTTGTGTGTGTTTGTGTAAATTTAATAAAATTAATCATTTATCTTGTTTTATAATATTGAATTTCAAAAAACTAGAGTAAAATGGAGGACATTTGAAAGGATAGATTAAGATCTGATGTAGACTGCATGGTACAGTCGAAACTGTTATCAATAATAAAAAAATTTTGCTAAAAAGTGAAGTGTGAGTTTTTTGAAATTCAATATTATATATGAAGACAGCAAAAACAGAGAAGGAAGAAAAGAATTTAGAAGGATTATCTTGTTTTAGTATTTCTTATTCAAAATAGAAACATTAAGGATAAAAGTTAACAATATAAGAGAGAGGCTAAACTATCCTCTTTTTAAAATATACACTGGCAAAATAAAAATATACTCAATACAAAAGAGAGACTAATGCCAAAATCACTTTTAAAAAACAATAACTAACTGATATGTAAAGCTAATAAATTAATAACTAGTTCTAAACATAGCTTAATAAAAAATTATGGCATAACATAAACAATAAAAATATACATCAGCTTTTATCTCTGTTAATATTTGCATTTACATTCAAAAATAAATAACTTCATAATAGGAACAAATATAATATATTTAAAATATAGCATTATCAAGATATCAGTATTCTGAGAATATATGATAAATGTACTTCATAAATGATTTATAAAAAATTATACCAAATAAAGTGCATAAAATAATAATAATACACAGCATTTTACAATATCATGAATACTTAAACTTAATAATTATATCTTTTACCAAAAATAAATAAAATGAAAGTTCTGCACCTTGGTGTTCCTTCTGTTTGACAGGATACAGTCACTGAAATAGAGTTCTGAAATATCTTGCAGATTTCCAGGTTATTGTAATATAGAATATTTAACTTACACTCACAATATTTCACAAACTTAGATTAAGCAAAACTTTTTAAAGATGCTAGCACAAATACATATAGTCATTCAAATTGATGAAATATATTTTATGAATAAAAGCATAAATATGACACACATTTAATATTTTGGTAGAATAGCATATATTAACTTCATATATCTTTTGAAAGCACATATTAATGATAAGCAGTATAGAGCAATTATTTCAAAAGTCACATTTTATAATGGAGCAGAATTTTAATAATAATAATAATAATGAAGAAGGGAAGTTGTTTTAGAATAAGCAAGGGATAACGAGTTCATAGATAAACTTTCATATTAATAATTCAGGAGCATTCACATTTTAGTAAAATTTATTCAGTCTGTCAATGAAGAACAATAATTTTAGAAATGGAAATAATAAATACAAAAAAAATCAAGTTTCCATTGACATTTTTAAAATATATCACATTTAAAAGTACATATTACAACAATAATAAAATTCCATAAAATGGAAAGTCATTAAGCTTTAAATTCACTGTGCTGAGAAAATACATTTTTTTTGTTTTAGATTTAACCCTTAGAGACCTGAAAGGCCATTTTGAATTCCCAGAAAAAATTACAGGACATACAATTTTAAATGAAATGTCTAATTTATTACAATAAATAAATATATATATATATACATTTTGATAAAGTGCAAATATGAAAGAATGTAATAAAGCTGATAAAGTAGTCATTACCACAAAAAAATAATTTAAAAAAAGGATATTTTTCACATTTTTAAAATTTTTATTTTTATATTGGTTCACAAACTCTCAATTTTGAAATGTATAACCTAAAATTACAATTTCATAGACAGCTTCATCACATTCGTCATAAAATGCAGAAGAAAAAAATATATAACATGACCTACCTGAGTTACAGTTTGTTGATGTAATGTGGCAAAAGGTGACAATTTCAGTTTCGCTTTTTTACTAACCAGCCTATATGTTCAATTTTTGCAAGCAGTTGTTTTTCTAGGCCCTCTATGCAGGATATCTATTAGAAATGCAAGGTTTTAGTGTGGATCAAAAAAAATAACAGTAATAACTTTAGTAAAGTGTAAGTTATGGGGGTAAAAAATACTTACTATATTATTGGAATATCATGGGAGAAAGGGCGAGCTAAATTATGCATTATTTCATAGGAGACCATAATAGCAAAGTATGCTTCAAAGTAATTAAAAACTTATCTACAATGAAATGAATAAAAACAGTAAATAAAATAAAATAAATAACCCAAAGGAATTACAAGCAATTATTATATATCAGTGGGAGATGATGATGATGACTGTTGATTCAGCATTGGGAGGCATTGTAAATTATTTAGAATACCAAAAAATCGATCTCGGGTCATAACTCTAGCAAGTTAGCAAGTACCGGTTGATGCATATATTCATTTTTAGACCAAATAAATTTTAGTTTTGGTATGCATGATATAGTACAAACATGAATAATCATACCAAAAAATGCATTCAACTCAGCAGGTGACAGATCAACCTACTTCGGTAATGCCTTCCACTCTGAAACATACCTATCGCTTTCAGTGCAAATATTATATAATTTTCTAAAAAATATAAATGAAATAGATCAGGAATTGAATACTGATGGGCAATGGGGAAATACGACAAAACCTCAGAGTCAAACACATAAACAAAAAAGCCTTCATCAGAATCAATCAAAATTACATTCAGCGGCAATAGAAACCATTCATGTGGATAATTTTTTTATCCGTTGATAAAATCTAGAAAGAAAAAAAAAATTATAAAATTTTAATAATGTACTTTACAAAAATTGCTATAAAAAAATCTAATTTTCATCGCACAGAAAAAATTTTTAGACATTCAAAAAGATAGAAAAATGGCGGAGAGAAAGAAAAAAGACCCGTAACTGTGACATATATGGTTTGCACGCTATTGCGGTCGAAATTGCAAACTTTTTTTTTTGCGGAAAAAAGCGGTTTTCAGTCCCAAGGGGTTTAAGATAGTCATAATAAAGATATTTAGTGAGTAAATTATTTTCACATCATTCTTAATAATAATAATTGTCCTTTAAAGACAATAGCTTTTTTAACAATTTACTTTTTAATAAATGAATGTTATCCTTTAAATAAACATTGAATAATAATAATAACAACACATGTTGTATAAATTTAGTCATTCATTCATAATGCATTCTTTAAAAGTACATATATATATATGTTTTACAATAAAAACTAATGCATATGAAAAAGTTTGAAATAAATTAATTATTTCCTTATTAAGACATGCATTAATTCAGGTAAGGCATTTATAAAATATTTCATAATTATAAATTAGGTTCTACAATTTGGATTTAAAGTCTTTTCATTTAAAATGAAATTACTCAGAAATAAACTTTCTTTTTTAATACATGAGAAATTTAAAATATTCTTCAAATAAAAGTTGCTTAAAGAATAATTAAAATAGTTTAAAGTCTTTAGTGGTCTCAACACTTTCAGCATATGTTAAAAATTTAATTTGGTAATATCATCTACCCATAGTATGGAAAATAGAATTAATAAAAGTTTTTTGTAACAAGAATGATGATGATACTTTTTTCTAAAATCCATCAAAGTACTTAATTTCAGCAAAAATGTTTACTATTTGTTGTTTTCTGACAAACTTCTCATAATGCACATCATGTAATGTAATTTCAAATGCTGGGATGTTTTGGTGGCTAAAGATTAAGCTTAGACCATAGATAACTTACAATTCATTCTTTTAAAACTTTAAAACAAAAAAAATAGCTAAAACTTAAGCCAAAATAATAATTAGTTGCTCCTTTCTGCAAGCAAGTATATAAGCAAGAGTATGTAAGCAAGTGTGTAAGCAAGAGTGTGTAGGTGTGTTTACCAACTTTACTTATAATATAACACGTGATTAATTTTTGATGGATAAATTTGTTATTTAATTACCCCCAATTGGCCTATATTGATCAAAAATCACAGATTTTTCAGTATCCTAGAAAAATTGCTAAAAATAAATTAATTTGTATATAATGTCTAGATGGTTAATTAATTATTACATCATCTTTAAATAAACATTTTTTAACAAATTATTTAGCAAAAATTGAAATATATTATAATAAATAAAAAATATTATATAATAGAAGTTACATTATTTTAATAGAACATCACCTTATAATATATTTTTAAACATTTTTTAAAATTCATTTAAGATTCCAGAATATTTTTAATTATCATTTATAAAATAAAGATATTTAAGAACAACTTTAATATCACATCAACATGGAAGTTCTTAAGAGATTAAAACATACATTCTATTATTTTTTATCTAAAAATTGAGCTCAAACTATAAAAATTAATTCTTGACTTTAAAAATTATTTATCTACTTAAAGCAACTAAATTTGAGATTTAATTAAAATATTTTGATTACAATTAAAATCAAACAATGCATTTTTACATGTAATTTAAATATTTGCAACCTAATCTTAAGAATTTGAAACTCTTTTAAAGTTTTACGCTAATGTTAACTTTTAATAAACTTTGATAACTAAACTAAGATGATTTTAATTTCAATATTTTAAAGTTTAATACACTAATACTTTAAGTCAGTAACAACTTTAAAATTAAGCATTTAAAATTATATAAGAGCTATTTAATGAATTCCAACATTATAAGCTGATTCTTAAAATTACTTTTAAATTATAAAAATTATGAACGTTTTTCTAAATTGGCTAATCAGATACACAAACATTAAACTATTAATTAGTAACAAAGTTTGCTTATCAAAAAATTAAATTATTGAAAAAAAAAATTTTTTTAATACTATTTTACTATAAATCTTGCTTTCATCTTTAAGACAAGAGCTGGGGGTCACTTATATATATATATATATATATATATATATATATATATATATATATATATATATATATATATATATATATATATATATATATATATATGACAATGTAGTAGTCACATACAATTTAATATTGCCATTGTAACTTTAGAAATGAGAAAAGTAAAAAAAAAATAGAAAGTTATATCATTTTTTTTATGATGTACAAAATAGATTGTGAAATACAAATATGTTCAAATATATGTGTTTTAATTTCTTCTGACAAGTTCTCTTTCTGAACGACAACTTTTTGGCAAATTTTAGCTCTTTGTTATATTCACTCCTCAACCAAATCTTTTTACTGAAAGCATATTGTTCTCTTGGAATAATTTTATAATGTAAATAAGATCTCTTCTTAAAAAACATTTCAAACATCTATTACCAAAATCTATAAATATTAACTCTTACAACTGTATATTTAATATTAGTACATCTATTGATCTGAGAAAAAACTGACTGTATTTTTTGTCATTATATTTTCAAAATATTATGAAAATTTTCAATGTCTTTATGTTATAGAAAATTTATATTACAGCATTATTATGTAATATCTTATTTTTGTCTTATGTTATACCTCAGCATCCAAGTCTTCTTTCACTGATTTTCAAGATATGTAAACTGATCTATATTTTTAAACTGACAACTATATAAATCACAAATTACTGAAGATTTAGTCATCACTGGATGTTGAAAGAACATTAATTGTCAAATGAAATTATTTCGAGGTTGTATTCAAAACATTAAAGATATTTTGTACCTTTTTTTAATTTGAAATGGAAAAAATAGCATAAACAACATACTCTAAAGGTAAAAGCCAAGAAGATATATATTTTTTTGCTTTTAATAGATTTTAAACTAAATACTTCACTATCAAACATATATTGCAACTTGATGTCTGCTAAATGAGATAACATATAAACTATTCAAAGATAGCTGTCATAACAATAGAAGCAAAGTTGGAGATTATTCACATTCCTATTCAAAATCAGTATTCATTTCAAAAGCTTGGGATTTTTCAATTTCAATAATAGTAATCTCTTATAATATCACATAACAGTTGTTTAATGAAAGTAAAATTCTCTGGTTACTTTCAAACTTTACTACAAAGCTTCTTTATTAACTGAATCAAAGGCATTGTTAAAATTGATAGAAACAGTATAAAAATCAATGTGTTTTTTTTATTTTCTAACATTTTTGATACTTCTTTATTGTGTAAAATAACACTGAGTGTATAATAACCAAATATCTGTGATAACAGTCAACTATATTGGATTAGAATAATATTCCATGATGATTATTTTGGTTTCTTTTATCATTTTTATTTTTATAAATAGAGACAACAGAAAGGACTACATTTTTCAAAAACTATATATATAATTTTGAAAATTAAATTAATCAGTATTTTTGTCCAAATTTAAATGAGTTATCAAATGTTGTGTAAATGGATCTCACAGATAATGGATAGTATAATGATATTCATTTATGAAAGTTAACTGTGAATAATAACTAAATACTGCTCAGCTAAGTATTCTTTCTGCTGCTTGTATGATAGGATGTTAGTTTGAGCTAGATTGTTTAAAACACAAGGAGTCTTTTTGAGTCCCTCTTTTTTTTCTCCAGTCACTTATGTTAGTAAAGACTCAGTTGTCATCAACTTCTCATGTTTTCAGTTACTTCCCTATACATAAATTTGTCAATGGAATTGGGTTTCTGTACATCTATATTTCCATTCTTTAATTACATGCACATTTCTAACTTTCTTTTTCATTCTTCATTTTTTAGCTCAAAGTGCCAGAAAGCAATAGTGGGGAAAGTTTACTAGTCTGATTGTCATTAGCCTTGATCTTTGTATGAAGCAGTACAGTGACTAATGAGTCAATTTGCTACTTGATTTGAGACAGTAGTTTATTTGGCAAAGATTGTATATTTAGATAGTTCTATTTAGAGATTCCTTACCTATTGCAGAAGTGGAAGAGACCTAGAAAAGATTATCTAAGAATGGCCTGTCTCACACAATCTACTCATTAAAGTGATAGTAATAATATTATTATTCAAGACAGTGGCAGTTCTAAAGGTAAATACACATATAATATAAATCTAATTTTTTTCTAAATGTAGATACATGTATTATGTGAACTTTACTTGATGCAAACTGTTTAAGACCCCAATGAGAGTGTCACTGGTGGCTAAGAAGCTTCCAAGATTTAAGATACTTAGCTGTTCTTAATCAAACTTATCTGCAATAGGAAAAGTGGTTAATAAACAGGTGGATGACTACAAGTTTCTTTTGAAATGACATATCAGCCCATAAAAAAAGAATGTGTGCTATTGGATTTACAGTAAAGTCTAATTTAATATCTCTCTACAATTCAGTCTATGTGATAAGCAATCTATACATTATAAAAAAAAAAGTAATACCTACAAACCATTTGTATTCTCAGAGCTAATATTATTAGTTACGTTAAATTTGCCATAATTTATTCCATTAACACATGCATTAAAGTCTTTAAATAGAAAAATTCAGTTTATTATTAAAATTGATCGTCATCTCTATTCTATTAGAAATACTTCTTTGACCTTCTAAAATCTAATATTGAAGCATAAAAACTGATAAAATTGGGTTCCGATATCAATCTTTATTATCTGAAATATATCAGAAAAAAATTTAAAAATACTAATGATATCTGTAGAAAATTCAAACTTATACGTGTGTGCGTGTGTGTTTAAAAGAAAAAATAATAATAATAAAATAATATTAGTAAAACAAATTTGGGTAAACCTATTTCATTGCTATTTTTTATTGATGTAAATGATTAATTCAGGTCATTTATTACAGATTTTATTTTAATTACATAAGTTTTGTTATATTAAAACCAATTTAATGAATTTTCCAATGATTTATTACTTAATTTAAGATTCTTGTATATGTTTTATAAGAAGTTTTCTTTTCTTTTTTATACATATTACTTTTTTTTTTCAAACCATTTTAATTGCTTATATATATATATATTGTGAATTTTATATAAATATCAAATATTTTTAAATGTTTGATCTTTTATAACTCTCTCTATATATAATAATAAATGACTGCCAATTCCATGCACTACCATATAAATAATATGCTCCTTTATACAAAATCAACATCTCCATGTAATATATCATACCATTTACAACTTCCTTAAATACTTTAACAACACTATTTTTTATATGAAAACTTTATTCTAACCGTTTCAACTCTCCTGCAGTGATCATCAGAGCTACAATATCCAAATATATAATTATACAATTAATACATTTTATACACATTTATATACATAATTAATTTCACAAATAAAACATACATTTTAACCTGACCATTATAACTAATCATTTCCCATTTTATTATTTTACATATAATTAATTCTATCCACATTTATTTTAAATTACTTTATTTTAGTCTTAAAATTATTTATTATAATTTTAATTTTAAAAAACTTTAACTTTTTATTCTACTATTTAATACATATTATTGTCTTTTTACTTATATTTTTAATCAACTTTTAACATTTTCTTATTTTTATTAAATATTTTATAATTAACTATTAACTTTTTTCACATTACAAATTATTTTTTTACATTACAAAATTACTCACCTCCTTACAATCATATTTCTAAAACCCCAACTGACAAAATTTTCAAAATGTTTATACTTGCCTAACACCTCCCTCTATGGTCATTTTCTTCAATTTTATTTTTTAAATCTTTTTCATATTCAAACTATTAATCTGAAAAATATGAAATCATACTGCAGAACTATAAATTATAAATCTGGCCGTATTATGGGGGATAATTTTAAGTGAGCCTACAAAGTTATTGAAATTATAAATAATAAATTTGGTGGTTTGGCAATTGTAGAAATTTTACAAAGTGACCTTTTTAACTAGGAATATAAAAATTACTTCAACTAAATATTGAGAATATATAAAGATCAAAAATAGAGGTTTCTATTTAATAATAGTATAAAGTTATTTATAATTGCACTATGGAGAAAACAAATTTTTTCTAATAATATTTATCTTTAAAATTCTTGGATTAACACTGTTTCTTGACTGGATGCTTACTAAGCATGGTATGACTTCTTTTGTTTCAAACCATTTGATAACAACTGCCTCAAGCTGAAGATTGCTCAAGTTATATAGTAATCATCAATTAGATAACTTATCTGTGCAACCAATAATTACAAACCTCTCAAAGCAAACTGACATTCTTTTTTTTTAGATTTCCCTAAATTTTAAAAAAAAAGAAAGTTTTTCTCAACATGTATATACTTTATAATGCTAAATAAAAAGAAAAGTTATATTCAGAAAGATAAAATTCAAAAGCAATTTCTGGTTTATTTCATTTCAGAATTTCCTGTTGGTCTACTGATGTTGAATTTTGTCTCCATAGCTAATATAAAATATTTCCATAGAAGAAAGCATTCAAATCTGATATGAAATTTAAGATAAGTTGACTACCATCAATAGCAAGATATATTTTTTAAAAAAATTGCTATGATAGATTTAATAAACTTGTAAATAATAACTGATATGATAAGTATGTCATGGAGTTAACATATTTTCATTAAAAAAAATTAAATAAAATTCATATAACATTACAATATTAGCCAAAAAACAAATTTTTACTAAAATTCTTCCACAACTATGGTTTCATCTATTAACAAATACACCTTTTCAAGTGAAATTCAACTAAATGTGCAACATATATATACAAAACAAAATAGCCATCCCATAATTCACTTCAAAATCCAACTTTGTTTAACATCAAAGAGTATTTTTATGGCCTCAGATTCAAAAAATTTTATCATCAAAGTTTCTTTACTCATCTTTTTTCATAAAAGATAACTCTGCATTATCAAATAATATTTTATGACATTTATTCAATTCATTAATATATAAAACTGAGTTATTATATCTATTTTTAACTCTATTCTTACTTAACTCTTTCATTAAGATTTAATTTACTCTGATTTATATAAATTTTATGACAACTGCAAGGAATTTTGCAAACTACCCAAGGAATAGATTTGCAATCAATTGACTGTTTTGAACAATTTAGTAATGAATTTAATTTCAGGTCTTTCTTCCAGGCCACTTTTATATCACCCAATAAAAAAATGTATTATAAATCAATTTACTAATTAATGACTTATATGGCAAAAAAAAATAAACTCTTTATTCTCATTAACAATTAAATCTTTATTATTAACAGATCTATAGATATTTTTATTAAATATAATATTTTTAATAAATTCATGATTATATCTTAACTCAGTATAGTGAGAAGCAAATTGATTTCTCTGAATATAACTATTATTTTCAAATTATTAAGCCTTCTATTCCTATAACAAAAATTCCATAAAGCTTTTTATGAGTAAAAGATTGGTAACTGTCTTGCCTTATCATATTTTTAATTTTTTTTTTTTAATGAAATGACTACAAAATAAAGCACGATCAATGTTAGCAACATTTAAATCTAAAAATTTTAACTTAAATTTAAATGAATCTTCTTCAATAGTAAATTTAATATTAAAATCAAAAGCATTCACTCTATCAAAAAAATCATTCAATTTATCTTCCTATATAACAAACAAACAATCATCAACATATCTAACAAATAATTTTAAAGAAACAGAAAAATTATTGATAATACTAATTTCTAAAAAATCAATATAGACAGGGTACTTAAAAGAGAAATAACATGACCAATAATCCATCTTTCTTTAATTTTATAAAACATCATTACACATGAAATATATAGAATTCTCTAATAACAATAGCAAATCATGAATAATTTTATAGCAAATCATGAATAATTTTATTATTATCTGCAGAAAAATATTCATACATCAAGAAGCACATTAATGTTTATTATTCTAGCACCTAATTGATACGTGTTTTCAATATCTAAATTACCTAAAGCACAATCATTTTCTAAAACAAATCTGTTTATTTTATCATATTGTTTAAAAAAAGCATTGGTGGTCGAGAGGTCAGCGCAACTGCCTTGCACTTGCAGGCAGTTGCCCAGGTTGCGGGTTTGCGTCCTGGCCGATGCTATGACACTTAAAAAAAAAAAGATACACAAAGCCCTAAATTTATATAATTCTTAAAAAACATTACAAGATATTTTGAAATTTTATCAAAAATGCTCCTGTAAAATCAAAAATACACCTTAAAGAAAACATATCTTTATGAGATTTTAATTAAAGAAAACCTTAGAAGCCAAAAAAATCACTAAGATAATTTAAATAAACAGCTCTATCTAAAAAAAAAAATATTTACCATAAATTTCATAAATTGAATTAACTTAAGAGTTGTTTTTTTTTTTCTGGGATCAAAATTTAAAATAGAATACTTCCCATTATTTAATTCTAAAGAAACTTTATTTTTAAAATCACTGTTATTTAACAAAGCAAAATAGTCACCTATAGTTTTCTTTAAAAATTTGTTTTTGCCCCAAAATAAATAGATCTTTTTTTAAAGAAAAAGAAGACAAAGGTGGCCATTTTGCATTTTTAAGTAATAGTGATTTTTATAAATAAAATTTATTTAGAATTAAACACTAAGCATTGCCAATTGCTCAACCAGCTTTGTGATGTCAAGAGTTGCCAGCTTAAAATTTGGTGGGATGATAGCTTGTTTAATTTTCTCAATAAATTCAAATGATGATTGAATTGTATGCTCTCCAAATTTTAATGTGTATATAAGCCATCTGTTGATGTGGGTAGCAGTATTATTGTAATTTGCTGTGCCAAAATCAAGCATGAGACGTAGAAGTTTGTTGGACTTGTGCAATTTCACATTGGCCAATATTTTGGGGATGATGAAGTCAACAGATATATTATGATTGTATTCTGTTTTTGAGAATACTATATCTCGATGTATTCGTAAAATTGAGACAATAAATTTATCGCAATTTAACTTGTAATTAAAATCATTTAAACAGACAAATTTTAATTTCTCGATTTGAATATTAATTTTATTGTGATATTCGTTCTCATTGATCAGCATGAAATGGTTGCCCCTGTCTTTCTTTAAACAGATGAGGGAGTGGTTAGTTATAAATTGTCTAGTTGTGGCAATCTTTTGGTTCCAAGCATTGGCGTGTGTATTAAGCTGTTTGTTTTTTATGCCTTTAACAACTCGAGCTATGACGGTTTCTTTCAATAGGTTATTAATTAAGTTTGCCTCCACATCTGATGATTTCAAGCTTCTGATTGCTCCACCTTCCACCAATGTATCTGGGGCCCAGCTCAAGGACCTCTTCTATCTCTCTGGGAATTTGAGTGTTAGTGAGGTTGAAATAAGCATTGAGCTTGTTTATGTTTAGAGTAATATTTTGTTTGTAGGCAAGAAACTTGGATTTTGTTGTCGAATTTGCTGTTGAAAAAATACGTGCATTTGTTAAGTTTATGCGTAATGGCAGAATTAAAACAATTTCAATATCAAAAATTAAAAAAATAATTGCAAATAAAAAATAAAGATAATCGTCTCTAAATGGATTTAAAAGCGGATTTTTTTTTTGTTGATTTTTATCACTCTTCTGATGACAAAATTATTATTTTCATAAATGCAATAATAATTAATAAAACAAAACAAAATCTAGTCAGCAATTTTCATCAATAAATCGAAATAAATAAAAATAAACAATGAAATGTTAATATCAAGCTGGTATCTCCAAACCAAAATGATGTTTTTTAGTATAATTTAATTAGAAGGGATTTGAACCCAGACTTTGAAGCTCCCTTCAGTTACCCTCTCCATGTTATACAACCAATACACATGATCACATAATGAAAAAAAAAAGATAGATGATCTCCAATACACGTATTTTGTGCTAAACCAGCACTCATTAGATGGTCCAGATCATTATATCTCACACACATATATAATCAGTGTTCAGTTTATATTATAAGATAGCAAATCTTCAAACTTTAATGGATAGCTTCAATATTCTCCATTCTCCAACTCTTAAGCCATCCATATTATTGAAAATCTGATGATGGGATGTTCAAAGTTCTTGTTTGCCAAATTTTGTTGTATCATGACCATAAGTCAATCTGACCTCTCATATATAGAACCCTTAAGCCCATTTAAATACATAGAAGAAGGGTGAGCAGAATCATCAGATTTTCAATGATAATGGATGGCTTATGAATTGGAGAGTGGAGAGGATTGAAGCCTTAGATTTGCTATCTTAATATAAGCCAAGCACTGATTGTGAGTGCTGGTTCAGCAAGAAATACATATATTGGAGATCATTTATCTTTTTCGCGTGTATGTGGCCATGTGTAAGATGGACTGGATGACTAAAAGGAGCTTGAAAGCCTGGGTTCAAATCCTCTCTAATTACAACTAGATTCAAGTATAAATACAACACATGTATTTAAATATTAATAATATAATTTATAATTAAAGAAAATCTATACAAAAATAATAATATTTTCGTTTATACTCATCCACCTTATCAAAAACGAAAACTTTTAATTAAATTATTAATTTAATCAATTTTTTTAAATGATTTTATTATTTAATTCTATCCTTGTTTTGAAACAACTTGTAGTTATACACACCCACTTTAAAAGGAATTGCAAAGTTCTATTGAATTTTTGTTTTTCCAGAACAAAAAAGAGTGAAAGTAAAAGTAATTTCATAATATTATTGATATTTTAAAAAGTTAATTTTTTTTGTTTTGTTTATAGAACATATATAAAATGTATAACTTTTCTTTCATGTTTTTCATAAAATATATTAGATATAATTATTCATAAGAACTCAATGGAAACATTTTATCTAATTATCTTTCAATCTGCTTATAGAAGCTGTTTAATTCCAACACCAAACAAAACATGCATCAACTTTTCATAGATTCACTCATCATCATTCTGGAATCTCACACTTCCTAAAAATTATTTCACTGATCCAAGTAAATGGCAATCAGACAAATCATGTCTATATGTAAAGAAAGGAGAACATCTTGTTTTAATTTCAGTGTAGGTTCCATACTTTGTCTTTGGAGAAAGTAAGAAAGTAACTTAATCCTTTTTTTATTTTAAAGTTCCAAAAATAATATTTCCTTTTATGAGAAATTTGACATTCATATGCCGTGAGATTTTGGCTGATATTATTTTCTAACTGTTAGTAACTGATGAGATGGATTGGATACAAAATTAAAGAATTACGTTGCAAGATTAAGCACATCTCAACTTATTATTAGTGTCATATTTGGATTATTTTATATAACAGAAAATGAACTTCTTATTTAATATTTGGACATTTTTCCTGTCATGAACAATGAAGTTTATATAATTTTAATATCTAGTTTATACATATAAATATATGACCTTATGTTATAATGGTGACATATGCTTGTCACACTTACCATCTGAGATTTGAATTCAAGTAAAAGCTGTAATTCAAATAATTGAGAAATTAGAATTTGGATAATTGAGAAAGTAAGCTTGGGCTTTTTTATGAATAACTGGTCAATAGATAATCCAACTAGCTAATCTATTACTGATCTGAAAATTGATATCTATGTTAGAATTTTTTGAGTTAAAATAATACAAAAAAAAAAGTTGTCAATTGGCAGTTATCTAACTGGAAAATAATGTTTATTATCATTATTATTGTTGTTGCTTTACAAAGGAATGCTGGGAAAATCGTTTAGCTCATTTAACTTTTAGATACAAATATAGCAAGGTAAAATTTTGGAACAGTTGATAATAAATTTCCTTGACTTTAAAACAATTATAAATAAAATATATTATACTTATTTAAAGTACAACATTTGATAATGTTTTAAAATTATAAAATATATTATAAAAATGAAATACTGCCTAACACTATACTAGCAATTAAAATTAAATAGAAATTCATATAACACTACAATACTAGTCTTGCATTGGTGATTGAGAGGTCAGCACGACTGCCTTGCACTAGCAGGCAGTTGCCTGGGTTGCGGGTTCGTGTCCTGGCCGATGCTATGACTCTTAAAAAAAAAAAACACTACAATACTAGCCAAAACAACAAAATTTTACTAAAATTCCAACTATGGTTTCATCTATTAACAAATAGACCTTCTCAAGTTTTATATATATGTTATATGTTTAAGTGAATTTAACTTGAGAAGGTCTATTTGTTACTAGGTGAAACCATGGTTGTGTAAGAATTTTAGTAAAATTTATTAATTTGGCTAGTAGTGTTATATGAATTTCTATTTTAAAATATATATATTTAATGATGTTAGCACTTGATTTCAGTACCCCATTGTTTAGTTATCCTAGTCTACATTAGATAAAGAACTTAATATATATATTAAAAATGTGTTAAGAGCATAATACATGGTATTTAGTATATCAGAGCTGGAACAATTTGTTCTCAATTTTTAGATGATCTGACAGTAATAGTTTGTAAAAATAAATTTATATTTTAAATTTTACTTGTTTACTATGAGGGGAAATTTAATAATTTACAATTTTTTAAAGATAATTTATAAAAAAAAATTAATACATTTTCAGAGATTAAAATTACCACTAGCATTCATCCCCTCTTGGGAAGTTACATAATCAATTATAAAATTCTTCTTCAGAATTCTACATAGAATGTTTAGACAAAATTTATTTTCAAAATAATTTTGAAAAAAAAAAAAAACATTATATATGAATATATTTATTATTTTTTAAGACTTTCAAGTCACATTAATATTTTAATATTAACATAAATTAAAAGTAAAAAAAACACACACACACACTATGTCATTTACTTGAAATTTAATGTAATTATCTTGTATCAAATTTAATTTAGTGAAAGTAAAATGTTAAGGTTTATTGTTAATTAAAAAATAGTGATTTACTTTTTTAAAAGATATTTTAAACTATAGTCAAAATATTATATATTGATTTTGCTCCTGTTATATAAGTATAGGTATTGTGGTTACTGGAATACATCTGTAATATGGGGTTCATATCTGAACAAGAAAAATCCTTTAAATAATTTCAGATTACAAACAAGCATGTGATTCTTTTTACAGAGGGTTAATTTATAGTACACATCGTTAACCATTTATTAATAGATATGTAGTTATTGTTGACTAAAAGCCAATCCAATAGTGTGATAATTTGATAAATAATGATTTCTCCTTTACCATTATTCTCTAGCAGCTATTAAAGAAATATTAGCCCTACAATAAACTAAGTAAAACTGTCGATCGTACGTATTCATTTAAACCTTAATTTTGTTTTACTTTCTAATATAAGTTAAGCAGTTGTGATGATCATCGTGATTTTGCATAAAACCATTTTAAATAATATAATTAAATAATAAATGCAACTTTACAAATAGTGTTAAAATGCTGTTAATTGTAGATAGCAATAATGACACAGATAAGATTCAATAATTTAATTTTAATAAAGTATCATTTCTAATGATAAATTAATAAAAAAAATTGCTGAAGTAAAATGACGTAAAGCCAATCTTTTACATTATATTACATTTTATCAAACTTTTGTATTGTAATTTCTATATATATCATTAGATTCCAGACTTTCAAGCTTCCTACAATCAACCACTCTGTTCAATATAAACTACACACACAACCACATATATGTGAAAAAATAAGTGATCTCCAATATACATATTTCAGGCTGAACCAGCACTCCTCATCAGTGGGTCTGGCTCATCATCTCCTGTACACATATATAATCAGTGCTTGGTTTATATTAAGATAGCAAATCTACATACTTTAATGAACAGGCTTTGATCCTCTACACTCTTCAGCCATTCATATCACTGAAAATCTTATGGAATTCTCAAAGCCCTTGGTGATGACAATATTATAGTCATACCCATGTTGACCTTAAGTTAATCTGATCCTTCATATGTAGGACCTTAATATGACCATTTAAATATACAGAGGAGGGATGAGCAACATGGATACGATTATAATATTGGTATCATCAAAGGCTTTAAACATTCTATTATTAGATTTTCAGTGATATAAATGGTTGAAGGGTTGGAGATTGGAACAGATTGAAGCTATGCCCATTAAAGTATATAGATTTGCTATCTTACTATAAACCAAGCACTGATTATTTATATGTGTGTGAGATGATGATCCAGACCAACTGATGAATGCTAGTTCAGCATGAAATACATATACTGGAAATCATTTATCTTCTTCACATGTATGTGGTCATGTGTATTAGTTATATTGGATGGAATTGATAGTCTGGGTTCAAATCACTTTAATTACATCTAGATTAAATATATACATTATACTTGTATTTCAATATTATGTATTATTAGATGTATGTAAATATTTTTTTATTAAAATGAATGAGATTATCATTTTATAATAATATTTTTATTTATTTATTTCTTTTTGGCAAAAAAATAAAAAAATGTATATATTTGCTCTATTTTTATTTTTTTTCAGTTATTTTTATATTTTTAGCATATTTATAAAAGCAATTTAGTGGAATAGAAAATATTATAGTGTGAATCTGAATAAAATATATAATTATAACTAATATTTTCTATTAATATTAAGTTCAACTGAGTGTTAATAGATTAAAAAACTTTTGATTCATTAAAAATTATGTCATATAAAGCAGAAAGGCAGATTTTCTTAATGAGTTTTTTTAATAATTATTAAATAATTTTTTTTTTAAAAGCAGCCTGGATTTTAAAAAGATTAATAGCTTTAAAGTAAATTTTTAAAAAAATTAAGTTATGGTGATTATTTTTTTCTAAAAGTAAATGTAAAATTGTTTAAATAATGTATTATTTAACACAGAACTATTTAATATATATGATATGTTTCATTTTTTAAAAACTGAGTGCTATTTGCATTTGCATATTACCCACTGGTTGAGCTACCATCTACATACTAACATATACAGAAAGTGGGTTCTTAATACTTTTACAGGGTTTAGAAAAAGATAAGGGGACCTAGATATAAAGGCTATAGAGTGAACAAAGATGATGTTGTGGAAATGGGATGAAGCAGGATAGAGAATAATATAGAAAAAACTTAGGATGTGAAATGGAAAAGGAAAGTGAGATGGCTAACAGGTTTTTCTGGGCATAGTGACTGAGAGATTCCTATTTTCAATAAAGGAGCAGCCATTGCCAGCCATTGCGTATTGCATATACAAACAAAATATTGAGAAGTTTCATTTTTTATGTAATGAAAAAAAGTAAAATAACATAAAAATAATATAATACTTTGGTATGTGGATGGTGGTTTAACTGACAATAATACTTGCATGCAACTAGCTTTATTAATAAATATGTTTCAGCATATACAATGAAAAAAAAACAGCGATAAAAGCAAATTACTGTTGAATTAACTAACTTATTATTAGTATCCTAAAAAAAAAAAAAAAAAAAAACTTTGTAAAACAAGTTATCTCTGAAAGTCAACATAATAATAAAATTGAAGTATGAAATTTAATAAAAGTTGTCTAAAATTATAAATATAGGGATCTCATTATTAAAATCTTCATTATTTAAATCTAACAAACTATACTGCAAAATAATTGTGGAACTATTTTGTAAAATTATTTATTCTTATTATTCAGAATTTTTTTTATTTTAAAAATCAACATCTATGATTTATGACTAGATTCTATCATTTTTAATACTTAAACTTGATGTTATTTCTAAATGTAAACCATTTTATTATTTCTGTGCTGCATTGATTTGATATTGTGGTAGAATGGCAGATTCTATGAATAATAGCTTGATTCTAGTCTTGCATTGGTGGTCGAGAGGTCAGCGTGACTGCCTTGCACTTGTAGGTAGTTGCCCGGGTTGCGGGTTCGCGTCCCGGCTGATGCTATGACACTTAAAAAAAAAATAGCTTGATTCTAACACCCCTAGTGCTTGAATATTGTATAATCTGAGTGGTATATCATTTGATTATTTTACATATATACAGCTAATTCTATTGCTATAATATTAGCGATAATGTTGATAATAGATATACTGTTAGAAAAAATGAATAAGGATATAAGGGAGAAAAATGCAATCTTTAATATTTGTTTACATGGTCAGAAATATATTATTGATGAGTAAATTTTATTTTTTCAGATGTCTTAATCATATGATAGTAATAGCTAAAGTGAAATTTTAAAAAAAAAGTATACCATGGACTCAATGTCCATGAGAAATTCACATCATATTATAATCATATTGATTGTTTTTAAAAATAAATGCACCAACATTCATTCGTCTAAATGAGGTTAACTTGCAACATTTATCATCTAATTAATAACAGTTAGATGACTATTTATTGGATAAAAATATTTTAAAGTAATCTTAAATTTGTTTATGATCTCAAAGTCAAAAATGTCTGAGCTAGAATCTTGAGTATATGCACTAATCAGAATATTAAATATACTTCGTAATAACCTTGATAAAAAATAAATACAAAGTCAGGCATAAGATATGATGGTGAAAGGCAAAAATAAAGATGTGATAATCTACAAAACTACTTAAGTGGTGGCAGAAGCTATCAAAATAAAATATAAATGAAAATTGCAATGGGGTTCTAAATAGTGGTACTAAGCGAAGGATTAATAAGTTTTGTTGATATTTTATAAATTTATACTTTAATAAAGCAGAATCTTAAAAAAAGAAGAAAAATGAGAAGAAACTTTTAAAAAGAGTGGAAAATTGGATTAATTAAATGGATAATGATATAAAAAATAATGTTAATCATCATTTGAGAAAAGAATGTGAGAATAAAATTTGTGTGGAACATTATTTTGGTATATAACTTAATAATGATAATAACAATCAATTAAATTAAATATTAATGCAAACTACAGTGTATGTGATTCAGTTTTTATAGTTGGAGATGCAGATAATTATCCCTAATGTATATAAATGAAATATAATATGAATCAACTCTCAAATGTAAATAAAAATAGATACTATTGCATAATGTATAAACAAATATAAATGCTATTACTATCATATAATGCAATATATATATATCAACTGATCTGCATTTTAATTAGAAACAAACATAGGCATTATTATGCATAATTTACTAACAAGTAGAGAAAAATCATAATGAAACTTTTTTTAAATAATCTGAAAACAAAAACAATTGGTGCATCTCTTTGCCCTCAATCACTAAATAAGAAGCAGTTGGTTAGCCTCAAATACAATGAATGAGGGAATAACTTGCACTTTACTCCTGCAATTAATAGTTACCTTAGGTATTTTCCTGTTTCCTTAGTCTGTAGCTATGTTTTTGCATGAAGATATAATGTTTTAAGTACTATTTAACTTATATATTAGTCATAAATTAACAAAAATTTCATTATTGCATAATGTATTATCAAATATAAATGTTATTACTGCACAGCATAATTGTTTTTAGTTTTTCATACATTCTGTCATTACAATTAGCTTAACTAAAAGCCCCAAATTCTTAGATGTATGATTCTCATTCAGATGAAAGCTGTGTTATCCCTACGTTTTTATTCTCAACTTATTATTTAATGTCTAAATTTGAATATTTAAGTTAGTTATGGATTGATTACCTGAAAGAAATTCTAAGAGTATTCGAGAAGTTCTTAGCTGAATATACAATTGTTCAAAGTTTACTTAAGTTCCTTTTTATTAAAACAATTTTTAATAAGATGAAATCTTTTTATTGATTATTAACATTTATTCATAATTTATATTAGGATAATTATTATGATAAAAAATTCCACCTCCATTATAAATCTAAAATATTTAAATCGAAGGAATAATGCAAAATTATGATTCCTATGAGGTGCCCAAATGACACTCAGTTAAAAAAATGATGGTATATACTAAATATAAATTTAAAAACCTGAACAGAATGTACTGGGATAGTATCAGAAAATATCCTATCAACAGTCAAAATAAAATCTTGCCAGATGAAAAGGGAAAAATTCTAATTAATACATATAGTTGTGCCAAATGCAAGCTATTTGATTATAGCCTGTAATAAGATAACTAATGAGGTGTGCTGTTTGTTTAATGTTTAAATGAACTGTTAAATATTTAGATAAGAGTGGAATTACTGTAGGGATTAATAAGATAGATATTTACTAAGAAAATATTACAAGGTTGATAAACTGTATACAAAATTTGAGATGAAGGTGATACAAAATTGAATATTTAGACATAAAGATTTTTGTTTATATTGGGTTTTACGAATTGAAAAAGTTGTTTGTTTGATGATATAAATGGTAATCAAGATATTAGAGTGAGAATTGTAAAAAGTTTTGTTAAATATTTTGTTGGAATATAGATTTATTTGGAGATAAAAATTGAATAATTAGAAAGATTGGAAAAGTAGAAGATTTTTAAAATATGGTTTAAAAGAGAATTAAAAAGATAAATTATAAAAATAGAGTTGGCATAATCAAAGCAGTATAAATCAATTTAGAATATCCATCCTGATTCTAATAATGATTCCAAATTTTTGATACATCTATCAGCACTTATTGATATTTTGAATTACTTTGTAATGTTTTTCAGTCCTTTATTTTACTTAGTATTATTCAGTAAGTTGAATCCTTTTTTGATTAAATTATGTTTCATCAATATCTTCTTATGATCAAAAATATTATGATGACTATGTAGACAATAAATTCATGTTCTCTTATAATGTTTTTGAATCACTATAATATCACATTGTCATAATTTCTTATGCTTACACAATTTGTTAATGCAATAGCAATTTTTTCCATGCAATATGGATACCAAGTGCAAGTCATGGTAATTAATGGATGCCAGAAAGTTAATGCATCAAAATCTCTATCTAACGTCTACTTATTCAATATTCCCAGACCAGTTTCTAGCTTATGGCTTTCATCAGTCTGTGAAATATTGATGAGTAAGCATTAAATAGGAATTAGGATACCCTAAGCTTTTAGCATTTATTGCTCACTATGGCTTAATCTAGGTAGCAGTAAGACTTGTAGGAAGAAAGTTGCTGCTGTGTTAATAGATTGTGTAAATATAAGAAATGGTAATCATGTGATGTTATAGTGGTTTGATACCAATTCTAACCAAAGGATGTCAAGGGCTGTGCTTATTATAAAAAAAAGATATCAAAAATATATAAACACTGAACTGGATTGAAGTCATTATTGTATTTTAAGTTTAGGCTCACAGCTTTATAGTTAACTAAAAAGGTAAGAGGTGGCTGCTGGAGGGTTGCATTAAATCCAAAAATCTAGTACAGTGCTGTCAAATCCAAGTGATAAAAACCATAAGTTAGAAACTAGTCTGCTGTTATTACATAAGTATGCATTAAATAGAGATATGGGTGCACTAACCTTCTGTCATCATTGATTACTACAGATTGCACTAGGTAAGTAATATTGTATATAGAAAGTTGTCATTGTGTTAACAATGTGTTTTTTAGAATAATCTAGAGAAGTAGCAATTAAATGCATATTGTGAAAATTAGATGTCTGTAATATAGAAGGATAGTAAAGCTTGTTGATTTATAACTTTTACTAATGGATTCATTCTTTGAAAAGTGTATAATGGATCTATATACTAATTTTCATTAACTATTCTTAAATTAAATCTCTTGCTTTTATCATCTTTATCATATATATTTTATAAAATAAAAAATTTAAATAATTGGATTATTCATTAAAACATTTAGACTTTCTTTTTCGAATAATTTTGTGAAAATTAGATGTCTGTAATATAGAAGGATAGTAAAGCTTGTTGATTTATAACTTTTACTAATGGATTCATTCTTTGAAAAGTGTATAATGGATCTATATACTAATTTTCATTAACTATTCTTAAATTAAATCTCTTGCTTTTATCATCTTTATCATATATATTTTATAAAATAAAAAATTTAAATAATTGGATTATTCATTAAAACATTTAGACTTTCTTTTTCGAATAATGAAATTACCCAATATAAACAAACCTGACGTCAGTTTAAACTATAGTAGAGCCCAACTGTGACTCTGTTTGAGTTGTAGAATAAAGCAAAGAAGTAGTAAATTAAACAATTTGTATAATTATATCTACTCAAAAATTTTGAGATGTATATTAGAAATTTTTCCAGATTTCAGATAGGCTTTTATTCTGATAGCCAGACTACAGATAACCAGCTAATCATTTAATTAATAAATGGCCAATGGGGATTTAATTACTTGAATCTAAAATATGATGAAAATCAGAAACTTTCACTACCCAGATGTTTTTTGTTTTTTTTAAGTGTCATAGCATCGGCCGGGACGCGAACCCGCAACCCGTACAACTGCCTGCAAGTGCAAGGCAGTCGCGCTGCCTTGTAAAAACTATCTTCTCTCCACTGCTTCGCTATGAAAAAATATTGGAAAGATCGATATCCTGTACTGAATTATTTATACGCTTTTTTTTTAAGTGTCATAGCATCGGCCGGGACGCGAACCCGCAATCCGGGCAACTTCCTGCTAGTGCAAGGCAGTCGCGCTGACCTCTCGACCACCAATCCTATATGTAATCGCCAAATTAAATGATTAGTTTTTTAAAAAATAACAAATGATATCTACTCTCCTCTTCTATTTCCCCTCCCCCTCTTACTTCCTCAGTTGGAAATTGAAGTAAAAACTTTTGTTCAACAATAAACTATAGGCAACTATTTTTTGAGAAGAATATGTTTGTTTACATTTTTTTTTAAAAATAATAATAATAAGATAAAAATAGTATATGTAATAAAAACAAAAACTTTTTATTTAAGCACATAAGATGCATATAGCATAATAATTTTGAGCATCGCCTTTCTCCTTAATCTTCCATTTTTCTTTTCTTTTTTCGAAACAATGTCTTATCTTCCATTTGAGAATTTAAGACTGTGAAATAGCCAAGAGACTTGAAATAAGATTTGTTTTCTCTCTCTGTTGCCAATTTTAATATTTGGATTTGCTGCAGTTATTTTATTCAATCTGTAAAGTTATTCTAGAGTAGATCAACTCAGGATCTATCAAATATTATTTCTGTTTTTATTATTTGGAAGCTGAATTCAGTTTGACGGCTCTTGGGAATAGAACTGAATATAAATCGTCGATTTTAGTTCAGAGTTTTAAACGAAGTTATAAATATGGTCATATTTTAAATGCAGTATTTAGTATGTGTTTGTGCTTACATATATATGAGAGGTGATTAAAAGCAACAGTGAATAGAGGCTTTAAAAATATATTAACCTTAATAATAGGGTATGAGCACAGACTTTCACACGACCCACCACTCTCCACTCCATCTAATAACACTGATACACTTAAACATACATATGTTGAAAAGATAAATAATCACCAATATACGTATTTCATGCTAAACCAGCAATCATCAGTTGGTCCAGATTATCATCTCTACACATATATACTATAAGTGCTCAGATATATATTAAGATAGACAATCCTCATGCTTTAATGGACAGGCTTCAATCTCTACTCCAACTCTTCAACCGTCCATCCAATTGAAAATCTGATGATGGAATGCTCAAAGGCCACCCTGAGGCCGAGATTATTGTCACACCCATGTTGACCTAAGGTCAATCTGAACCCCACATGTACAGGACATAATCCATTAAATACATATGCAAGGATGGGCAGACATCTCTATAATGTAATAACTGAAACATAGGCTTATTTATACCTGTGTCTATATATATATGTAATATTAGGGTATGAGCACAGACTTTCACACGACCCACCACTCTCCACTCCATCTATACGTATATTGGTGATTATTTATCTTTTCAACATATGTATGTTTAAGTGTATCAGTGTTATTAGATGGAGTGGAGAGTGGTGGGTCGTGTGAAAGTCTGTGCTCATACCCTAATATTACATATATATAGACACAGGTATAAATAAGCCTATGTTTCAGTTATTACATTATAGAGATGTCTGCCCATCCTTGCATATGTATTTAATGGATTATGTCCTGTACATGTGGGGTTCAGATTGACCTTAGGTCAACATGGGTGTGACAATAATCTCGGCCTCAGGGTGGCCTTTGAGCATTCCATCATCAGATTTTCAATTGGATGGACGGTTGAAGAGTTGGAGTGTGGAGTAGATTGAAGCCTGTCCATTAAAGTATGAGGATTGTCTATCTTAATATATATCTGAGCACTTATAGTATATATGTGTAGAGATGATAATCTGGACCAACTGATGATTGCTGGTTTAGCATGAAATACGTATATTGGTGATTATTTATCTTTTCAACATATGTATGTTTAAGTGTATCAGTGTTATTAGATGGAGTGGAGAGTGGTGGGTCGTGTGAAAGTCTGTGCTCATACCCTAATATTACATATATATAGACACAGGTATAAATAAGCCTATGTTTCAGTTATTAACCTTAATATAAATCTGAATTCGATTATTGGCTCGCAAAAAATTTCGCATCTAACAGCCATGACCATAATCTTGTGTTCAAATTTGGGTCAATAAATTGTGGAATTTTTTTGAATCCCAAATGGATTTTTTTTTTTTTTTTCAGATAGATAGTCTAAGTAATCCACCCAATTAGCTATCTGATAGTGCTAAGGAAATTAATATTTGCTAAAAGTAACAATTTCCGTGTTATTCCAGGCCAATCAGATGATTAACTAACTATACATTGCCTGTAAAAATAAAAAATATATTTAATCTATTATTTACATAGCACATATACATATGTAATATTATAAATAATGACTAACTCCTCTGAGCATGTGCTTTAATAATCTCTGTGCACTCTCCCATGAACATTGACTTTAAAATCATAAGTATACACTTATGCTTAAGGTTTATTTCTATATAAACCAGTCATTGCTCACCATGCTTAAATCAGGGCTTTTTTGTGCCTGAGTTATAAATTATCAAGATAATTACATAAATCTATTTGATATAATGCAGGAGAGAGATATAATTTCCTCTTTAACTATCTGCAATGAAATAGAAAATAAATTTTGAACTTACTGTATATAATCTGTTATGTAATATAGAGAGTGTACTAATAGCTCAAACAAGCTCTTAATAGATAAGTGCAGAAAAAGAAAATATTTAAAATCTCTATCTGGAATATTCTTATCCCCAGACCAATTGGTTTCAAACTTATGGCTCACCTCAGTGAGGAGCTAGAATATTCAGACACTAGATTAAAAATATCAATTCAAAACCCAGCACTTATTTCATATGTAATATTTAAGTAAAAACTCTGAAGTTTTTAGACATGAAAATGTCTTTTACTCCAGCTATCTAACTTAAATAGCTAAATGGGACTGAACCCAATTCAAATCTACCATATATTAATAGAGATTTTAAATATTTTCTCTTACCACACTTATCAATTAATAGCTTGTTTGAGCTATTGGTACATTCTCTGTATTACATTTTTGTAAATACAAGCTTATAAAAGCAATGTCACAATATATATGACTTGCTTTATTGATAATTATAATCTGTTATTTATGTAGCACCCAATATATTGAAACTCTGTATTAAGCATGGTTGGCAAAGACTGGTTTATGTGGAAATAAACTCTAAGCATAAGCATATACTTATGCTTTTAAAGTGATCCTCGCATAAGAATGCACAGAGATTATTAAAGCACATGCTCAGAGGAGTTAGTCCTTATTTATAATATTACAAACATGTGTATGCTATAGAAAAACAGATTATATATTACAGTAAATTCAAAATTTACTTTGTATTTCATTGCAGTTGGTTAACAATGAGATTATATCACTCTTCTGCGGTAGATCAAATAGGTTTGTACAATTCAATTAATAATTTATATTTTCAACACCCAATTGAATGAAACCCTAATTTGAGCACAGTGAGAAAAGACTGGTTTATATAGAAATAAACTCTAAGCATAAGCATGTACAGTTATGCTTTTAAAGTTGATGCTCCCAGGAGAATGCACAGAGATTGTTAAAGTGCATGATGAGAGGAGTTAGTCTTTATTTGTATAAAAAATGTAATATTTTGCTGCCTTTATATCTATTCCAATACTTCAGCCCTTTTTTCAGATTGTCTTTCATAGTTTTTAGATTTTCCAACTGTCTCAATATATCTTCTTCTTCTTCTCCTTTTTTTTTGCATTACTATTGCATTTTTGAGAATATCAGAACTTTTACAGAGCAAATAAGAAAGAATAAAGTATAATATTCACATGATCACCATCTCTTATACTAGCACATAATTGTTTATAAACAAGGCAAAACTCTCCATACAGTAGTGCCACCCTGTGCCAACCAGAGTAATCAATGGATGCCAGAAGGCTTGTGCATAAAATCCCTATCTAATGCCTACTCATCCAATATCCCTAGACTAGTTTCTGGCTTGTGGCCATCACCAGTGAGGAGCTTTGGATCTGAGAGTGTTTATAAAGTATAATATTCTAAAATGTAATAAAAAATTCATATATTGTGGACAAGTGTTTTGATATAAATAAATCCATTTATTTATTTGGGGACTGACAATATTACACGAATTTATTTACTCATCTTAATTTTGTCATTTTTTTCTTTCAAATTTGATGTTTTTTTGCATTATATATTTATTAGAATTAATAGAATTAATTGAAAATCTGAATAAAATTTAATACTTTTCAACAAAAAATTGAAATTATATATCAAAATAAGACCATCACTTGGATGAAATTACTTGTCAATTTCTGACTCAGAAATTTCTATGTGGTTTAGAAAAACTCAATAATATGAATTAAGGAATTAAAAATTTCTAAATTTAGAACAATTAGATATTTATTAGACATTTGTTGTTTTGTTGTCAGAATCCTCTTTATAATCTTTAATTGAGGAATCCATATTAAGTAATGATTCTCCATTTTGCAATCTTGGTGAGTTAATCTTCTCTTGAACTACAATGAACATTTAAACAACAGTATCAACATAATCTAAAAGCTGATATAAAAGCACCATGGCATTACTTCTAAGCTTGTAAAGTTTTCTATTTTTAGCCAGAAGATTATCTAGATCATTTTTCAAAGTGTCAACAATTTTTTTTAATCCATTGTCACCCATATTTTCTAATGTGATTATTAAAAGTTTTAGTTTCATTTGCTTGTGAATGCTTTGAAATTAGGAATATAGAAAAAGTAAGGGGAAAAATCATATTTTGAAAAGACTATTTTATGGTAATATTTTCATTTTCTATGATTGGCCGAGTGTATGTGACATATTTTGTTCTTTTATGTCTTCAAGAACAATATCTTGCATTGATTGTATTTTTCTTTTTTTTTTTTTGCTTAAACAAAGCAACTTCAGTAATCATCTAAAATTCAACTTGTGCTTCATAGATTTCCTCTTCTATTGCCAGGGACTAATGGGCCTTGTTGCATATAAATACAAATATATACCAAATGTTATATAATCAACCAAGTTCAATTCATTTTCAATTTTAATTAGTATATTTTTAACTTGTCTTTTGGTATATATTTTATGTAGTTGCATTAATATTAATAATCTTAAATGCAATTCAAACCATCCTGGTTTACTCGCAGTGATTTTTTTATATATATACTGAATCAAAATTCACTGAAAAGGATGGTTAATGATGTTTATTTTTCTTATAATTCAGATTACAAATAATTATCAAAATCTTTTTTTTTTAAATATATATATAAAACCATGTGCCATTGAGAAGTCAATTACATTGTTGTTTGTTATATGTGAAGATTCAAAAAGTATTCCTCAATTGTCAAGCGTTGATGGCCTAGTGGTTAGCATAGCTGCCTTCCAAATAGCTGGCCCGGGTTCACTTCCTGGTCAACGCATTTGACATATGGAAAAAAAAAGTATTTCTCAATTATAAAAGCATTATTATTACTATTATAATTGAAAATATTTTAAAAAAAATTTTTTTTATTAATCCTAGAAAATTTTGTGATTTTATCAAATGCTCTAATACGAATATAAAAAAAGAGTTCAGGCAAATCATAATTTCACATTATCTATTGATTACTTCTTCAAGAATTTTGCTGAATTACACACACATTATATAATTTTTTCTAAACATATTTATATCTTGTGATTCTTCAATAGTTCATTATATGATTGATTATATTATTTTTTATAAAGTTACTGTAACTATAAACTGATTTAAAATTTATCATTTTTTAAGCTATCTTAAAGGACATATCACAACAGAAGCTGTCAGCTCATTAACTGCTCTCAGGGATAATATATATATATATTTTAAAACTGTCATTATTACAGTTTCTATTGGAGACATTTGTGTTTTTATTATGTTAAACTTTCTAGATGTATGTCAACTTAAGAGAGGCATTCGACACCCAAGAGTATTAGTAATGTGTGAAGACAACATTATTTTTATAAATATTTCAATACAAAAAAATGAATCTGATGCTAAAATTAATATTACTTATCAGGAGGGTCGTGTGAAAGTCTGAGTTCGAATCCCCTATTATTATCTTATATATGTGCAGGTGTGTGTAAGTCCATACAGTGCATTAAATCAGTGGTATTCAACCTTTGGTCCGCGGACCAGTGCCCGGCCACAGAAGTTTTTTACAGGTTGCGGTAGACTGGCAAGAAAGTTTGTAATAATAAAATAATAAGAGTTTAAACTTTTAATTAATATAAACAATTTGATTTATGAAATTCCGATTTTGTATCACATTCAAAAATATTTCATTAATTTTTTTTTAATTCTAAATGTTTAAAGGCTTCAAATTGTTTTAATTATCTATTCCATATTCTATTAAAGTTATACAATGTTAGGCAATGTGTATGACATTCAAATATTAGATTTTGAGTTTCAAGTTGGCATATGGTAATTAATTACTATTATATATAAAGCTAAAATATACTATCATATATAAAGCTAAAATTATGGGAAATAATGGTTTGAATTAGATATATTGGTTATGTGGATATCATAGCCCTATAATGTATGGTTCCCATGTGGTATCATCAATTGCAAATACAAGTCATCATCATCATCATTGCATTACTCTAAATTTATGATCAGCAAAGAGATTCTGTAATAATTTAACTTTTCTGAGATATGTAATTGGAGGTGATGAATTTATTATTTAGACATAATAAACTGTGTTTGAAGTCAGGTATTCAGCTCATACTATTTAATCACTTCATCATATATTGTTCAATTGCTTGGTGAAAAGTCAATCATGCATCTTAGATTTTATTTCTGATATTTCTTTTGATTACAATGTTGTATTATTTATTTATTTAGTCTCTCTATTCATATTTATCCATCGCTTCTGTTCAAGTGCTATATCATATATAAACACCTCCTTTTGATGATGAAATCTTATTTTAAAATTAGAGTACATATATACATTAAGAATTTTAACAAAAATCTTTAAAAAAAAAAAAACTGAGAATGTAATTGTGAAACTAAGATATTTAAGTAATGAATTTGGAGAGTACACATTTGTATGTGTACAAACTTATTCCAGAAGATAACCTTTTTTCTTTATTATTTTTTAATTGTAACGAAAACGAAGCAGCAATATTATTACTGGTAGATGCAGCCTCTTCTGTAATTTTAAAATTTTTATCTGTATCATTTTCTAAATCTATACAATCTAATTTTTCATATAGATTCAAAGCTTTCTAACGCAATACAAGATGATCTACTGGAATGTTTTTGTTCATATTTTCCATCCACAAATTCATTGCTTTCCCCATTTTAAACTAAAAAAGTATTTTGTATTGTGAGTGAAACTTTAATTGCTTCAGAAGCATGAGCAATGTAGCAGGATTTGTTTTTCTCTGTTCATTATTTCATTAATGGATAATCTTTTTTATTATACTGATGGCCAACTTCTGAATTGGATTTTTTTATTTTACAATTAAAGAAATAATTTTTATTAGAAAACACTTTATAAATCATCTTAGGTTTGATAGAAGTAGTATGATCATTAATTTTATACTGTGAAGTTATTTCAAATGAAATTTAATTTTTTTGAGGGGGGGGGGGGCAGAAAAATATTATATATGTATTTCTTTTACCTAGATTACAAAAATATGATCGAATAAGTGTACATAACTAATTGAAAATGTGAGACTTAGAAAAGGCACTGCAAGCCAAGAACATGGCTGCTACCATAAATAGTACTGATGCATAAAAATTGCATCTTTTTAAATTAATTTACAAATTTTAATGATTTAGATTTTATTTGTTACTGTCATGTATATTTATGTTCTAAAGCTATTTGTTATAGACTGGAATAATAAATGGATAGTAATAACACAAACAAATCTATATATCAGTTCCAAAGAAAACATTGGATTTTTAATTCTTCTTCTAACAGTTTCCTTTACCTTTTAGCATTCATTACCAGCCATTTGTAAATGAATATGATTATTCTAATTCCAGAAAGAAAGAAAAAATATAATAGATTAAAAATTAATTAAACGAAGCAAAAAAAAAGATAATACCAAAACCATAAGTTCTGTACATATAATTAAAGAGAAAAATTGTAGCTCTCACACATATTCCTTTTGTCATTTTTATATTATCCAAGTTAATGAACTAAGATCAATCCCTCCCTCCTTTTTTTAACTTTTAGCAATTTTACTGTATGATTGTATATTGAACCACTAAACATCATATGATCACTATTTCTTATACTAGCACATTACTGTTATTAAAACAAGCAAAACTCTCCATATAGTAGTGTCGCTCAGTGCCAACCAGAGTAATCAATGGATGCCAGAAGGCTTGTGCATAAAATCCCTATCTAGTGCCTACTCATCCAATATTCCCAGACTAGTTTCTGGCTTGGGACCTTCATCAGTGAGGAGCTTTGAATCTGAGAGCACTGCACCTAGATCTTAGGATCTAATGCAACCCTCCAGCAGCCACCTTTTATCTCTACTTATAGTCATATGGGTCTAAACCCAGTTCAGTACCCATACATTTTGGTGTCTTTGGCTCTTTAACAACCATAGCCACCACTATCCTATTAGACAGGATTGGTGCTAAACTACTAAACATCACATGATCACTATTTTTTATGCTAGCATATTACTGTTATTAAAACAGGCAAAACTCTAGTAGTGCCACTCAGTGCCAACTAGAGTGATCAATGGATGCCAGAAGGCTTATGCATTAGATCCTAAGATCTAGGTGCAGTGATCTCAGATCCAAAGCTCCTCACTGATGAAGGCCACAAGCCAGAAACTAGTCTGGGGATATTGGATGAGTAGGCATTAGATAGGAATTTTGTGCACAAGCCTTCTGGCATTCACTGATTACTCTGGTTGGCACTGAGTGGCACTACTATATGGAGACTTTTGCCTGTTTTAATAACAGTAATGTGCTAGCATAAGAAATAGTGATCATATGATATTTAGTGGTTATCACCAATCCTGCTGAATTAGATAGTGGTGGCTATAGTTGTTAAAGAGCCAAAGACACCAATATGTATGGGTACTAAACTGGTTTCAGATCCATATGACTATATAAGCTATTGAGATTAGATTGAAAATATTATTGTGTTTTCAATTTTATTCTCATAGTTTTGTAATTAAGTAGAGATAAAAGGTAGCTGCTGGAGGGTTGCATTAGATCCTAAGATCTAGATGTAGTGCTCTCAGATCCAAAGCTTCTCACTGATGAAGGCCACAAGCCAGAAACTAGTCTGAGGATATTGGATGAGTAGGCACTAGATAGGGATTTTATGCACAAGCCTTCTGGCCTCCATTAATTACTCTGGTTGGCACTGACTCTCCACATAATGATTGTATATTGTTATCCAGACTTAATAGGTAGCAATATGATATTCCATGACTTTACTTTTCATAAATTTGGTTATAAAATTTTTACTGTTTTTAAATCAAATTTAATTTTTAAAATAAAAAAAGCTATTTTAAATAATATATATAAAAAAATTACATTAATTAACAATTTATATGGTGGTAGAATTAGAATCACATTTCAGATTTCAAATTGAACCTTTTTCAAAAAATTTTTGATTCCAAATAGGCTTAAAATTTTGGTCTAGGAAGCTAATCCATAATTAAGTATCTAGATATTCAAAGTTGGTCAGTAAATGGGTATTTAGTTATTTTTTAATTTACGAGTAAAATTACTACTGGGTAAACTTTTAAAAATTGACCGTCATTTAACAAACTGAACTACATTTCTGTGAAAATTATTATAAAATCACTTATATAATATAAATCCAAAATATATAAACCTATGTAATTTTACTTTTTATTAGAAAAATATTAATATGCGCGCCACACGCAAGCAACAAGCATATTCAAAAATCAAAAACCGTGCAAATTAAAATAGAAATAACATTTTTTAACAAGTAATTATTTTTAAAAACAATCATTTGTAAAATAAAAATACCAACTAGGAATATGCAAATTGTAAAATAAGTCAATTCATATAATCTAAATAAATATTGGCAAATTTCCAATTTCTCGTGAATAAAATTTGTATTCTACGATTGATGAGAAAATTATTTGATTTAAAACAAATCCCCAACAGTTTAATTAATAAGATTTGCTTTACGTCAGCTTTACTTATCACTCTTCAAATAATTTTGATAGATATTTTAATAGAAATACACATTTAAATTCTTTTTTTTTTTAAGTCAAAATTTTTATAATCATAAGACTTCGAATTATTATTATTATTTTGCACATAAATTGTTAGAATAAATTACTGCGGTATTTCACTACAAAAATGTTTGGGAATCAAGCCAAAAAAATAGCAATAATTTTTAACTATCAATATAAACAATGTAATTACAGACTTTTAACATTCCATATGTTTATTTAAATTCATGTATAGTATATATACGTGCAATAAACATATTTTCACTTCCTCTTAAAAAGAATTTGTATTATTAAAAAAAATCATTTAATTTAAATACCAGCATTAACTTATGATACTTAAATCATTTCAAAAAAAGTATATATCTTTCATATTTACAGTATAATCAATATGGTTATTTCAAACTAAAAATAAAAAGAACAGAACATTTAAAAATGAGTTTTATGAGATCATTCAATTTTAGTGTATTGCTAGCACTTATGAATAGGGTGGCCAGACATCCCGATTTTTCGGGATTTGTCTCTTTTTTTAATTAGATGTCCCAGTGTCCCCAAAATGTCTTTTCGGGATCGTTGTATGTCTCGATTTTCAAATACTCAATTATTATTTGTCTTACATAAATAATTAACATCCCTTGTATATGTATTAAATGGATTATGTCATGTACATGAGGGGTCAGATTGATCTTAGGTCAACATGGGTGTGACAATAATCTCAGTCTCAGGGTGATCTTTGAGTGTTCCATCATCAAATTTTCAATTGTATGGATGGTTGAAGAGTTGGAGTGAGGAGTAGATTGAAGCCTGTTCATTAAAGTATAAAGATTGGCTATCTTAATATATATATATGAGCACTTATAGCATATATGTGTAGAGATGGTAATCTGACCAACTGATGATTGCTGTTTTAGCATGAAATACCTATATTGGTGATTATTTATCTTTTCAACATATATGTGTTCAAGTGTATCAGTGTTATGAGATAGTGGAGAGTGGTGGGTGGTGTGAAAGTCTGTGCTCATATACGCTATATATTATAAATAATTCATTACAAAAATGATAACTTCTTGGTCCTCTCTATCCATTTCAGTCTCTACAGTAATATTATAAAATCTTCAGACAAATTCCAACACCAAAACAAAGATCACTATTATGTTATCACTGGGATCTCAAGCTAAACATGTTCTTGTATCCAACCTCACCTTGGAATATGCGCAGTTGGATTTTATAGGCTAAAATTTGAACTGCACTTTGCACCTGCTTTGATTGACAGCATAGTTTTACTAGTTCTTTGTTGATATTAATTTTCTATTGTGATAAAATTAATAGGAATATTAATAACCTAAACAATAGACAACATGCCAAAGAGGAAGTGTAGTTATAAAAAAAGGATGCAGTGTTGTAAAAATGATTGGTCATTATGTCCTGATTTTTGATTGAACCAATCTGATCATC
Organism: Epiperipatus broadwayi; assembly: GCA_028023455.1. Classification (NCBI taxonomy): domain Eukaryota; kingdom Metazoa; phylum Onychophora; class Udeonychophora; order Euonychophora; family Peripatidae; genus Epiperipatus; species Epiperipatus broadwayi. The sequence goes on from JAQFVV010012449.1 coordinate 2,265,139, forward strand.
CTACTTATAAACCTAAAGCAAGATGTGGTCATCTTCATTCAATGATATAGATTAGTGCTTTCATTTTATGATCAATGCACAGTATTTATTAAACCAACCCATATTATTTTGAAACCTTTACCTCCATCTAAAAATATCATGATCTTTTATAAATACAGAAATATTATAGTATTAACATATTTACTCTTAACTTATATTAGAAAATGATAAAAAAGAGAAATATAATGGTTGACAAGTTTATTTGGGATTATTATTTTTAACTCGGAGATTCTGGATTTTGATGAAGAAAAACCAAGTTTTTAAGTCTATTATAAAAATGATAAAAAAGTGAAAAATATTAATTATTATTTTACAATTCTTGAATAATAATCACCTGCATGATAACCCAAGAATGGTTAAGTAATTTAAATAGTATTTAATTGAACAAAATGTCATAACTAATAAGAATGTAAGTGACATATTTAAAATATTTGCTATTACAAAAGCACTTAAAGCAAATATTGAAATAAATTGAGATACTGCTGAACCTCACTGCACTCATTAAAATATGTATCCGACAGCCAATCAGAATGTCATGATAGACATCTAAACAACAATCAAACCTAAACACACAACAAAGATTTTACAAGAAAAGGGTGGCCACCCTTCTCTCAACTTTTCTTTCTATATATCTAAGCCAGTCGTAAGTATTTAGATTTGAAAGTTTGAAGCTTTAAATATCTTCACAAATAACTCACTAAGTCTAAATCATACACATACAATGTGAAATCCTATGATTTACTATGTAGCAGTTTTTAGAATACATAACAAGCAGTAAAGTACATAAATAATATTAAAATATTATTTAAAGCAAATATGTTACATTGTTTGAACTATATTTTGTAGAATTTTTAAGTTTGATAGTTTATATTTTTAAAGATGATTTATAATATCACAAAATAATAAATAGTTCTTCATTGTTTACAAATTTTTATTGTTATTAGTTTTTAAATGTGACAAATTTATAAAAAGTGTAAAAAATATATATATTGACTTGGTCATAGTCGTTCTCTGACATTGCAAAGCAGTATGTTTGTAACCAGGGCCATTCCATTGTTTTGCGGTGCCTGTATTAAAAATCTCCCCACCACAAATTAAAAGATTCCAAACTACAATAATATGCTATGAATCATTTTAATATACTGTAGATTAAGAGGAGTATATATAAATAAATAAAAACATAAAAATTGATTAAAACATTTTTTTTACTCATTTCTTACAAAGATTTTCCTTTTGACTTTTATTATAGAAAAATATTTTATGATATCTGTTAAATATAAATTTCTACAATGAATTTTTCAATCTTTCTTGTGTCATATTTTATCATAAATAATTTTTTTATTAATTTTAATTTTGAAAGCAATTGTTAATGCTATTGGTAAAACAGATAAAGGTATTATCAAATTCAGAAATAACTTTGTTAAATTATTTTTAAACATAAATTGCAAGTATCTAAATACGTCATCTATCTGTGGTTTTAAATTTGTGTTGAAGCTTCTATTATTAATTTGACTACTCAATGATTTACCTTTTTATTGAAAGCTCTTACATTTGAAGGTGATATATATATATGCCAAACAATTCGATGTAAATTTATTTCCTATTTTTTTATTAATATGTTAGATTATATCATCTCTAAATTGTGTAGCCCAGCTTTCATTGCACCCTCTGCATTCCAGTATAAAAAGGCCTATTTGCATTCTCCAAAGTCTGTCTTTATTAAGAATTGACTAACAACGATTTGCCCATTTATTTTTATATGCAAAATGCTTTTATTCATTAGTTAACTACAATATGAACTGCTATCATTTCTTCATATATAAAGTTTTGTTAGCAACAATGGAGTCATCTACTAACTATTGTTGTCATTTTTACTTTTTTCCCCCAATCCCATTCTTCAAAAACATATTTTAAAGAAAACACTATCAAACTTTTACGTGTATTATACCTTCCTTCCCCTTTCCCATAACAAACATTTCAAAGCTTGTATATACATTTTATATTACTTCCTCAGCTCTTCAAATTGTAGGTGATTCATGACTTCACTGAAGGTTATATACATACTTTACTTTTTTTTTAATATAATTTTTATTTATTTATTTTATTAATAACAAAGAAATCTAAAATTTTCTTTAGCATTTATTTCAGTGTTGGTCGTTGTGAAGGTGCTAATAATAATAGTATTTTAAAGTTTAAAAAGTTAAAAAAAATGTTTACTATATAATGTAGAACAAATTATTTAAAATAAAATATTAAATGTATGTTAAAATAAATTATTAATTATCATATTAAATAATGTAGAAGTTATAATAGTTATTAAAAAAAAAAATTTGTAAGAAAGTGGTAAAATATATTAATACTTTTTCTTACCAAAGAATGAATTGCAAAGCAACTCAATTAAAAATTAGATTAAGGAAAGATTAAACCTGTTTAGATAAGAGATTTAAAAAAATTAGGCAATTAAAATGTTTGCAAATTAAACAATTCAAGTGTTTTTGAAAATTTTATGATTAAATCAAAAAGATATTAAAAACAAAATCAAACATGTTGGAAAACTGGATCGAGGTGTTCAAAAACGAGAAGAAATAAAACTTACACAAAGACAATTTTTCTTAAAGCAGTCATGTTGGATTCTAGTTTCTTACTTTATTCAAATAACATGGGATTTTCATTATGTTGAATAACAGAAGAAAAAATTACCAGCTGCTAATTTATTCTGGACACCTGGAATCTGATATTTTGCCACTTAAAGATGAATTAATTAATTTTTGCTATCTTAAAGAAATCAAACTATGGCTATGAAACTTGGGCTTAATAAGCTTTTTTTAAAAAAAAAAAAAAAACTATTCAGACTTTATCTTAACATATTTTAAGTTTTTTTTTAAAGAACAAAAAAACAATTGTTTATACTTTATCCTAATATATTTTAAATTTATTTTATCATTTTAAGTTTATTTAAGTATATTAATTTGGAACTTTCTAAATAATTATTGCTTTCCTCTGTGCATGTGAGCTAAAACAAATACAAGAGATTGTAGAAATGGCTTTATTAAAAAAGAGCAAAGAGAGAAAGTTCTATTTTGACTGACAATTACATTTGGTAATTAAACTATTGTTGTTATAATGTGTTCATCTTTTATATAATCTTTTGTTTGTAATATTGTTTGGTCTGCATAGTTCGGCACCTATCTACCTACCTAATCTAGGCAGATATTGTAAATAGAGACTATGCAGTGGTCATCATCATTCTATTAAAAAATATTGTTTAAATATATATGCTATTTTATTTCCTGGTGTTTAAAATCAGGTAACATCCATATAAATTGAGATAAATTTATATAATTCAAACATGTTTAGTCTGATCATTACAATATGTATATCACATCTTGGACTTTTCAAATTGTAGATGATTCATGACTTCAGTTTATATATAAACTGTACCAATCACTTACTGATTAACTATTAACATAAGATATACTACCATATCATATCTTTACCAGTTTTCTTATGAGTATCTGGTTGTTATCCACTCAATGCACACTGACTAGTTGTGGTGAACAAAACTACAACTTATTGACTAATAATCTCTTTTATAACTATATACAGTTTTACTGAACTCAATTAAATTTTTGCTATGGCTTTATCAGTGATTAGCCAAAGGATTTGGAGTCAGAAAATATTTATAATCAATGAATGTCAGCCATTTTTCTATTCCTATGGCATTCCATTATGACATGATAATAACCCTTTATTATGATTCTTACTTTCTAGACTCGTATTTACCCATAAATGCTAGTTTGTAATATTTTTATTTGATAATTAGTTATATACATCATGTGCACACACACCTATACTAAATTGCTAGAACTAAGAATGCAGAGGTTATAATAAAATTATCCCCCTATGACCTCTGGAAATAAAGAATATTTTCTTCATTACATGGAAATCAATAATAATTATTTAAAATACATAATTACAAACAAAAAAAAATTTAATATCAATACAAACCACTCAAACATTAATAATAATCATATAAATAATGCAATAAACAATATTAGCATGTTCTCACCTCTGATTTGAAGGTCACTTCAGTTTATAGTTCAAAGTATGCAATTTTTTTCTTTCCTTGAGAATTGTAGATATGTGAATATGCACATATGTGTGCATATATCAACATATATTCAAGGTCACTTTGCATAATTGTCATAATTCTGTTTTTAAAATTCGCTTTCATGGTTAATACTTAGTGAGTGATGCTTCTGTCATAGAAGCTATCAATCTTCCCAGTTTATAGTCTTTTGACAATGCACACACATACTATAATAATTCTGTATTGGTTTGATGATCTGGTCTCTTAGAAAGCATTGGCATGAGGTTACTTCTTTTTACATGAATTTCATTCTCTCTACTCTCTATATAAATTATAACACATTTCACAGGCAAAGATGTGCTAAGCAATAGGTAAGCCATCTCTAGTGAACAAATGTGAGCAGCACTTATGAAAGTTGCATTTTAATTATTCGTGTTAGCTACTTTTTTATAGAAAAAAATATTTCCCATCTCTTTGCACAACAAATGAGCTTACTTTAAGTGTGATAATGAAAAGCAATTTATGGCAGTGGTTAAAATTTTTTTCTAGTGATAAGTTTGCTTTCTTACTCCAGTTCACCTACAGGCAGAAAGAGAGAGAGAACAACAAAAACATACTCCTTTTATAGCCAACATTTTCTGAATACATGATCAGATTCAAGCAAGTCAAATAACAAAAATTATACTTATCTTGATATTTGGTTTTTAATTAATCTAATTTTTTTTATTTACAAAAGAAATAAATTATCAGATCTGTAGATTTGCTAATTACAGAAATAAAGTTACCACAAAAGAAATAAAATTCTTTTATATTAAATATTTAACTTTTTTAAAAGAAAATATATTATAAAGTTATAAAAAAAAATTCCTTTCTTTTTTTCAAAGTTTAATAAATATGAATACTTCATTTGAATTATATAATCACACAGGACTCTACTGATATTTCTTATCATTGGAATCCATTTATATATATAAAAAAAATACAATTTGAAATATTTATTAAAGAAAATAGGCCTTTACTTTTAATGAAATAAACATTGAAGGGTTTAAACCCACATAGTGTGATGTTCTGGTACAATACTTTTCTTTTTTTAATCTAATTTTTATTTTTTAATTTTATTAATGACAAAGAAATTTAAAATTTTCTTTACCATATTTTAGTTCTCCTAATCTCAACCACATCAAATCTATATAAATGTATTTACCCCTATTATAAATATTACAAAGTTCTATCATAAGTTAATTACCTTTTTATAACGTTTATATTTTAATAATACAAATTATATAATGTGACCATAAATCATATGAAAAAATTAAGTCTTTTCTCCACATTTCTACGTACTTCTTTGTTTTTAAACTTTTGCTGATACCTAGACAATAATTCAGTTTATTTATTGTCATCGTATTAATCTTTATCATATTGAAAGCTTGATAATGCATGAATGAAATTTTGCTGCTTTTCAGAATAATGTATGAGTATACGCTGACAATATCTCATGGCAGAGTTTGTTTATTAGATACTTTAATCTCTGGAGCTTTCAGTCATTAAAATTATGTATTACTCTAATGAATGATGATTATAATTATCCCCTTAAACATATCCCCCAGTGATACAGAACCAAGTAAATAGTGAGAGTTTGCATATACCTCAGAACATCATTAAACACCTTTAGTATTCTGTATCACAAAGGAAGTTTGCCATAAATATAAATTATCTGATGTGTAATGTGTGCTAGTAATCACAGAGAGATTAGATTAGTATGTATATGCAATTAAACCAAGAGAAACAAGCTATGGAAATTAAATTAAAAGAAACCATTAAAATTAGTACAAATAATAATAATAATAATACAAGACCTGCAACAAACCCTATTACTAACAGTTAAATATATTTTGACTATTTAAATAATTAAATTTTTCTAAAGACATTCGATACTCATATTAGATTATGGAAATAGTCCAATATATAGATACAATGTGTATAGACTTAGCATAGTTCATTTTGCTTAGAAGAAGAAAAAATTATTTATTTATTTTTTAATTTATGAAATGAATAATAGATTGTTCATTTCAAATTCTTGAACTTAAAAACAAAAAAAAAAGAGTTTGTACTTATTAAAAGTTCTTTTTGGATATCTACTGGGCATTTTATAAGCTGGTTATTTAAGCTACTGTTTGATAACATAAAATTGTTCAGGTGTAGCTTGATAATAAAGTCAGTTTGGAGCCTTTTTTATGACAACTGTGGAGAAGAGGTAATTGATATGGGAGAAAATTGTGTTTTATGTCTTCCTACTTGTAAGTAAAGTTTAAATTGAATGAAATTCTTCTTCTGCATAGCTTTGTATAAATACAATATATTTGTAAAATACATAGATTTAATGTTTTGTGTGATGCCATTGGCTTTTTTTATTTAATAGACTAATTAATATGAGAGGCAAGTCTTCATTTTTATGAGATAATAATGAATCATTTTGGGAATAAAGTAAACTTTGCTCAACTTTTATTTGAATTTGTTTATCCCAATGTGAGATTATGAGTGGCACTTGATATAGTACACCACACTGTATTAATCCATATGACTTTAGTTGTGAGCTTTTAAGCTTTGCTTCATGTATTTGGATGTTGGGTTTTAATAGTTCCTGTTTGCTTTCAATATGTTTCAGTAGTTGTAGTTCATTATCATCTACTTGTGTTAGTTCAACAGGTTCACCTTCTGCTATTTCTCCTTTTATTTGAATGTGTTTGTGTTTATTTTGTACATTTTCCAGTAATAGTTTTGGTTCAGATTCATTTAAAAGTTTCTTATGTATTTTTGCTTAAATTTATGATTATAAAAGCTATTGAACCTGTTCATTTTTCATGATGTGATCCATTGTTTCTTTTTCACTTTGCACTAGCTCATTTTTTTGCTTATCATCTATTTATGTTTTGAATCATATAGTTTCTTTTGTGATTTAAATGGTTTGTAAAATTTAGCCATCCACTTTTGATTAGCTTTATGATTATCTTTCAACTTTTGGTTTATTTGTTCCAGTTGCTTTTTGATTATGCTCAAACCTTGATCCTATTTGCTTTCAATTATGATCAAATTTTAATTCCATCTGCTTTAATATTATGCTAAACATCTATATCATATCTGATTATGATGATATAATATTCTCATGCATTTTTATTTTTTTATTAATGTCTTTATGCTATATTTGATTGCATGAATCACTATCTCTATGGATATTGTCCATATCTGAAGTTTCTAAGGTATTTTCTTCACAGTTAGTTTCAGAAGTATTTACTTTCAGTATTTCCTGCTGCTCTTCAATCTTTTTTTTCATTCTGCATTTTATTCATTTTTAAAAATTTTAAATGCAATAAACTTATGTGCAATACAATTATGACTGGATACTCCACTAACAGTGCTAGATATCCTATGGAACATGTGTACTTGTGTGTTTTCTTTATGGCACAACTTACTTTGTCTTTTCTTCTTGTTGTTTTTGTTTTACAATATAATTATAATATAGGAAGACAAATATTGTTCAGTTACTCATAGTATTCATCTAACTCAGCAAATAGAAGTTTATAACAACTGAAAATCAAAGCCCTTACCTTGGGCGAATCAAAAATTTGCAAATAGTATTACTATGCAATGGTCAGATTTATATATTTCAACATTTTTATATTTTTAGATAGTCTGTAATGATTTATTTTTAAATAATAATAATGATGATGATGATGATGATGGAGATGATTTTATATATATATAGGCAAGAAAAGATTATGCACAATAGCATCATTAAAACATTTCATTGAAGTTCCACAATCATGCAGCTACATTTGATTTAGTCTATATGCCTTTTGGTGTATAAGATGTACTTTCTGCATTGGTAACAAGGCAAGATGCCAGCCAGCTATCTTCTTCAATAAGCTTTAGCAGCTGAAAGCTAGAGACAACAAGATTCCGTATTTTTGCTGCTACATGGTTACTCTTAAAACCCTGATTCAGTCTCTAACTCCTATCACAATATCATAAATCCAACCCTTAAGGTCCACTTAAATACTTAAGCCATGATTCACCCATATATCTCCTAAACAACAGCTAAAAATCTTTCTACAATTTTGCTAGACCTAACTTCAAAAACAATTCAGTGTTTCTTCTTGCTTTCTTGTCTTAATCAGAATATCTACTTTTGTGTAGTGGATATAATAAATTTAGCCTATATTCAGTCTTGTCCACAACTAATCAATATTCCAATGACACATATTTTTTAGCAATAGTTAAGTAAAATGTACCCCTAACCAACCCAGCATTCAAAACTGCATACTACTAAGTTTTCTATCTACTTTGCTAATCAACTTTTTAAATTCTCTATATATAAATTATACCCATAAAAGATTTGCTGCTAATGGTGTTTCTTAATTTACAGCTAATGAACTTTATATTATACATATATCCCCTTGACAATGTCTAAATATCATTTACTTTGCCATCTATAACCATGCTGCCTGTTTATTGAACTGTTGAACTTCTAATTATTTTTTTATATATCCAATAGATAACTGGATTAATAACTAGATTATACCTATATGTATATATAATTACTAATATAACTTTTGTTTACTAAATAAAGTTGTTTTTGAAATAATAATAATAATAATAATAATAATTATTATTATTATTATTATTATTATTATTATTATTATTATTATTATTATTATTATTATTATTATTATTATTATTATTATTATTATTATTTTGTTTCATATATTATTATGGTTCTTGTTGTTATTATTATTATTTCAAAGACAATTTTATTCAGTAAACTAAAGTTACATTGGTAGGGATATATACATACAGGTGCACTGTAGTTATTAATCTAATTATCTATTGGATATATATAAAAAATAATTCACAACTTATATTTTGTACATGTATTAATCTAAAAATGTGATCGAATAATTGTATTGTGATTTACAAAATCTGTGCTTTGTATGTATTTGTCATATAATAGTGTATCTCTATGATTCCCTATATGCTCAGTTATCTATGTAACTACTAACTGTTCAATAAAGTTTGCTTTGAAACCTAATAATAATAAAAATAATAATGATGATGATGATGATGATGTGGGCATTAGTTCACCCACCATCATCAAAAGATCCTATGGCACTTCAAACCAATGATACATTCATGCCACCCATACCCTGTTTTGGTCTACCAGAAACTATTATGTTATTCCAAACAAGACAATTTGTCATCAAACTTGCCACTATTAAAAATTCTTGTCATCCTGGGCCTTGTAGAATTCCTACATTCATCTTAAGACATCTTAGCCATTTTGCTATCCTAAATATTGATGACCTGACCAATTTTCTATCCCAGAGGATATACAGTGTAAAAGGTTTGTACCCAATTTTAATAGTGCTGTTTACTAAAAAACCTGAGTCTATATCTGGCCTAACTAATTTTTAGCCTATCTCCATTGGCCAATAGCTTTAAAATACTTGAGAAAGTAATCAAGGATAAAATTGAGTAACACATTCATCCATTATTATCACATCTGCAGTTTGCCAAAAAAGGCATTTTCACCAGTCATGCAGCATTTTTAATCATGACAATTTTAAATTCAGTTCAAGAAAACAAAAAATATGCTCCTTTATAGTTCAGCTTGACATACAAACACCTTTCATTTCAGCTTGACATACAAACACCTTTTAATTTTTTTCAATTAATCTACTTATCCAAATTTTCACTAACACCACCATCCTCTCACTCTGTTATACTTAATCACAAACTTCCTTTTAAATCACAAATTGCACATCACCCTCAATGTCAGAAAATCTCCATCCTTCAGTCTCATTCAGTCCATCTTACAAGGATTGCTGCTAAGTTTTTTTTTTACTTTTTACACTCTACATAAATCCACTTTTATAAATTACTATATTATATACTAATAAGTTATAATAATAATAATAAAATAATGAAAAAAAATCCACTTTTGCAACAAATACAGAGTAAAATTACCAGAATTCAAATTCCACATACTCAGCAGGATGACATCACTCTCTTCCTACCTTTTCAGAAACAACTCCCCATATTGCAAACTATTTTTAATGATCTACATAGCAGCCTACAGACTGGACTTTAATCCCAAAATACTGTGGCATGGACTTTATTAACAAAAAAGTTTTCCAAAAAAATCCTATTCCATTATTAGGTTTCCTTTTTTACAAAGATTCCCTTGATATGGGACTCACAATATCAACCAAGTTACAAGATTCTGTACTCCAAATTACCAAATCACTTTCTAAGTTCTATTCATTTAAGATATATCTGTTCAATGCTCTTTCTTGACAAAAGTCACTTACTATGCCCTTATTATCAAATTCTCAAAGACCTTCATTTCTGCCATGAACTTTATGTTCAATAGATTGCTCTGGGACCACAAGATGATATCAATTTTCATAAAATGGCTCAATTGCCAACCCTTATACAAAGGTCTAAACCTACACAACATTTGGGTGTTCTATACCTAAAAACCATTGGCTTAATAGCAGCTATTAACATTCAGTATCAAACCCTTCAGTGCCTGCTGAAAATAACTCCCATGGATAGACACCTTCTCAATGTCATATCTTACAGCTCTCATCCACTCAACCCTAAGTACCAGAGGGAAGATATATAACCTGCTTTACCTCTCTCCACACTTGGCAATAATAACCAACTTTTTCTCTGCGAATTTGAAAAATGGGCACTAGGACTAAAGTTTTTTGACTTCTTAATCAGATTCAACCTACATACACTTTCAACCTTCTTTTTTCTATGATATTATCATCTGCACAAAAAGATTAACCCATTCTGTGGGCTGTGCCATGAAGCTGAGGAGATTCAATGACACTTTCTCAACAACTACGGAGCACTAAATTCCACACAAATTATGTTAAATGCATGCAGGCAGCCTTCCATCCATCACGTAACTCGGTCCTTTCAAGATTACACATCCAGCAGTATGTGCACTGGATAGTTTGTCTTTTGGTACACTTGTTGAATTTTCTTGTTAGACAACAACACCAGGTGGCATCCATCTACATTTATTATGGCAGCTAAAAGCATGAGATAAGAACATATTCTTCCTTGTGCCCACCTGGTCATTTCTTAGAGAGCAGTTCAACCTATAAGATAGTACAACCACAATAGACACAACTAACAATCTCCTTGGATATCTATTCTGCTTCATGGACTAACTATTTGCATGAAAGACTATGTTCCAGATATCCTCATTAGATTAGACCAACACCATAAAAATCTGTCTAACCAGACCAGTTAAGCTTTGGGCAAATGAACTTTTATTCAAATGATATAAACTTTTTTATATATGTCCTATGCTATGTTGTACAAAAAAGTATTATTAATGACAATCATTTATAATTATCAATGTCCACACTTATAATGAAATATATATATATATATATATCTGTTCAAATAATTGTATTGTAATCAGCTATGTTAACCAGATTTGTACAATATCCAATAATTGATTAAATTCATTCCAGTATTACTGTAAGCCATATCATTCTAATTCATACCATGTTAGTTATATTTGAAATATTTTTGTAACCCCAATAAAACCTTTGTAAACATTTGTAGAACCTAGGTAACACAATAATAATAATAATAATAATAATAATAATAATAATAATAATAATAATAATAATAATAATAATAATAATAATAATAATAATAATAATAATAATAATAATAATAATAATAATAATAATAATAATATTTTCTAATATTGCTTTTTGTGGTTTCATTGCAGCAATATTTGCATTATAAAAAAACTTAGAAGGATATGCATGTCAAATTAGCAACAAGGACAATTTAGCAACAATTTTTTCCTTTCTATTATAAGTAATTGATTTGCTAATGGTGTTCAAATGATAATGGACAATCCAGGATATTATATGTAGACAAACTATGTAAATGCAAAATTTGTAATTCTTTTGAGACAATAAAGGCCTTTTGAAACATAATAATTCAATTCAATTCAATTCAATTCATTTATTTACCGTACAAAACTACAGCATAAAGCCAATTACAGTATTGCACCATAACAAATATATAAATACATAAATGAGTTTAAATGACAAATTAATAATATAATTATGTGCCATATTTCAATAAAAGATAATTAACATATTTAAAAATCTAAAGTAAAATTAAACATCAGCATATAAACAATTATTATTAAAACATTAATAATAACAAATAAATAAAAGGGATAAATATAATATAAGAAAAATGATAATAAAAAAAACAATTTAACACACACAATATATATATAAACAAAATCAAGTTAAACCAATCAAATCTGACATTTAAATTTAATAACATTACAAAATTGATTATAATCTAAATTGAAGTAATTAATATTACTACAAATCTGATTATATAAAGATGGTATCCTAAACAAAGGAGAAAATCTAAGAACATTGGAATGACAAGTTTTAATGTAACAAACAGAAGCAGACCAAGTATCATGCACATGAGATCTAATTATAACAGTAGAAATTGTGTTAGATAAAAGAACTATTTTATTAACAAGTTTATAAAGATATTTAAGATCTCTATATTGTCTTCTAGAAGAAAGATGAACAACAGTTTTATTTCCCAAAGAAACATATTTAGAAAACTTATTAGACACTGATTGTAATAAATTACATCCCTGTTTAGAGCTAGGATTCCAAATGACTGAACAATATTCAATGATGGGAAGAACCAATGATAAAAATAATTTAAATTTTGTATCACCACTGAAATGATAACCAAACCTTAGAATAGTACCTATAATTTTTAAAGCCTTACCAATAATCATTTCCAAATGAGGAAGAAAGGATCCATTACTAGAAAATATAACTCCCAAATCTTTTTTGGGATTCAAGCAGAAGTAATTTTGTGAGAATTAATAAAATAAGAAAAAATGCAAAACTTCAGATTTTTTAGAATACGAGACTAAGAAACATTTACTAAAATTAAAAATCATATTATTTAGATCACATCAAGCACTAAAATTATCTATATCATTTTGAAGAAGAGTGCAATCAAACACAGATGTGATTCTTCTAAAGATTTTACAGTCGTCTGCATAGCACAAAAGATAAGAAGATTTTAAGCAATCCTTAAGGTCATTCATATAAATGTTAAAAAGCATAGGTGCTAAAATACTACCCTGAGAAACTCCCAAATTACATTTAAAATTAGATGAAATAGTATTATTAAATTTAGAGATCGGAAGAGCACATGATCTAAGGATTGAAACCAATAAACAAGCTTAGTAGAAAAACCCATTTGATATAATTTGTGAAGAAGAATACTGTGGTCTACTTTATCAAAAGCTTTTGATAAATCAAAATAAACAACATCAAGTCTCTGCTGGTCCTCAATTGCATGAGCTATATGATCATAAATTGTTAACAAATTAGTTTCTACAGATCTATTAGGTATAAAACCATGCTGTGAAGAAGAAATGAGTTTACTAACATCTAAAATAATTTTATTATAAACACATCTCTCAAAGAATAATAATAATAATAATAATAATAATAATAATAATAATAATAATAATAATAATAATAATAATAATAATAATAATAATAATAATAATAATAATAATAATAATAATAATAATAATAATAATAATAATAATAATAATAATAATAATAATAATAATAATAATAATAATAATATAGTAGTGCTGTCAATAAGTAGGAACAAACTTACAAAAGCTCGTGAATGTACTTCATTAAAGGCAAACAGAATCTAATTATTAGTTTAAAAATCTTATAATTTTGAAAATTATAATCGATTTCCGATTATAAGAAAAGACGCTGTTAACAAAGTAAGTTTTTTTTTATTATTTTGTCCTAAGAAAATCTAGTCATCTAGTTGAAATGGCGTCTGCAGATAACAATTGCGTTGTTAGTAAAAGAAATAACAATACAGATGTCAAATCAGTTGCAGAAGCCAGTAAGGAAAAAATCTTATGTAAATATTGCTGCAATGAAACCACAAAAAGCAATATTAGAAAATATTATACAGCAAGAGAACAAAAAAAACGGAGGGGAAGGACAAATAGGAAGATTTAGGAGAGCCAATTCATTAGACATTTTTGAATTAAGTTTAGAAAATGAAGATGAGACACCTAATCATATAGCAGAACAAACTGAAGATAATTGGACAGAAGAAGAAATTCAAGAAATAAACATCCAGTTTAATAACACAATACCAAACAAGTTATATGAATCTTTTAAAAAATTCTTTTCTAATAAATCATTAGTGCTGGCAATTACAGATAGAAATCTAACGTTATATAAATTTCACAAAGACTTATTATATCAAAAACTAACAGAAGAAAACTTATGGGATTCAATCTCAGAAATCGGTGAACATTCAAACTCACGATATATAGCTATACAATTTTTCAATGAAAATCAAAAAATGAGATTTAAATCACAAATAAAAACAATTGGTGGATACGTAATGATTGTTGTTGATGAAAATATGCAAAATTATTGCTCAGGAATCATTAAAAATGCGTATTTTGGGTTTAGCATTCATGATTTCAAAAGTATGGTCCAACCATTTGGGCATGCAATATACATTAAGCAAATCTTGTGCAATGATACACCAACACTTATATACACCAACAGTTATCATTTTAAGATAAAGCTGCACCAGCATATTAAACCAGAAGAAATTCCAAGGCAAATTATGGATCATGGAGCAGTATTATACTTAAACATTAAAGGGCTAAGACCACAATGTTTTGGCTGTGGAGAAAGAAGCCATTTGATTATAGACTGTCCAAAGAACAGAAATAACAAAGGATTTGATTTATCAGAAGAAAGACTAAAAAAGAAAACAAGCTATAAACAAAGAGATATAAAGCAAATACTGACATCAGATGTAGGAACTCAAGGAAGTGAAAAGGAAAAAAAATTCTATACAAACACATATGAATACATATAAGCAAGTAAATGAAACTGCAAATGTAAATAATGATGATAGCAAAATTGGGAAGATTCCAGATTTTTCATTAAGGTTGGAGGAAAAAGTGTACCTTAAGATAAATAATACAAAAGTAAAAGAAAAAAAAGGGAATGATATACAAATGCATGTGATTAAAGCTTTAGAAAAAAATATAGACAAACACACATTTAAAAAAAATGTTGATGAGAAGCAATATAATGAAGAGAATATGAATTTGGATGAAGAACTGGAATTATCTAAAAAACAAAGAACTAGGAACAATACGAATACTGAGATTACTCAGACAATAATGCCAAATATGCAACAAGTTACTCAGGTTAATAGTGAACAGAAGAGAAAGCCAGGAAGACCCAAAAAAACAGGAAAACAGGAAAAAAGCTAAAATTAGGAGAGCTTATGTTTGATGACACAGGAGAACGGTATCAAATGGACAGATATACTGATGTTGAAACTGAAAGTGAATTCGAAGATGCCCAAGATTTACAATTGATAGACAGCCTAAAATAAGGATAATTAAAGATAAAGTAAATTTAAATAAATTCAAAGTAAAAAGTAAATTTTTATAAATGAAAATTAAAATTGCTTCTTTTAATGTACGGGGTTTGAATTCAATAGAAAAGATATTTAAGTTGAAACAATGGATCAAGGAAACAAAACCTCATATAATGGGACTGCTTGAAACCAAAATTTATGCAGGGTCACAAATTGATCCAGCAAAATTTCTAAATAGTGAGGGCTTTGTTGCATGTTCAAGAGACTCTACCTCTCCATCAGCTGGTACAGGTCTTTTGATAGCTACTGCTTGCCAGTTTACCAATTTTCAAATCATATACATTGATGCAAATCTATTAATCGTTACTTTATTTCACAAAATAATTAAAATAAATGTAATCTTTGTTTATATGCCATTGCAAAAATATAAAATAAATACAATAATTGCCACAATTAATTCAACACTGGGATCTACAGCTAATCCAACAATTTTGATTGGAGACTGCAATGTAACATATGATGAGTTTATAAATAAGTGGATACATAAATTATCAATTCCATTGATGAGTGCAAGGGGTTACTTACCTGAAGATGCTGTTTCATTTCATAATGGCCGATTTTCATCATTAATTGATCTTTGTTTTTACTCTCCAGTGTTTCATCATCTAATAAGCATGAAGTTAATCCCTTCAGCAATTTCTGATCACTCAGCTCAGTTCATATCAATTGACCTCAGTAATATACAAGTCTCTAGAATGCAATTAACTAGAACAATAAGAATGTTGATTCCAACCTTAACACCCGAATTTATTTTTTCAGAGACTTATATTATGTGGAATAAAATTCTTTCAATGACCTTTAACCCAATACAGCAATATTTAGCTTACATTAATATCCTGTCATTTAACATTAATCATATAGTGAAAAATCAGCCACCTCCCTCAGGGTTGTTGAAGCTTGCAGAACAAATTCATAAACGTATTGTGGCCATAACTCCTAATCAGCACACACAGAAACGTATACATATACTAACAAATGCTTATAACAAAGCATGTGAAACACTGAAGAGCTATTTAAAAAATAAAAAAAGTAGAATATGCCTAATGCATCAACACACATGGACTCGGCAATATATTAGATGGGCATTAGGGAGGGGACCTGAAATCAAAGTGCCATTAGCAATTAAAATAAACAATGAAACATTTACTGGAAATAATATGATATTACCAATTCTTAACTATTTTAAAGATAAGCTGGGACCAGGAAAATTGATACAATACCAGCCAAATGTATTTGGAATGGCAGAGACTGAATCACCATATACTATAGATGATTTTATAATGAAAATGAATAAAATGGACAACAACTGTCACCCAGGAAGCCCTGGAATTCCACTGTTCATATTAAAACACCTTGACAAACTGACTAGCAAATGCCTGTGTCAGCTGGCAAATTATTTATCGCAGGGAATAATAACAATGGAGGGAGTTAATACAATCGCGATCGTGCCGTTTAATAAAAAAAAGAAGCCCATTCCTTTGTTATCAGAGATAAGGCCAATATCAATGGGTCCATTGCCCATAAAGATTTTAGAGAAAGTAATTAAAGATAAAATAGAACCATTTATTTTACCGATGATTTCACCAGCTCAGTTTGCTAAAAAACATTCATCTACCACACAAGCTGCTATGTTATTTAAGGCTATTTTGACATCAGTTAGAGAAAAGAAAAGATATGGCCCGATTGTTGTACAGCTGGATATTGCTTCGGCTTTTGACAATGTTGATATATCTATACTGTTGAGATTATTGAATGACACTGAAATGCCAAAATCACATATATATGTTATAACAAATTTACTCTTAAATCGTGAGCTTCACATTACTCTAAATGGCAGAAATTCACCAGCTTTCACACCAACTAAATCACTTTCACAAGGGTCTCCACTTAGTGCCATCTTATTTATTTTATATATAAATCCACTTCTTGTCCGATTACAACAGGCATTTGAGGGAATGGAAATCCCAGGAACAGGTCAAAAATTGACCTGCATTGCATACATGGATGATATTACAGTTTTCCTGAAATCAAAAAGGCAGATACCAAAACTACAGATGATTTTAGAAGAATACTCAAAGGAATTTAAACTAAGTTTCAATCCAGAAAAAACAGCAGCATGGACTATATTCACAGGAAGGCCATGCACATCCATTTTCCAGGCAAAGCCAGGCTCATTCCTTGGATTTCCATTCCATCTAGGGACTACTGGAATGAGATGTCATTTGCAGAACAAATTGAAAAATGAAATACAGAAAATAGCAGACTCTCTATCCAATACCTATATGTCAGTATATTCCAAGATTCAATTGATTAATAGTTTGATGATGACTAAGATAGTTTACTTTATGCCAGTGGTTGCTTTCTCAAAAGCTTTTATCTCCAAAATTAAGACCATTTGCAATCAACTACTATGGTCAAGGAAAGTCGTGGCAATATCAATGGCAAAACTATGTCAGCCATTGAATAAAAATGGTTTGGGCTTACATGATATTGGTATTTTTGCAAAACAGAGAATGATGAACAATATAATTGATATTATTAAACAATTTCCAAAAATTAAGCAGCTCATAGAGGTCATTCCAACTGATAAACCACCACCAAAAAAATTATCATATTTTGAACAATTAATACATCTTTGTAAAACAGAATCAAAAATCCCAGAGCAATTTATTAATAAATACAAATACTGGGAAATTTATGAATTAATGCATGAAGATAATAACACAATTGCTTTAGAACCAATACTGGGAATTAATAATAAGCAATTGGTTAAAAGGTATAAACGATGGGCCTTAGAACCAAAGTTTTTCAATTTTCTAATAAAACTTAATCTATCTGCATTACCTACCACATATTTTCTTTGCCATAAAAGACTGTATACGTCAATTGATCCCTTTTGTGGGTTATGCCATCGAGCTGAGGAAACCCTATCACATCTGCTATATCACTGTGAGGGACTTAGGCACATAAGAAATCTCATAACTAGCAGTTACAGGAGGTCTAATGTAACAATGCATCAATTGATTTCTGCATTTAGAGAAGGATTAACACCAAGTGTCAGGGCAGCAACCTTTGTGCTATATGCATACTGGTGTACTAGATGCACTTTTCTAATTGGTAACAATTCCAGGAGACATCCAGTTACTTTTTCAAATAAACTTGAAATAATACAGAAAAGGGATAAGAGACTGGCCAGACCTGACATTTATGCAGCAACCTGGTCATTACTTAAGATTAGATCTATGTTATAGTGAATTGAGGAAATTAAACATTATAAAAAAACTTAGAAGGATATGCATGTCAAATTAGCAACAAGGACAATTTAGCAACAATTTTTTCCTTTCTATTATAAGTAATTGATTTGCTAATGGTGTTCAAATGATAATGGACAATCCAGGATATTATATGTAGACAAACTATGTAAATGCAAAATTTGTAATTCTTTTGAGACAATAAAGGCCTTTTGAAACATAATAATAATAATAATAATAATAATAATAATAATAATAATAATAATAATAATAATAATAATAATAATAATAATAATAATAATAATAATAATAATAATAATAATAATAATAATAATAATAATAATAATAATAATAATAATAATAATAATAATAATAATAATAATAATAATAATAATAATAATAATAATAATAATAATAATAATAATAATAATAATAATAATAATAATAATAATAATAATAATAATAATAATAATAATAATAATAATAATAATAATAATAATAATAATAATAATAATAATAATAATAATAATAATAATAATAATAATAATAATAATAATAATAATAATAATAATAATAATAATAATAATAATAATAATAATAATAATAATAATAATAATAATAATAATAATAATAATAATAATAATAATAATAATAATAATAATAATAACAACAATACTAATATAAAAAAGACTGGATGTTTGTGAGCAAAACTGAAATTATTGTTAATTTTGCATCACAACATAAATCATGAACTATGGTTATTAAAGAATTGAAAACCAATACTAACAAATTTTTTTTTTTAATTTTTGTGCACATATATCAAAAAAGAAAGATAAAAGTATTTATCCAGTCTCACTAATTAAACCATTTTATTCAAAAATTTTGATATTTGAACAATTTTAAGAATTTAAACACAATTTTCTATTATGGTTAAAATTAAATAAAAATTAATATCCTGTAAAGCAATATAATCAAAATTCCATTTAGTAAATTTTATGAGAAACAAAGAAACTCACAAAATTGTTTTAAAATTCATAATATATTATTTGTCTAAGATTATTGCAAAAAATAATCTATAAACTCAAAATAGGCTACTATGAAATGAAATTTGTGTGAAAAGGTATTGTTGTTTTTTTTTTTTAATAATTATGTAAAGATACTTGTATATTTTAAGATTTGAAAACTTCAGTGCTTATAAAATTAAAAATATTGCTTAAAAATCTAAGAGAATATAATTTCAATTATTTTTTATAATTAATTTGTTAATTAAATTAATCATTAATAAAACATTGCTTAAAAACAAATATATTATTACACTGGGTTAAATAACTTGTTTTCAGTTCAGCAAACACAGTCTGTTGCATGAGAGGACCATGTAAGAAAACTAGGAAGATAGAGAAAATAAATATATAAGAGAATGTGAGGCAATATCAGTTGATTTCTAATCTTTAGTAGCTGATTCTTTTTTTAGTTTTCTACAGTTGCAATAAAGCATCTGAAAATGGAATTCAGTCGTTCTTTACCAGTGTTTGAAGGTAATCGAAGATAAAACTTTCCCAAGAATAAGTAGTTCTTGGAGAAAAAAAACGTTAGGTTCATATTTATCACCAAAAAAGCCTAGGCCAACAATGAAGATTGTAAATTTTCATTACCAGTTTTCAATTTTAATCATGATAATGTCATTCATCATTGGTCTGAATTATATGACGGCTTGCTAATTATTAATGTAATTAATTCTATATTATTATCTGAAAATGTAGTCACTGGGGGAGAAAAATATACAGCTATCAAGATATTTTATAACTTATCTCATATTCTGTCTGTATAGTGTGACAAAATGTGTTCCTGAATTAGCCTGCTAATCAACTAAAGAGCTGTGTGAAAATGCAAGTCAGACAGCAGGTTAAAATAAAAATGCTGTAGTAAAAGAAAGTATGCTTCAAAGAAAAAAAATTCAGCCAAGATACTGGCGTTGAATGATAGCTGTGAAAAATTTAAGATTTGGAAGATAATTTTTAACCAGAAAGACTAATCTGCTAAAAAGACCATTATTTTGAACATTATCAAAGTCTGTTTTATCAAGCTTAAAACATACATGGGTAAAGTAATAGTATGATAAAAATAAACTAAGTTAAAAATATGCACTTAAACCAATATAGTCCCATTGAAAATTTGGTATGTAACTTTCATTTATATATCAGTTAATTCAAATATTTCATGATACTACTATTTAATTAATAATAGATTAATTAATTTGCAATTTTTTTCCCCTTGTTGCTTTTTTTTGAAGATTTATAAAGTCTGCATTTTTTCTTTTATAATATTTTGTATCTATTATGAGATGTTATATTAAACAATGTAAATTTTTATTTTATAAAGTGAATGCATATAACTAACAAATAATTTTGTGCAGCAGATGCATTATCTTTGAATAGATTAAGGAAGGGGGAGAGATGTATATACAAATAAGCAGATTGTTACAATAACGTTTTAAATATAGGGGGTTGAACTCAGACTTTCAAGCAACCTTCAACTAACCACACTATCTCATACTACTGATACACATGACCACACACATGTAGAAAAGATAAATAATCACCAATATACATATTTCGTATGAACAAGCACTCATCAGTTGGTCCAGATTATCATCTCCCACACATGTATATAATCAGTGCTCAAATGTATACACCATATAAAGATAATTTAATATATCTGTTTGTAATGAAATGTGATTTATATGTATTTCAACTAATTCAAATTATTTCAAAATTATAAAATGATAGTTATTTCTATTTTTTATTGCATTCTGGACTTCAATGCATATTATATGTCATTGGTTATCATTTAATTGCATACAAAAGAGTTCCAAATGCTCCAGGTTGGGTTGAACTAGGGGTAAATTGTTATTATAGAGTGATTTGTTTAAGGAATAATAGAAATAGACAAGTCCTTTAAATCTAGAAGAAGATGGCACTTGAAAGTGTAGAAGCATTCTTGCCTTGAAAATAAAGTTCATTTGCCTAGCTCATATTATCTTTATGGATAGATCAGATGAATAAATAATTATTGCTAGGCAAATATAACTAGTTTATTAAATTTATGTCATTAAGATCATACTTTAACTAATCAAGCTATGTAAATCAACTATGATGAATAGTTCTGGTAATTATCTAGATGCTGATCAATATTGTGTGAGGAATAAAATGCTGATCATGAGAAATTTTAACACTGATAATTTAAATCAGTAATTGATATCTGGAACATCAAGAATCATGGATGGCATAATCATCCAGTACAATATGTACTCATATAAGTAAAAACTTGAAATATCTGGTTTGTGAGTACTATTAACATCGCTGTATTACCAATATTGAAAACACTCAAAATATAATTATCTTGTTTTTAGATGCTGTATTTATTAATATTGTATGTGAGGAAAAAGAAAAAGTATATGTTTACATTGTAGACACATTTACATATTAGAAATGATATTTTTTAATTTTATATTTTAAATTCGAATTGCTCATAATTTCCATGGAATGTAGTAAAGCAATTTTTTTTCCAAACATATTTAGAGTTGCTCTATGTATGCTTTAAATCTCTTCTAAAAGTTAAACTATTGAAAATGCATTCCTAAATCACAGAGCATGTTTATCAATATCCTAGATTATGACATATGCACAAAACTCTGTACAGAATTCTTATATTAAAAGTTAAATGGTATTAAATGAGGTCATGTGATGCATGACTTGATTTTTTGGGTAAATGAGATGTAAAACAATCTATCAATGCTTTTTTTCCTATTTACTTTGTATCTGGATAGCAGTAATTGTACAGAAAATTTCTGACATTGGATTAATGCATCCTTCCATAATCAAAGTGTATACATGTCTTACTGAATGTGAGATTCATATGTATAAGATGACCTTTCTAGTGTAGTAATAATAGCTGTCTTCTACACTTACTTACTACCTAGCTTTCACATTTAGGTTAAGTTATAAAAAATTCATTTCAACATGCTCTTATCATTTTTTTCAAGTAGATTGTAAATAGACTACTCAATTAGCTATTCAATATTAATTAAAGATTAAATCAATAATGAAAAAAAAATTAAAAATTTGAACAATTATCAATTCTGGAAATATGAATAAGTTTTCAAAAAAAAAATCACCACTCTCCAAATTAAAAGATAATTTATCATAATGATAAAACTAGTTCAAGAGTTGCATATGGAATTGTTATTCTGTTGTAATTAATGTATGAATGTAAAATACAGACATTATTAATCAAGAGAAAAGCACTGCAAATTTTTTATTTGAGAATACTCAGTGATATTTTGGAAATATGATAACAAGATCATAACACCAATCAATATGTTTGTTACTTTGCAGGATATGAGATATTAAATCTCCAACTGTAAAGAAATATTGGATTGGGCATGTGATGAAGATGAAACTGGCTGAATTTTTTAAAAATGTATTTTATAGTAAACATATATGGAAGAGTGAGACCCCATTAACACAATATGAAGATTACCTCAAAATTACTCTTAAAAAAATACATTGTTGATTGTTTTAACAGGTAGATGTGACTGAAGTTAGAATACAATCAATGGTAAAATTAAGAGTGGTATTTTTCAGAAATAAAAGTTGGCTGTAGAAACTCTATTCCAAAGTATCAAATAAACTAAAGTGTATGATGTGTAGGCTATATTTATAGTTCATTTATTGATTTATATAATCATCATAAAACTTATCTTTTTATTGTTTTTTTTTCTGCAGTTAGAATGACTATAAATAGTTTGTAAGCCACTGGTAATGGTAATGATATATATAAAACAAAAAGAGAAATATTCAAGTAAATATGATTAAGTATGATGATTCCACAAAAGTTTTTAAAACAGAGGCAAAACTCTCCATACAATAGTGCCACCCAGTGCAAGCCAGAGTAATCAGTGGATGCAAGAAGGCTTGATTACTCTGGTTTGCACTGGGTGGCACTACTGTTTTAAAAAATTGTGTGATTATAGGGAATAGTGATCATGTGATGTTTATGGCACAAAAAGTCTTATTAACTTTTGAAAAAACAATGTTAATTGAATTTATTTTATTTTATTTTTTCATCACAATGCACTATTTGTGTTCAGTTTGTCAGGATGTCAATTGATATTAGACCATCACAATAGCATTTTTTCTCTTTTTTGCTTTTTCTTAATGGAAAATTGATTCAGAACTCCAAATTTTTGAGTTAGGCATTCTACCCCCCCCCCCCGAATTGTTCTGTTTAACGGCATTAGTGGAGATTGCTATTGGTTTTTTTTTTCTAGTTTTTAACAAGATTATACGTCACTTCAATTTTTAGATATATTAACTACATGCCAAAATGACTTCTCGTGCCATTATAATTGTCCATTGTCGATTGTAGTTTGTTCTTAGTTAAAAAATTTATTTTTTAAACATATTTTAAAAATAAATATTATCACTGGAAATGTAATCTGTCTAGAGTACCTGCTCTTATCCATTTTTTATTTTGAAGTAATTTTAATTTTTAAATTAATTCAGTTAATATTATATTTTTAAGGTAAAAGTTTTCAACTACAGTACTTAATTTAATTAAACCAGCATTTTAATATAAACTGTTTTCATATCAAATTGCAAATTAGATTGTCTTTTATTACAATTAATAAAAACTAAATAGGTTAAGTGGCTAGAACAATGTAAATGCAGTAATATTAGCACTAATGGACTCACATCTTGTGTTAAAATTTTAAAAAGTTATTAAGTTAATTAATTTAAAAAAAAAAAAAATGTTGTAAATAATAGTTACTTGATATAATAACAGTCGTTTCCTTTTTTTTTCTTTTTGGCCATGACTCAAAATTTTGAAAATTATAAAACACATTTTTATGATGACTCAACATATATCTTAAAAAGTGATTAATTAATAAATTCTGATATAACATAATAACCTTAGTAATTTAGCATGACAGTGCGAATAACGGTATGACCGAAACAACTGCAATTAAGACAAGTTATCTTCAGTCTGCAATTTTAACGCTTGATGTTATTTGATTCCATACGCGCACATCCACATGCCTAATTCCTCAGCAAATATATAAATATTCTAACAAAAATCTGCGACTTAATATTAACTATACTCACACCTTTTTTCTTTGTAGCGACTTGATATTAACTATGTTCACATCTTTATGTTACTTTTGTGGTTTATGTATTTGCTAGATTTGTCATTACGATATTAATTAAAAAGTAATATAAGTTAATACCAAACCATTACTGCTGTGCCGCCTAGAAAAACATGAGTTAGTTTGAAAGATAATTACTTGTAGTGGCAATAGTTTCTATTATTTTAATTTATTCTCTCATTAGTCACACATCTGGATCAAATTAGATAATGCAATCTGAAGAAACATACATAGATAAGTACATTTTAACTTGGATTTAAGAAACATCGGAACTCACTCTTTGGTGTATGAACAGAATGTGCAAACTTTAGTTTAAGCAATATAACTAATGACAATTTTATCTAATTATTCTTAATTTGGCTTTAATATTTAAAATAAAAAATAATAATTGTTTTGTTGCTGAGGAGTATATAAAAGTTTAAATATTGGAAATGACAAAATGGATTTAATCCGTGAACTTTGACCCCCAAAGCATGCTATTCTACTATCACACTAAACTATACAAAGATATATTTTAAAATAAACTTTATGAATTGAAGTAGTTATCCTAGTAATTCTGAATTTGTTCGTTTGCTATATTGTTGAAAAAAGTTATAATATATATATATATTTTCATATGTCAAAACATCGGCCGGGAAGCTAACCCGCGGCAACTACATGCAAGCAACTGCTTGCTTGCAAGGCGGCTGCGCTAATCTCTCGACTACCAACGCTTGACATAAAAAAAATATATATTTCATTTCTTACTCATTTTAAATCAATTTTTAATTTTTAATAAGTAAACAGATTTTCATTTGAAAAATTCTTCTTCATATAAAGTAAATGTTATATATAAAATATATTTCAAATTTAATATCATATAAACATTCTCACAGCTTAAAATATATACTGTATACATAGTTATATGTTAGAATATTTCTATCATCTGCTTGAATTGTTTAAATGTTTTAAATAAAATTCAAACTTTTCAAAATATATTTATTTGTTAATAATATAATACATAGCCAAGGTTTCAAGTAGTATTTTTTTTCAGGTGTTATAAACCTGATCAGGAAAGCTAGCATGGAACTTGAATTAATGATTTTTAAATTAATGAATATTGAATTTTAAGCGTCACTCTAATCAGCTAGACTATTATGTCAAAGGTAACAATAAACGGAATATTTTATATACTTATATATGAAGGATTTCTTCATTGTTTCTTTTTAAGGATAAGGTTAATAAGAGTCTTTTTTTTTCATATGCCAAATGCGTTGACCGGGAAGCGAAACCGGGTCAGCTGTTTGGAAGGCAGCTATGCTAACCACTAGGCCACCGACTCATTGACCTTTTAAATATTACTGTTTGTCACAATGGGTTGATTTTACAATTATCGTATGAGGAGCTTCTTTAAATTTTCTTTTGTTTACTTTTTCTTCTCTGTTCAATATTATTGTTCTTTTATACAGGCATAATTTGCTCTTTTAACCACATTTATTTTTCGAATTATTGTTTTTATGTTCTTTTCATTGTGTGGTTAGTTTTTCATCAATAGATCTCCTTTCACATTTATATACTATTTCATAAAATAATTGCTTCTGATACCAGAACAAACTCTCATAGCTATTCATTATGTATTTCATTTTTAAAAAACCTTACATAGATAACAAAAATATATATTTTAAAAGGAAAAAGCATTGATAAATATTTTAATGTATTCATACATATCAGAGATGCCAGACAAATTAAAGAAACCTGTGCACAGTATATTGAACCACTTTCCAAAATCATAACACACTGAAAAATTCTACTCTAATCAAAATCTAAACTTGAAATTCTGATAAATAAAAAATGTGTCTCTAAAATACTATGTGAATGTGAAAAGATATATATATATAAATAATTTATACAGATATATGTGGAATATCTGTTGTATTTTTATATAAGAAATATCACCATCAGATGTCAATAGAAAGTAATCAATAAAAATGGTAAACTGTAAATGCTTTTATTTTAAATACAATCTCTTGGTATTATATAGAGATTAAAGCACTCTAGTATTTATTTATGGTTAAAGGAAAGAAAGCTAACAATCTTTTACAATTTCTTATAAATAATGGACTGTTCTACTGATCAGTTAGATGAATGATAAAATGTTGATAGCTTTTTCCCCTTAAATCATAAATAAATACAGTAGTGCTTTACTCTCTACATAACATCAAGAGATTACATTTAAAGGCATACACCTTTGAATGCAGAAAATTTTTGCTGTTTACCATTTTCATGAATTACTATCTATTGACATCTCATGATGATATTTCTTATATGAAAATATAACAAATATTTCCACATATTAAAATATTTAAATATATATATATATATGAAAAGAAAATTACTGTTAACACTAACTGAAATTATTATAGAAACTATACAAACCATTATATGTGATGTGATGTATTATGGCTTCTCCTTAAACGAAGTCAAGAATATCTCAGCAATTATGCCCAGATAAACCTGTTAGCCACTTTATTTTACATTCCCCACTCTAAATTTACCCATAATTTGCTCTATCCCATTTCCACAATATAATCTTTGTCAACTCTACAATTACAAATATCCAGTAACGCCCTCTGGTATCATTTTAAGGTTTGCTATTATTGAGATATAGATCTTTAAACAGAGGGCGTTACTGGATATTTGCAATTGTATAATGGTTTGTATATTATATATATATTGATCAAAGCCATATTATTGATTAAAAAGATATAAAATAATAATTACAGACAAAACAGATGTGTTTATGGTAGTAACTCCATACAGTATTGCCACTCAGTACAAGACAGGGTAATCAATGGATGCCAGAAGGCTTGTGCATAAAATTCCCATCTAGTGCCTAACTCATCCAATATCTCCAGACTAGTTTCTGGCTTGTGACCTTCATCAGTGAGGAGCTTTGGATCTGAGAGCACTGCACCTAGATCTTAGGATATAATGCAACCCTCCAGCAGACACTGTTTATCTCTACTTAATTACAAAACTACGAGTCTTAAATTGAAAACACATTAATATTTTCAATCCAAGCTCATTAGCTTATATAGTCATATAGGTCTGACAGTGTCTATACATTTTGATGTCTTTGGTTCTTTAATAAACACATCCACCACTATCCTATTAGGTAGGATTGGTTTTAAGCCAATAAACATCACATGATCACCATTAGTTATGCTTTCTTATAACTTATTAAAGCAAGCAAAACTCTCCATATAGTATTGCCACTCAGTGCAAAACAGAGTAGTCAATGGATGCCAAAAGACTTGTGCATAAAATCCCCATCTAGTGCCTACTCATCCAATATCCCAAACTAGTTTCTGGCTGTGGCCTTTGTCAGTGAGGAGCTTTGGATATAAGGGCACTGCACCTAGATCTTAGATCTAATAAACATATGTTCATTTGGAAAAATATGAGACCATTGAGTAAAAAGAAAAAAAAATCTAAAGAAACTTCTCACATGATAATAGTAAATAATCTCATATAATAACTTGGTGTGATAATCTGTAATGTTTAGAAACTACTCATTAGCCTTGCATTTGAAAAAAAGAAATGGGGAGATTATTACAATCTTCATACATATGTATAAAAAATTCTACTGCTGTTGTTTTTGATCTGTCACTGGTTTAATCCCTATGCTAACTATTACTGGTCAGATTACCATCACTGAAGAAGAAAGAATAATATCATAAGTTGTATCATATTTGCCTATATGTCATTGTTACCAGTTAAATATATTGAAAAAATATGCATAAAATTTGATTTTTATCTAAAAACATTCAAGTATTCACTAGGTGGTAGAAATAATTAACTTATAATTTCAAATAAAATGCCATCCCTGTGGAACAGACAATTATAAATATAGTTTTTGCTGTGAAATCATCTACATTTACTTCAACGTATTTTGGATTTAATTCCAATCTTTTTAAACTTTTCTCAAAAAAATGTAATTAAGAAAATAAATACATATAATATGTATACTAAGAAAAGCTTGTTTAATACTTTAACAATGAACATCTTTTTGACTAATTGGCTATCATATTCATAACAAGAAAGTTATGAGAATTATAGAAGCTTCACAAATGTGATGATTTACATTAAATTTGATTATAAGATGTAAATGAAGTGATTTAAATTAGCCATTTTTTGATAGGGGATGTGGAATCTTTCTTGTTGATTGTATGAAATTGCCAATGTGCCAGGCCTTTTAAACTTTGCATTTGGTATTCTTTCTGTGCAGGCAATACTGGAAGATGTGGGTTCAAAGCTATGACCATGTTTAGACACATGTTCAAAGAAAATAGATTTAATATTCATATTAGTCTTAGCTTGATTTGTTTATAGTATCTGTGCTGGGCATATCTTGTAGAGAGATTGCCATGATATTTTCCAACTGTGTTGCAGTTTGGTTGTTTCATACAATTTTGTACACAACTGGGAAACCTGATCTGGAGGCAGCTTATCTTTTGTATTGTTAGTCAGGTGATTCAGGGTGGGCAGGGTGTGAAGATCCCCTCTGTATGTTTCAGTGCAGAATTTGTTTCTATTGTGGATAGTCCCCAGTATATATGGAAGTGATATATAGGGTTTTTCTTCAACTTGAGTAGGTCTGTTACAATATGAATAAGAGCTGAATCTTTCACATGGTCAGTGCAATATATTGTTAAAGTATTAAATAAGCTTTTCTAAGTATGTATGTTGTATGTATTTATTTTTTGAATATCTTAGATTTGTAGTAGGTAGCAAGAATCATCCCAACCTTTATACTTATTGTACTTTTCAATTTCATGACTTGATTTTAAATACCTTAAAGATCCAAATTCAAAGCAATCCATTTACTTATTTTATTATCTACATTTAAAGAGTTCAAAAAATAAATGAGTATTTCATATTTCCGAAAAATGACTCCCCCCCCCACTTTAATCTTTTCTAAAGTTTTTGTTTGATTTTCTAATGCTATATAGATTTTAAAACAAAGGCAAAACTCCCCATACAGTAGTGCCACCCTGTGCTAAACAGAGTAATCAATGGATGCCAGAAGACTTGTGCATAAAATCGCTGTATGGGGAGTTTTGCCTTTGTTTACAACAAATTATGTGCTAGTATAGAGATGGTGATCATGTGATATATAGATTTTACTTTTACCTTTTCATTTTTTGTTCTTTTATATCAATAGCTTCACTCATATTTTTAAATATATTTAATCACCAGCAAAATTCTTCAGGTTTGAAATATCCATTCTAAAGACATCAAATTTTGATACATTGTTTAACTTTTACGTTTATGCAATTGTACTTTAAACATGATTGATAAAAATTCAACACACATGTGATTATGAACTTATCTGATTGTTGTTACTATATGTTATTGATACCTATTTCCTGCTGTTCATAAACAAGGTTGATGCAATGTGTAAGCATGGAAGGAGAATCCATGCTTGAAAAATACCAGAAACTTTTTCTACATCTAAAAAAAATTAAACTATTCAGGATAAATTACTTAAAATTTATAATTTTTGTGTAGCATTGGAGTTGCAATATCAATCCTAATATTGAATGAAATTGTAGAAATGTGATGTCATATTTCTTATTAGATCTACAACTAGTTTAGAATAGTGTATATTTCAAAAACTCAGTGAATCTGATTTCAATTACACTGACATGATGAAGTGATGTGCAATATAATTCTCAGTGATCAGTCTCTTTTTAAACACCCTTCAGTAATAATGCCTCCCTCCCTCATACTGCTAAAGTAAGCTACATTGTGGATATCAATCTTTATGTTTCTATACTGCTTTATAGTTATTTAGCTTTTTTTAAGATTTATTGTATTGATGCCTAGAATTTTTGATCTGCTTACTATCTTCTTAAATAATTGAGAAAAATGTCTGATATACATAGGGCATAAGAAGTAGGTGAAGTTAAACCCAGAAGTACTTGAGTAGTCATATAATCTATTTTCTTAGCTGACTGAAAGTGAACTTATTTTGCCTTTTTTTAAATTTAGTCACTTAAGATTTAGTAAAAGAAAATATAACAAGACTTTTAGTGAGTAAATTTATGTTTTCTTTGAAATTTTAAAGTTGTTTGAATGCATTTCTCTAGTATACCAATGAAGAAGCATTTATTGCAACACATTATTTTCAAAAAGTAATACGGAATCTTGAATAGATAAATGCAGGGCATAGAATTTTTCAGTATTTTCCTACAGAAAAACAATGAATAATAAAATCTCTTAAAACAATCTGAATTTTGCTAAATTTAAGATTTAATATAAAAAAAATTAAATAGAAAAATATTATTTTGCTTTCCCAAATTTTAGAACCCCATATAGTCATATAAATCCTCTATACTTAAAGCCAGTCATTTGATAAAACAGAAAAAATTTTGAAGTCAACTATGGATTCTATTTTTACATTATAAAAACATATAATATTTTTATGAAGAATTTTGCTATAACTGAAAAGGTTTTTATAATTAGAGTGTATAGAAATGGAAATTTGTTTTTTACCTGTTAACTAATTAATTTGATTTTTAATTATAAAAAAAAAAGTAAATCAGCATTAGATAATTTGCAAGCATCTTTAGAAACTTCATATCTTAAACATTGATAAAATTGACACTGTGTTAAAAAACACTTTTCTAAACTTGCTTGGAAATTTTCATCTGTCTAAATAAATTTCTGATTTTTTTTTAAATTTGATATCAGATAATGGTAATGGTAGATAAATATATTAATTACAATTTCAAGTACAGAATTGACATC
Source organism: Epiperipatus broadwayi (assembly GCA_028023455.1). Classification (NCBI taxonomy): domain Eukaryota; kingdom Metazoa; phylum Onychophora; class Udeonychophora; order Euonychophora; family Peripatidae; genus Epiperipatus; species Epiperipatus broadwayi. Next base: position 2,297,114 of record JAQFVV010012449.1, read on the forward strand.
TGCAACTAGTGCCTCTTAAATTCATATGATAAAGATCTATGAAACAGCTGTTTATAATAGATAAGGTTTTAATTATCTTTCTATATTAGGAATTGATAGAAAGCAATAAAGAACTACCATTGGAAATCATCTTTACAGTCATAAAATCTGCATTTTCTACAACATATAAAACAATAATATTCTATATATAGATATATGTACACACATACTCTCAATATAAAAAAATCTAAAAACATTTGATTACAATAAAGAATTATAATTTTCAGATTATGAAAGGTTTATTTTCACCGAATCCATCTTTAGTCAATTCATCATTTAATTTGATCTCTTTGAAACTAAACAGTGCTAGTAATTTATCACCTTTCAGTGATTAATAAAACTAAGGTGTATACTAGATTCATAAACATGAAAAAGGATGAATCTTGAGACAAATGAAATAGAAGTTTTATTATAATTAAAGAGCATTTCTTTAAAATCAGATATGAGTATCAATAAAAGAAATTGAATGCAATTTATTTTAAAATTATATGTTTGCATATATCTGGTTTTTTTTTAAATTCTATCTATTTATCATTGCCTTCCCAGTTAACAATCTACTGATTAGCTAGACAGGGTTTTATATATAGGCTATGTTTGACAGAATTTAAGAAATTATTAAAAATTAGCACTTTTATCTTAGACTATTAGAATTTTTACAAATCAATGTATTTATATTTGGATGTTTGTGTTTCAATATAAATCTACTATCTATAAGTTTATAATTTATAATTTTTTTTATCTCTGATTATTAATATATTTTTTCATTTTACCTATTTACTAATACTTGTCTTCATAACTCTTACTTATCTTCATTATCTAAAAAGTGGATTTAATCAATAGAGGTGCTATAATCATTAGTAACCTATAATTTCTTTAAATTGTTGCTGTTACTTGCCACTTTTAATAATTAACCTTAACATATATTGAAATTACTTTTATATTTATCTATCCATTTTTTAAATATATATTCATACATTAATTAAATAAGCAATTTATGATTTTATCATAAATAATCTACAAATGCATTTTCTCTCTTAATATATACGTTTTAAAATTTAATTTATATTCACTTGTTCTAAATTTATAATGAATTAATAGTAAAAGAGTTTTAAATATATTGCTCATATGTTCTAATATATATAAATGCTGTCATATGAACAGTATATGAAATAAGTATACGGTAACTAGAATTAGCTATGGGAGGAAAAGAAAGACTTAATCCTTACTGAAAAAAATCTGATTGTGTCAAAATTACGTATTAAAAGCCATTAACATATTTTTTCCAAATAATACAACCATGTACTGATAATAATGATTTTAAGATATATAAATGCAAACGTGTGTATATTTGTATGCATTTATGTAAATGCGTGTGTTTATTAACATATTGTATATGTTATGTGTCCACATTTACATATACATATATATAAAATAAATAAAAAATCAAAGCACTATTAATTAATGGTTAGTGCATTTGACAACAATCCCTATGACTTGGCACTCAAATCCAGGTTTGGTGATTCTCTGAAATTTTTTCAGATTTAGCTGGCTTAAGAGTTAGCTTTTTATTATCTAATAATTTCAAGTTAATAATAGTTTAAAGAATACAATAACATTCTGATGCAGTTACTAAGACGTCAATCTCTAAAGAGCGTGGTACACGTGAGTTATCTACGTATAAATATATGTGAACTTATTTATGGATCTATATTCATATGTGAAGACTATCTACATTAAAAATAATAAAATTAATAAAAGAAGTTTCAATTTTTAAATTGTTAATAATAACGCACATACCCATGTAGTTTGTTGTGTATATATACTTGGTACTAAATCATTAGCTAATTATTATTTAATATAATATAAAAGTTAAGACTGTCTCTCATTAATTTTACTTTATCAATAATGATTTTGTATATATAAATAATTGCAAGTTTATTACAATCCGCTTACTTTTTACTGTATGAGATTCAAATAACCTTGAGATAACATATTTAGAGACACATCATTAAACTTTAATAATGAGATCTGCTATTTTATTTATAATAAAACTTTGACATTGTAAATATGTTTATCACTCATACTATTACTCACACACGTATATTAATATTTGCGCAAAAACGTGCATGCTGTTTTTATAAAACATTTAAAATTGATTGCTTCAATATACCGAAAAGTTCATTCTAAAATAATGTCAAATAAATTTTTTATACATTTTAAGTTGATATTATTAGAGACCTCATAATTGTAGAAACGTTAACACAGATTGTTTTGTTTATAATACTTTCTAGTTAATTTATATTTATTGTATAAACTATGATAACTCGTTATTGGAATGTAATAATCTATATGCAATTATATCAATGTTTTAATTATAGAAAGTCATATTTCCTTTTTTATTTTGAATACAACATTTGCCTTTGAAAAAGCACTGAAAATGTATTAATATTCTTGATATTTTCTTCTTGTATACTGAAGCAATTATAGAATTAACACTATGATTACCTTTATATAAAATTTGGAAGTGTGTTGTATCAAAGAATTCATTGTGAATGTAACAGAGACAACTGAAAAATCAAAGAAATTGTGGAGTGACATAGACTTTCGTATCAAGCCTGCCAGACCTAAAAGATGGGTGAAAGTTGACTACACACCAGGAAAAACACAGGAGCAAATCGAAAGAAATCAAAGAATTAGATACAGGAATGGCATTCGCTATGAGGCTAATAGTAAAGACAGTGTTGAGGAAGGCATCTAAAATCTGTTAGAGCTAAAGTCAGTTAGGTATTACAGAGATAATTTACATGAAGCAACAATGGAACTACATGATCAAGTAGTTCAGATCTCTGACAAACTTGTTGGTGATCTTGTTAACTCAATAGATGACAAAGTGACTAGTTTGCAAGACGGTTTCCTTGATGGGGACTATGAAACTGTAGAATGGTCAGTGTTCAGTGGTTCACAAAAACAAACTCTATGAAGTCAAGTTGAACCAATAAACCTTGAAGAGAATGGGCATTCTACAAGACAATATCTTAGAGACTTTGCAAGATCTCAAGATTACTGTTCTTTAAACCAATGTACCCAATAATATGGATTGTATTTTCCTTAATAAAAATAAAAAAAGAGTTGTGAGCTAACAAGACCACCTGAATAATGCCAATTTACTACTGCTGTCTTAAAATCCTTAATAAAAATAACTAAGTATTTTATAATTCCAATAAATGTTTATTAGATTAAACTCAGATGACTACTGATCCAGTAAATAAATAATTAAACAAAATGAATGATAATTTTATGGTGGAAGAATATTATTTAAAGATGATCTGATGTATTATGAAGATACAAAACTGGAATCCAAAAACTAAATAGAATATTTTCAATATTCTGGATATAATAGTTTCAAGAGTATTGAATTTATTAGAATGAAAATGTATTTTTGATGGGTGGTACATATAAATTAATTAATCATAATCTTCAATAGTTAACTTTGCAAAATGTTTGCAACAATCACCCTTAACAACATTGTTATGCTCAAGACAAAAATGTTTTTCACAGCTAAACCAATAAAGGACTCTAAAGGATGTTTCTTAGATATAATTTATTATTGAGCACTCTTATGAAATTTGTATGTTATAAACTAACAAGTGGTTTAAACATTATGAGTTAACATTAGTCATACAAATATGGAAATAATTATGATCTTCAATCTACACACTCCATATATGTAAAGGAATTTAAGAAAAAAATTTGTTTGCACCTCCGATCAACTGTGGTCTCTATAGGGTTGATAGAGAAAATAGGTTCTATATTTAAAAAAATTAAAATATAAAAGGTAACATAAGTGCAAGCATTAACTTACTATGTATATTGCAAATATGAATATTTAGATGTGAATAAATTATGTAGAATCTTAATGTTATTGAATGCTGATAGAAGAAATTATTAAATCTTGCCGGGATTCTTTCTTTTTGATCATTTATGCATCATTTTTCAAGAGATTAGAGTTTTTGTTTGACACATGAAATTTGGTAAATTTTCATTGAGCAAAAATGGTGAATAACGATTGTAAAATAAATACTTGAAAGGAAATAAATGACTTTAATTTTAATTATCAAGGAAATAGGTAACTCTTGTGAAAACATTGCTGAACTATTAAATGTAATTCAAAACATTATTCACCAGATGGCACTTTTTATGCTTGCAAATTTGACTTTCATTTCATCTCTGACATGAATAAAATGCAGACATTGAAAAAGACTTCAGGGAACTTCAAATAAAATAAACTTAAGGATTTAAATTTTTAAAACATTTAACTATCTTCTTTTTTTTTTTAATTTCTTCATAGATGATTTTGCTAACTTGAAATTAAATTGTGTGGAACTTTCAAATATTATTTAGAAATAATATTAGAAGAAAGCTTCAAATAAAAAATAAGTTTTCAATACAACATTTTATGTACAAAAGAATCGGGAAACTAAATAATTAGTGCATTTTTTCATAGGTTTGGTGCGCATTGTGTGTGGCATAGGTTTTGATGATTCGTTTTGAATATATCTTTTTAAAATTCAAATTTTAATGTTTAGAATTCAAATAAAATGGAAATACTTAGAGATACAATTATATATATAAAATAATCCCCGTGCATAATGCTACACTGAAATAAATATACAAATATTAAGCATTAAATCACCCTTAACCATGTGGGGTGATTTAATGCTTAATTATATATATATATGTAAGATATTATTAATCTATGCAAAACTTAATATCAGACAAAATAGAGCTCATTACATTTGAATTAAAATATCTTCATGTATAGCATTAAGTATAATATACATAAGAATCTCATATATGTATGTGTGTGACTGCATTTTGCACCAGTATTAGTAATTTCTATAAAAATTGTAATATATCTGTCTGCAATCTAGAATATATCATATAACCTTCGTTCAAAAGAATTCATATTGTTTATTTAAAATATATTCTTTATTTAAATAACAAACCTATATATACTTTTTACAAGTAATAGTTATAATTTAACAATATGTGGTACAGAATAATTATTTTATTTGACATTTAACATCAAACACACTAACATCCTATCACATCATTATATATTAAACTCTTTTACAAATTTTCAACAATAGGGGGTCAATCCTATATTTTGCAAACTGTCGACATATATCCACACCATATTTTCTCAATAATTTTCTTAAGTAGATATTTGAGGCATTGGTTAAAATATTTGACCCAATCTTTATCAAGCTTCTTTATCCAATTATACTTTTTATTATCAAAAGTCATAGTGCATCTTATGGACCATATTGTTTTTAATGTATATATTATTGTCAATGCATTATGTGGATTAAAGTCTACAAGGTATCTTTTAACTATTTTCTTTAAATTTATTATTGGTTTATGAAAGATGCAATTTCGGATATGCCAAAAAGTCTTACACTCTTCAAACAAATGTAACAAGCTTTCTTCCTTTACTCTACATAACATGCAAATTGGGTCTAAGTTCATATGGAGTTTACTATTCAGCAAGGCCTTTGTAGGAAGAAACTCATTTAGAATCGTAAACATAAACCTAATGTAAGATTGTGGTGCACATATCAGTTGTAGTTTTTTCAGTATATTTTTTATAAATAAACCAGATAGAAACCCTTCTATACATTTTAGATTTTTTTTGTTTTTTATCTCCCTATATTTAACCCCTTCCAAACTGAACATGTTTAGGCTGTCCTGTAAATTTATATATGCTATCCTCAGGTCAACAAAAAACTCTTTACCTATCTCATTGTAGAAGCTAATATTAATCAGTGGTGGGTTGAAACATTTACTTTTAATGATATTTATATATGTATTAGCTTTGAAAAATATGACATATTCTTTTAGGCTAATCAAGTTCAGGCCACCTTTATTAATAGGTAGCTGTAACACTGAAATTGAAATTAGGTTTGTTGCCTTACCCCATATATATTTCTTTGCTATAATATAGATTTTACTTACTGTCATATTATAAAGATCAATAATGTACCCTGTGCAGTTGGTAGAGCATGTGCCAACTTAGGATTGAGAGGTGGATCGATTCTGGCACTCACAGTTTTGATGTTTGAACTGTGTATGAATTCATGAGCAATAAAACTATATTTGTTTTGTTTATAGTGTAATGTTTAGTTTACTAAGGCTATGGACTGGGTATCAAATCTGGATAATAATAGCTTAGAATTTCTTAAACAATCACAGAACCTTTTCAAGCAGTCAGTTAGTGACAAATAATAACTAATTTTAAAGACAAAAATTTCATGATAATGAGATATGGTCTTATTACATTGCATATGACAGAAATACTTAGATACAATGTTTATCTATGTGTGTGTGTGTGCATCAGATTTATTAATTTATGCACATTGATTCCATATCTTGTTCATTATTTTACATTTATTAATATAAAGCTCACTCTGATTTACCTTTATCAGTTTGCCCAAAAAGCATATATTCAAAAGATTTAGAATTAAAATTTTGAATAATAAATTTTTAATTTTTGACTAAGTATAAAGAAAGAATAAAGTTGCACTAGCTTGTGTGTATAAAATTAGTCAACATTAAAAACCATTAAAAATTCACTTTAGAAAAAATTAATATGCATAATAAGTAAAATTGTGTAAATACAAAAATAACTTAGAAATGCTAATTTTCAAGAAGATAATAATGTAACTGTTTGTGCAAATTAGGTTATATAAAACAAACCTGGCTATTTAGAATAGTGAGGAGGCTACACAGTGCATAATGTGGGCAATATGGGGCCTGTAAAACAACAATGCATGAGCAGTGCAATATATCAAAGAAAACATTATAGAGAAAAGTTATTAAAAAAGAGTAATATAAGCTCCTGTATTAAGAATAATGTAGCATTATGATTCAACACTGTAAGAATTGTATGTGTATGATTGAGACTGAATTAATACAATATAACTAATATTATATATGAGTAATTAAGTCGTTTAGATAAAAACTTTTATTGTGTATTTTCAAATAATTTAATGAGTGTACAACTGGTTTAGATCAAACCTGGCCTCTATACATAAATGCTAATGCATATAATAGTTAAATCCAAGTTATCTTATTTCATGAAACTTGCAAAAGCATTACTAATGGGCTTTTTGACTTGTTTAATTGGGATTTTTGACTTGTTTAAGTTAATTATTAATTAATTCTTGATACTATATAAAAATGATCATGCTTTTAATAATTATAATGTCTTCAAAATATCATACACATCTGACACAAAATTTCCTATATATTAATTAATTTATTATCAACATTACTAAAACACTATTTTTTTAAATATAGAAAGTAAGAATTACATTAACATGTTTAATAATACAATTGAAAGAGCAATTAAGGATATGCTTTAGGGAATAAATATTTACAAGATTATTAGGATTAAAAATGAAAGTATAAATGATAATTATCATATTGGAATAATTACAGAATTAATAACTAAAAAAAGAATTAAAGAAATTATAGAGTATATAAGTAAAAAATTTAGATCTCAATTCATGATAGTCTTAAGGGAATCAACCCATCACATGTGCTGTATGAATTTATAAAGCTGGGGAGTACTCTCACTCTCTAAACACAAGATAAAGTCTTTAAAAAGATAAGAATGAATTTTACCCAAATATATATATATATAAACTCATCTTGTTGAGCTACGCAATAAAATGTCAAGGTATTTTTAACTGTATATTAAATATATATATATGTTTTTTAAATTATTATTTCATTTTGATAAAAAAATTTCTCTTTCTTGTCATTTTTTAAAATAATTTGAATTAACTGTTTGTGTGTGCGCGCGTGTTTCTTTAAGAGAAGGAAGGCTTAAAAAGAAATCATATTGTTAAAAAGTTGCAAAATAGTGTACTTTAAATTTTAAGATTGTTTTGTGAGCATGATTTTTTTCAAAGTGTACAGTGTGTTTTCTAAACATTGTTTCAATTTTTTTAACTTTAAACTGGTAAGGGGGGGGGGGGCTTCTAAAAATATGCTAGAATATTTATTGGAAAACAAAAAAAAACTGGAAATGCAAATGGTATAAAAATCTTGGTATCACATTTATCATGCAATTTATTACTCACTGTATCATTGTATTGTGAAATAAGAAATAAGATCGATTCACATTGTTATCAGTGTTCTATCTCACATAAAATTAAGTGTGTGTAGAAAACTGACATACATGAAAATATAAAAAACTGGTTTGATAAAATCAAAAACAACTTTAATAAAATATTTTACTAAATTATTTTAATCAAAACTCTTTGAAAAATTAAAACAATTCAAATGCCACTTTGGTAAATTCAAAATATTTTAAAAAACACTTTAATCAAACACATGCAAACTTTGTGCTTTTTCCCCATCTCATCAATTATTCTTTCCAGATATAAAATTTTTATGCTTAATAAAGATTAGATCTTATTAATCAGCACAAACTTTCACATGACCCACCACTCCCACTCTATCTCAAATCACTGATACACTGGAATACGTATATGTCGAAAAGATAAATAATCACCAATATACATATTTTATTTTATGCTAAACCAGCAATCATCAATTGGTCCAGATTATCATCTCCCACACATATATCCAATAAGTGCTTAGAGTGTGGATTGATTGAAGAATGCTATCTTAATATATATCTGAGCACTTATTGCATATATGTGTAGAGATGATAGTCTGGACCAATTGATGATTGCTGGTTTAGCATGAAATACATATGTTGGTGATTATTTATCATTTTTGACATATATGTGTTCAAGTGTATCAGTGATATGAGATAGAGTGGTGAGTGGTTGGTCATGTGAAAGTCTGTGCTCATATATCCTATATATTACATATATTGTACAGGTATGTTAAATGCATGGATGAAATAAAAAAGTGTGCAGGGGTGATGTGGAGAAGAGAAGGTAAAGATTGAAGAAAATGGATTGAACTTGGAGAGACCTTCATCCTGCAGTGGGTTTATGATGATGATGATGATATAATATACCTGTATTTCAGTTATTAGATCTTATTATTTTTCTTTACCATTTTAAATCAGCTTCCAATTTTCCATATATTCTTTCAACACTGCTTTTGAATTATCATAAAGATTTTCTAAAATATTAATGAGCTCTTTACTTAGTATGATTCAACTCATATTTGGTAACTGAAAATCAGCAAAAATGTACATTGTTTTTTCTGCAATGAAGTGTTAATATCTGTTGTGTGTTAAATTATTTTTCATCTTCCAAGTATTTGTTTCAGCTCTTTAATTCAACCAAGAGTTCTGTCCTGTTTTACTGTATAATGACATTATATTTTCTTCTTTATTCAATAATACCCAATCTCTAAATTTCTGAAAGCAAAATATATACATAATGGGAGATCACTTTCTCAATTATTTTTTCAATGCAATATTATCACTCACTGTTGTTAAAGATGGTGGTGCAATTTTATTAACTTTTAAATAAATTTTCAGAAAAATCTACTTTCTATAATTCACAACAAATATTTACACCATTCCTTTAAAATCTCATTCCTTCTTTGTGAGAATATTTTTTACATTAATTTTTTATTTTAAAAGATCTTTTTATATATTGTAATGGACAGTAAAGAGATCAATATCCAACATCAGATGATGTCACTATACTTTTTTTTTAAAAAAACAAATAATTTTATTAACAAAGTATATATAGTTTTATGATGCTGTTTTCATACATGATATACTGCATAGCTGATTGCAAAAGTTCATAAGATCAAACACTTGGTAGATCAATTCTGGACCAAGTCTCTTTGTATAACCATTCTGGTGCAAGCAGCCAGTCCCTGGCACTTATGCTCTTGACAAGACCAATAAAGGTCTCTGTGACTGAAGAGCCTGAATGACCGAATACACATTCGCATCTGGTCAACCAGACTGCAAAGGTAACGAAGACAAAGAATCTGATAAGAGAAAAAATTCCTGTCTAGATGGCATTTTGGATATTTAAGGCTTCTCTGATGTCATATGTAACTTTCTCTGTGATGAAGGTTCTGATTTGGGAAAGAAATGGACAATTATAAAATAAATGCTGGATGGTTTCATCGGCAGTATTACATAGCTGGCATTGAGGATTGATTTTGGTGAATCCTCTTTTCCATACTAAGAAATGGTTAGTGAGTAAGGATGAGATGTTGAGCTTTAAGATAAAGTCTATGTATTTTGGTTCAACAAACCAGTTCTTCAATTTTTTAGCAATGATTTATTGTCTATGCTCAAGAGGGCAGTCTGGTTTTGAAATCTGAGGTTATAGGTCTGCCAGTAGGTTGTTTTACCTTCAAGAGAGGTTTTAGATAGATTTATCAGCTTGGTGACATGTAACCAAATAATTGTGACCCATCTACTTACAAGGGGTGGTGGTGTGTCTGTAGATTCCACTGGAGTGGCTAAGTTTAGTTCCAGCTGTTTTAAATGAATTGCACGTAGAACTGCAATTGCCTTCTGTATATAGATTGTTGAAACAGAGTGCAATCCAAATCCATTTAACTCTCTGGGTGGTGTCATTAGACTTATAGCTTAAAATATGAAAGTTTACTGATGAGGATTATAATTATAAACACCTACCCAGTTACATCATTACTACAAGATAATTAAAATTACCTCTAATTTACAGAGAAAAGAAATTCTTTAGAAATACCAATTAGCAAAGCATCAGAGTAAACAGATGTTAAAATTGATATAACAACAAACAAAACAAAGTTATTAACAGTTTAATAAGGTCCTGTTTAATAAGTACAAACTGAAATTGGCCCTTTATATTGGCATTTATTGCATTTAACATCGGGTAACATTTAAATATTAATATAACTTTTTTATTAATAATTCAGTATCATCTCAGAAGACTATCATTAAAAACTCTATTGTTTATCTGATTCTGTTAGATACATCTTATCTAAGTTAAGATGTGACATTTACTTTCAGTTTTTTTTTTCTCATGTGTCATAACATCGGCTAACCCTAACCCAGAACAACTGCTTATAAGGCAGCTGTGCTGACCTCTCGACCACCAATGCTTGACATTTACTTTCAGTTAACTTGAAAGAATATTCAATAATAAAACTTCAGAGCTTCAAGAAATGTTGCAAAAGTTATCAGATGAAAGTAAAGAAGCAGAACTAGAAATAAATGTTAAGAAGTTTAAAGTATTAATGAAATTTCTTAGAAGAAAATTTATCTTAGCAGATTAACTAATGAAAAGGGAAACATAACAAATGAAATGAATCATGTAATTAAATTTGGATGAAATGTTTTTGGTGGAAATAATATTAAAAGATAATATGCCTTTTGAAAAAGGAAGGTTCTTAATAGATCTGTTTTACCAATTCTCACATAGGGATCTGAAATTTGGTTATTTAGCAAAAAAAAAAAAAAAACAATTCAAAAAATTCAGGCTAGCAAAAAGTATGGACAGATGTATATTAGAAATAATATTGGAGATGAAATACATAAATGAACATCAAATACATGGATGAACATCAAATATATGAATGAACATCAAATACATGGATGAACATCAAATACATGGATCGAACATCAAATACATGGATGAACATCAAATATATGGAAGAACATCAAATACATAGATTAACATCATTGAAAGAATTAATAAACTGAAATATAGCTGAATTGAACATATTGCTAAAAGAAGTTATAGTAGATGAAGATTACATTGGATCCTAAGAAAATGTAAAAGACTTAGGAATAGATCACATGTGAGATGGATAAATGAAATAAAGAAAGTTTACTGGTATGTTGTGGAGAAGAGAGGGTAGGGATTTGAGAAATTGGATTAAACTTCCAAGAAATCTTTATCATGCAGTGGATCAGAAATAAGTAAAAATGATGACAATAATAAGTGATTAACCCTCATACTTGAAGCTCTACAAAAAAGGAACCTCTTTTTACCATTAAAAAGTTATAATGTAATTTCAATCTTTTTAAACTTTTCTCAGAAAAATGTAATTCAATATAAATAATACATGTAACATTTATACTAAGAAAATCTTGTTTAATACATTTAAAATTAATAAATATATCAATATAGTATGTTCATACTCATAGCTATAGTTACCTAAGAGGATTAATAACTGAAATACAGACTTATTACAGACTTTCACATGACCCACCACTTTCCACTATCTCATAACACTGATACACTTGAACACCTATATGTCAAAAAGATAAATAATCACCAATATACGTATTTCATGCTAAACCAGCAATCATCAGTTTTTATTTTAAGGTATTAGCAATTCTTTTTTTTATATTTCATTTAGATTCAAACTGCTAATGAGCTACCTATGAGACTCTTTTCGTATATAGAATGTTATATTGGCATTTCTATACACATCATCTTCATCAAATTCTTGCTAAGAATTGCTGGTGATGTGATGCATTAAGGCTTCTTCTTTATCAAAGTCAGAAATCTCTCAGCCACTATGCCCAGAGAAACTTATTAGCCACCTTCCCTTCTCTTTCCATTCCTCACCCTAAGTTTTTCTCATATTCTTCTCTATCCTGCTCCCTCCCATTTCCACAACATTATCTTTGTCCACTCTATGGCCTTTATATCTAGATCCCCCTTATCTTTTTTTAAACCCAGCATAAAAACCAAGAACCCACTTTCTGTATAATTACTTTGTTTATATTTATTATCTCAGAATTTCATTACTTGTATCCTTTCTGCTTGTAACTATTTAAATTTAATTAGCAGATACTTAATATTTTCCATGCCTTTCCGATATAACTTGCAGACTAAATCACCCACATTTCTCCATTTAGGTGTATATTCCCTTGTTGCTAATTATCCTATTCAAGCCTTAAACAGTAAAGTATTTTCCTTACTACAATCACAAATTAATTCACACCTAGTATTCTGTTTACTTACATATATATATATAAACTCTTTTTGCTCTCCATACTAGTTCTCCATTTCTCCAATTATTAATGCAACTATTCTTCTATCCCATTTCTTGACACTATAACCCTCAACAATCCTCCTAATACAATTATTCCACCTTTTGTACAAATATATGGACATAAAATATTCATCCGAGTATTCTGCTTATTGTATTACCTTTCTTACCCATCTTGTTGCCTGTCCTTTGCTCATAATCTAATTAAATACTATTTTGGCTATTCTCTTACTATCCATAAATTGCAATCTACCAAATCTTTTCATTTTGCTTTTTGCATTTCATATAAAAATTTGACCATCCCATTTCTCTTTGAATTGCCTCCTTTTCCATCCATACATCTGCATCTAATGCATGGCTTCCTACTTTTCTTTGTACTTTTTCTAAGTAACCTAACATCTCTGCACTAACACATAACACATCATTACCATAAGTTAATCCTGCTATTGCTACTCCCTTCCATATAATTCTTGCTATATAATATTTATTATATGAAATCACTGCTAATTTCTTTATCAGTGCCTTTCTTTTCTTTGCTTCATTTATCAATTTTTTCTCCCATTCATCCAAGCAATTTCTCTGATTACTTAGTTGTACCTAATCAACACATTTAACTTTATATCCCCCAATTCTCTTTTACCAGCATTTATCATCATTACTTTTGATTTTTCTTTACTAAATTAAATCCCCATCTCTATAACCACCATTACACACATCTTCAGCATAACTTCCATATCTTCCCTGCTTTTTGTGCACAAAAATCGGCTAATAAAAGACCTGACAATGTATACATTCCCTTACTATTTATTAATGGTATCCCTACCTCACTTCCTAATCTTTCTATTGCTCTCTCTCCATTCCTCTCAAATATAACAAAAACAAAATAAGTGACATAGAGCATCCTTGCCTTAGTCCTACTCCTTTTTCCTAATTGATGCACATAGTAATTATTTTCATATAATCTCTTAATAAGATCCACTAAAGCTCCATTCATTCCCAAATTTACTAAACTTACCCATAATCTATTTCTATTTTCGCTATCATATGCCTTCTTTATAAAGACCATATACAACTATCTACCTGTATTCTTATTCATATCTATAAGTTGTGTGATTACAAATAAAATATCTCCTATAGACCTATTGATTCTAAATCTTCCTTGCATTTCTCCCATTATATTATTTTCTTTCTTCCATTTTTGCCACCCTTCCAGCTACCATGAATGCAGAAATTGTATATAGCATTGACATTTCTGCTATCAGTCTATAATTGTTTGTCTTTCTATAATATAATAGCCTAACTCTTGTATTATTTCAGCTATCTAGGAATTCTGTCTTCTGTTCTATCTTATTAAAAGATGATAATAGATTTAATTTTGCCCTATTTTCCAAATTCATCCCACCTCTGCTGTCCATCCATCTAAATCTTTCGCTCAATACATTTTCTGTAAAACTAATATTTTCATTACTATGTGCTTTTATGTTTGTTATCACTCTGAGCCTTCACATTTAATATCTTTTCTAAATCCATTACATACTTATTTAATATTGTCTCTTAATTCTTTTCTAGAGCTTATACACTTTTTTTTCTCATCATTTAATAATACTATTTCTCTCTTCCCTACATTCCTTCTTTTAATATATTTCCAATTTATTTTACTCCCAACTCTTCCACTTTTATTAATATCATCCAATAATTTATTATTTAATTTCATTCTCTCTATATAATTATCTATTATAGTTATATTCTTTTTTTTAAATAGTTTTCCCATTTAATATTAACATTTTTTTCACTTTCTTTGTTTTTAATAGTACATTTATATTTTCTGCATGCTTTTCCCCTCTCTTTCATACTTTTACTAATTCTCACTTTTCTATTACTTTTATTCTTCTGAATATTCTCACCTAAAACTCTATTTCCCACTTTTTCTACTTCACCACACCAGTCCTTATATTCATCCACATGATTTCTTCTACTTTTTATTTATATTTTTCCAACTTATTCTTATCATTCATTCTTCATCCACATATTTCCTATCCTTTCTACTTTTATTACTATTTTTCATCACATTACTAACAGTTTCTATTATAAAGAAATTATGATCACTATTACATATTCTCTCTTCATCATCAAACGTTTTAATTTTCCATCCTTTATTCATTCCCTTTTTCTCTATTAATACATAATCTATTGTGTGAAAAATATTATTTCTAGAGTATGTGTATTGCTTTTCATAAATATTTGATAAATTTCCAATACTCAAAATCAAAATTTTCAAAAGCTGACCATTTTTGATATCCACATTATCAATTTTTTCAATATGCCCATTCATCTCCCCTATAACCATTATTTTCTCCCCTCTCACCTTTTTTTTGAAACTGTATATTCTTAATTAGACATTTATTTATGCCACTGTTCCACTTCATTATAGTTTGACTATCTCCAGTGGCCATTCTTGTTTTTCTAACCTTATCTCAAACTACAAATGTTCTTGACAGTTTACAATATTTAAATATTATTTTTACATAACTCCTATACTACCACCCCTTTTTTCTTTTCTATTTATATCCTGCATACCAAATCTTCCAGTGTAGGTTTTTCATCTTCTCCTAGATGTGTTTCCACTACTGCTAATATCTCAAGCCCTTTGTTTTAAATTGTTTTGTTTAATTCCAACAACTTTTTTGATCTACCACCTTGCATATTCAAATATCCAATTTTAATCGTCTTTCTTACTACCCTTTCATAAATTCTTTTGACTCTTCTATTTTACATTTGTAACTAGCTTGTTTATTATTAGCTTTACAGACCCCAATCCCTTTCCACATCTACATTTATATCTGAATCAGCTACCCTTTATTTACTTATTACATCCCTCTCATTCTTAACCTTCTTTTTGATAATATTGTAATTTAACCTACCCCCACTTATAAGTTTCCCGAACTATATAATATTTTTCATAAATCAAACCACAAATCTATTGTAAAAATGTCAAGCGTTGTTAGCCGAGAGGTCATCGCACACGCCTTGCAAGCAAGTAGTTGGTTGCAGACGGGTGTGGGTTCGCATCCCGGCTGATGCTATGACATATGAAAAAAAAATCTATTGTAAACTAATACCGCCAATGGCCAATTTTTTTTTTTTTTTTACAATACTCTCTCCCTATAGAAACACTTCAGAAGCAATATATTAGTTTTTTAGCTCACGTATATTTACAAATTTATATGCATTGTGGAAATAAATATGTGCAATAATTAGCTTTCATATTTAATGCTGTATTAGGAAAAATGAACTTTCTTTCATTTTTAAAAAATATAGGTAAACGATGGACTATGATTGTATGTATCTTTATAAGCTATATTTAATGCTAATGCAATTTGTTTTTTCTTTTTTAATGAAAGTTTGAAATTTTTAATTTATTCTTTATCAAAAAGTGTATTGAGCATAATTCCACAATTATCGTTTTTCAGGTTGGTTTACCCTCAGGAAAAAGGAGGAGAGTGAACATAATAATACATAAAGGTCAAATTCTTGACTGACCATACCGGAGAGTAATCTTTAATAAAAAAGAAAAAGCTGTAAATTATACAGGGAGCAAAAGTCACAAAGTTTTTGATTCTACAACTGGAGAAATGTCAGACATACTATTTGAACCAGACAACTTTCCCTCCTTTTAACCCCCTCTGGATAAATGTTAAACTTACCAGGGAATAAATTCAGTTGTAAATATAAAAAAAAAATTAAACTAGCAATTCAAGTATAAAGATTAACTGTTGGGGGGGGGGGGGGTAGGCTCCTGCTTTTTCAAATTCTAATCCCTTTTAGAATATTGTTTACTTCACTGTTTTATTAAACTATTAATAATAGACTAATAATGAAAGTTAAATTTATAAGAATTTTCTTTAAAAATCCATTTGACAAATTGTGACATTTAAATCTTATTTGTACATTTGTAAATATACTTTTTTATATTTAAATGTTAATATAAAATGTGGGGGGGGGGGCTAGTATTATCGGCCTAATTGGAGATAAAAATTTTGGCTAGATCAAAAACCAGAGGTATTCATGCAATATTTTTAATAATCATGATACTACAAAAAAAACAATAGCAAGTATTTTTTTGCCAAAAAGCTGAATAAAAAAGATAAAGTAATAAAATAAATTAATAGAATCAACAAATATACATTTCCCTCAAGAACATTACCATGTCACAAAGAAGCCACTTATTGTAGCTTTAGTAAGTAATAATACATGCTAGATGATAGTGCGTTAATAATGTCCTGCACTGTACTATTCAATATCCCCAGACTAGTTTCAAGCTTATGGCTTTCATCAGTGAAGAACTTTGGATCTTGGACCAGTGCACCTGGATCTTTAGGATCTAATGTACCTTCTTTCCAGCACCTATCAGATGTATTGATCCAATATCCAAACAAAGCTCCTCTTGATGAAAGCCATAAGCTTGAAGGACAGCACAGGATAGAGATTTAGTAAGCACTCTCATCTGGTACATATTACTATTTACTAAAGCTTATAGCAAGCAACATAGAGTTGATGAGAATTATGTTGCCATAACAGCAATTTTTATGCTAAAGTCATGTGATAGAGTCATGTGATATTTTATTGAAGTACAAGAAACAATTGGAGAATCATTTTATGTGGAGTTAATAGAAATCATTGGAAACTCAATGCCTTGCATTGTTTAACATAGAAGTACAATGATGAATTCAAGAGGGAAAATCAGTTAATGAATCAATTTTCAAATGAATAATTTTTTTTAAAATGCTCGTTTTTGCAATTAAGTGAAACAACTATGCACATGCCACTACTTGGAATGTTGGGATATCACATTACCTCTCAACTATCTAACCATCAACTATTAATTTCATTAACTGTTACTCTTGTGCTTAACATATAACATTGATGTTCAAAAGTCATTTGATCCACCAAACAAGTGAACATATGATTGCAAACTAATAATAACTATAAATAGAAAAGAAAAAGAATCACAAGAATATGATTATTGGGCAAAAAAAAAAAATGTCCATTGAGACAATATGATTAAAATTACACAAGTAATAAAAAACATTTATTAGATAGCATCATTTTGGCTTCTAGCTCTTATTAGTGGCATTTTTTAATAATATTTTTTATCTGTTTAGTTTTCAATCTCTTAGATAATGGACTTCTAATCTTAGTTCATGCTGGTTATTTCTTCTATTATTGTAAAACTTTTTGGTCATCATATATGTTTTAAAAAATATAATAAAAAATAATTACTGAAAAAGTAAAATAGAGTAAAAATTGGATTAAACATGTTATAAAAATCGTAAGAACATAATTAAAAAAATAAAGTGGGAAAAATAATAAACTGAAATAAAGCAAACTTTAGGTTGTTTGGAGAAGACGTGTTCAATTTTTTAGACTCATTATCATTAGCATTAATATGTAGAAGGATATTATCCGAGTTCTTAAGTTAATTTCAAAGTATTTTAACCAAATTTTATAAATTTGAATAATGAATAAAATCTCAATCTTTCCCTTCATCTCTTTTATATAATGTGTCCATAACTTACCCAAACGACAATAACTAAAAACTATTTATATTTTGATATAGCATAAACAACTAGATTTTATCCTGATTTTATAAAACCAATACTTATAAATATAACTTCATGTTATTCCTAACACAAATTCTAACTGTAATCAAATAGCTATAAAATAAACATTATAATTTTAATATGACAAGGTGTGTGGCAATACATATAGTGAGTTTTGCTTGTTTGAATAACAGTTATAAGAAAGCATAAGAAGTGGTGATCATGTGATGTTTATTAACTTAAGTCCCAGGAAAATGTACTTATAACAGATGCAATTGGGGAAACTTTTTTAAAAAAGTTATTAACAAAAAGTATGTAAAAGAACTTGAAAAAACAATGAACAATAGCAAACTACTACCAGAAATAATCAATTATTATTGATAAATTGTGTTTTATTGCTTAGACTCTTCATGTAGAAAATATTCAATGTGTATATATGTAATGAAGTGAGAATTTGTCTGTATGCTTATACTGAAACTAATTGATCAATTTCAATAATTTTTGGAGAAAATTTTAGACTGTGTAATTTTCTCACATTAATAATGCAGGAGGTTCTATGATCAAAATATTGACATCCTATGTATTTCATTAGCTATACTTAATGTAGATGTATTGTATTTACTTTTCAATATATAGAGAAATAATGAAAATAAAGTATAAATTCAAGCAGGGTTGTTGCATGGATAAGAGGCATCTTTGTGCAAGTTAAATTCCAGTGCCCTTCATGAAGTAAAATTTGTAAATTAAAACAAAATAAATTTTATAAAATTTTATTTAATAAAAGATATAGAAACAGAAGAATATAAAAAAATTATAATTATTTACATTATTTACACTTCTATCCTTTTATTTATATATTAACTCTCCTGTCTTTGGTGGCCACAAAATTTAGAAAGTTTCTTTCCACATGAAAGTAATAATAATATGATTCTGAAAACATATGACCAGACTTATCTTTGGAAAAATCCTTTTTAGCTATTTGATTAATAGAATCTTCAACTAATTTTTATGTTCATAATTTTTGGCTGAGTCTGAATCATTAACATTAAAATTTAACAGGAAATCAGAAATTTTAGGGTTTTTTTTACATCCAGAATCGTAACTTTCTTCAAATTTCTTTCTCTGTTTTGGGTTCTAGAAAACTTATTTGACATTTTGTCTGTATTGTATTCTCAATTGGGGAGATCAGAACAAACTAATACAAATCTTTCACAAATAGAATAAGAAATACAGACAGGGCACAATGGCGCAATGACAAGAGAAGTAATTTAATATTTAATGCAAACAATTAATTACATATATATAACAGAAATAATATAAACATGCATAATAATATAAACATGTATAATAATAAAATAATAATAAACATGCATAATAATAAACATGCATAATAAAATAATAATAAACATGCATAATAATAAACATGCATAATAAAATAGTAATAATAATAATAATAATAATAATAATAATAATAATAATAATAATAATAATAATAATAATAATAATAATATAAACATGTATAATATAAACATGCATAGTAAGTTGCACATATAGAAAACCTGATTTACATATAAGTAATCCTACTTCTATTTTAACTATTTTACAACCTATGTGATTCTATTGATCTTATTAAAAACATAAGATTATTATCTGTAGCCAGGGTATGATTCTCTGGAATGCTGTTGCTTTGCCTCTGAAGTCTTGATGATCTTGTAGCTTTGTTCCCTATTGCACAGACAAAAGATAGTGTTTTCTTTATTCCTTTTATAACAGCTTAATACCATTATGTTTTTTGGAGTCAATAATTATAACAAGGATCACATAACTCTTACATTTCTTTATCAATAATTAAGTCAACTTTAATCAGCATCTCAATTACTTTGTTAAAAATGGCTCTTGTCTGTTTCAAAATGGATTACTTACTTTTAATTTAATTTAAAATCTCTCATGCATAATTTGTTTATGTTTTTTATTAAGAAAATTACATTTTTTTAATAATAAAATATTTATACTAATTTTGAATGTGCTTGTTATTTCTCTATTAATAATTTAATTGAATTATACATATTATACTTTAATAATTAATAAAGCAAGTCATATATAATGTGATATTACTTTTATAAGCTTGTAGTTACAAAAATGCAATACAAAGAGTGTACCAATATGCTGATGCTATTAAAATATGGTAGATCTAAATTTAGTTCAGTCCCATATAGCTATTTAAGTTAGATAGTTGGATTTAAAGACATTTTCATGTCTGAAAATTTCAGAGCTTCTACTTAAATATACATTTAAAATAAGTGCTGGGTTTTGAGTTTACACTTTAGATCTAGTGTCTGAATAAGTCTAGCTCTCTACTGACATGAGCCATAATCTTAAAACCAGTTGATCTGGAGATGAGAGTGTTCTGGATAGAGATTTTAAATATTTTCTCATACCGCACTTATTAATTAAGAGTTTGTTTGAGCTATTGGTATGCTCTCTGTATTGCATACTATACTTTATTATATTCATGTTATAAAGTCCAACAGTTTAAAATTTCTTACTTACATTATGTATTTGATAAATTTTTAGAGACCACTAACACACATTTGTACTTTAATGTTAGATAATGTTGGACAATGATAAAAAAAGTCAAACACTTGGTTGGTTCTATTAGATAATAAATGTTTTAAGCAATTTCTCACTAGAGTGGCCATTAAAAAAGAGCTTTTATATGATGTTTACATGATTGTTACACTTAACAGAATGGTATTAAAATACTGATATAATCAAATTTGTTAAGATTGGAAATATTTTGGTACGCAATATCTTTTTAAAAATTTGTGTTTTTACTAACTCTATTTTCTTTGAATTTGAACTGTTGTGTAGCTAAAGTGGGCAGCAGGCCCACAATCAAAAACAATAATTTTTGAATATATTTGGGTAATATTACTTATGAATTATGAGATTTTAATTAAGTAACAGATTAGAAAAACATATAAAAAATAATATTGAGATTAAAAAATTATAATATTGATATTAAAGAGAAAAAAAATAATATTGATATTTAAAAAAAAACTTCAAAAAAGCATCAGGATCCTACATTTTAGAATCTGAACTTTACCACTATACTAAACACATGGAACTTCCACTTATAGTGATTGTTATATCATGAGATAATATTTTTTAAATAATTTTATTTTTAAATACATTAGTAATAGTAATGTGTCATTTTTATATAAATTAAGACATTTAAATAAAAGCCATTCAGAAATCAAAACATTTTCATTTAGATATAAATGTTATTAATTATCTCAGTGGCATGGTACCCCCAATAATAAAGTACCTTTGTGTTTTGTACAACCTTCACACCCATATGAGGTAGCCCTGAATTTAAATTACCTAGAGAATATATAAAAGAAGTCAATATTTAAAACAAAAAAAAATCACTCTTGATGTTTACATGAAAAATTATGTCTAAGATGCTACTGTATAAATAACAAGTTAATTTTAAGTTGCTTATTTATTTTCATTCATTTATATATATATATTTTTTTGAATATATTGTTCATGCAAATCTCTAAAAAAATATGATTTTTTAAAAAGAAAACTTATAATCTTTTAAACTTTATTAATATTCTTGTATAAATAGATCATTCAAATTATTTCCAAGATAAATTGGATTTATTTTTTTGTTTTCATTTTACTTCTTTTTTAAATAAATGAGAACTGCTCCTTGTAATTTGAATGGGTAGAAAATGTGTATTAAAATAATGTTTTTAGATTTATAATTTAGGAAATAATATATCAATTCTAATGTGTGCGAGCATATTTTGTTTCATATATTCTCAGAAAAAATAAATATTTTGTCCAATTGCCAAAACCTGCAGAAAACTACGATGCATCTTTGACTGAATTTAATCAAATGTTATTATACTCCTGTTTTAACTGCCCCTAGGGTATGCTAAAAATGTTTACATCTGTGGCATAATTAGAAATATTTATTATTAAATTATAGATGCATTTAATTGATGGAATATTTTATATCTCACAATTTTAACAATTCTAAATTGTTTATTTATTCACTATATTACTTTATACCATACAATTCTAAGTCCTACACCACTTAATTATTCATTAAGCACGAAATGCATCTTGGGGGTCATTTGTCTTTTATTATATCTTTACTTATATGAATTTAAAAAGAATGGGGAAGTATGGAGGTGTTTATTATATCTATAAAGATATTACGTAGAGAACAGAAAAAGGTGAATAACTCCTTGTGTGTAAATTTAAAAAAATCAGATATATTAATCTTTAACTGAGTTTTAAAGTTTATATCTGTGCTAGAGATAATCTCTAGTTTCGAAAATGATTAGTAATAATCATTAGTGTATTTATCTGAAATGGATGACGTCAAAGTTGTGAGTGGAGGAAGTTTGACAATGGTAAATGAAAATGTAACTAAATATTAGAATATTTTTAGGTTTTAAGACAATCAGCCTATGCAAGAACATTGCATCACTTAGTACAGTGGTCGCAATCTTTTAGATATTGCGGACCACTAACATAATTTTTAAAGGTACAAATTAAAACGAGCATTGAGTATGATATACATATATGTATTTTATATATTAATAATTTTAATTTTAACACAAAAATAATAATAAATAATAGTAATATATATTAAAAATTAGTGCAATATTTGCTGCTCTTGGTTTAAAATTATTTTATTAATCCTTGGGTCCAATGATGTCACCGCAATACGTAGAGGAGCTTCTACTCAAATTTGATGCCTAGTCAATTAATTGTACAGAATTCGGTATTCTTATTTTGTTACTTTTTCTGTGCCGCTGGCCGAGTAGGGGTTAATTAAAGTCCTTTGAGGTAGATGTTTGCAAGTCACAGTAGTATTTTGTAACAAATCAATTAGCAATATAGTTTTCTTGTTCTATTTTACATATAATAATACAGCTTAGACAAAATTTACTTTTTATTTAAAAATTGTATTAAACGAGCTTAACGAATTTAAATAATATCTTAATTTTTTTGTGGACCATTAGCACTGTTTGCTGACTGCTGATCTAGTATACAGAAACAGCAAAAAATGGAATTGAACTACAAATAGATTTTCAGTTTAATTATAAATAACCTTTAAATATATAAATTAAGTTTTGAATAATTAATAAACAATTCCAAATTAGCATTGAATAGAACAATGTAGAATTAAATGTTTGAAATACTTTATTATGGAAATAATGTTTTTGAAGGAGCTATGATGAGAAATTGGTAGTAAAAAAAGACTTTTGACTAATAAATTTTAAAATGATGGATATAATAGGTATATGAATTATCAGTTTTTTAAATTAATAGGTTTTTTTTTTTTTTGTTTTGAGTTTATAAAGTTATAACATTGATTTTTATTAGTAATAGATTAGATGTCAATTAGGTATTATTTAAATCATAGAGTATGATTTTCATTATGAGAACAAAATTGATGTGTGAAAAAATAAAAGTGAAAATTAGTAATAAAACTTACTATTGTTATTATTGATATTTAATATTATTGTGTATATTTCTATATCTTGGGTGGAAGTCCTTTAATACACTAAAATAAAATTCTAATTTAAGAATAAAAACCTGAAAGAAAAATAACTAGAAGTAATGATAATGATGATGATTATAATGATAAATAATAAAGTTTCATATGCATCAGATTTCAAATATATTAGACATAGCATGGAATTGAGATATTCAAAATTTAGCAGATTTACCTTGTTTTAAACCCCATTTTTGAAATGGACATTTTTTTTTTACTCTGTTGCAGCTAATAAAAAGGAGACTATCATATATTGAGTGTTTTTCTGAAGGTTTGTGATGATGGTGTTCTAGCTGTATTTTTATATTGGACTATTTCCATCATCTAATATGTGTGTTGAATGTGTTTAGAAAAGTTTAATTTTAGTTAAATATTCCAAATGCATTCAACTGTTAGTAATATCGCAGCAAACAGGTTAGTAAATGCACCAACTGTTAGTAATATCACAGCAAACAAATGTTAGTAATATCACAGCAAACAGGTTAGTATATGCACTAACTGTTAGTAATATCACAGTTACTAACAGTTAGTGCATATACTAACCTGTTTGCTGTGATATTACTAACATTTGTTTGCTGTGATATTACTAACAGTTGGTGCATATACTAACCTGTTTGCTGCGATATTACTAACAGTTGAATGCATTATTTAACTAAAATTAAACTTTTCTATACACATTCAACACACATATTAGATGATGGAAATAGTCCAATATAAAAATACAGCTATCATATATTTTTTTTGCATTTTTTTAAACTTTTGATTTGTTTACCACTGAATAGAAAAAGGGTTTCATTTCATTTAATGATTCTGTATTGTATGTGTTTGTGTGTGCATTTTATATGAACCTTAAAAAGTCTAAACTTTTTATACTCTTTTTAATATTGCGATTTAATGTGATCAGTAATTATTTCTTATTCATGAAATGTATCACATGTAAACATAATTTGAAGATTACTTTTATCATTTTCTTATACATTCTTACTAATTTGGGATTCCTTAAAACAATGAATTTCCATTTTGATTTGAACTTTTTCTTGAAAACAGTAAGAAAGTTGTGATTGACTTCATTAGTTACTTCTGCTCATTCCAAAATAGAATTTATATCAAACAAGGCATTACATGACTTTCCCTATTTACAGATGACACCTACTTTAAGAGCCATCTGCTGTAAGGTTTAGGAATCGATGAGCATTAAGTAGCAATGGCAATCAGATTCTTAACCCAGTATTTTTTAAATATTGGCCTTTTCATTATAAACACTGGATCTGCATAAACACACATTCAGCTTTCATTTTTACTTCTTTTATATTATACGTGTTATTGATCTAAAGTTCAAACAACCTAAATCTTTGTATTTAAATTAATTTAGTTTCTAAAACAATAAAATTCTGACATTAAGTCAGCAGCTATGTACTATAGTGTTAAGTTATTTAATAAATGTAAGTACACTTTCATTCATTATTAGCTGTTGAATATAAACTGAAAGATTCATGTAATACTTTGAGTGAAAATAGTATTGAGTCAAAGATTGCAACAATTGGCCCATAACAGTTCTAAACTTAAGTACATACATATGTTAAACAGTAAATTTAAGTATATGCCTATGTAAACAAAATGTTAGGATGTTTTAATGTTAAATCATTAGCTTAGATAGTGTATAGTAAATAAGAGTAATTTCTACAATGTTAATGTGACAATCCAATAAATTAAATGAAGGCCAATAATCAGAAACTAATCAGAGAATTTATCTGGTATAACCACATGTTGTTCATTGATTATTTAATCCTAAAATAGATAGTTCTAATGTCAAATATAATTGATTTACTATTTCTAATCTAAAATCTAACTATATAAGCATGAGAAACCAATGAAGATTTAATGGTAATACAAAAAGATCCTAAAGCAACTCTTTAACTATTTGACTTTTTTCTGGAAGTTTTTATTTAGAATAATTCATGCCTACATGAATGAGTCTGGAGTGGTGAGAATGGACTACTGTTATTAATTTCAGATTAAAGGTATTGTAAAATAATCATATGCTATTCTGGTTTGACAGGAAAACTGGAGTTTATCTTTTAGATTATAATTAAAACACTAACAAAAGCTTATTATTGGTTAATGAATATAGCATAAAAACAATAGTTCCATTCTCTGTATATTTTAATTCAATTTTTATTTTAATCTTCAATATAAATGAGATCTAATTGACCACTGGTGATCAATAATTAGATCTAAACTTTGCCACTCTACACTTTTTTTTATTCACCAAAAATAAGGTATTCTGTATCACCTTAGTTAGGCACATTTCTGTAATAGCCACAATGAGTAAGGTTATTTTAATTGCAAATAGAAAGACAAAGATAGAGAGACAAAGAATAAGAAGATAATAGTTACAGAGGGATAACTAATAACACCAATAATTCATAATCACTAGACATCTATACTAATCTAAGTTAATGAAGACAAAAAAGAAAAATGAAAATAAAATGAAATGAAAGAGCAAATATAATTATTATCTACAAGAATGATGCACAGATATGTAGTTTCAAATATACAAATATATTGCAGCCATGAAGGTTGCATATTTAAGATTTGGGCATGAATAAATAAATTGTTAGTGCTAACAATTGTCAAAGGAATGGCACTAGAAAGTGGAGTAAAAAGTACTGAAAGTAATCCAAAAAAACATGTATTAATTTCATGAATCATTTAAAATTTATATGATGTTACCATGAAATTCTTATGAGTTCATGGCAAATTTGATTTTCAATAAGTCCCAAATAGGTTGCAACCATCATTATGTTAAAAAGAAAATATATTGAAACAGTCAGATATGTCTATCCTACTGTTTCACCTACTATATGCTATAGTAGTACTTTTATTTATATACCTATATACTCAAATCCTCATATATCAGACTAATTTTAAAATTAATAATCATAGTTATGTATGTGTGCATATATTATAGCATACAACATGGAAAGCGTATGTATATGTTTGATAAATCAACTTATATGTGCACACATATATTACTGTCTGCTAAATAAAGGTAAATCTTGATGTGTGTAACCAAGATATATATATGCAGAGAAGAAATAGTATGATAAGTTTAAACATTATAAGTTTTCTTTGTTTAAATAATTTTATAAATGTATTATTTGAAATTGTAATATTTCTGCATTATATTCTATTTAAACATGTTACACATATATAATAAAGGTTTGCTAGATTTCATAAAGAATTGCTGAATTTCAGATTTGTTTTTCGTAAAGAAATAATAAAATTGATTCATCTCGCTATATTTTGACCTATTTATAAAGTTAAAAATAAAAACAGATTTTAAGATAAGGTGGAAGAAATTTACTTGACCAAAGCTTGTAAAAAAATCAATAACAGCAGGAGTCACTAGGTTGTCAATATGTAGTAAAGTAATTAGAAAGGCAGATCTGAAATTAAGAACTATAAAAAAAACATGTGGTTTTAGCTTTCACATTATCACAGGTAGTTACTAAATAAAAACACATGTGGCTAAAGTAAAAAGAGAGGGGGGAAGAAAGAGTATAAAAGCTATTGCAGCCATTTTGTTTTAGTTAAATTATTATTAAGTTTAAGAGATTGCTAAAGTTGTATTCAGAAGATGATGGTCTAAGTAAGGCAAAAGACTGGCTTTCCTGAGCCCAAGGGTAGTCTACAGGATGTTGGAACAGGATGACCAATGCCTGATACAAATAACAGCATGCTCAAGATCAACTGTGAATAACCATGCCTAAGACAAGATGCCTTAGAAAAGAACTTAAAGCGGGAACACTTCTGGAATTTTAAAATGGACATTTAAACTAGATCTCATAACTTATCAAAGCTAGCTAAAGTTATTATAAATGGCCAATATAATTTAAACTAATGTATTTCAAACTTTCAAATACTAATTCTTAAATTAAAATGTAAATTTTATATTATTATTTGGTATCATAAATCTTGTCTGATTTTGATATGATTTAAACTGATTTAAGCCAAGTTAAATAATTTATCCTGATTTGATTTGATGTTTAATATATCTTAATTTTGTTTTTTTGCACTAAGTAAAGAAAGCCAAATCTTAGATTTCACTTATGTGAAATCTTAATTATAATTTTATATGTTTTTTAGTTAAGTCTATGCCGATATTATTTTCAATTATTTGTTTATATGTCTATGCTATGTTGATTCAGAATGGAGTTTACTCGCATTTAAGTTAACTAGTGAGAAATGATTAGAGGTTCTCACACATAGATAATTTTGAATTTATTAGCACACAAATGAAACTCCCTTCTGAAACAAGTAAAATAAAGCTTGGTTTAGGTGTATAATTAAGCCATTATAAATGATTAAAAATAGGTTTGCATTAAATGAAAAATATAGTTAATATTTAGCTGAAGTGACTAAGTGCAGCATAGAGCTAGAATTTAACCTTATAATTATCCCAAAATATGCTGTAGTCCTCCTTATATATATATATATATATATATAACTTAATAAATTAGATTCATTATATTTCTTTACTAGTATAATTATAAATACTAATTTATGAACTGATTTACAGTGGTTCTATAGAAGGAAACTAATGTTTTGCATCTCAATTTTATTATATAATGATGTAGTCAGTGGGGCGAATGTGTTCTTAGGAAGTGCATACATGCATTTACTTATTGCTGTATATTATTTCTTGAATGGGCTTCTAGTTTTAATGGCCATCCCATCTATTTAGGTCCAACAGCTCTCGTTCCACAATGGGTTTGATTTTAAGGGTCATCCCCTTACCTCCACTTAAGACTGGATCAGAAGCATCCAGATATCCTGATAAGCTGTTCGATCACCCGGACTAAAAAGGTCTCTTTCACAGAAATGGGCTCAGTGGAAAAGAAACCGGTTACATGGTAACAAATCCTGTAAACAAGAGCACATTCGAGACACACAGACTCAGATTGTATGTTTTATATACCCCTTAGTATCTGAAGTCTTACTACCCACCATCAGTTCATCCCTCCATAATAATTTATATTTCAGCTTTGATCTGAAACTGAATCTAGTTTTGTAAGCTTATAATCTATATAGAGAATTGTGTACCAATCAAATAAAATATTAATTATGATTAATGATGATCATTTCTGTGGATTAACTAAAGCAAATCTAAGCCACAAAACATAGCATAAATAGGGCATAGATAATCATGAGCTAAACTTGAAATAAATCTGTATTGCTGTAATAATAGAGCTCATAAAAATGTAACTTGGTAAATTATAAATCATCATCACCTGAGAGTGAGAGAAAATAATAATTGTGTAAATTAAACAAAATGTAACTTGATAAATCATCATCACCTGCGAGTGAGATAAATCTTAAATCTGTAAATTTAAACAAAATGTAACTTGTTGAATCATCATCACCTGTGAGTGAGATCCAATACTAAATATGTAAATTAAACAGTCTGTAACTTATTCAATCATCATCAACTGCGAGTGAAACAAATTTGTGTCATTCAATTGTTTTATTTTATTTTACTTTATTACTTAAATTTTGGCTTTTATTAAATTTGTTTAAAATATAACTGTTTAGTATCTAAATTTTGCTCATTATTCATTAGTTAATTATTAACTAGTAATTAGTTATTGTTTGAATATTTATAAATCACAGTCTAAATTTAATAATGTCTGTTAGTTGAGCCATACCTATATAGCTATACTTTAGTTATGCCAATTTATGTCGTAGTCTCATGTTTCACCGATGTGCTACTGCTGGCACACGAATTAAGAAAATACTGGTGTAGCCTCATATATGTTATCCGTAAGGTAGTAAATCTTTGAGAGTTGGTAAAATAACTGAGGTGAAATTGGATTCGGGATCTCAACAACCTCACTTCGATCAGCCTTGGTATGATTTACTAAAACTCTGGATTTTGTTGCGCGAATGTACAAATATGATTGTTACAATATATATCTTTCTTACATAGCGTACTAATTGGTATATTCTTCTCCTTAAGCCTCTATAATGCAATGATTCAAATATTATTAGCTGTGATACATCTAAACACATATGTATGCATCCATTGATTACTCTGGTTGGCACAGAGTGGCACTACTGTATGGAGAGTTTTGCCTGTTTAATAATAATGTGCTAGCATAAGAGACGGTGATCATGTGATATATACACATGCATGCATATATCATAGTAATCTGCCATATTCCAGATAACTTCCTAATTTTTCTAACTTTGGTTGCTCTAAACATGTTTCCTTATAATCATTTACCAGTTGCTTTCTTTTTTTTACTCTGTATATGTTCTTTCAACATATAACTATACTTTATATTTTCTCTATTTCCAAAAAAAGACTAATCTTATTTTTTACTTTATATATATATATATATATTACATTCACATAACATATGTCAAAAAAGTCAAAAAGAAAATTTAATATTTGATATTTTCATTTTAAAATGAACATTTAAAATTCATATTATTAAAATAGAAAACTTTTTATAAGATTGCAATTTTTTTTTTTCTAATAATAATTTTTCTTTTTCTTTTTTATAGTTACAATTTACCGAATCTTTTTTCAGCCAGAGGGTTAGAAACTATTACTCTGATGTGGTGGTAGACTAAAAATTAAGTGTAATCTGAAAATATACAATTTTATTAATTACCTAAAAATGCACCTCGAGACATTTTTCTTGGGAAAGATTTTTTAGATGAGTTTTTTAAAAAAATGTTATAAATAAATTATTATTTATTATGTTATCAATCTAAATTATTTTTGGCATGAAAATAATTTTATTAGTTAGATACTTTACCATATGTTAAAATTTTCCTATTTGTTAAAAAGCTAAATCAAATTATCTATTATATATATGATATTTATTAGTGGTGATAACTTACTAATTATTATAATTATTAGATGATACCAAATCATCATCAAATCCTGGAAATTATATGAATGGCATTTCATCTATTCATGAAAATTTTCAATATGGTATATTGGCGTACTTATCACTATTTTCTCGTGTGATGATGAAATAATAATTTATGTTAAAATTGCTGCTTTTAACATTATCCTATAATGCTACTAATCAGTATCAATATTAGTATTAAGATATTAAAGGAAAAATAAACAAACAAATAGAATAAAGCAAAGCAAATGTAAAACAAACTATATATTAAACCCATGCATATTAGTTGAAATCTACATATAAAAAAGTAATTATTAAGAGATCTAATTAAAACTTATGATACATATATAAGTCTTACAATTATAGAATGAATTTTAGAAAAGAAATGGAGAAAAAATTGAATGATTTAATGCTGGGATTTCATAAGAAATTTGAGCTCTGAAAGTAATAATGCTGATTAAGATTCTTGGATCTTGATCTCCAAAGTCTGTCATTCTATCATTCTTCAAATATCCTAGATCAGGGTTTGGAAAGTGATGTAACACTACCACAAATGATAATCAAATATAACAACATAATTGTAATATCCAATGTCCAATAATTTCCTGTTTACAGTATAGTTGTCTGAATCCATAGCTAAATAAATAAAATAAAATTATGAAACTTGTTTGAAATTGTAAGTATTAAAATATTTATCAATTATTGCTACAAATTTTGCATCTTCACAAGTTATTTATATTAGATAGTCTTATCTTAGCTTTCTGATCTCCATTTAATTTGCCAACTTTTAAAATCATTTGCTAGCTTCATAATTATTTTCTCTTTTTCATGCAATATATCACCTTTAAATATATATTTTTTGTAAGTTAATAAATTTATCCAGTTTTATCCCCCCCCCCTCAATAATTTTAATACACTTTATTTTCTTATTCATTTTAATCTATCTTAACATTTATAATTTGTTTATTCAATTTATATTTTTCATTTCATCTATGCATCAAAATTTGAGAACTTATCTATGCTCATTTAACATCACATGACCACCAGGCAAAACTCACTATACATATTGCCACACACAACAAGCTAGAGTAATCAATGGATGCCAGAAGGCTTGTGCATAAAATCCCTAACTAGTGCCTACTCATCCAATATCCCCAGACTAGTTTCTGGCTTGTGGCCTTCGTCAGTGAGGAGCCTTGGATCTGAGAGTGCTGCACTTAGATCTTAGGATCTAATTGATTACTCTAGCTTGTTGTGTGTGGCAATATGTATAGTGAGTTTTGCCTGTTTTAAAACAGTTATATACAAGCATAAGAAGTGGTGGTCATGTGATGTTTATTGGCTTAAAACCAATCCTGTGTAATAGGATAGTGGTGGCTATGGTTATTAAAGAACCAAAGACACCAAAATGTATGGGTACTAAACTGAGTTCAGACCCATATGACTATATAAGCTAATGGGCTTGAATTGAAAACATTAAAGTATTTTCAGTTTAAGACTCATACTTTTGTAGTTAAGTGGAGATAAAAGGTGGCTGCTGGAGGGTTGCATTAGATTCCTCTTAACAAATGACTATTTTTATAAATCCAATTACAAATTGATGACTTAAATAGTAAAGACTCTTTATCATTACTAACCATAATTTTTTTTCTATTAGTGTCATGACTATAAATATTATTATTAAATACAACAATTCTAATAAATTCATGATTATAACCTAATTCTGCATAATCAGCAGCAAATTGACCTTTTTGAATATCAGCATTATTACTAAAGTTATTAAGCCATTTATTCTTACAACAAAAGTTTAATAAAGTTATTTTTATGCGTAAAAGGCTGATAAGCAACAGGCCTAATCATATTTTTCAAATTCTTAGGTTTTATAAAATACCTACAAATAAAACATTATCAACCTTTTCAACACTTAAATCCAAAACTTTTAATTTTACAAAATTAGAACTACCACCCTCAATAGTAAAATTAATATTATAATCAAAAGCATTCAATCCATTTAAAAACTCCTCTAATTTTTCTTTCTGAATAACAAAAAAAAAAAAAATTATCAACATACCTATCAAATAATTTTAAAGAAACAGAAAATTGGTTAATAACATTACATTTCAAAAAATCAATACAAGGATAAATAACATAACCAATAACTTAACCCTCTTTAATTTTATAAAAAAAAACATCATTACACATAAAGTATATCTAATCCTCTAATAGCAAAAGCAAATCATGAATAATCTTATCTGCAGAAAAATATTCAAAATTTTTTTAAAATTGAAAGAAAAACACCAATACTTTTTAATCTATTAATTGATTGATACATATTTTCAATATCTAAACTACCAAAAACACAATTATCATCTAAAACAAAATAATTTATTTTATTAAAAGCCTCAAAAAAAAAAAAAAGAAGCACAAAATTGACCTAATTTAATATTGTCTTTAAAAAATCTTATTAAAAATTTTGATATTTTATCAACAATTCCTCCTGTAAAATCAAAAATACATCTTGAAGGAAAACTATTTTTATAAGATTTCAAATTAATGAAAACCTTTGGAGCCACATAATCACTAGGATAACAACTTAAATAAGTAGCTCATTTTCCCCCATAATTTTAATCAAATTACTTTTTTTTTTTACCAGGATCAGCATCTAAAATAGCTACTTTCCGTTATTTAATTCTAAAGAAACTTTACTCAAAATCAGTATTATTTAACAAATCAAACTGGTCCCCTTTATCTTCTTTCAACAAGATAACATCATTTACTTTCAATCTTTTTTTAAAAGACTAATTTGCTTAAGGGCAAAAACTAATTTTTCTCATTTAAGTAGTTGATTATTCAAAATAACCTGTAAAGACATTTTATTTTCATCAGAAATATTACTACTACATTCAATAGTAGAAATAAAATCAAAAACTAAATTTTTATTAGTAAAAGGAACAAAACCAGGACCTTTACCTAAAATAGCCAAATCAGATAAATTCAAAATATAATTGGACAAATTTAAAACAAAAGAAACATCAAGCATTTTTTTTAAAACACCCAATTTATATTCTTTTTGTTTAACAAAACTTTTTTCCCTCCAGACTTATCAATCAACCAATTGAATTTTTTAAAATATTTATTGCAATAAGTAATTTCACATTTATTCCTAAACCACTCTAAAAAAGAATTCAAATAATATTTGTAGTCATGACACTAATAGAAAGAGTTTATTTCTTTACCATTTAAGTCATCAATTTATAATTTGGTTTATAAGAGCAGTCATTTGTTAGAAGGAATGAAAGTTGCATGGAAGAAAGGTTCTGATTTGAATTCTTTATTGAGTGGTTCAAAACAGTCGATTGATAGTAAATCTATTCCTTGTATTATTTATAAGATTCCTTGTAGTTGTAGTAAGATTTATATAGTTTAGAATAAATTTAACCTTAATGAAAGGATTAAAGTTCATATAAATAGAGTTATACATAAGTATCATAACTCAGCTTTATATATTCATGAATTGAATACAGGTCATAAAATATTGTTTGACAATGCAATAGTTACTTTTTATGAAAAGAATGAATTAAAGAGAAGAGTAAAGGAAACTTTAATGATAAAACTTCTTGAATCTGAGGCTATCAATCTTATGAAGACATCTTTTGATATAAAGGGAAGTTGTTTTTTGAAATGAATTATGGGAATATTTGTTTGTTTTGATATAAAGGGAAGTTGGTTTTGAAATGAATTATAGGAAGTTTTGTTTGTTTTTGTATATATATATGTTGCTTCTTTAGCTTGATTTTCATTTGAGAAGGTCTATTTATTTAGTAGATGAAATCATGGTCATGTAAGGATTTTGTTTTATGGTTTTTTATTTTTTTATTACTAGTATAGTGTTAGGCAGTTTTGAATTTTATATATATGTTACTAATTTTAACATGTGGAAGTATCTGTTATATTTTCATATTAGGAAAATCACCATCAAACAAGACATAATCAATGAAAATATTAAACTGTAAATGCTTTCTGCATTCAAAAATGTATCTTTTAAAGCAATCTCTTGGTGTTATATAGATATTTCCACATGCTAAAATATTTAAACAATTATATCTGTTAAGAAGTATTAATTTATAATATTTAACTGATCAGTAAAACAATCTATTATTTTTAAGGAATTGTGAAAGGTTGTTAGCAATCCTTCTTTAAATCATAAATAAATACTGTAGTGCTTTACTTTCTATATAACACCAAGAGAACACATTTAAAAGGTACACTTTTGAATTGGGAAAGCATTTACAATTGCCTATTTTCATTGATTACTGTCTACTGATATCTAAAAGTAATTTTTTTAATATTAAAATATAACAGATATTTCCACATATTAAAATATTTAAACAATTACCTGTATTAAAAATTATTAATTTATAATATTAATAATAATTATACATAAAAAGCTTTTTTGGCACATGGTTTTGTACCCTTTTTAAATATTAAGCATCTATTTTTATTGCAGATAAGATATATTATAATTTTATTGTTTTATTTTGCTATTGTTGTTATTTTACTTCCATCATAGAACACTAGATGGTGTCCTATCTGCAATATTCAGGTAATGTTAAAATAGTTGTCTTAACATTTGAAAAGGGCACAAAATCATATGCCAAAAAAGCTTTTCATGTACAATTATATATATTTATATAGTTGTTATATATGATATTTTTATTGTTTATTACAATTTATATGAAAAAAAAAAAACAGCATGTGGACTTCAATAATTTTCACTTTTGGTGAAGTCATAAAATATGTGAGTTAAAAAAATTAAAAGAATTCTCTTTATCTTTACTTTTACCCAGATTTTAGAAATTATTGAATTTCATGAGATGGATTTATGATATTGTATCTGTATGTATACATGTATATATAATTCTTTTGTATATATATATGGGCATAGGCTTTATTTCTGTCCCTTTCTTTTATTTAGCTGAGTGCACTTTTAGTGATGAGCACCATAATCAGCTATAAGGTTTATCATAAAAAGTCCATTCAGTTAACTAGAAGAACGGAATAAAATAAAACTCATTTTGTAAATCATACATATACTAAAGAATTGCATATACAATAAAGGGGAAATTAATATTATACATATAAATAAGCTCTATGCCGGAGAAACAAATGCAACCAATTAAATTAGTTTCATAGAATATTCTATATGTCCAGCATCAATGAAATAAAAAAAAATTAAAAACAAAAAAGAAAATCTTGCTAAATATGTCATGCACTGATTTTAATATGCATATTTAATCATTTCAGGTACTCAATAAACACATGATTAATGACAATAGTAATAACGGCATGAAAATGTACAATATCCTAACCTTTTCAGTATATTTTATATTTTCAAATGTTCCTACTAATAAAATAGCAATTATCATGTTATCATTTTGATATCTGAAAAAGTTAGTTGCAAGATCTATTAAATATGAATCCTATTTCTGCAAGAAATCTGTCAACATAACGCTAATGTTGGATCATATTGTGGAGAAAATCTGTTACATTTCTAATCAACTTCACTTTGAATTTGACTTTCCATGAGTACAGTTTTTTAGATTCATTCCTTCTTTTTGAAATATCATGAATATATAAAAATATACATTAATTCTAGAATCTTAGATTTGTAGAATATTTATGCATCAAATGTTATCTGATCCTTTCATGGAATTCCCTTTTCATATAATATATGCAGATTATTTATTTTGATGCCAGAAACTCATAACAATGAAGCATGTTTTGGTAAACAGAATATTACAGTATGATGGAATGTGAGCAGTCTAAATCATTAAAAAATAAACACAATCCAAGATATGAATTATTGCTAAATAATTTGAAGAAAACAATAATTTGGCAAGCTTTCACAAAACCCTGATGTGAATTAATGAGAATTGTTTTTTAGTCAAAACCGTGGATTGAATTCAGAATTTGAAATATTGCTTTAACTCAAAAGGAAACCATTGCAGAAAATTGGAAATGGATTCTTGCTACTGCTCTCCATATCTAATAAAAATATTGCCTAATAAGCAATAGTGAAAGTTGCATCAGATACAATCCTATTTTTGTTTTATGGTCAGTTTAACCTTCAATTAAAAATAATTAGACACCCATTTACTGATCAATAATTAGGTTAGTTGCATTGGCTATGAATTGTTTATCTTGAAAGAAATTCTAAACTTGTTTAGAAATGCTTAGTTGCCTGACATAAAAATCCACATTCCTTTCCCTTCCAGATTGGAATACAAGATTTTTAGGTATGGCAGGTAGATGGAATACTAACTTCTAAAATCTCTACTTTGACAAAAAATTACTTTAGTGTATGGACTAACTTTTCTAAAGCTGCTGTTTTAAGAACTCTGATATCCTACACTCCTTACAAGATGTCCAATAAATGATACTAACAACATGCTTACTTTTCCAAGATCCTCTATCAAGATTATCATCTCAAGAACATACTAGAAGGACAAATTAGAAATATCTTTGTAATGTTTATTAATTTTAGGTGTATCACGTGATACATATTAATCAGTAGAATCAGGCAAACTATTTCTTAGTGTCATTTTTTTTTAATAATTGTGATTTTATAAAAAGTAAGTTCTGTGCTTTTAAAAAATTAGTTGATGAAGATTAACAATAAAAAGGACTTGCCCATCTTCAGTGAATTTTTCACTGCTTTCCACCGACTGAAACATTTTCACTGATATAATTATGGTTTCAATATACAGTACATATAAACATGTTATGCAATGCTATTTTTTTAAAAATAATTCCTATAAATGTCAGTCATTTATTTTAAAGTGTTTCACTTTTGATTTTTACTTACAGCTTTCTTTTACAAGTAATATAAGTATAAAGATAAAAAGAATTTCCAAAAAGATAGAAATAAAACATTACTGCCAAATAGCGTTTGTTGAATAATTAAATTAAGTTCATGAAAAGTTATCTTGTGCAGTTCAGATCTGACATTATTAAATGTAAAGAGTGAAAAATTATAATAGACAATAAAGCGATATCTATTATTTGATTTCTTTTTTTT
This sequence comes from Epiperipatus broadwayi, assembly GCA_028023455.1. Taxonomy (NCBI): domain Eukaryota; kingdom Metazoa; phylum Onychophora; class Udeonychophora; order Euonychophora; family Peripatidae; genus Epiperipatus; species Epiperipatus broadwayi. Next base: position 2,335,340 of record JAQFVV010012449.1, read on the forward strand.
TCTTGAAAAATAAAAAAAGTAGTTGAAAGATCAAAGCAGACTGTTTACTTTTTCTTATTGATAAAAGAAAAATATTTAATAAATAAAAACATAGTACAAAAAAATCAATTAATAAAATATATATTTTTTATATTAAAAACAGATCCAATCGTTCAAGTATGTTTATCTATAAAACCAATGAAATATCACCTGACTTCATCACGTGACTATCATATATCATCTTGATGCCATTTATCGTAAGTTTTAATAAAAGTGATATTTTTATTATTTTGTTACTAAATAATTTACCTAAATCTTAATTAAGTGTTCAATTTGACAAAATATTCTCTCATAATAATTTTTTTCTGTCACAAGATTTAGCCTACAATTCCATCAGCCAATGTGAACGTGGGATAGAAAACAAATACTGTATTTCAATTTTTCTGATAGCATTTTAACTTGAATGTTTTCACAATCTTTTTTTTTTCATCAAGACTCTGGATTTATATATTTTAAACTTTGTTATACTTTTTATTTGAATATAAAAACATCTTTGAGAATGATTACTAACCATAAAGAGAACTAATTTGTGTATACTAACTATGTAATTATATTAATAAATAAACATTGAACTGACCAATCATAAGTTACTGACATATTCAGAGAAATATTGATTTTATCATTTTTAAGAATAGAATTTAATAAAACTCAACCTTCCTCATTTATTATTTGGAAAATATGTATATATGTATCATATAAATATCACAGTAACTACGTATGACATTGTTTTAAAATCAGGATTATTATAGTGTATAGTAATTAAATGTCTACAGATCATTTATATTTTTATTCATGATAATATTTTACTTTAATATAAGTGAAAAGATCTTTAAAATCTTTCTTCATGACTTCATATATCTTAATATGTCATTAGTTGTTGGAAAAATCTTTGACTAACATTTGTTTTATGCAAACTGTATGCTTCAATTCCAAATATGCTACACAATCTAAGTAGCTATTTCTTGAAAGCATTTACTTTCGTCAGCATTTCATGAAGATCAGCAAGTTTGTCAGACTTCCAAGCATCTTCCCTTTTTTTTTCTTTTTTAATAAAATAAATACTATTACTAATTTTCTTTTTTTTTGAACAAACATAATATTTGGTAATTAATAAATATATTCTCACAGAAAGGACAGTTTTTTTGATACTGTATTTAACTTTATTACTGCCTAGCATGGTGTCAGTATTCATGGTGTCATTGATGCCATGAATTAATTAAAATAAATACTACACTGAAACAGGAATGAGACAATACAAGAAATAAGATATAATAAACCAAACAGTATATGAAACTAATGCACATTTGCTTATAATGAATTAAATCTCAAAACCAGATATTTTTCATGATTCTCGACAAAGTATTTTTCTCATAAATAATGTTTCCAGATCTTCACTCAGTCTAAAATGGAGGGCAAAGATTATATGTTGTTTTAAATTTTTTTAAAACTATTCATGTAAAAGATATGTGTAATGATTTGACATGTCAATGATCATTGTGATAAAACATTTTGAGAAATGATGAAGCCAGAAAAAGAACATTATTTACAGAGATAATTCTGGAACCAAGAGCAAATGAAATATGTAGAAAAACAAAGGTAACGAAATGACATAGTGAAGGTTCGTTATACTATGTTGGAAATTTTATAAAAACAAAATACTTCTCATGCACTGGTCTAAACTTATTTGTCACTTTTCACACTAATCTGGAAACACTTGCAAAGTGATGTATTTTAATGCCTCAATCATTTTCCCCTTCAGTTAAAAATTGCACAAAGCGAGATCTAAAAAATATGGCTGATAGATAATCTGGTTCATGCTGAATTTAATTAAAAAGTGTTTCATTCTCAAGGCTTTGAGAAATGACATTTTGTTGGAGTGGAGCTTGCACGGTTTTCTTTGCCACAAAACAGGATGTTTACATTTTACTGCATCATGTAAATGTTTCAGAACTTGCAGATAAAATGTCTGACTGTTATGAACTAAATCTAAGAGAAAAATGCCCTTGGCACATTGTTTTGACTTTGGACTTCATTTACAATACTTTTTGAGAATGTGCTAAATTTAATATTTCAATTAAACCATTCATAAACTTGTATTTTTACAAGATCAGCTTGCCTATAATATGTTTTAAATATTACAACTTTTTTTTCTTGCCATTTTCTGTAAATGAAAACAGAATTTCTCATTCTTCGAACATTTCAGCCATTATAAAAAAAATTACAAATACACAAAATGCATTTTACAAAAACAGTCCTATGTAGCCCCACAATTTCACACGGCAATGCCATTTGGAAGATTGATGCAGAAAGATTCCTGCAAGAAATATGTAACAGCAAAAGTATATACTACAATAGGCATATAAACCAGAGAACAATTCCAGTTATTTTCGGGTCCTTCCTTGTATAAGTATTTGTAATCATAAAATGTTTAATTTATGATGTAACTCTAAATATAAAAGGCTGTTGTTGAAAAGAGTAAAAAGATGATACACAAGAGGAAAACTTGTTTGTTATCTCAACTTACCTTCAGGTATAGAACTTATAAAAAATAAAGTTGTTTTAGAATTACTCATTATATGTAGGTATGAATACACTATGAATTTTGTGCTAAATGTGTTTGTGTATGTATGTGTGTTTGCATATAAAACTTGAATGAGTATATGTGAAAAACAAAATTTAAATTAATTTTTTTATTCTTATGCAAGTGATCTTACATTCACAAATAAGGATAAAAAAAATTGTTGAACATAAAAGTTTATCACCAGAAATCAATCTCCTTCATTTTTAAATATTTTAATGAAGCTCTAATAGAGACTAGAGTTAATGATATGGGTTAGAATCCTAAAGATTAAAAAAAGGAATAATTGATACTAGTTAAAATGATTGCTCCTGAGGACAAAAACCCAACAAGGAAATCCATCACATTGATGTATTTTTTCTCTAAGGAGTTTTATGTAATAATTTATTTGTTTTTGCTTTTTATTTTATTTTTTTATTTGAATTTTTATTTCATTTATTAATTTGTTAATTATTTTAATGAAAAAAAAATTTTGATTATAGAAAAAATATACTAGTTATAGTCATCACAAAAACAAATATTATAGAAACTTTATGTACATATTTTATAATCACAAATTAACTATAATGCTGTATTACATATTTTGTAATCTCAAAAATAATTACGAATTGTTTACAGTATAATCACAGAATTTTGTTTCATATTAATTATTTATAAATAAACTCGAACAATTACAAAAAATGTTGCACAATGGCTTTCATGCATAGTGAGTTGAACGAGTATAATGATAGAAGAAATCGGGCGAAATTTTAAATCATATTAATAATTTAAATAAATATTATAGTATATCAAATGTTGGAAGAACGAAGAATTATAATTCATCGTAGCCAAAATCGAGGTATGCCTATATATAATAAAAAAGAAATCAGTCTCTTACAGAACTTAATAAGATGTAATAAAATCTTTTAACCCTTACGATATTAGATGCAATAAAAAAAAAAATTCTTGTTGGCAACAGACAATCAATAAATTAGTTTTATTTTTGTTCAGCATTTTCATTTTAAATTTTGAGAATAAAACATTGTTTTTGTAGAAACTGCACTTAAAAATTTTGCATAATATTTACTTCAATATCTGCTTCATTTTTATTACCTTTTTTTTCTTTTTGAATATAACCTTTGAACTTATCCGGAGAGATCAAATTAAATCATTTTCTTTCAGACTTCTTTCCGTTATTAAATTCAAATCACGTAAGAAAACTGATAAATTATTTTTAAAAAATGAAATGTTTTTATAAATATGTATAGATTTGTAATAAATTTAAATGCATGTTGACGATGGTTGTAATTCAATTTTAAACTTTAAGATTATACTATAATGTATTCGCAACATATTATATTTGAAAATGTTTACCTCATCTGCATATTAATTATTTTCATATTCAGTTTTTGAGATTGAATACTAATATATAAAACAGCTGTCATGTTTTTCTTCCTCTTTCCCTTCTTAAAATTAAAATATGTATTGTATTACAATTTCTAACTGTATGAAATTGAGAAATTTACGTAATAACTTGAATGATTAAGTGGTCAGTAAGAATGCTAATTTGTGATTCTATATTTTTAAAATCTAGATTAATAAGAATACTTGTGTGCACTTGTTAATTTTAAGGACGTAGGTGATTATAAAGATATCTATATATGTTAAACCAAAATAAAGATTCAAATTTTAAGCAAAACAATAGGATTACATAGAAAGATAAATAGATCGACTGTAAATAAGATCTTCATAAAAATATATGTATTAGTAATATAATGATGATAAACAAAATATAACCTATCAACAATATAATATATGCTTAGTTCGATCTTAAAATTGATTTTTTTTTTTTACCTGATGTCACTTTAATTTTTTTTAATATGAATATAATAGTATGTACGTTGTGCATAAATATACTTAATATAAAACTTTCATGTTGGATTGTCTATGCGTGTATAATATATATATATAAGAATGTAAATAAAGATTATTTCAACTTGGTAAATATGTGCAGGCAGTACATTAATAAATTATCTTCTCATTGTTTTAAACTATCCTAGAAAATTTGCATATATCAATCATACATTTAAATGTAAATTATGTAAATAAGGAGCAATTAATCATAATTGAACTCTTGTATAAAAAACCCTGTTTGGATTTGAAAAGCTAATGGAGGACTAATGTATGGTTTTGAAGTCAATGTGTATAATAAAAGAGTTTATAATGAACTATGAAGCAATAACTATGAGTATGATTCGCCTATTACGTTGGCAGCTGATAAACTGCATAGTAATGTTATAGTCATATGTTCTTATATAAGTATATTGCAATTATCTCTGAATGGAAGTATGAAGGACTTTCTTCAATTTATATGCACTGCAAGACTTTACTTATAGATTGTAGAGATTTCTTCTGAAGTCTCATCATTTTTCTAAAAAATATTCTTTTCTTGTTATTATTGATATTAAATAAATTTATTTTATTACAATTAACTTTAAACTTATTTAGAAAATATCAATGCTGCCTGACTGGTATTTAAAATATCCTCTGGATATAGCAGAATGCCTGCAATCAACAGCTTATGAAGACCTTGGGCAAACATAGTAAAATAGCGTAAATTGACAATTGTTGTCTGCGTGCAAAAAATAGCAGAATAAGATTATAGCAGTGTAACCCAATAATATAAATTGCCGTGCGACTTATTAAACAAGAAAAATGGTGTCACTAAGCAGCAAAATTCATGAATTTGGATAACACTGCATCATGAAAAAGTTATGTGGATCATTTGAAAAATCTATGCTCATAAATAAAATTGATGAAGATAAAATAAAAGTACCTCTAAGATGTGATTTATGAGGAAAGATGTATCAAAATTAGCGAATCAACTCTGTGGACCCCAAGACTCTGAAGAAGTTTCTTATTAGAACTTGAAGAAAAAACTAAATGCTTATTTCTCACCATCAATAACCAAGTAGCATAATTGAAATTAAGGAATTGAAAGCAACTACTTTTGTGAAAAATATCAGGACTGTGATATAACACTGAGAACATTGGAAAAGGATTGTGATTATAGTTAAGAGATAAATGATAGTTTATTAGAACAACTATTATATGGAATAATAAATGATAATTTTTAAAAAGTATTATAAATGGACCAACCATAATTATAAATGTGCAATAGTCACTTCAGAATTTCTACTCTCTAAACAAATGAATAAATTTCCAACTGAAATAAGAATAACAGATGTGGATAGACCACACTGCAGAAGGCAAAAAAACACTTTGACATGTTATTGCATGAGAAAAAAATTGCCACTTAAAAATAAACTGTAAATTTAGAAGTAACAATGCAATATTTGTAAAACAATAGAACATTTAGATGCTATTTGCCACAATAGAGTCAGATATGTTAAAATGAAATTAATGTCAAATTATAAATCGGGGGGGGGGGGAGAAAAAAATAAAAATAGTATAAAGAAACTAAATGTTATGAATAATGATCATATTCTAATGAACATGAATCTATTTGAGCAGAAAGTTACCATGAAAGTTGTTAGTGAATGAGTTTATCATTATTAACTTATCAAGACTGGATGAAAATCAGTAATAAATATAAAAAGAAAATATCACTCATAAAAACTAATGTCATCACTATAGACATAAATAAAAATAAAATAAATATGTTTGGAAAAATGATTGTATCTTTGAAATTAAATATATAAAATTAAATTTTTACCTCTGTACACCATAAATAAAAATTTTAGCTTTCTATTAGAGAGAAATTGGTTCTGTCCTTGGGAATTCACATAAGCATTATTAAAAGAGTACAATTGGAAGTTAAAGTAAAAATAATAAAAAATACTGAGGAATCTAGAAATAGGAAAGAACTGCAGGCATTTTTAGTTGTATTAAGCTCCTTCAAAAACTTTCACAAGGGGAAGTCTTATGTTTTATTATTGTTGTATAAATCATTAAAAGGATGACAATGTTGGACCTGCTCTGAAGAACAGGATATTGTCTTTCAAAAAGTTAAAGAATTACTTATGTTTAAGTATATGCTCAACTTACCTTACCAAGGTTATCCAGAAGTAGTCCATAAATAATTCAACCTTAGAAACATCTACATCTGATTCATACTGAATCAATAAATAGATATATTTACTAGTTATATACTCACATTCACAATGGATGGAATATAAAACTGCCAAAAACACTAGTGCTGAAAGTACTATTAGAGCACTAAAAGATGTCTTAGTAAATCACAGTTATCCTGAGACTGTCGTAACAGACAATGGGACTGGTTTTGCATCTCAGCAATTGAAGGATTATCTGACTGATAAAGAAAAGCATCACATACTTACCAAACCCTATAATCTTGAATCTAATGATCTTGGAAAGAAGGCAGTCAGTTCAACCCTTAAAATCTATATTGAGAAAAACTTGCTCAAGGATGTGCCAGAAGTACTATTAAATGCACTGTTTTACCAGCACTTTATAAACTGTGTACCACTACTACTAAGGTACCAGCAGAATTGTTAATGTGCAGAAAATTCTGTAACCATCTTTTTAAATTATTGCCTACTACAAATGATGATGTAAAAGACTCCATGGATCATAAAAAAAATTTTAAGTTAGAGAAAACATTTGGATTTATGATACTTTAAAAAATAAATGGTTACCAGGAGTAATATTGAAAATCTTATCTTAAGAAATTAGAATCATACAAATGGATACCAGAAAAATATTTGAGGTATATTTACTACTTAAAGCCTCATGAAAGTGAATCATCAGATTTCAATAATATTACTATTTAGTCAATGGATACCAAAAAATGTATTGAGAAGAAAGAGGGCAAAACTGTGGATATTGATCCAGCTGGAACAAATGATTCAAGTCAGAGATCAAACTGTTGAACCAATAGAAGATTGTTATATTTCAAATGAGTTTTAAGCAGAATGGACTGTAATTTCACAAGAAGAACAAACACTTTTTCTTCTACAGGCTTAAGTTTGCAGAAGACTTGTGAAATTAAAAGATTACATATGCAAATAAAAGTTTTACATCTAGAATAAGGTGGGGAATAAATTATCTGTGCATGTATAATATATACATGAATGTAAATAAAAATTATTATTTCAACTTTGTAAATACATGCAGACAGTACATAAATAAATTATCTTCATATTGTTTTAAACTACTCTAGAAAATTTGCATGTGACAATCATACATTTAAATGTAAATTATTCAAATGATGAGCAATTAATCGTTATTGGACTCTTGTATAAAATAAAATAAAAACCCTGCTTGGATTTATACATGCTAAGGATATGCTAAGTAAAGCTAATGAAAAGCTAATGTGATAGACTGCATAATAGTGTTCTAGTTATAATGGATTAATGATTCTAAATTATATATGTATGTTGCAGTTCTCTCCGAATGGTGTGGAGAACTTTCTTCAATTTATATGCATTGCAATAGAAATATATTTATCTACTGAGCATATGTTGAAAGTGGCGCGCACACACATTATTTATAAATTTGTTTGTTTTTCTTCTAATATTCTTTTTTTATTGTTATTGAAATTAAATAAAATTATTCTGATAGAATTAACCTTGTACTTTAAGTTTATTTAGAAAATATCAATGCTGTCTGATTGGTATTTCAAATATATTTTCAGGACACAGCACATCTACTAGTTATAAAAAAATAATTTATTATAGTGTTGTTGGCATGTTTCGAGTAATCACTTCATTCAAGGAAAGTATTCTAATGAGAAAAAGCTATTGAGATTGAGAAGATGGAGAAATGAAAATCTTATTCTGGTTAAGCCTCCCCAATTATTTTCATTTCAACAAAAATACTTTTAGACTTTATATTTTTTGAAAAATAGCAGTGCTACTACTGATTATTGAAAGAATTGGTTAATGCTGCATATAACATAGAAAACTGCACCCTCAGTTACTACCATCTTAAAATATATTTGAAATCTAATATAACTTAATATAAAGCCATATAAATATTTAATTATAATGAACAAAAAAAATATTTGACAATGCAGATAGGAAAAAGATATGTCCATATAGTTTTTTTTATAGTTTTTTATGTCAAAGCGTTGACCGGGAAGCGAACCTGGGCCAGCTGCTTGGAAGGCAGCTATGCTAACCGTTAGGCCATCAACGCTTGACTATGTCCATATAGTTAAAAGAAGAATAAAAATAAAAAGCAGAAGGAGAATAATAATAGGAAAATCCATTTTTCTTTTGATCTTTTTAAAATAATTTTTATTAGGCATAAATTGCATAATAGTGGAACGAAAATAAGTCCAGCATTCTCCTTGTCTTATTAGTTCTTCATGTAACATTATTCTTGCATTTTGAAAGCATCTTTGTAATTTGAATATCATTATCTTAAAATGGAAATATTGAATTCTAGTTTCAGTAATGATTTGTTTGAGTAAAAAAAATGAAAGGCAGATCCGAAATGATTTTCTTCTGTTAAATCCTAATACCCATAATCAAAAAATTGCTTAAAGATACTAACCTAGTTCCCATTTAGTTTAAACACATATACAAATATTAAACTTTTTTTAGATCATTCTCATTATAATCTTATGGTTAGTTGCTCTGAAGATCATATGATGTTTGAGCATCCTAGTGACAAATTGAACTCAACATTGTGATTCATTTAAACTAAACTTTTTTAAAAAATTTACATTACTGCAAATAAGTCTACAAATTTTTTAGTTCTTAGTTTCACCACCCCACCAATGAGCTAATAGAGCATCAGTACAATTTGGTCTTATAGGGCAATATGACTCCAAAGTTGATTCAGTATTTTATGGAGACTGAATGGCAATGCAAACACATTTTGATAATCGGTTTCTGTTTAACTGAATCTTTAGAAAGTATTGCAAAACTGCTTTTATCTGACCAATGTCCATCTTTACTTTTTTATGTAATATACTAATAAAAATGATTAATTAATTAAGTTACCCTATATAAAAATTTAATAATAACATTTAATTCCAATAGATTTTAACTTTTCTCAAAAACAATGTAATTCAATAAATGATAATGCATACAAAGCATATATTAAGACAAACTGGCTTAATGTTTGGAAACATATATGTTAGATACATCTAAATAGTATGCTGAGCATGCTTTCAGCTGACTGGTAGTCATAATCAGAGCAATGAAAATTTAAGAAAAAGTTATATTATTTAGTAAAATGTGATCAAACTTTTAATATTATATATATATTAAAATAAAACAATGGAAAAAAACTACGATTTTTAAAATATTAATATATCCATTCTGAATCTATATAATAATGAGTGAAACAGTGGTAGTACAAAATGACATAATTCACTAAATATCCTGGATGTAAATTATTACTAAGCAAGTAAAATGGTCACTCTTATAAAAAAGAACAAATTGTTGTTAAAAAGCTAGCAAAAAAAAGTATTTGTAATACAAAATAAGAGTTTTCGGAAAAAGTATTAATATTTATTTAACAATAAACTTATTCTGATGCAATTAAATATATGTTATAGAAAAAAAAGTTACATTTTATGAAAAATACAGACCTATTTAATGTGGGAAAAGTAGAAGTTAAATTTCTTCTCAAGTCAAAGTACTTTATTATGAACATTTTTGGCAACTCTTTTATAAGATTCTAATATATATGATTTCAGAATTAAATATGGATAAAGTAAACCTTTTAAGCAGAAACTCAGCATCTGTAGTAAAAAAAAATAATTATTTATTTAAAAGTAAATTTGTTATAGCCCAATTGATAACAGAATAAAATGGTAGTGTGTATGTGTTAAATATATATTAAATTTTAAAAAAAGAATAAAATCATTATTAGCTTCTTCTTTTTTTTTTGTCTTTAGAAAAAATAATGATTGAATTTATTTAGCACTAAAAGCATAGGGGGTGGAGCCCCATAGCAAATAAATAAAAGCTAAATATAGTTTACAATATGACTGTCTCTCTGTATAATCACATTATAAGCTGGCTACAACTTTTATTTATTTATATCTTGAAAATTCTAGAATCAAATCTAGAATCAAATCCAGTGTTTTATTTAATATTTATTATTTTGCTTAATATATATATATATTATATATAGCAAGTCATTTTAGAAAATTAAATTATTTTTTGAATAAGATCAAATTTTTATTTAACACTATTATTTTCTATTATTAAAATTTTCAATTAATTACATGGATGAATTTATAACAACATTGAATTTGCATTTCACATTAATGTATGAATGAATCATACAAAGGATATTTACATGAATACTCCATTCTGATAATATAATATTTATTTATTTATAACATCTGCTATGATGCAATTATTCAGCAATTATCTTTATTTCCTATATATTTTTCCACTAACAATATGCAAAAATTGATTAGAGAATCTATATATACTAGATGATAACTCACCAAAAAAAAAAAAAAAACCTGATAATTTTTCATTGTGAATTTTTATTAAGATGTGATCCATTATCATAATTGATGTGTTTAGTAGCTTTGAATTGTAAAAATTTATTTATTAAAATTATTCAACACTTAAATAATCTCAATATTGATAATAATCAACAATCTCAACTTGCTGCCAAGGCAACTTCATTTTAACAATAAAGGTGGAATTTATTTAATATAAAGGATTCTCAAGATTTCATTAATAATGGTTTTAATTGAGACTTCCCTATATTTTCATATTTCTTTCCTTATCTTTATTTGGGTAATCACGTATTTACCTTGCTATGATGTCATTACCCTGAAGGCATACTACTCTAATCTTTCGATCTTTAAGATAATGTCACCTAGTGATTTGCGGACAAAGTTAATCACTAAAATTTTTCCGCATATCACGTGGAGATGTTACGTCAAAAATCGCAAGATTTTGGTTTCGCTTTTTTTAAAAAAAGCAACAACATCAACAAATTTAAAACTTATTACATTTTTTTTTTGGTTCCGCTTGAAGTGGTATTATTTAGCCATCATCCCATTTCACCTACTATGTTCCATCATAGTATCTTTTCCACCAGTTCAAACCCTAACAGTCCACATATACGATCAGAAAATTTTATTTTGACATGTAATAGTGCATATTTACATATATGTGTGAATATGTGCGCACATTTAATATATTAATGTCTGTATTCGTATAATATATACGCAGTTATAAATTTAAAAGTAATAAAATGATATAATTAAATTAAGTTGTGTGAACATTATTATATGTAGGTAACTACTTACATATATATGTGAGAGAAGACGTGATGCAATAGATTTAAAAAAGCATTACAACTCTATTAAATTAATAATATAAATTTGAAATATTTTCAGTTAAAAACTCTTTATTTAATGCATTGGTATAAAAAATTCAATTCCTGGGGACAGTCTCACACGCATATACAATAAAATGTTAACAAACTTAAACTCTTTTTAAAAAAAGTTATCTGTTTTTAGAAAAAAAAAAATCAAATGTCGCGAGTCAAAAAATCAAACTCTCGGATTAGTCATGCCAGTGTCTTCGTTGCCATGACAACATTCATGTAATCTTGCGACAACTCTTACCAGCAGAAACAATGTTGAGCACAATGACATCATAGCAAGGTAAATACATGACTACTTTGCCTAAACTTCTTTATTCTTTCTGTGGGATCTTATTTTTTTGTACCAGTAATATTATATTTTTCAATATATTTTAAAAATTTGAGTAAGTTATGCTATAGATCAGCATAGCTTAATAATAGGTAATTAAAAAATGCAAAGCATTCGACCTAAGGCTACAATTAAATAACATTGTATATTTAACAAAAATCAAGAATAGAATAGATTCACATGAATATATTTATTCTTTAAACTTTTGATGTCTATAAGCTTACTCGTGCCAACATCCATAATGATCCATTCTATTTTTGGTCTTTGTTATATGTGAAATGTTATTTCTTTATAGCTTGAGAGAGAGTAATTTGTTCCCTGTGGGGGAGAGTATTTACTCCCTTTGTTTACATATATATTTAGCTATGTTTAATTTAAAGTTTATATATATGTACTGGGATATAATTAATGATGGTGACTGGTGGTTGATATACATATATATTACTGCACAGATAATACTTCTGGAATACAACTGAATCAATATGTATTTTTTCAGTTTACTGAAGATTATTTAATCTTTGAATTTCAGTTAATTAAATTTAATTAAAATAAATATTGACGATGACAATCAAATTTTCTACTCCTTATGTAATTGTTTATATAAGGTATCTTGATACATTTACTGCTCATCATACATCAAATGCTATCTTAGAGGTTCTCACTTAATATTGTAAGTGGTTTATTTAATTATACAGGGTTTGAATTCCAATAACCTTGATTTAAGAAACCTCTTTCTTTTAAGAAAGACCACCTATGATTATACTTTCTAGCAGCGCCATCGCAATTCTCCCTGATAATAACTTCATTTTGCTTAGTACATAACATAAAGTCTCAGTGTCAGTGGAGAACTGTTGTGTACACATTAGAGATGAGATTATAGAGAAAAGAATGCACAGATAAATAAAGTAATTTAAATATTATTTTATTTTAAATAATTTCGATTGATGTAGAAAAATTTTCATAACTATTATTACTTTATAAAGTAATAAAACAATAAACATAATAATAAAATAAAATATTAAGATTAAATATGTATGTCAAAATTAAATATATATACATATTTTAAAAATGTTTATCAATTTACGTTAAATTAGTAGTATTCATTAATAACAAATTTAAACAACGTTTATACTAAAATACATTTAATAAAATATATATGTGAAATTCATAAATTATGGAGGCTTCTAATCTGTATGCAAGTAAATATAAAAAGTTTTATTAATACTTATTTAAATAATTCAGCAAGCTTGTCATATAGATTATCATAGAAAATTTAATCAATGCCTGCAGTTTAATTCAAATGGAATTCCTCTTGGTTTTGACAGCCTGCTGCTTAAAGATGTGGACTATACAAGTTGAGGTGGTGGGAAGCAGTTTTCCCATGGACAAATAAGCTGCACTTTATATCTTCTTTTGCTGGACTCCTTATAGCTGTTTTTCAACATTAGTTGAGCGACATTGTTCAAGCACAGGCTAGCATGCATTGAATGGGCCCAATGCTTCATCTATACATAGATTTTATTAAAAAATATAAATAAATGTGTACAAACTTAAAATATTGGATATTGCTAGAATACTCCAGAAAATCAGTAATTGCAAGAAGCAACATGCAAATTTGAATATTGATAAAAACCTTAGTTTATGCAAATTAGCAACGCAGTTAAAAAAGTCAGCAGAAAAAGAAAGAAAAAAATAAAGAGTGCAAAATGCTGAGTTTTAAGTTTTGTTTTGTGATTAGTTCTGATGTTCTGTAAGTTAATAAAGAAGAGCTCTAGTCAAGAATCTAATTTGATTATCTCAGAATAATATGTGTGAGCAGTAATGTGCTAAAAGTTGCAGAGATTAAGAGACATTTATATATATTAAATCTCTATAGAGATGTGAACTGTTAAGTGATCATGTTCTAAACTAGCAAATAGCTGGTTGAATTATTGATCTTTTGCTAGCAGTATTATTATTATTCATAGTAAAATAAACTCTAAATTTCTTATTAAACTTTGTTGTTGTTTCCTTTAATTAACAATTAAAATTATCTAGCTGCCAATTGATTTGGTGCCCTGGATATACTATGTGTGCCAGTTTAACAAAAGTTGGATATTATCTGGATTAGTTTAACAAAAGAATTGGATATACCAAGCAAAGTAGTTATCAAAGGAGACAAAGGATTTAATCCCATGATATAATTCAGCACTGAAGACGAAACAAAATTGCAGAACATAATAGTGACATCAATGGCAAATATATGTGGATTATGTGGAGAATTATATGCTTATCAATGAGTAACAGACAATAAATTTAAAGTTGCGACACTATTATGGATGTCAGGCACAGATGTATTTAATGTGGCATATTGTTTATATGATCTGAAGCCTCCCGAAGAAATACCTATGAGGCATTATTAATAATATTAGATACATATTTCAAACCTATAATGTTGAAATTTATGGTGCGTCTTCTTTTTCATGAGAGGATGCAATCACAAAATGAAATCATATGTGAATATGATTTAGCCCTATGAACTTTAGTGAAGGATTGTGAGTTCAAGACATATACAATACAATGTTATTAGATCAGATACTTTGGAGAATAAGAGACATAAATCTTAAAGAGACACTACTAAGCAAGAAGAAACTAACATACAAAGTTATTATTGAATGGTCATTAGCTCATAAATTCATGATAAACTATGTAAAAACTTTTACATAAGCAACAGAGGTCAATAATTTGGAAATAAGGATAAATGCGACAAAGCCACAAGATATATCTAGAAAATTAACACAAAATCCACCAACTTGTTATTGTTATGGGAAAGCAGGCCACTTAAAATCTAATGCATATTTAAAACAAAAAATATTTTAATTGTGGATTGGAAGGTCATTTGTCAATGTTATGCAAGTGATAAATGACAAAACAGAATTCATAATGAAGGATTAAATCAAAAGAGGAGTATCTAAGAGGTTTGCAATGGTTAATGGATTGAAAGATAGAGATATGTATGCCTAAATTAAACATGAAAGTCTGCAGTCAAAATATTCAAAAGGAGATCAACAGTTGAGTGAACATATTAGTAATAGTGTTTAATGATAGAACAAAGATTTGTAGAATAGCAAAAGTTAACATCAAATTTAAAAAGTCCATGGTATAGTATCAGATTTAAATGAAAATCAAATAAAGATTAGTGGAAGGGGATAGTACCTGTAGTAGCAAATAGTCACAGTAAACAAATACTACTATTTGTAATTGAACAGAAGATTAACCCAAAATTAGAAAGAAGTTAGTTTAAGCCTTTGGGGATAAAAATTAATATTGTGAAAAAAGTTAAATTAGAAGCTGAAATTAGCGATTAAGTTTTTGCAGCTCTTTAATTCTAATCCAGCAGAGTTTCTGACAAAACCAAATAATATTGAGTGTTTTCCTGAAGATTTGTGATGATAGTGTTTTAGTTGTATTTATATATTGAACTATTTCCATCATCTGATGTGAGTATTGAATGTCTTTAGAAAAATTATACTTTATTTAAATATTCCAAATACATTCAGCTGTTAGTAATAGCATGCAAGTTAGTATATCCACAACATTTTGAGAGATATTATTTTTCCTCTCTTTTTCAGGTGTTACTGGTCTGACTAGTGGCAGTACTAGATGAGAATCAAACCTGGACCCTTAGATTCTTGAGTATTGAATTTTAAGGTAACACTCTAACCAACTAAGCAATATTACCAAAGGCAAGAGTCAATAGAAATTTCATATACTTATCCATGAAGTTCCTCCTGATTTCTCAACTTTTTCCTAAGAGCAAAGTTGATTAGTGGTTTCCATACATTATGTATAGTCATACTAGGTTGACTTATGATATTTTTTGCCATTGTTATGTGAGAAGCTTCTTTAAATTTTTTCTTTGTGAGAAGTTAAATTTTTCTAAAAACATTTAATACTTATATTAGATGGTGGAAATAATCCAATATACATATAAAAATAATACTGAATTAATAGATAACATGCAGCAGGTCATATATAGACCAAAGAATGTCATTTTTGCACTTAATCCAGAAATTGAAAAAGCTTGAAATGAATTAAAAAGTAAAGGTATAATTACACCTTGTGAGGAATCTGCCTGGGCTGCACCAGTAGTTATAGTGCTAAAACTGGATGAAAATGTAAGGATATGTGGTGACTATCAAATTATGGTTAACAAAAACATTAACAAAGGAGATTATCCTATTCTCAGCATGAAGGAAATACTAGCATGTTTGCAAAAGGCCAAATACTTTGCAAAGCTCAATTGAAAGCAGCATTTCATAAAATCCTGGTGACCAAGAAAATAGGGAAATTATTAGTTATAAACATGCTTATGGGATTTAGTTCAATAGACTATTTTACAGGATAATCATAGCACCAAATATTTTCCAGGCAAAGGTAGATAATTTATTAAGAGATGTAAAAAATGTTATACTGTATATATATGACATATTAGTAGATGTTGATGGTGAAATAGAATTAAAAGAAAGAGTATACATAGACTGTGAAAAATTACATAAATTCAGTGCAAGATTAAATGCCAAGAAAATGTACTTGATCTACGAGTGAGATAAAAATTTTCAGACACCTTATTAATGAAAATGGAAAGTATCCAAACCCAGAAAAAGTTATAGCCATAAAAAAAATGCTCTGAAGTCAAAAAATGCTAAGCAATTGCGGCCATTTTCAGGACTGGTAAACTTCTTCAAGAGTTTTTAAAAGGAAAGAACTCACATAGCTTTGCCCCTTTATAAACTTCTGAAGAAAAACCAATGGTGGAAATGGGGAGAGCTGCAAGATATGACTTTTCATAAGTAGAAGAATTAATATTCTCTGAGAGCATATTAACATACTACAATGAAGAGCAAGAAGTAATTATTACAACACATGCTTCTGGATTTGTGGTAGGAGTTGTGATATCACATAGTGTGCAAGGTGGTAAATCTCCTATTGTGTATGTTTCAATAACATTGTCTATGAACAAGAAAAACTACAGTCAGCTAGACAAAGAAACTTTAGTCACAGTATATGCTGTAAAAAGGTTTCACCAGTATATGAACATTTTTAAAAAATCTATATTGACCACAGACTATTATTAGAAATATTTGGAAAGAATAAGAAAACCCCAGACCATGCTAGTCAGCAAATGTTAAGGGAGATAAATATCTTAGCATCGTATGATTATGAATTATGTTACAGATCCAGGAAACAGATAAACCATATGGATGCTCTTTCAGGAATTTTGGACAAGTGCATAAAAGTCACATGTATATGAGATAAAAATATGTAGGCACTAAAGTTAGAAAATATTAATGGTAAAATCATAGCTGAATGGGACAAATAGAAATAAAAGATTATCACATCATTAGAAGGTGGATAAAAAACATGAAAATGATCAGAGAATTTATTTTCAGCAATATGAAATGCTTGAGAAAAACTTGCCACAATTGTATTCTTATGACAAACTGTGTGGTGATATCACCTGGAGGTAGAAAAAGTATTCTACTCCTACTACATAAAGGATATCTTGGTATCAGCAGATTGAAAAAATTAGTGTTTTCCTATGTATGGTCCCAGATTTGATTGATGACATTAAGAAGATCATGAAAAATTGTCAGATGTGTTAAAGCACAACAAATTTTCCAGCTATGAAATTTAAAGCTTGGTCTGGAGCTATAGAAGCTTGGTAGTGAGTTTATTTAGACAATTTAGGATCATTTTATGGAAAAATATTCTTTGTAGTTGTAGATGTATATTCAAAATGGGTTGAATATCATGTAGTAAATGACACAAATGCAGAAAGTGTAATAAAAGTTTTGAATGAACTCATTATATCGAGAGACTATACTGACAGATAACAGAACTGAGTTTAACTCAGAAAAATTCAAAAACTTTCTTGCTCCAAAGGATATACAGCACATATTGATTCCAACTTATGATCTTCAGTCTAATGAAATAGTGGAAAAGGCAGAATAACAGCTGAAAATTACATCAAGCAAGCAGAAATGTGCACTCCATACACTAAGTAATTACAGCTGCCATATTTTATCAGCATTTTACATGCAATATGGTTGCAAAGAAGATTCCCATCAAATTATTACTAAAATGATTGTGAGAATACATTTGTCTATATTAATTCCAAATAAAAATAGAAGGAAAAATGGCTAATTTGGAAAATGTTAAATTCCCTGTTAATCAAACTGTATTGGATTAAGAATATATTAAAGAGGAGATAGTTACTAGGAATAATTATTATAAAAATAATATCTACACAAATACATGAAATAAAGTCTGATGACAACAGAATTTTGGGACATCATATTAATCATATTAAAGAATGGAGAATAGACTCTTTAGAAGATGTAGTGATTATTCTAAACCCAGAAAAAGAAAATAAGATGTTTCTGATGAAACAGAATTAAAGACTCCAGTTCAAGAAAAAGTTATAGAATTAAATAATGAACAAGAAGAAAAGACTATAAAGTCAGAAGAAGAAGATGGAATCTCAACAAGGTCTACCTGAATACAGAAGAGGCAGACAAAGCCACAAGACTATATTGAGAATACAATTTTTTATATCATAGTTTGAGCAGAACCTGCAAAAATTATTAGTGAAAATAAAATTATGTATTTCTGGAGTAAAGGGAGGAATATTATATTTATACATATATTTTATTAAAGAATAAATAAATGTGTACAAACTTAAAATATTAATATTGCTAGAATACCCAGAAAATAAATAAAATAAACAATTGATATACAGGAAAAAAGAAATCAGTAATTGCAAGAAGCAACAAGAAAAATTGCATATTGATAAAAGTCTTTGTTTATGCAAATTAATAAAGCTATTTAAAAAGACCATAGAAAAAGAAAAGGAAGGAAAAAAATAAACAGTGCAAAAGTGGTATACTGAGTGTCAAGGTTTATGTTTTATTCTGTGATCAGTTCTGATATTGTGAAAATTAATAAAGATTTCTAGTCAAGAATCTAATTTGACTTTCTCAGAATAATGTGTATGAGCAATAATGTTCTGTTCTTACAAAGTTGCAGAGATAAAAAAAACACATTTATAACTATTAAATCTCTACAGAGATATGAACTGTTAAATGATCTATGACAGGGGTGGGCAATTGTTTTGGCTCAGGGGCCACAGAGGTTGGTGGAGGGATGCATCGAGAGCCACTTTGTGGAAGTGAAGGTTAACGGAAGGCCGCATTATTTTTTCATGACACAATAAACACACTGCTTTATTTCCTGTATTACCAAAGAAATATTTGTTTGCTCATTCTTCATTAAACACATGACATTCATAACCGATTTTACATTTTTTTGGAGGGTTCATGGTTTCACTAAAGTTGAAAATGTATATATTTGCTAATGCAAAGACAAAATTGAAATTAACCAGATCAACTGGAAAAGCACTGCACATCGTATCTACACTGCACATGTGTATTTATATGGCCATCCTAGTGGAAAATATGAGACAAATCTTCGGTTGCGCACGGGAAGGAAATCTCAGTTCAAGATGGATTTTTCTGATTGTCTAGATGGGCCGCATAAAAATTTTTAGTGGGCTGCATGTGGCCCTCAGACTACTATTTGCCCATCCCTGATTTAAGAGATTCTATTCTCAATTAGCAAATAGCTAGTTTATTTCTAATCTTTTACTAATAGTATTATCATTATTCAGAGTAAAATAAACTCTAAATTTTTATTAAACTTTGTTGGTGTTTTCTTAAATTAACAATTACAATTATCCAGCTGGCATTTGACTGTTTTAAAAAAGAATTAATTTAAAAAACTGGTTTTATTTCTAATAATATATATATATGGAGACAGATTGGGATAACTGAGCAAAAACAATACTATAATCAAATATACATTTAATCATCATCATAATCAGTAGTACGAGTGCTCGACACTTTTCTAACATAATTTATTAATTTAGAGCTCTTTACATTATTGAATCACAAGAAAAAAAAGTCTAACAAATTAAATATGCATTTAATATTCAGTGAAAACCAAATGAATTATCCTATTCAAATGAAGTTTCAAATAAATCAATTAAAGACTACTTATTCTTAAGATTTTATATAACTTATAATTAAACGAACTTTTTTTATTATTATTAAATTGTAAAAATTATTATCAGTTTATTGATCTAAGAGGATGTAAGTAGTAGTATATATGTTAAAACAGCTGCACCTACACACAAATCAAAAGACGTAGGAGAAAGAAATTTAGACTAGCAATTGCAATGTTATTTAAAGATTACAAAGCTCTCTATGAATTGAGGTCAATATGTCTTTCACATTAATGAATATTTCACATGTGTCTGAATTTTTAACAAGACTGGAAAATGATTTTAAAAAAAAAAAACTAAAACTAAATATAAAACTCACACATACTACATATAATATATGCATGTAATTTTTTTTAAAACAATTTAGCCACATTATTATGACAATGTTGAATTCTGTAAAAAAAATAAAAAAAATACATTGCGAAATAATTTGAATCTTTGTGTCATAAAAGGCAGTGATAACTTTGACTAATCTATAGATTACTGTTTCTTTCAGATTTTTACAAGATGTCGAGTCTTTTAAATATTGAATAAATCATGTTTATCATATCTAAAACAATTTTGCCGTGCTTCTGCTAATAAAGTTTAAAATAATGAATGCCTTACACTTAACAATGTTGTAATTAGTAAAGTTCAGGGTAGTCTTAAAGCCTGTGATCTGTCCATCAGATACATATGATCTCTCTCCATCAAATATAGTCATATAATACATATCAATGACCAATGAAAAAACAACAATAAGTGTCTTTATTAAGCTTCTTGATCAAGTCAAGCAGCGAGAGTCTTCATGATGATACTTGGGTGAAAGTTTTATTTTCCTCTTAATCTTATTAAGATACACTTTTCTCTACATTGACTTTTTCAAGTTTCATTCTGAATGCTATGTAAATTTTTATAAAGTTTAACTGTATATTACTATGTTACTATGTTTAATAAATATATTTTAAAATAATAACAATAAGAAATAAATGTACTTAATTATTACAGAATTTTTAGCAACAAGTGTATTTAAATAAATGCATGAAAGTATATTTTTAGCAATGAAAATAATTTATTTAGCAAATAAATAATAAATTGTACTACTCATTACTGAATTTATGACAAAAAGTATGCTAAACAATAGTGTAAAAATAATATATATCAAAATACTATAGAATGAATAAATATTCTTTCATATTTAAATAAATAAACAATGTTCTAGAATGTGCAGCAATATTGATGGCAATAAGTATGATAAATGAAAGCATAGAAAATGAAATGTCGGTCTGAAACTAAATGCAAAATAAATAAATCAGATCATATTTTATATTGAAACTAATGTACAGTTAAAAAACATAAATAGAAGCATGAAAATTAATTAGTACTTTATCAAACATAGCAAAACATTAAATAATCCATTAAAAAGTCATTGAAACAGGCAAAACTCTACATACGTATTGCCATTCAATGCAAGCCAGAGTAATCAATGGATGCCAGAAGGCTTGTGCATAAAATCCCCATCTCATGCCTACTCATCCAATATTTTCAGACTAGATCTTGTTGCAGTGCTCTCAGATCCAAGGCTCCTCACTGATGAAGGCCACAAGCCAGAAACTAGTCTAGGGATATTGGATGAGTAGGCACTAGGTGGATATTTTATGCACAAGCCTTCTGGCATCCATTGATTACTCTGGCTTGCATTGAGTGGCAATACGTAAGGAGAGTTTTGCCTGTTTTAATAACAGTTATAAGCAAGCATAAAAAATGATGATCATGTGATGTCTATTGGCTTAAAAAATCATTGATGTTAAGAAGTATATTAAATAAAAGAAAGCAATCCATAAGAAATTAAATTTCAAAAAGCAATTTGTTTAAAGAAAAAATGAAAAATGCATATTATAAAATGTATACAATTATATACATATCATCATCATCATCAACCATTATCAATCCACTGCAGGATAAAGGTCTCTCCAAGTTTAATCCATCTTCTTCGATCTTTAGCTTCTATTCTCCACATCACCCCTGCACACTTTCTTATTTCATCCATCCATCTCACATGTGGTCTCTTTCTGGGTCTTTTACAATCTCTTGGAATCCGGTTTAAGATTTCAATTGTCCATCTATTATCATCTCTTCTAGCAATATGTCCAGCCCAACTCCACTTCTATCTTTTAATTTTTTTAATGAGGTCAGTAACACCTATTTGTTCTCTTACCCATACATTGCGTTTTCGATCTCTTCTTGTTACTCCCAACATGCATCTCTCCATACTTCTTTGAGTAGTCTGGAGTCTCTGTATTGCTCATCTATTAAGTGTCCAAGTCTCAGATCCATAAGTAAGAACTGGTAAAACACATTTGTTAAAAACCTTCTTTTTTAAACACATAGGCATATTTCCTTTTAGTATCAAGTTATTTCTACCAAAAGCACTCCAACCAAGTTTAATTCTATGATTAATTTCATCCATTATGTTTCCATCTGTATTAATAATCTGACCAAGATATTTGTAACTGTTAACTTCTTCTAATTCATCATAATCAATCTTTATTTTCATATTTTGAGCAAATCAATTAAACATTACTTTAGTCTTTTTAACATTTATCTTTAGTCCTACTTTCTTACTTTCATCTGATAACTCCTGCAACATTTCCTGCAGCTCTGAAGCATTATTTGCAAAAACAACTATATCATTTTCAAAATCTAAATGACTTAAATAATCTCTATTTACTCTCACTCCTTTAGTTTCCCATTTTAATTAACAAAATACTTCTTGCAACACTGGTGTAAAAAGTTTTGGAGATATGGAGTCATCCTGTCTTACATCTTTCTCAATGTTGACTTTCCAAGGCATCCTTAAGTTTCAGACTTCTCTATTTTTCATACTCTGCCATTGGATGACTGTATACATGAGAACTATGATAGTATTTGAACACATTCATTTCTCATAAATTAATTGTAACACAAAATATGAATCAATATTTACCCACATTACATTTGCATCATACTTATCTTTTATTTCTTATGTATTGCTCTTATTTAATACATTTATTGCTGTGGATCACTTTTTGTTTGTTAAAATATAAATATTTGTTTTTATGGATCAATTACTTATGGATTCTTTTTTATGTTATTACACTTGCTAAAACTCAACCCACCTATATATTGCATATATAAGTGCCAGTATGAAAAAAGCCTGTTCTGTAGAAAAAATTTATATTTGAAAAATATAGTGCTTTAAGATCTACCCATCCCTTGTATATGTATGTAAATGGACTATGTCCTGTACACGATGGGTCAGATTGACTTGTGGTTAACATGGATAGGATGAGAAGGTTGGCACTAATGTCGGCTTTGAGCATTTCATCATCAGATTTTCATTGAAATGGATGGCTGAAGATTTGTGGGGTGGAGTAGTTTGAAGCCTGTCTATTAAAGTATGAAGATTGGCTATCTTAATATAAGGTGAGCTTTGATTGTATATGTGTGTGGAGATGAGAATCAGGACCAATTGATGAGTGCTGGTTTAGCACGAAATACGTATATTGGTGATTATTTATCTTTTTGCCCTGTATATGAGATAGCATGGATAGTTGAGGGTCATGTGAAAGTCTGAGTTCAAACTCCCTATATATTACAATATGTAAGTGCAGGTATGAAAAAAGTCTGTTCTGTAGAAAAAAATCATATTTTAAATCTTTTATTGTTAATTAATTTCAATGTAATACGTGAAATAAAATTTATTCATTTTATATTTTGATTATGAAACATATTATTCTTAAGCTTTTATTTAATAAATCTTTTGCTGTAAATTTAACAATAAATATGTGCATTTTATTTCAACATTAATTAAATTATTTTCATGCATTCGTTTAATATAATCGTTGCTATAAATTCAATAATAAAGACATACATTTTATTGCATATTAATTAATTTTTTCTTTAATATGATATGTACTATATGTTTCTATTTGGTTGTTAGACCACACATATAGAAGCATCAAGTATAATTTGATATTGATGAATGAAATTAAAATATTTCCTCTTCTTTTTCATGCCATTAAATTGAAATATTGTTCAATTTTGGAGGATATGTTAAAGATGAAAAAATATCTTTCTAGAATCGTTTTGCTATCAGTTAAACTTTAAAGTGAAAAATTATTTTGTGTAGTCAAGCGTTGGTGGTCGAGTGGTCAGCACAGCTGCCTTACAAGCAGTTGTCCCTGATTAGCGGGTTCGCTTCCCGGCTGATGCTATGACATATGGAAAAAAATGATTTTGTGTTTAAAGTATTAATTAGTAAAATAGTTAATAAAAATATAAAGTAAATGTATTATAGAATGAGTCATCGAGGACAGGTGCTTGAAATGTCCTACAACAATTTTCTAAAATCTATCTCTGATCAGTAATATGCACCTACTTTTGGTCCAACCTATGTTTTACATAGTATTTGTTTAAAAAAATATTCATTGCATTGTTCTTCACAAAATTTTATATAATGCCATTGAGTACACATTCAGATTTAAAAAGCTGTTCATAAATAATGAGAAACTGGGATACATTGTGTTTAGAAGTTAATAAGAAATAGCAAACTGCCACTGATGATGAACAAGTATAATCATTTGGACAAAGATCTCTATTTCTTAATTACTTCATTTGCTTTCAGTTAGAGAAACCAATATATACACATATAAATTTAATTATAAGTGCATATTTCTAGCAAGCATTAGACTCAATAATCTAGATGATGATCAAAAAATATAATCATTCATCGATGTCCATTAATGACGATTACTCCACTTAAATGTATATATACAAATTTACTGTACAACAGTGTGGATTTTAGCAAGTATTTATTCATCTTTCAATAAATGTATAAATGAGTATTAATTACTTTTTATTAAATAAAAAAGAATTACATTTCATTTAACCTTAGATATAGAGTTCAAATTTAAAAATGTTCAAATATATTTATAATATTCATTATGTAAACATATTTTTGAAATGTAGAGTGAACTGTGTATGTAAACACATACTCATTGTAAAAAGCAAGAGTAGTCTTAAATAGTCCATTATAGGACAAAGGTCTCTCCAACATTCTTTTAGAGGTAAAATATATTTCCACACTAATCAATTTGCTGCTTGGTGAGAAATTTTATGGTAATCTTTTTTGTTTTATTCTCTTCTTAAGGATAATTTGGATACTTACTTGTCAATCAATAATTGTATGGCTAACTGGACCGTTTTGGACTAGTTACTTGAAAATAATTCTAAATATGCATAAAAGCTCTCAGTTAAGTGACAAATTGTCAATATTGTAAATGGATTTAAACAACTGGTCATAAGTATGACAAATAAATACATTAATCACCATATAATGAGGTTCTTAATTCTTAAAAAAATATATGCTATATATATTGAAGCAGTCAATCTTAGCCCAAGATTGAGCTTTACTAGCCCAATATCAAACCCTACCTGTTGTCCTGCTCCTTTTAATCATATATATATAGGTTGTATGTGTATTTCTCAGAAGCTACGGACAATTTATAAATATAAGTTGAATAAAAATTCCTTTAATTATTTTAGTGTTATTAACGTCAATAGATGCAGCTCAGATATATACATATATTACAGGAGCATATATATATAATTACAGATATTAAATGTAAATAATGTTGTATATTTTAAAATTATACTTTTTTGTTACTTTGTAATTATTTTTCTTTATAATTACATAAAAATTCAAGATGGAAGATGCAACCGTTAACTGTCCAAGAGTAATTAAAAGGGTGGAAACTTTATATTGTTTCAAAGTTTTAAAATAAAATTTAATTCAAGTTTTAATAAAAGTAAAATTAAAACAAAGCTAATGGATTTTACTTTAGTTGCAAATATTTTGGTCAAATCTATTTTCAATCTGGAAAAATGATTTGAATTTATTTTTGGACAGTTATCTAACAATTGCATCTGCAATAACAATGAAAAAAATATTTCTTTAGATTAAAGATTATGTTTGGGCTAGGAATCTAACTAAAAGCATTCTTTAAATACTTCGAAAGTTATATAAATAGGATTGAAAATCTATTGTATTAGAGTTTGGTCTGCTGACGCTAACCTATTGCACGCTCGTTGATTTTTTGAAATGGCATTCGAGTAGAAGGGCCTAAGCCACCTTTCCTTCAATCTTTAGTCCATCTCCTTGACATGCAGTGGTATAGCTCCTTCTAGTTAAAAGTTATCAGAACTGCCGAGGCCAAGAAGAAATGCCTTCAATCTACCTAATTAGAATCTGCCTGCCCTGAAAATCAAGGAATGCCACCTCAACACAAGATTTGTTCACACCATCGATCCAGAGGATCACAAGGTAACAAGCCCAAAAGGTTATTTTAATCACCTTACCTGAGTTCTAACTAATGAATCTTAAAATTAATGTCTTTTTCCTTTTTTATGTTAAATCTCTATTAACTTGCTAACCAGAGAATATGTTAATCTAACTTTCCAGTTTCTGTATATCAATTCTCTACAACCTAAACTAATCTTAATGTATATTCTTTCATCCAACTCATGGTTCTTATTATTCTTGTAATTTAGTGCGGTAATAATTTATTATTGAAGATATTTTGATATTTTCGCTTAATTTCTATCTGTAAATGTCAGTCAAACCCAGTCTTATGAGCTTCATCTATATCCTTTTGTGGAATAGAGAGGAGGGGGAAGAAAGTAATAAATTATTTCATTTTATTCATTGCTAAATAGCTCATAAGGTTGAGTTTCTTTTTTTAATGAATATATGCATTAAAATAGTTTATTGTTAATTTCTACAAAATGTATAAATATTTTTCCAGTCTGGGTAGATCTTGTGTGTCCATTTTGATTCTATCGATTTCTTTATTTTAATCATCATTGCCAAAAAGCTGGCGATCCATTTTATTTTGTTCGCCATACTCTTAAGTATGCAAATTTGTTTTTTTATATATGTTAAATAAAATGGGATTGATTCAAGAAGGGGGAGAAATGCACACTATTAATTATAATTTTAATTACTTATTAGTGACTTTATTGTGTATGGGTCATTATTTAAACATGACATTATGTATTTATTAAATCATTTAAGGCTTTATTTTATTATTAAATCAAATAATTTCACATTTTGATAGTCGCATTGCTAGCATATGTCATATATATGTATATATTATTGTTTTGTTTGGGTCTGTCCGTACTTTCACCCTGGAGGATCCTGAAGTCTCTTATGGTTTTGCATTCTTCTTCCAAATATATTTTATTGTCTTGCTCAGATTCATCCGTACCTTCACTCCGGAGAATCTCGAGGATTCTTTTCCTGTTCAAAACAGGGATATAATCTACACCCTAAAACAAGCGAGTTAGTGTAGTTGAAAGCTCTGCATGGATCGCTATTTTCGGACCATGGCAACTTCCTACCTATCTCTTCATAAGGTATCGCTCCACCTGAAGTGGGCATACCATCATCCAATAGAAGAATGATGAACTTTTCTCGGCCAAAGTTGCTCTATTTCTCTTCAATGAGATATATGCTAACACCGCAATTCTTTATATTTCATTCCCCCACCTATTTAATAAAATATAATGTAATAATATGTGATAATGAATTATTTAGATCATTAAATATTTTTTGTTGGAGTTCTTAGTGCCAACCGTTCTGAAGCTGCCCTCCCCCCTTTTTTATGCACTTTTACTAAATTTGTAAAGTTTCGCTAAATATTTGATCTTTAAATGTTGAAAACGAATAAAAAATATCTGTTTTAGTATACTTACGAATCCCAATGTATTCTGCTTAAATTGTATAAATAAACGCAATAAATGCTGAATAAATATATGTATTGTAATGCCAAGGACAATCTAGTCAAGTTATATAAATAGTGAAATCCCATTATTATATCTTTGTACATAATTTCTTCATGTGTAGAATGTCCACAACTACTTAGATAAACATTCATGTTTTGTGTAGAAATAAATAAAAGCTGATTTCCGAATATACTTTATTTATTGTAATATTGCACTAGATTTATACCTGTCAATCTAAAAATAATTGATTCAAGATTGTCGAATGCTTGTAACTAAAATAAAGTGTACATTGTGTAAAGTTGATAATATATATAATGGTGTTAATCTTTTGTGATAATAAATATTCATATCTAAACTTAATCCAGTGTGTTCGAATCTTATTAATATATTTATATCTTTTAAATTATATATCAGGTTTACTCAATACCTCATCATCATCATAATCCGCTGAGAGATCATGTAAAACATTGTAGCACCAGGCCCGGAAATAATTAATTTATGTGGGATCACCATAGGTGTTGTCTGCAGTGTTATAAATTTAGGGAATGGGCAAATAGGTTAGAATTCATGATTGCTCCTGACCTGTGTATCTCAGGCATGATTGGATTTGGGGTACTTTTGCTCAAACTCTAAGTCTTGTTGGATGGACATACATTTTTGACCAGTACAATATATGAATGAAATATTATCTGGGTATATTCATTTATAATTTATATAAAAATATATATATAAACTGATATTTGGACCAGGTCACATTGGTCATCAACTATGTAGAAAATATTATAAAGTAACTATAGAGGCATTATAAACATTGATATATAACAATAATGAACATTGCATTAATATAAAAAAATATATAAATAATAATTAAGAAAAATTATTTAGATTAATGACTCTCTCCATATATATATATATAGAGAGAGAGAATTATTGCAAAGTATTTAGATATTTTTTTAAAAGTATACTCTTTCCCATAATGATCATCATTAATTTGTCAGCATTATTTCAAATATAAGCAATTCATTGTATCAATCTTTAAAAAGTGGTAATAATTTTATAATACTATTGACATCATAAAATGTTAATCTTATAAAACTAAAGTTGTCTTTATAATATATAATAAAAATATTATACTAGTATTATTCATTATATGATTAAACAAATTTTGATTGTGTTTATACTAAAGTAAATTGAAAATACAATTTACTTTTCTAATTTTTATTTCATATCCTTATAATAAGGTAATAACTAAGATGATACATTCAAAGCAAAGAAGGCTTTCATCATAACATAAAAAATCTTGGGAAAAAACAAAAGGCAAAAAAAAATGTGAATTATCCAGCATATAATTAAAAATAATCTTTGTATCATAAACAATAATGAAATGCAGTAAAAATAAGTTGAAAATATGATTTATCTATTTGATTTTTATTTCATATAATCACAATAAGTTGAAAATATGATTTATCTATTTGATTTTTATTTCATATAATCACAATACATTTTTAGATACATTAACACATTTAACAAGAAAATATAACTTTCATCATAAATGTTTAAAAAAAATTCATAAAAGTAAAACAAAAAATATATAAAAATTTTATTTAAGAAATACATATTGCTAGCTGAAATTTATATAAAATATTTGAAACATCCCATCACTCCCTTTTTAAATAAAGAAAGCTTGAATTTTAGCAACTCCATTGAAAAGGAAACCTCTTTAATTAACTGTGCAATTTATGTTATTTAAATTAGTTTGAATTTTAATATATTACATCATTGCATTCAACACTGAAGAGGATTTGATTTTCAATGGAGTTTCTAAAATTTAAACTTTATTTATTTAAAGGGGAAGTGTGCCTAAAATAACATAACTATGGGGTGTTTAAAATTTTTTATTTAGTATATAATTAAAAATAAACTTTGTTCATAAACAAAACTACTAAAAGTAAATTGAAAATATGATTTACTTATTTACTTTTTATTCAATATCTTCATAAGTCTGTAATAGATATGTTGCTATATTCAAAACAAAAAGACTTTTGTTATCAACATAAACAAACTTAACAAAAAATATAAATAGTATACAGTAAGAAACATTGAACGTAAACAATATTAAGGCATACTAATAATAAATTTTAAATTAATATATTAGGAAAAGAAATTATTTAATTAATTTTTATGCAATATTTTTTGCAATAATAGAATTAATGATTAATGCAGGTGCTTTTTAACTATAAACAATCTTGGGGAGGGGGTATTTATTTATATTGTTATAACTACAATAATTAATTGCACCAAGAATAAATAGAAAATATATATATATTGTATATTTTATATATTAAACTTTTATTATATTCAACTGCATTTTCATAATAAGCAAAAGACTATTCTTTCTTACAAGTGATTCTGTATTAAGATCCACTTGTAAAGCAACGAGATCAACTTGTGGTCTGTGCAAATGATCGACAGATATTTGACATTCAGTTGCTTTTCTGCTATTCTTGAAATAAATAATAAGAAAAAGACAAGATTTTCATTACAGAAAATGTGACATCTGCTATAAAAAAAACAAAAAACAATAACAAAATACGAAAATATACATTGTGCTAATTTTTTTTTTTAAATGCATGCATCAGTTTAATTTAATGAATGAATCATAATTCAATGAGATATCAACTTCATCATCAACATGATTTAATAATAGAAACCAATAGTGCTTTCAAAAAAATTCACATTACCTGTAATGTATTTACTATATACTATATTCACCTATAGGCTATTGGAAGTTGATTTTTTTATTAAAAATATGTTTAGTAAAATCTTTATGCATTAATTATATATATTTTTTTCAATGTTGAATCTTTTTTAATTGAATAATTAAAGTTCATGGCATATTTGAATATTGTGGTAATGAATTAATTTTTTAACTATAGGAAATTAATATTTTAACTATAGGAAATTATTATTATTATTTCTATATAATTCTTGACTTACAAATGAATTGTCTTCATTTTCCAAGGTAAAGCTGTATTTAAAATTTTTATACAATTATAATAACTCAATCAGAAAGTCACATCTTACAGGATGTAATATATCTAGTGAGTAATTTGGTGCACATTAATTCAATAGTCCAGATTTTTTTATAATCATCTGAGCATGACCTATAGGTGATAGTATAATTTATGGTATAATTTATAGGTGATAGTAATGATTGAATTAATCAACATTTTCAGATCATCAAGTTCAAGTAATATGAACAGAACTAATTTAATATAATTAATTAATATAGTCCAAAAAAATCATTACTTTTTCTACACTAATTGGAATGAGAAGACAACCCTGAAATTAGTGATTGGTTTTAGCTGCATATATTACTTATTGCTATAGCAATTAAATAACATTTTAATAATAGTTTCTTACCTCATTTACATCCCATTGGATGTGCATTTTAGATTGCTTGAACAAGATAAAATTATAAATGTCTCTAAAGTAACCAATTTTTTTTTAAGTTATTTAAATGATGCTACACTTTTTTTTTACTACAGATTCTAAAAATTTGACCTACTTTTAAGACAAATTGCATTTCATACAAAATAAAAAATATAATTCTAAGGGACTTGAACTCAGACTTTCAAACTCCTTATTAAATAGCTGTAGGGAGTTTGAAAGTCTGAGTTCAAATCCCTTATAATTACATTAAGTTTAGTATAGACAATATATATGTATTTAAATATTACATATTCAGCCTGTATTCTTCCCATTTCTCTTTTCTATGTGAGAGGGGTCAGATTGATTTTAAGATCAACATGGGTATGATGATAATATTGGCATCAACAAGAGCTTTGACCATTCCATCCTCAGATTTTCATTGATATGGATGACTGAAAATTTGGATAGTCGAAAAAGATTGAAACTTGTCCATTAAAGTTTGAATATTTGCTATCTTAATATAAACTGGGCACTGATTGTATATATGTGTGGGAGATGGTGATTTGGACCAATTGATGAGTGCTGGTTTAGCATGAAATATGTATATTGGAAATCCTTTATCTTTTTCACATATAGTTGTCAGGTGTATCAGTCATATAAGATAGATTGTGTAGCTATAGTGAGTTTTACAGGTCTTGAGTTCAAGTCTCTTAACATTAAGTTTATTATAAACATTATACATGTATTTAAATAAAATAAAAATAATATAAGATTTCTTTGTAGACAATAGAAAAATAAGTTATGAATCAAAACCTTCCATAACGTAAGCTTGTGGTTAAAACACCTGTAGAGGTCCCTACTATCGCATTTTATACGCATATTATCGAGGTTATAGCCTCAGTAAATATTAATATATACATTTATTTTTAAAAAATCTTTTTTTAAATATCCATGTACAAAATTAGAAGGATCATATGACTTATTGATTAGAGGTTTTTAGCACTATTCATTTTGTTTTGCTTTTTAAAAAAAAAATCAACCTTATTCCACAGAAAAATAAGATATGGAATTTGTTTTATTTGTGAATCCTATGTAAACATGATTTCTAAGGATTAAAAAAATGTTTTTACTATAATTACTATCAGCAAGGAACTACAATAAATATAAAAAGAAGTCATTGATTTAAAATAAAAAAAATAATATGTATTATTCGTTGAGAATTTGGGATGGTAGCATTTTGTTTGTAATTCCAAGTTGGTATAATCCCAGCATCTTGTTGAGTTAAAAACTATTTTTTTCGTCTTGCATTGGTGGTCGAGAGATCAGTGCGACTGCCTTGCACTTGCAAGCAGTTGCCCGGATTGCGGGTTCGCGTCCCGGCCGATGCTATAACATTTAAAAACTATTTTTAGAAAAATTCAAACTTTATTCATAACCTTTTAAATACATTTAATTGTTAGAATTTTTATATTATTATCTATGATAATCCTTCTGTAGAAATTAAAAACATTCTCATACATACCAATAAAAAATTTATTGTTGGCTTTGGCATAATGGCCTAATTGGTTATAATATCATCTTAAATTCAGTATTCACAATAATGATCATCTATTAAATCTCCTGCTATTCTGTCATTAGTCAAGTCGGCAATGATTGAAGAAATGAGAAGAAATATATCTCCCAAAATGTTAAGATTACATAATTATTTGGAAAAATATATATAAAGTTTGAATTTTTAAAAAAATATATAACAACTTAATTAGATGATAGAAATAATCCAACATATAGCAATATGTATATAATATTTATTTTGAGAAAAAACAACAACTGGAAAACAAGTACTTTTTTATTTAGATTTTAGAGGATACTTATTTTTTAATTCTGTATACAATTTTCTTAATTATGTCTTTGAATTATATGTTAGATTTTTAACAAAATAATAATAATAATAATAGCCATCTCTTCTCTTATTTAATTTAAAACAATTATTTAATTTAAAAATAATATTATAGCCATGCCTGAAAAAAAATAAAAATAATCGCAGTTATGCATAGGAATATGGCAGCAGAAACCAACTGATGATTGCTGGTTTAGTATGAAATACAAATATTGGTGATTATTTATCTTTTCGACATATATGTGTTCAAGTGTATCAGTGTTATGAGATAGAGTGGAGAGTGGTGGGTCGTGTGAAAGTCTGTGCTCATATACCCTATATATTACATATATTGATACAGGTATATAATAAGCCTGTATTTCAGTTATATCATATGACAATTGTAGTTTTTATTTTTACAGTCAGCACATTGATTTTCATCTAGATAATTCATATTAATCCGAAAACTTTACTTTCTAGCTAAGATTAACCAGATACCCACATACTGACCATTAGTTGGTTTGTCTATGGGCTGTCTTTGTGGAAAAATATCCTAAACCTGTTGTGATCTGAAAAAATTTCAAGTAAAATAGTTTGTGAGAGCAAATATTTACCAATAAAATAGTGGTATTATAAATCTGAAATTGATCTGGGCTGGATAAGTTGCTAAAAAAGATGTCAGTGTTGGTTGGACAATTGGTGCTCCATATTAGATTACAAAATAATTTAAGAGACCTAAAAAGAACCCATGTATGAGATCAATAAACAAGAGACGTTTTCTGTATTAATATCAAAAAGAGATGCTCTGGGTAGCAAAACTGAATTAAATTTGAACAACTTTTATCTCTCAGTGTATCAATAATGATTAGAAATGTTGACGATTTTCTCAGAGTTATTAATTTATATTCAAATAAATATGATTCCGTGTTATAATTGCAGAGGGGTGGAGTTTCATAAGTATTTGTAAAAAAAAAACACTCTATTTTTAAAAATTATAATTTACCTAAGTAAATAGAGGGTTTGAACTTAGGATTTTTCACACTAAGCTCATCCTCTATTCCATTTCAAACAGCCAACACACATGACTACACATACGCGGAAAAGCTAGATGCTCCCTAGTATACGTATTTCGTGCAGAACCAGCACTCATCAATCAGTTGGTCCTCTACTATAAACAACTGACACCCATTCTGGTTCTGCACGAAATAGGTATATTAGGATCATCTATCATTTTCGTATATATGTGATCATGTCTCTATTTATTTATATAAAAAACATTCTGTACACTGAATGAATAGGTTAATTATAATTTATCTTTTCTTTTTTTTTTTTTTTTTGCTCAATTTTGTTCCTATTCGAATCAAAAAGACTTTTTATATATATTCCGGTTATTATTAAAAGTGCTGCACTTTT
The DNA here is from genome assembly GCA_028023455.1 of Epiperipatus broadwayi. Taxonomy (NCBI): domain Eukaryota; kingdom Metazoa; phylum Onychophora; class Udeonychophora; order Euonychophora; family Peripatidae; genus Epiperipatus; species Epiperipatus broadwayi. The sequence continues at coordinate 2,370,243 of JAQFVV010012449.1, forward strand.
AAGCTAAACAAGAACATATTTTGTTTGCTAAATGCAAATTATTACTTATAATCAGGATTACAAATCTCAAAGCAACATGTGATGATTAATGGCCAGAGAATATGTAAGCTCTTTCATTACTTTCTCACTCATTCTATCCTTTACTCTTTCTGTCAAATAATCTGCCACGGCAAATTCAGGGCAATAGAGAAATGCTTTTATTAATTCTAATCTCTGTACAACTCATCTGATAAACATAATCTCTATATTTTCTGCTTTAATTTATTTTCTTAATAAAAAAAAGAAAGATTAATGATAATGAAAATTTTCATTACAATAGTGATCTTTAGATGGTTCCTAGATTATCTATGTTTATATAGACATCAATGGTCATTATTTAATGGCTTTTATCTACAAAAAAAAAATATCATTTTTCATTTTTATATATTAAGATTTATAAAAGATTAACAAACTTTACTTGATGTTTATTTTACTAAAAGGTCATTACATAGAATTTAATATACATAGTAAACATATATATATATAAGAATATATACATCATCTCTGAATAGCAGTCGTTATTTGCCACAGAGGTCAAGTTACCTTAATTTAAAAAAGAGAGAAAAACATATATAAATACTATCCATTAATTTAATTTATTAGATGAAAAATTTTAATATTAAACGAATCAACAATACATTCATAGGTAATTGATTTCACATATCAATAATAGATATGATAATTATGCATCTTAATTGCATGAAGTATTGCTAAAGTTTATAAAATTAAAATGTTATAATAAATTATATTAAAGAATTGACACTAATAACAAGCTTCTACCAATGATGAATAAGTATTATTGTTTGTTAGCAGTAGACTGTTGGTAGTAACTCCAAGCTATTTTCTATCAAATAATGGAGTGGATGGTAAATAGACTGAAAAATCATATGTTCGAATCCCTCTAGTTACAAATAATAATTTCCATAAACTTTTGTGGTTTCTTATTACAAATGACAAATTAAGACAAAAATAATAATCAAATGAATAAATATTTTTTTATTTTAAATATTTACATTTATTAAAAGTCAATATATAGAGATATTTACAAGGTTTTGTTGTTTTCCAATCTTTTTTTTGACTATAAGAGTTTAAAAATTAAATATAAGGAGAATTACTTTTATTTTACAAAAAAAAAAAAAAAGTTCTTCAATGTATACATAAATTTCACATGAACTTATGCTGTAAAAATCTGTATTCACACACAAAAGAAGGTAAATATATATTGTAACAAATATAAATATGTGGTGTGTCAATCCTACATATTGAGACATGGATTTTAACTAACAGAAAATGTATGAATGTAAATAATTCTATCTCTATTGTCCATTACATTAGTAAGGTATTTCAGATATTAAAGAGAGCATGAGATCGTGAAATCTCTGAGAGACCTGCCAAGTAGATCAGACCAGTTACTCCTTAGAGCAACTATAATTAACTATACATCAACTAACATTATAATAAGTAAAAATAATACTCAGAAGAAGTAATTATCCACTATGAGTGATTAATAATAAAATAAATCAGAATAATGTGAAAAATATAAATCAACAGTCAATCTGGTGACTGGGTTTGAAATGGGTCTCCTGCAGACCAGGCCAACTATTGAGCCTTTGCCAATTTGGGCAATTATTTAAACATAACTTGGATGTACCAACTAAGTGCTCATCCATTAGAATACATAACCCCAAAAATATAATAATGCTGGGACATTAAAACATGTTGATCATCATTAATGCTCTAGCCACTTAGTACCATTGGATAAAATAAAATGTAGTGCATGGGCTTTAAAGAATATAATCTTATGTATCAATCAGGATTGTGATTGATTGATTATCACTAAATACATTCCCATTTATATATCAGCCATTATACACGAATCTAGTTCAGAAGAACATCAGCTCATTACTGTTATGTGATCAAAGAAATGATGATCTAATACAATTTTTAACAATTAAATTCAACTTTATTAACAACATAAATTAAATTAAGGTCTCTAGAATTAAGCTGCACATATAAGTCTTCTGATTTTGATTAATGTACAATAATAAATCACATTTGTGATTTATAAAATTACTATACACAATTCAAGTTATCACATTATGATTTACATATATGTTTCATTATGTCCACTTAAAACCCATTCAGTGCACAGGCATGTGGCTTGATATAAAATGAACATGTTTGAATTGACATTTAATAAAAAGAAATGATTAAAATGTTAGATATGTATCTATCTGACATACATTGGTATTTGCAATACAATTGACATATATATGCACACATACATGTGTGTGTGTAATTTCTGAACATATTTGACTTGCCATAAAATAAAAATTTTTTAGCTGTCACTTTTAAATGAGATAAAATACCAATAAAAAATGATTAAAATTTAAACGTATCTATTTGACACTCATTGATATACATATATATGCACACATACATGTGTGTGCATGTAATTTAGAAATGTACATATTTGAATTGTCAGTCAATAATAAAAAAAATGATTACAATTTACATATATGTCCTAGTAGGTTTACTCAAAGCACATATATATATATATACAATAATTGATTAATTATATAAATGAATTTCAGTTTCTATCATATTTGATAATAGCAGAAACTCATTTACCTTAGGATAAGATTTAATATATACATGTGTGTGTGTATTCGTGCACTGATGTTTACCTATTTTAATTTGTTACAATAATATTATTCAAAATATACTTTCCGTAATTAATTTCTTGGTTAATATTAAGAATATATAAAATTCACATATCCATGTGTTATATATAAAATATAATTTGAATAAGCTATTAAACTTTATTACAAATTTCTCTTTTTCTTTTTTTTTTTAAAAAAGTACAGTATAGTCAATTTTTGATTGGTCACTTTTTGATTGTTGATTAATTAAGTATCCACAACTTAAATTTAGATTATAGAATCATCTACTTTTTATTTTTAATCCAAACAAAAATTATTTGCTGGTATTTTTAAAATGTCATTTTTTTAGGGAACTACTAAAATAATTTCTTCAATAATATATATATATAATCATCTGTGGGTTGCTCCTTTCTTTTAGACATTTAACTTAATCAAATTACTGTTTTGTTTTACTTTAAGTTATAAATTTACAAATCATTTTAAGGATTTTAAATGAACTCACCAGCTATATATACATTCATCTGTGCTTCTCTGCATATAGATACATCAGCATACATATACCAATTCTTCAAGCTTTCTCTTGGTAAACACTGTCATCATCAAGCTAGTTATAAATCAGTTAATTTGTTGGCATGCCATAAGATGCCTTTTGTCTAGGGTTTGATGAGCTTCAGGCCAGCAAACTGCCTTGTTATTTAAGGTTAATGATTGATCTGAAGTGACCCTGGCTTCAGGTGAATCAAAACTCCTCCATAGAACCAATATATTGCTGCTGGATCTCCTGCCTTGACTTCAGCTACATCTCATGGGAGCTCTGTATAAATCTGCCAGCCATCTCTCTGACCAGCTAAAACCAACTGCTGCAAACTTCAACAAGCTGCAACAAAATATTATAACCAACTTTGCAGCTGGCCTATTGCCTAACTTCTTAAAATATTAAAGCCAGACTGTCCAAAACTGAACACCAGACTGTTCTGGCCAGCTAAAAACTAAAATCAGACTAAAATGTTTTTTTTCAAACCTTTTATAGTCTCGGATTTCTGGGGTGATAAAAATATATTGCAGACTGTTTTCAAACTGTTTAATCCTTTTTACACTTGAAGTAATAAACAGTAACTGAAAACAGAGTTTTTCTGTCTTGATTAAAAACAAGTTTAATCCCTCCAAAAGCACTTTTAATTAAAAGCTACATTTGGAAATCTTATCAAAGATTTTTTGAAACAAATAAAGAAATGTATACAAGCTTTATTTCAAAAATAAATCATGCATGTTTTTAAATTCAAAATCAGTTGGACAGCTATTATGGCATCTTATTGGCTGTCAGATAAATGTTGTAACGAGTGCTAGAGATTTTGCAGTATCTCAATTTATTTCAATAATAATAATAACTTATTTAGACCTTTTTTTAAAATATTTATTTCATAATAAAATTCTGTTTTAAATCCATAATTATTTAATTCTTTATTTATTATTTTTATTCCAGGGAATGTAGAAAAATATCTAAAAACACTTGTCTGTGTCTATTTCTACTTTTCCTTTACTTTTTATAAATATGTGCACACACACAACTATGTTGTTGTGTGCTATGTAACTCAGATGCTTACAATTTATATATGTTTACATATATATGCTTTATGTTATATCTATATGCATTTAGATATAAATGCTTCATGTTAAGTCAGTTTTTTAGTGTTAAAACTATTAACTAGAACTAATTGTAGTATATATATGTGTGTGCATGGATAGAAACACATAATGCCACATCCAAAAGTTAAGTCAGTTTTTAACACCAGTTTAAATAAATAACTTAATTAGCATTGCTAGATATATTAGATAAATTCTTGGTGAATTGCAGGTGTGCAGGAATCACATTCTAGTTAACATTGTCTATTTAAAAGCTTTATTAATTGTAAGGCATACAAACAGATTTAGTGATTTTGCTAAGTAATTAAAACTGTTGAAAAAGAAAAGATTTTTATCTAGTTTTACTAAAAATAAGATATTCCTTTGTTTAGTCTCACTAAAAGTTATTAACATTTTGAAAAAACTCAGTAATGAGATAAAAGGTGTTAATTAATATATAATTATCTTAGAAAATAAGGAGTAAACATTAGCTGTTTAGAAGTTAAAATAACCAAGATAAATAGTAAATGGAAATTCCAGAAAATTTTAAATGAATAGATTAAATAAATTATTAGCAAAATAAAAACAAATTTAAAAACTATTTATGTATATTTTTGTTCATGAATCATATATAGACTCAGCAAAATGAATTCTAAAGTTCTTTTTACATGGTTTTTCAATCCTGGTGCAGTTTGAAGCTATGCTTGAGAAATCAGAAATAATGGAGCAGAGAAAACCAGTGTCTGCTTTAGTCTGCTATCCCATGAGAGCATAAGTTAGAAATTCCAGTATGAAGTACAGAACTCAGTTAATTTCTGATCATGTTTACATACCTGCATTTATAAAAGTAATACAAATATTAAAACCTGCCATCCAGCCTCCTAAAGATCCACTAACAGGTCCAAGAGAACAGATTGTTAACCATAAAAGTTCACTCCAATAAGTTGTTTTAACCACATAAATAATGAGCAATTTAGTGTCTTATCAATTTAGATACTGTTTGCCTAATAAATGTTAAAAACCAATGAAAAAAAAAAAAGATGCTCCAAAAATTAAAGATGTGCTCTATGAAATCTGATGGGAATTAATCAAAAATGTAAATCACAAATTAAGGAAAATGTTACCCACTGAAGCTGCTATGTTCCTATTCTCAAACATAGCTATGTTCAAACCCATCACCTAGACAAATAAAGTGTAGAGACATTTCAATGTTTAGCTTGGACTTTCTGTGATTAAAAAAATGTTTATAAATTAATAATATTTAATCTTTTGTATATATTTTATATCAATTAATATTTTGATTTTGTATTATTGTGTATATCTACAGCTTTACATATGTATTTGAGCTGTCATAATTAATAACAGAATATTAATTAATATAGAAGTTATATGTTCATTATTGAACAATACGATGATGATATATGTGCAAATACATATTTTTTTTATTATCTATTAAACCAATAAGCATTTTAATTTACCTAAGCTTACTTTAAAACAAATAAATGCTTAATTATCACCATTCCTTGCTCTTGCTCAAAGGTTTTCATTTTATTTATTTTTTTTGAAAGTACATTTTAAAATATATTTATCAAATATTGCATTAAGTATCTTATGGTTTATGTATCTTAGATTATATTTATACAACATCAGAATGAATGTGTATGTTTGTATATATAGTCTTTGGATGGATTTAGATGAAATATCTGTTAATTAAGTTTCTTTTTGTTATAGTGTAAAGAATTATTAAGCCAAATAAATGTTGAACTCACATTCAAATATAGTGTATGGTTGCTAGCATGTCAGTTCATACTTAAGACAAGGATAAGTTTGAATTTCAGGCCCTCAATAATTAAATATTTCCCCTTCTCTCATTTTTCATTGCTAAATTTTATTTGCTTTTGTATAGTAAGTATCAAAGCAGTGTATTATTTCTTGCCATATATTGATAAGGTACTCTGTGTATATTAATTCTGGAAGCAGTTGATTATTTCCTGCTTTATATTGATAACTTACTTGATGGGTTTTTCATTGTATAACCACGTCAAGGCTGGCACACCTTATTTAAAGTACAATGTTTATTACCAAGTAACCCCTTTATTATTACAACCTAGCATCATAATGAGTCTGTGCTCATATACCCTATATTTTACATATTAGTAGTATTTGTGAAATATCTTTTTTGGCCTGACGTATAATATCCGTAATGCTGTGAATATGAAAAATGCCATTATCTGAGGATCATTTGTGACTGTGTATCCTTACTGATGCATTCAAAGTCTTTAAGCTCGTTCCTCCCTGCTATAACCCACATTTTAATTATGCATTTATTAAAATAGCTAGACTGCATCATGATATCCATTCAGGAATTATGGGAATACATGAACACATTATCATGTTCATGTTTCACACACATAATACACTAGAAAGTGTGAGAATAAAGATATAATCATAAAATTAATAATGCTCGATATACTTGAAATAATGATAAAGTGTGTTTAGTCAGTTAACAATTGTAACAAATCTATGAAACTAAATAAATCTTATATCAAAGAATTAATAATAACTTATGTTGTAACTCAATAATAATGTTTTAGTGATCTCATATTTTAACCAAAGCCATGACCATGTTTAAAATATGTGATAATTTACATAATTATCATGGATTCACAACTATACTAGATGCTCTTAATTATCTTTATAATCGGCAAAACAAAACTTATTTATACATTGATTCTGCTTTTGTTATTTTTTTTATTTAATTACATGAATAAATCTATATCTCTGCATTTGTGTATTATTTATTGCAATTGATATATTTATAGTTTTTATGTGATTTAAAAAGTCTCTTGTATCTCTCTGATGTTAGCAGAATATAAGAGAAAAGGTATGTGTGTTAACATCAGTGGAGATTATCCTGGGACTGTAAGTAATGATGTTTGATTTTGTACTGTTTGTGGTAATATATGTTACACACACATGTGAGTTACTGTCATTGCTTGGTTCTTAGGATTAATCTTGCTGGCTATTTATATCTAACTGTTACAATATAAATTTGTTGAAGATTCCAATTTCAAAATCCAGAGATAAATGATAATTAATATTGAGATAGTTATAGTAGTATAGACAAACAATAAATTGTTTTAGTTGAACATCATTTTAAAATCCTAATATATCAACAGATGCCACATTACGTCTCTACTATAGTTAGCAAGAGCATTGAACTACATAATTCTTCCACACGAACCTCCTATGGAATGACTTTGGGCGAATTTTTTAAAACTTCTATTAGCAATTATAAAATTTCAGCAGTTTAAACTGTTCTTGTTTTTTTTATTATATGCAATCGTAAAATTATTTTTGGAAAAACATTTATGGAAAAACGATCGAATATTATTTTTCTGTTTACAAATATTACTATATTAAAATTAATAATGGGAATTATTTCAGTTATAATATTTAGAAATAATTAACCTTAAAATTTAAACTTAAAGTCTCTTTATAAATACATGTAAATAAATCAAATAAAAACAATTAAGAAAGTGATTATTTTTTAATTAATTTATATATGGAATTTCAAATAAATTGGCATATTTTCTTTTAAAAATATAAAATTACATAAACTGATAAAATATTTTTTAAAAAATCAATGTAGTCAATTCTTGGCATATTATCATCATCATCATTATTTTTATTCTAAAAAAATACATGGAATCATTATTAACAATAAATTTGAATTGTAAAAGAGTTAGGATTAAGTCATCAAATATCCTTTCTCAAAAACTGACAATATTTCATTGTATCTATGAACTGAATTAAACATAATAAGAAATAAAAATGCTTAGACTGTGAGTTTTATTGTAGAAACTTTTCTATTCTCAAAACTGTATTCAAACTAAACTACAAATGATTAGAAATAAAAATTCTGAAAATTTTAACATTATTGAATAAATTTTTCAATAGATAAAAAGTCTTTCCATTTTTAAAACAGGAAGTTAACTTTTCTAAGTAAAATATTATTCTTCATAGAATCAGGAATAAAACTTCTGGTAAATATCATTATCGCAGAAATTCTTCAGTCAATATAAACAAGTATAAACATACCTAATTAAAAGTCAGATCCTTGGTTAAATATATTCAAAATATATCCAATAAGTAATTTAGCTTATTTTCCAACTCATAAAGCTTTTGATTTTTTATCTTCATATATTTGTTTTTTAGATAAATGATTTCAGATAAATTTCAACATCACATTGCCCAAGCAGAGTTTTTATACTAAGTTTGTACTAAAGGATGTTCAAATAATCCTAACCGCAGTGAGGTGAGTTGTATAGTAATGGATATGTTTGATTTCAGTCAACTTTTTTATAGTTGTCTAATACCAAATATTTCAATTGTACTTCATATTTTTTGTGTGTAATGACTGTACAACAAAATATTAAACAATTATATATTAAGTTAACAACTTAATAGTCAATAATATTATAAACTTTACTAAAATTATTATTTTTTATCTTTTTATACAAGTTAATTTTTATTCCATTAGCAACTTAAAATGAACTGAAATATTACTCACATAAATTTTGAGACTGCATTAATATTTACAGGAATTTTATGTCTGATTCTCCAATATTTACAACAAACAGTTTGTTTTTAAAACACACTAATGATAATGCTCTATAAGTATAATAGATATATGTATGATTCATTCATGTCAATTTTCACTGTATAACTTTTAAAATCTTCCACATCAAATTTTGAATCACCTACATCTCTACACTTCTTTTAGATTCTTCCACAGATCCTTTTCATTTTTTTTCTGATCTTTTTTTAAAAAAAACTTTCATATTTTTCGGTTAATTTGTTTTGTATCGTGTTCTCTTTTCTATCTCATTCAAACATTTCTTTCACTTCTCTGAAACATGTCTCTATTTTTTTCATCTATTTTGGAATCATTACATATATTTTATATATATTATTTCATTTTTTTTGAAATATTTTTTTCCATAATTTTTTTTAAAAAATATATATAAATACCTTTTTTGAGTATTTCTTTATTTTCTTCCATTTTTTAAATTAACGTAGGGCATTGTCTATTAATATGATTTTTCATATTGCTCATTTTCCCTCTCTTATTCATTATCACAGTTCTTACTTATGGATCTGAGACTTGGACACTTAATAGAAGAGCAATACAGAGACTTCAGACCACTCAAAGGAGTATGGAGAGATGTATGTTGGGAGTAACAAGAAGAGATCAAAAACGCAATGTATGGGTAAGACAACAAACAGGTGTTACTGACCTTATTGAAAAAATTAAAAGATTGAAATGGAGTTGGGCTGGACATATTGCTAGAAGAGATGATAATAGATGGACAATTGAAATTTTAAACTGGATTCCAAGAGATTGTAAAAGACTCAGAAAGAGACCACATGTGAGATGGATGGATGAAATAAGAAAATGTGCAGGGGTGTTGTGGAGAAGAGAAGCTAAAGATCGGAGAAGCTGGATTAAACTTGGAGAGACCTTCATCCTGCAGTGGATTGATAATGGTTGATGATGATGATGATGATGATGATTCATTATCAACTACAATATATTAAGTCCTTGAATGCTAATATACACTTAGATTAATCAAATCTAATCAGTACTCTGGGTTAGTACTTTTGGTCAATATTATTTTCATTAAATGGGGTATCTGCACATTAAAATTATTTTTTTAGCTATACTTAATCATATTTCCAATAACTATATCAATCATTATATTATTATAAATCAGTTGCTTTCTACCTTCTTCAAAAATTTTATCACACAACCCAAACATGAATTATCTTATGCATAATATAGTTTATTTTAATATTTCTCCATATATTGAATTATTATTTTTTTCTCCAGTTCTAATCTCCAAATATGTAATTGATCACTATTAGTCTACAACTTGTCATGATATGTTTGATTGTCTTCAGGCTTCAGCATTGGTCTGGCTACTTTATGTAATGAAAAATAGGTAATTTGTATCTCCTAATATGATAAGTCTGATAGTTAGGTATCCTGTATAATCATTGTCATCAGTTTTATTTTATTATTCAGAAATAATATAATCTGATCTCTAGGTATAATTACAACATATTGCTGACTATTGGTATATAAAAGACACTAATTATGCACACACACTATAATCAACAACCCATTAAAAACAGCCTAAAAGTAACCAACCAAAGACTCATTACTCACTTCAAAAGATGGAGTCTGGAACCCAAATTCCTTGACTTCATCATTAAAATAAATCTTAATGCGCTTCCCACGAATTGGTTTCTTTATCATCGAAGAGGTTTTACCAGCATTGACCCTATATGTGGTCTGTGTGCTCATGAAGATGAAACCATAGACCATATTATATACCGGTGCCCAAGACTTAAAACACTGAAAGATATAATTATAATCAATTCTAACATAAGACCTGATATGATTTTCTCACTTGAAAATGCCATTCATAATGGGTTTTTTTTCAATAATAAGGCTTTCTACCTTTGTCCTTTATTCCATATGGATAGTGAGATGCAAAACTCTCATGGAATTACCTCCGCCACAAATCCTACCATTGTTTTATCAAACGCTCAAAAAAATCAAGAAACGTGACCAGCTCCTTGCCTCCAATAAAGTCTTTGACGACACCTGGTCTTTAATTGCTCTGTCCTTTTCCTGATTATCAACTCCCACCTACCCAGCATTATAGAATAGGCAATTCTAAAAGAAAATATTCATGTTTATATTAAAAATGCTAATACCATTAAACAAGTTCTTAGAATCTCTTCAATATACCTAACCACATAAGAGTATAACAATTGTGCTCTCATAACATAATCTAGCCAGATGACAAATAGAACATTATACAATCATATTATTGTATAACTTATTCATTTATGTATCCTTTATTAGTATGTAATCACTATTTATTGTTAATAAAAATTTTGTTGAAATGAATACCCCAGTTTAATATCATCCTTGAATATGAAATCACAGTAATTACTGGCATAATTTAGGATTATGAACAGAAGAAAACTAAACAAATATTATAAATTAAACAAAATAAAATTTAATTAATTAACTAATAGTATAAAAAATAATTAGTACATGAGTTGGTTATTTACAATTTAGCTTATGATAGATATATAGTTTTAATTGAGAGGTGGGATTATGATCCAAATATTAGTATAAAAACAAGTATGTGATTCCTAATACTGATTTGATAAAATGAGCTGAATCTAAATATTATTACTAAAGATTATTATTATTAGATGAAAATAAATGGGCCAGAAATTGTAAACATATCTGTATGTAATATATATCACTATAATATATAAATTATATCATAATTATTTATAAAGTATAAAGAAAATAAAAATTTCATATTTTCGTCATGTTCATAAACAATTATAAATTTGTACATATTGAAAATAAACTATTTGACAAAAGATTAACAGTTTGAGATTCTTTTATAATTTAAGCTGTCTGTATAAACTTTGAGACTTGAATTTAGTGATGTATTTTTTTTCTTTCTCAGTGTGATTTATTAATGAACAGTCAGCAATAAATATTCTTGTGACATTTCATAATAAATCAGTAAACAATTAATAGTTTACTTCTCCAATAATTATTTATATAAATATATTGAAACTTCCAATTTAAAATTCACACACACCAATAGATGTTGCATCAAATCTTTGCTCATTTACATAAGCACAATGAGCATTAACTATTCGCCTTTCTTTTTCTCTTCTAAAATTTTTCTTCTATTAATAGCTTCAAAATTTCTACTTTAATAACTTTTTCAACTAACTAAAGTGACAGCATTTTTCTTTTATATACTTTGAAAATTGTTTGTAAAAATCAATCAGATGTTAATTTTCTGTTTATAGATATAACTATATCAAAATTCACAAACGCTAGACATTAACTAATTTAACATCATCAGAGATAATTAATGTTAAAGCTTAAAACCAAATCCTGTTACAAAAACAAGTTTATAAATGCACTTAAACAGATAAAAAGAAAACAAATTAAGACAATAATTATAACCCACAATAATTACAAATAAATATGCAGATTTTGTTTTAAAATATATAATCATAGTCAAGCATTGGTGGTCGAGAGGCCAGCGACAGCTGCTTTACAAGCAATTGTCCCGAGTTAGCGGGTTCGCGTCCCGGCTGATGCTATGACACATGAGAAAAATATATATATAATCATACATTAAAAAAAAAATCAATATAACAAAATAAGTATATTATGCATATGCATATTACAGATTTAATCATCATCATCACTTCAGAAGTGGCAGGGAAACCTATAGAAATATTAAATATGAATTAAAAGCAATTAATAATATTAAATAATATATTTCAAATAAAATAAAAAATGTCCTGTAGTCAAATGATTAGCGAAAATAGATAGAAACAACGTGAGAAGATAATAGATTGAGCAAGCTGTCAATTGAAAAGATTCCACTGGATGGACAGAAAATGGAAAGGCATCCAAAATGGGATAAAAAGTTTAAAACTTGTTAAAGAATCTTGGTCAAAAATCATATAAGATAGAGATAAATGGAAAAATTTGGGAGCAGTCTTTAATTAATAGTGGGATATTTATTGTTAATAACAATATTATTAACTATAGACAAAATAATCACTACTTTTAAATATAGTATCAATTAAATTATTAATTAATTTATGCATTTTAATCGTAATCTAAGTTGAAATTATAAATTGAATAGCTTTTTTTATCATTATAGCTACAATTAACTTTAGATACACTGAATTTCAATAAGTTTAAAATTAGTTTAACGAACTGTTCCTGATTTTATAGAAAATCTGTAAACTAAATCAATAATTTCATTTGAATGTCATAGTTGTAGAACTTAATTATCTTTTCTATAAAAAAAAATTTCACCTATACAATTAAAAATTAGGTCGAAGTTAAGAGTGGCCCACTCTTGTATTTTAAAGTCGTTAATCTTGTGTTTAGATTTGTAGAAGTCGCTACTGTCGCATTTTAGATGCATAGTCTTACACATTAGAGGAGTAAATTTTTGAAAAACAATACTTGTTCTATATTTGAAGGTTGCTATAATAAAAGTTTTGAAAATATCAACAAACAACTAGAACTTTTTGACTTAAAGATGAAAAAAATAAAAGATAGTTGTTTCAAAAAGTACCTTTATTGGTCAAAGGTTACAAAGCAATTCTATGGGTACTCAACCCATAGATGAAAAACCCTTATTAACTATTCTATAGGCTCATGTGTGCTGGGACCACATTCTGTCACCTGGACATGTGAGCCAAAAATATCAAAAAGATACACTAAAATTATGCAATTGGGCAATGGCTCAAATTAGTCCAACTGCCTTACATAATAAGCAAATAGTTTCTGGTATCCAAGAAAAACTAAATATCACATTCAAGCATCAACTCAATGACAGTCGATCATGGAGATGCCATGGAACATTTGAGATGAAATCCAAACAGGAGAGATGACTCTGAACCAACTGACAGGAACCCAGACAACCCACCCCAGAATATTTCCATGACTGGACAGCCATAACCATGCTTTTCGAGTCCTGGACTCACCCTTGGGTAAGGAATATCCATTTTGGGCTTCCCCCGTAAGTGAGTTTTGCTTTCTCCAAGTGTAACATTGGTTTTTCAAATCCAGAGCATTAACCGAACCAAAGAAAGCATTGAGAACCAAGCCAGGCCATCCCACCCTTAGATATGGCAATGATCACCATCTGCACCCACAGATCAACAATCCCCTCATGTCCATGGCATCCACCACTGAGACTGAAAACTCAAATCAACATTAACCTATGATTGCCCATTAAACAGTTCACATGGACAGTGGCCAACCCAGTCCACCTGCTCAACAATGCACCATTAGGCAAAAATGCACAAACAAATATCAAAGTGTTTACATGTCAGTCCAAATAGACTGGGACCACATATGGTCTACCTATCCACCTAGACCAAGAAATTTCTATTACATTATCTAAGTGATCAACTACAAAATACATGGAATCAAATCCATTTTTCACAGGTGATCACTTGATGCATTTGTAAAATTAAATATCTTGATTCACAAAAGTACATGATATAAAATACATTGATTCATAGTATTTTCAAAATCACAGCTAGCTCTATATGCATGAACAATTACACACCATTTGTCCATTTCACTTAGTACCCTAAGGCCAGAGGAGTTCTAAGTCTGTTTGGTAGTCTTATCAACTACAGATGTCTATCAAAGTTTAATATAACTGTTTATTTCACTCAACTGCAAAGTTCTCCATGATTTACCATCAAGCCTATAAATTTTCACTTAATTGTTCCAATTACCAAGAGTATGATTAACATTGTAGGAATCCAGTAGGTCATTCCAACTATGAAAATGGGACTAGCTTTGTAAGATTCTTTCCTATTGTTTTTGTAGTACACAGAGGTTGATAGTAAAATCGTATTTTAAAATAAAAGATAGTTTAACATTACCTGTATATATTTTTAAATATATTAAAATGCAAAATTTAATGTACAATTTACCTAAATATATACATATATAGTGGAATATGTTAAAATAAAATATAATTGGTTCTAAAATATCATTTGTTATATCATCTTTTTATCTTAGATATATTAAAATATTATATATTTATTAGGGATAATGCATTTTAGGCCCACAACCTAGAGCAAAATTAGTATCCAATATCTTCATTTAAATAGAAAAAATATAGGATCAAATTGAAAATACAAATGTAAAAATAGTAAAAAGTTAATTTATTTAAAATTTATGCACTATACATGTAGGAATAAAAAATATGTGACCTTTTTTAAAATAAAAACTAAGAATAAACTTTCCATATTAAAAGCATAAAAAAATTTATTCACATAAAAATATAAATGATCTTATTTAAGTCAATTAGGTTTCTCATTTCATTTTGCAAACTAATTGGCTAAAATTATAAAGCAAAATAATTTTTAAAAATATATATTCATTACTAAAAATGCAAGTAAAGTAAATAACTGAGTTAAATTGTTAACTAAATCTTACAAACTATATTAAAAATAATAAAATCATTCATTATTTTAAATCATCTTTAATCAAAATAGCAAAGTCCCAATGCATCATGGGTATGCATGAGTTACGTCAGCTTTTATTTATTCAAGATTGCAGTAGCATATGAATTCACCTAAGAATTCTGATTTTATTGATAAAAAGGGTTCATTGTAACATTTCTTCACTATAGCATTTCCAACTTTGCATACCGTTTTATTTTGGGCAGCAAATTTAGTTGATCTCCATGAGTGCTTTATAAATCAAAAATATTAAACAAACAATCATATTGCTTTCCTATAGTAAAGTATTTAATTCATTGTCCTAAATTCAAAATTGTATGTTTTAAGGTGGAATATGAAAAAGTATTAGCAGAAGAGTTTTGGTCAAGACATTTGATTCAGTTAATCAACAATGACTATGATGTTATTTAAAATGAGTTGAATACTCACCAAAGTTTATTCGTTTTTACAGCTTCCAACATGATATAATGAGAGAAAGCTTCACTACCATAGGCAGAAAATCTGAAACATGTAAAATGAAAACTGGTGTTAAACAAAGATGTAAACTTAATCCAACATATTTAATTTGAATCAATTAAAAATGCAGTAAATTTAATGGCAAAATATTTAATTTGAATCAATTAAAAATGAAAAGAAAAACTTTATCTTTTTAGTTTCTGGAGTCACATGATGCTGATGGTTGTTCTATTTTTTCTAGTTCAAAAGATTGCCTTTAGATTGTATTTAATGTTGTAAGCAACATATTTTAGTTTGAAAATAGGCAAAACTCTCTCCATACAGTAGTGCTACTCTAAGCAAGTCAGAGTAATTAATGGATGCCAGAAGACCATAAGTTCAGAAACTAGTTTTAGGATATTGGATGAGTAGGCACTAGATGCGGATTTTATGCACAAGCCTTCTGGCATCCATTAATTACTCTGACTTGCTTAGAGTGCACTACTGTATGGAGATAGTTTTGTCTACTTTAACAACAGTTATGAGCAAGCATGGAAGATAGTGATCATGTGATGTTTTAAGGTTTAATATTTTAGTTTAATAATTGATGTTCAAAAAATTCAAGTTTTTATTGACTAGAAATGGAAAAGAAATGTCTTTGACAACTTTTAACTTCAGTGATTACTACCACTCGAGATTATGAGCCAATTTAAAAATTTTAGTAGTTATTTAAATAAAAATATGGATTTGATATTGAGATGCATTACAGATTTCAATGTGCTGCTGCTAAAGCAATTGTATATTGTGCTATTATTCTACCAACTATTATTTTATGGAACTGAAACTTGAACCACTTGAGGTAACAAAAGCCAGTATAAAAGTTTCATTTAAGAATGTTCCATAAAAATTTAAAAATGCAGTAGCAAGACTATACAAACAATCAATCTGTTCTTCAACTTAATTCACATTTTTGTTAAATTGGATACAGAAAGTAAATGAACAATACAAAACTTCCCAAAAGGATGGTTTATGAGGAACTTGATCATAATTTTTGTAGGAAAAGTGGAACCTATTTCCATTCTAAAGATTACTTCAAAGACATTTTAAAGAAATGCAATGCTTTCACACACACCCCCATTGATAAAACATGGCAGAAAATGGAATGCAGGAGAGCCCTACAATTAGATGTAGTGTTGACTTATTTCAGAAGAAATTTTTTTCTGTGGAATAAGTATAATGGCAGTATCATAAAATATAATTTAAATATAATAATGGACCATTGTGTTCTATATAAGGATATATTTGTGGTCACAGATTGGTTTCTATAATCACAAAACTCATTCCTAGTAGTAGTAGTAGTAGTAGTAGTAGTAGTAGTAGTAGTAGTAGTAGTAGTAGTAGTAGTAGTAGTAGTAGTAGTAGTAGTAGTAGTAGTAGTAGTAGTAGTAGTAGTAGTAGTAGTAGTAGTAGTAGTAGTAGTAGTAGTAGTAGTAGTAGTAGTAGTAGTAGTAGTAGTAGTAGTAGTAGTAGTAGTAGTAGTAGTAGTAGTAGTAGTAGTAGTAGTAGTAGTAGTAGTAGTAGTAGTAGTAGTAGCAGTAGCAGTAGCAGTAGCAGTAGCAGCAGCAGCAGCAGCAGCAGCAGCAGCAGCAGCAGCAGCAGCAGCAGCAGCAGCAGCAGCAGCAGCAGCAGCAGCAGCAGCAGCAGCAGCAGCAGCAGCAGCAGCAGCAGCAGCAGCAGCAGCAGCAGCAGCAGCAGCAGCAGTTGCAGTAGTAGTATTTTGTATTATTATTTTCTCTTGGAGTTGGAATGATCATATTCATTTGTGAGTTACTGATGATGGTGATAATGAGACAGTCAAGAGTTTATAATTTCTAATGAATTTCATCATAGCATTTTTTCTAATTTATTATTAATTCTACAATTCAAAAATTGATAATTAGATAGTTTTTTGCAAATCACCTATTTTACATATATTGCACTACTGTTTCCAAATATAAAATACTTTTCATAGTAGAAAACTATATTTAAAAATAAAGTAAATTGATTTTTAAAGTTTTTTAAACACAATAGTTTGAACCATAGAACAAAAAAAATGTGAGCTTTCATTAGAGTTAAAATATTAATTATAACAATTTATGCATTAGCTCATCCATGCTTTGCCTGGAATTTAAATTGAATGGAACTTGGAAAAACATTCAGATACCTAAAAAAATGTTGGGCTAATCTGAGGTTTTTGAATAGTAACTGACTCATAAGTCATCCAATTATTAATTATTAAATGTCATTAATATTAAGAATAAAACTGTTAAACCTTTCACAAACCAGCTGGAGGGTAATGTCTTCTCCTTTATTGTCCTCAATAGAGTTTTTTCTTTGTAAAGGATATTAAAATCTGGTTTATTTTAGTCAAGCGTTGTTAGCCGAGAGGTCATCGCACTCGCCTTTCAAGCAAGTAGTTGGTTGCAGACGGGTGTGGGTTCGCGTCGCGGCCGATGTTATGACATATGAAAAAAAAATCTGGTTTATTTTATAGAATGCTTTTTACATTTAACAATAAAAATGAAAAACCATATTACAATTTATTATAAAAATAAATGCAAATTTAGTATTTGAAAAAACGGATTTATTATATTTATTAGTTTTTGAAAAAAGTAATTAGTGTTATTATTATCAATTATAAAAGCCATAATTTTATTTAAATTAGTCTATTGCATACAAATATGAAAAAAAACCTCTTATCTGAATATTTAAACTTATTTATTTATTACTATCAAGAAAAATTTTGAAATCTTTTTTTTTTTTTGCATTATTCTTATAACTTCAGGTTTTTAAACAGTCCTATTTCTTTTATATTTATCCCATATTTTGCTTTTGTTTTAAACAAATTTTTATCGCACGTTTGGCTTGTTTACAAAGAAAGAATTTTTCTCTTAAAATTGTGAACGCTAAATATAGTTTACAGCTTAACAATGTGAATGCTCCAGGGACATTAACTCAAGAATAGAATAAACCAATAAAGATAAAAGTGATTAAAAAGTCGACACTTCATTTATAAATACCTTGGAAGGTTTTGGTTTAACAAGTTGATATTCAATACCCAATCTATCAAACAGATCAAGGTTGTCCCAGATATTTTTTAAATAAAAACTTTCTAAGATTTGTTAAAGAGTCTTAAAAGTCCAAAAACATATATATATGCATGTTTCACAATTCTGTCTAAATATTATCAAAATATATTAGGAAAAAAAAAAGTTTGAAAATAATTAATTCTGTTGCGATTCACTTTGTAAAGAATGGTGCTACTTCGTTATCAATACAGAAATTGCAAAACTTGTTAAAATTAGATCAAGTATTTATCTAGATTGAATCTAGTTGTTTGCTAAGTCAAATTGGTTTACTTATACGTAATACTTATACGTATATATGTAAGTTATTAATCACTGTCTTCATTCCAATTATAATGAAATATATATAATAATTCTTCAAAACAATACAATAATTAATACAGTAAACAATTTTTTAAAAAAAATATCAACTATAATTTAAATAATGACGTATCGCCTTCAGTATTTTTTGACCATAATTTTAAATGTAATTATGGTTTTGACTTTGATTTTAATAAAGTTAGGATTATATGTATTAAAAGAGATAATAATAAATGTAAAATTAAAGAAGCTGCGTTAATAAAAAACGGAAAACAACATTTGATACATAGACAAGCTGCTAATATAAAAATTAATGAATTGTGAGAAAATTGGTGTATGACGGAATTGTTTTTGTACACATTTATGATGATTTTTGTAATCTAATTTAAATATAGTCGATAATCGAAAGTACTTCTATTTAAATTATAGTAAATCAATCTCATAAACATCTACATTTGACATGTACATTGGCGGTAGAACCAGGCCTTTATTTTAATAAAATGTAAAGATTGATAATATGGCCACGATCTAGAATAAGAAATTAGTTTAACGATAATCAGTAGTATATGTCTGTGTGGTTGACAGAATACTAAGTACAGAAATATTTTTTGTCAAACATTTCTAGATGGAACTGTTGGGGTCGATAACAAAATTTGTGAAAGACTAAATATTAGTCTTACGATTAGAACAAATTCAGAATAAAAATCTGAAACCAATAAGTTATAATTTTGTAATTAAAGTCAATTGAAATTAATAAAGTATCTGTAAATTAAATCAATTTATATACGAAATATAATTTTATATAAGTTGCTTTCAGGTTTAACAAAAAAAAAAAAACCTCATTAATAAAAATGAAAAATCTCTTGTTTATTTTCTTTTAAATATAAAAATAATTAAAGTTAATCATTAAAGCAAAAAATATATAGAAATAATCAGTCTATTCACCAAACACAGATGACTTCAGCAATTACCAAATTTTTAAAAGAAGGTTTTTGCAGAACTATTTTTCAGACTATAGGAGAAAGAGAGATCTACCAAAAAAAATAACTGCCCCATACAAGTTTTCACAAAATAGCAGAAATACAGTCAGAGAATTGTAAGTTATTGTTATAACTTTCTTCAGCATTGAAAATAATATATATCCAAGGAATTGATCATTTTCGCAGCATTCGGGAGGTCATCACAGCCACCTTGCAAGCAAGTAGTTGGTTGCAGACGGGTGTGGGTTCGCGTTCCAGCCAATGCTATGACATATGAAAAAAAATTAATAATAATGAATTAAAGACATTCAGTTAAAGACTTACAAAATGTAACAAAAATTTCTGTTTGGTGAAGATAATCTATTGCAGAAGACAAATAACTTTCTATAATAATCAAGTAATGCCAAAGACAGGAACATGTCTAAGTAAAAGATGTCGGCAAAAATTGATTCAAAGTGAAATTGTTCAAGAAATTTGTCGAAATGATTGATATCATAATTTATGGATAAATATATAATTTAATATGCTTAGACATTAGTAATTTTTTAAATGAGTTGAATTATTAATATTTTAAATGCTTAAAAAACTTAATGTATTAAAAATATTTAGAATAATTTAATTTGCAAATTTCTTTGTTTTCTTTTGTGTAAATTTATAACCATTGTAATCTAGATTTATACAACATGACAATTTCTTCTAAATTATCTCAAGCAATAAATTTATCTCTTTTATTATTATTATCATTATCATCATCATCATGTTTCAACAATAATAAACTTTATTGATCAAAAGATGTGTTACATAAGTTTACAAATCTTTCACAGAGATTTTGTCAGGGTTACAGCGGTATTTCAAGTATAATGATTGTTGATTATTATATAAATGTGATATAGATTGCTGATTATAGTGTAGACATATGAACATAGATTTTTTATGATGTATAAATATGAGAAAATATTTTTAAAAAGTAGTTTGTATTATTTGAATTAAAGTTCATTTCTGAGAATTGACTTATCCAGTTAGAGAGACTTCTATGATATAATAAGGATTTTTAGAAAATCGACTTTCATACGAATAGTTGTACTCTGAAATGGATGAGATGACTGTGAAAGTTTTTAGTACTGCATGCTGTGGTTATGGCAGTTTATCAATTGGACTGCTCTTTAAGAAGTGATATTTATTTATCTAAGAGGGCTACAAAATATTTTCTGAAAATTTTTTACATGGGCAATCTATGCTTAAACAACAAATACTATTGCAAGAATCCTTGGAAAATTTGGGTTGCTGTCTCCAGATGTAGAATTTAAGCTTGCATTTTTAACATATGGTTGAGTTTTTAAGGTAATATATACTCAATACTGTTATCTATTATTCAAATTAAAGGCTGGTGTACAATGACTGTTCAGTTGTTTGTCAGTTACTAAGAATTAATTGCAGCTTGGAGACTCGCAAAGGTAGAATCTTGTGCAGGTAAGTATATTGAGAAAAATAATAATCCGGGGAATGAATGGCATATAGATGAATGGTGCAGATTGATTAACATTATTTTGAAATGTGAGTCTTTTACAAATTGGAAGATTGCCTTATGAGTAACCGGGTGGCTTCTAAATATCTGGTGGTGCTATGCTTGAGTCCCATGTTTTTAATTGTTGAAGTTTGTTTAGTAAAATGGAGGGGTGCCATCTGATATTATTGTCAAGGTTGCAAGTGCAATGGATAAACCATAAAGCAAATAAGATAAAGGTGGCTGCACGATTGTGGGTGTTTATGTTTTTTGAAATGAATGAATTATTTGTTATATAGAGACAACAGGTCATCTGTATATATCTGAGATGATCTGCTGTATTTGATTGAGAGCTTGACAATCATTAAAATGGTGTTGCTGTATCTTTTCAGCTGCATGACATAGAGAGCAAAATGGATCAATTCTTTGGTACAGGTGATGCTAGCCCAGAAATTAAGATATAGGCAGAGCATATATATTTAAGTAAAGCAGAAAGTAAAAAAAATGGCTTTAGGGCCCATTTTTGAAATGACAAAGAAATTACTGATTATTGATATTTAGTATGGAGAATTGATGGTCAGTGTTAACATTTGGATATAGTATATTGCATGTACACCAGTATGTGTGTTTGCTATTACTAGAGAAATTCATTTGATAGGCATCATTTTGAACAGAGTGTATAAGACTTAGAAGTTGAAGGGAGCCGACGTAGGTCAGTGGGTATTACAGGGAGCATCTGCTGAAATACTGGCAAGCACCATATAATTGATGCAATGAAATTGAAGGCCTTTTGAGTTTGAAATATTTGGATGTTGTGAAGAACTAGGCCATTATGAATAGGTGGATGGCTGAGTCATTTGGCAAAAATTGATATGGTCTTTCTGTCCCATAATCTCTTATTACAAAGGAAATTAATAGTAGTGATGAATGATTAAGAGAATACTCTTTTTATTATTATTATTATTATCATCATCACCATCATCATTATTATTATTAAAATGAAATAATGTATATATTGATGCAAATTTATTTATATTTTTAAATGAGTCTGATAGTACGTAGTTAATAAGTGTCTATGTCATATCACTTTATTTTAGATTTGTTATATTAATTCTAACCTTGTAAATTTGAGTGAATTCTTTTATTTTTATAAGCGTTCTGTATCTAGTCATTCAATTAATATATATATAATAAATATATGAATTAACTCAAGGAAATATAAATATATAAAAATACTAATAAAAAAACACAATCACTTCTCTATAGAGCTGCTTTAATATTTCAACCAGCAGACTGGTTTTTACTAGAAAACACAACAAAATGGCTATTTCCAGAATTTAAACCATTAAAAATTACAAACATTTACATATCAGATAATAAAGTTACTTCCTATAGGTTAAAATTCTTTATGCAACAATTCTTATTAATCAACCAACTGATAAATATCTCATACTTTTTTTAACACAAATAAAAAAACAGTAACTACATTCTTATAAAATACTTATAAAACTTTACAAAACCTTACAAAAATAAAAATAAAAACCTTTACAAGCACAAATTAATTATTCTAATACATGTATGTTCAAAATAAATCACTCTACAAGAATTACATGCAACAAAACTATAAAAGACTTTGTACAAAAAAAAGAAGATAAAATACACTATTATATATATATAAAAAGACCCACTATTATATATATATGGTATTTTACTATATATATATATATCTTACTAGTCCACCTATAAAATAAAAAACAAGTAATAAAGGAATAAAATATTAAAAAACAGTTCTCTAGGAAAAAAAAAAAAACACAAATAAAAAAAAAACAAATCCCTAGGAAAAGGTAATTCAAGGATGTGATAGTACCTATATTCATATTCATACCATGAGGATGTAATGTCTTAAAATTTACAAATAATAAAACTTTTCTTCTGCTTCCTTTCTCTCATGGAAGAAAAATTATCTTCCAATATAATCACTCTTAAATCATCGATCAAGTAATCAAGTAAATTAAAGTGTTTAGAAACTGATCTATCTTCATTTTTATGTAAAACATCAAACCTATGGCTGGTTATTCTAATATGTAGACTGTTTGCTGACTCACCTATGTAATGACTCAAGCACCTATTACATTCTATTAAATATTCTAAGTTTGTACTTTTACAATTAACATAATTGGGGATATATCATTTTTTATTTTTTAATTTAAGACATTACATCCTAGTGGTATGAATATAGGTACTATCACATCCTTGAATTACCTAGTTTCTTAGAGATTGGTTTCTTTTTTATTTGTTTGTTTTGTTTTTTTGTTTCCTAGAGAACTGTTTTTTAATGATTTACTGCTTTATTACTTGTTTTTATTTTATAGGTGGACTAGAAAGAAATATATAAATATATAGTAAAATACACATAGTAAAATATGTATATAGTGTTTTTTTTATGTATATATGTATAATAGTATATTTTTAGAGTTGTTTTTTTTCATATATAATAATATATGTATGGTTCCGTTTTTTTTTTTAAAAAAAAAAAGGTTTTTTTGAAAGAGTTTTTTTGTAATTTTTTGTACAAAATTTTGTATAGTTTTGTTGTATGTAATTCTTGTAGTCATTTATATTGTACATACATGTATTCGAATAATTAATTTGTGTTTGTAAATGTTTTTTATATATATTTTTGTAGTGTTCTGTAAATTTTTATAAAGTTTTATAAATATTTTATAAGAATGTAATTACTGTTTTTTTGTTTGTGTTAAAAAAGTATGAGATATTTATCAGTTGTTTGTTAAGAATTGTTGTATAAAAAATTTTAGCCTATAGGATTTTTTTTTCTCAAAAAAATTTGTTTATTTGTTAACCTATACAATTGTTATATTGTGGCAAACCGTACATACAAATATGTTTCTTGTGAAGAAAATGTAGACCTTTGTGGTGTACATTGAGTGATTGTGATCCTCATTAAGCTTTGCCAGGTTTTTGACCAGAACCTTGATTGTTACTATGGTTGCTTGTTATTTGTTATCTGATATGTAAATGGTTGTAATTTTTTAATGTTTAAATTTTGGAAATAGCCATTTTGTTGTGTTTTCTGATGAAAAACAGATGCTGGTTGAAATATTAAAGCAGCTTTATAGAGAAGTAATTGTGTGTTTTTTTATTAGTATATATATATATATCTTTCTAGTCATTGTGTTCTAAGGTATTGAGTTACACACTTAGTATTGGAAATGATAGATTGAGGTTCATAAAATAAAATCTCATCATGAAATTAGCCCATTTAAGAGTATATACAGTACTGCTACTCTCCTGCAATAAACTAATTGTCATTTATTCTCTTTTTTCATATAGTTCTACAAAGAGAACCCCAAAAATAACCAGAATCAATCTCTGGTTTGTGCGCCTGTTGCAGAATATACTTCTGCTGTTACATAGATCTTGCAGGAATCCTGTGTCAATCTGTCTAATGACATTTCCATGTGAAATCATGGGGCCATGTAACACATTGTTTTGTAAATTACATTTTGCAATTTTGTCAATTTTTTATAATGGCTAAAAAGTTTGACAATGTGAAATTCTGTTTTCATTTACAGTCAAGAAAAAAATTGTAATGCTTGAAACCGATTACAAGAAATCTGACATCATAAATATATAAGTTTATGAGAGGATTAATTGAAATATTAAATTTGTTACATCTCTAAAAAGCATAGCAGGTGAAGTCCAAAGTCAGAACATTGCTGGGGTTTTTTTTTACACAAATGGAATTTTGCTCAAATTTAGTTCATAATGGTCAGACATTTTATCTGTAAGTTCTGAAACATTTACATGATGCAATAAAATGAAAACATCCTGTTTTGTGACAAAGAAAAGAGTGCAAGCTCTACCCCCAAAAGTGTCTCTCAAAGCCTTGAGTATGAAACACTTTTTAATTCAATTCAACACGAATCAGCTTATCTATCAGTTGTATTCATTGGATCCTGCTTCATGTGATTTTTTTAAATCTCTTGAATAAAAAAAATGTTTTAATTTTTTTGTTTTTGCAGACTTAGAAGTGGTGGAGGGAAAATGACAAAGTCATTAAAAGGCATCACTTTGCAAGTATTTCCGAATTACTTTGGAAATAAAAAACCTGTTTAAACTGATGTAATGCATCAAATGGATAATAATTTGAAAGAGATTCCAGTTATTTTGGGATACCCCTGTATATATTTGATTATCTTTTTTGCAGGTACAATAAAGAGCTGCAGCAATGTGTGTATATATTTATGAGTTTACTCATTTCAACATTATATATTACTATATATATATATATAGTTAAGATGGAAGCAAACTATCTTTCTCACATATTCTACTAAGAATCAGAACTGCCCATCATATTTATTTATTTATGAGGAGTGTTGACTATTCATAATATATGTATCAAAGATATTTGCTTATAAATTACATATTTATCTAAAATGTTGTTATTTAATATTTACATATATATATATATTGTAATAGTGAAATTTGAGTTAAAACTCTATGATATTTTAAATTTAATATTGATCTTGTTATCCTAGTAATGATATAACAAAAGAGATAACATATAAATATAAGATATAAACATTCAATATTTTAATTAATATATACAATTGCGTAATTTTTAATATAAACAAATAAGGCATTCAGTCATTGTTGATGTATATTTATGGAATTATGTGTTGACATATGAATAAAATATTTAATTTGTTTAAAGTGATATTTAAAATATTAGTTATTCTCTATAAAACAAATGAGTAAGAAGGAATGGTATTTTTTTTATGTAACTTGTATACATTTTGTATTCCAACTTATAAAATAAGTCAAGCGTTGGTGGACGAGTGGTTATCACAGCTGCCTTACAAGCAGTTGTTCCGGGTTTGCGGGTTCACTTCCCGGCCAATGCTTTGACACATGAAAAAAAAAAAACATAAAATTATATTTTGTAAAGATATTTTAATAACACGAAACACTGATTTATTGGAAAGGAAATTAAATGCATGAATGAGCAAACGAGGTTAA
Source organism: Epiperipatus broadwayi (assembly GCA_028023455.1). Classification (NCBI taxonomy): domain Eukaryota; kingdom Metazoa; phylum Onychophora; class Udeonychophora; order Euonychophora; family Peripatidae; genus Epiperipatus; species Epiperipatus broadwayi. The sequence continues at coordinate 2,397,076 of JAQFVV010012449.1, forward strand.
ATACTATGGCATCTTACCAAGAAAATGAGATATTATAGAACATCATTTTTCAAACAGAGAAGAATAAGAATTTCAAAATGCATTTAATACATATTAACAATTTAGTAATATAAATCTACTGGATGATGAACAAGCTGGAGTAAATAATAAAACTTCTGCCTATCCTGGATACTCAGCCTTTTCTGTATAGAGTCTATATATAGAAACATCAAATTCAAATTTGTCTCATTGTGGTAAATATATATTATATTAAATAATGAAATATAAATTCGTAAAATCACTTAATGGAATAAGCAATTACATTATTAATGCACAATTATAATTCATGATAAAACATGCTAAATGCAAGTATGAAATATGGTCTTAAATTTAAAAGCAATCATTAAAGTAAATAGCAGATTTGAAATATATATATAAATTATATATACATAAACTACATATAATGGAACATCGTGGGATTGCAGTAAAAGATTAAAATAATATTGGACTATAATTTTTTTTTGTGTGCTTATAAATAAAGATGTAAATATATATTGTAAATCTTATTAGCATTAATAAATACTATGCTTAGTGCTTAGTTGGCATTCCTTACAAATAAAAGGGAATCTATCTGGTAAATTCATTTCCGTTGTTTAAGTATTTATATTTGAATGTATGTGTGTCGTTCAGTAAACATATATATTGTAATCAAAAAAGGTTGTGGTAAACTATTAATAGTATCTATAGGGAGTCATTATTTTCATTATTATTCCATTTCATCTAATGTATGCCTATTTGTTTTACTGTATATATAATCTGTTGAAGTAATTGTTTTGTAAATATTTTAAAGATATTTGTAATGAAAAATTATTCATATGATTGCAAAATATAAAGCTTTACAAAATAGTGAGTAAATCAAACATACGATTTAAAATTATTTAACAAAATATATTTAATTATTGTAAGATTATACTAACTTATAATGTAGTTCGTTTCCGTGAATTGTTTACTATGCTTATTAATACAACTCTATAAAGAGTTTATTAAACACCATAACTATATTATATACTTCGTATTTCCTTGAATAATATTTATTGTTTTATTTTATAATTATTATTACGTTAAATAAATTTCATTTCGCTAATTTTTTTTTAATTACTCGCTGTCAATTATCTCTTTCATCAATAGTCATTTCTTTTTGCATATTATATATTTATTGAAATTGCTAACAAATTTCTGTGCAGGAATCTCCGAAAATTGAATAATCGTATATGAATATTTAAACATTTAATATTCTTTCAAAATGTGGTTGGGTTCATTAAAATTCCTTGCAATTCAAACTATATTTAATAAATAAGAGTCTCAATTCGTATCAATTATTGTTATTGTTTGCTAGCCCAAAAGTTAGACAAATATTTAATACACTCTTTTAATCATTAAGATTATATTGATGTCTAAATATATTAAATGATTATAAAATATGTTGCTTCATTCACTTGTTCCCTTTACAGAGATAAAATGGTACCGCTACAATATATATGTAATAGATTAAATATTTCTAGTAAAATTAAATTGTCATTAGTGCAAATATAAATAGTAAATACTAAAAAATCTAAATAAATTAAACAGTAAAGTTTAACAATAGAGTTGAGATGCGTTAAAATGGTATAACAATATTTTATAATTTTCACTAATATTAAATTGACTGTACACTGAAATGTAGAAAGTTATATGTTATGTTTAACACAAGGAACAGAGAGCAATGCACTATATCACTAAAATAATTAAAATTTTGATTCCAAAAATTATAAAAGATCTAGAAAGAGATTGCATGTGAAATAGATGAATATAAAAGTTTGCTGGATAGATGTGGAAAAGGTAAGTTATGGATTGCACTCAGAGATAATTTATGGTGCAATAGAATGTTAGTGGTTTAAAATGATGATGAAAGTAATTAAGTGGATAGAAAAGAGTCTCTTCATTATAATTAAGTTATAAATAAAAACTAAATTTATTTGGCATTTATTTCAAGCTTTATTTAAATTAATACATTTTCATCATCACGCAATGTCATGCTCTGAACTACTTTCTCAAGCTCAGTTCCAAAATTCTGAAGCATTCATTATTCAACCTAAAAAAATTATGTCAAAATTATGATTAAATAACTTAAGTTCAATCTTTTATTTTTAAGACTACCTGCATTAAAAAGAAAGCAATGCAGAAAGCAGTACAAATGAACAGCATAAAGATGATTTTTTAGAAGATGAATTTATCTCTATTAAAAGTTATTCTTTTTCACAATGCAAAATCTTTAGCTAATAAACTAACTGATCCCATGAATTCAGTTTTTAAAAACAAAAAAAGTCTCTCAAATAAAGCTACAACAACAATAAAAAAAGATTTTTCATCATTTACTAGTGTTTTTCATATAATTCTCAACAAAAATCATTGTAGTATGTGATGTGATATGGCTACTCCTTTATCAAAGTCATGAATTTCTCAGCCAACATGTCCAAGAAAAACTTGTTAGCCACCTTAATTTCCCTTTCCATTTCCCACCCTATGTTTTCCCATATTCTTTTCTATCCTGCTCTATTCCATTTCCCAACAACTTTGTTCACTCCATTTCCTTTGTATCTATATTCCTCTTATTTTTTTCCAAACCCAGCATAAAGACCAATAACCTACTTTCTATATAATAACTTGGTCTATATTTATTCTCCCGTAACTTCATTATTTGTATCCTTTTCTGCTTATAAGCATTTACATTCTATTAGTAAATACCTAATATTTTCCATGCCTTCCTTTCATAATCTGAAAATAAATCACCCATATTTTTCCATTTGTGAGTATCTTCTCTTGTTGCTAGCAATTCTGTTTGAATCTTAAATAGTAAACTACTTTTCCCGCTATTATTATAACACATCCATATTCTGTTTACTTCTATATACATTTAAATTCTATTTTACTATCCATACTAGTTCTCCATCTCCTTATTTTTTAAGACATTATTCTTCTACCACAGTCTTTGCCATTATAACACTCAACAATCCTCCTAACAAAATTATTCCACCTTTTGTACAAGTATACTGACATAGTATTTATCCAAATCTACAGACTATACAATTGTTCTCATCCATCTTGTTGTCTGACCTTTATTCATAATCCGATTAAATACTATTTTGACTATTCTCTTACTAATTATATCTGTCATATAAAAACTTGACCATTCCATTTCTCCTTGAATTGTCTCCTTTGCCATCCACACATCTGCATCTAATGCATGTCTTCTCACTTCTCTTTGTCATCTTCCAGCCACCATATATACAAAAACTTTATACAACACAGACATTACAGTTACCAGTGTTTATCTTTCTATGGTCTTTACCCTTTCCTTTAAATAATTGCATTAGTCTTCTATTATTCCAGCTATCTGGGAATTCTGTCTTCTGTGCCATCTTATTAAAGCATGATAATAAATTTAATTTTGCTATGTTTTTTAAATTCATCACCATCTTTGCTGCCCATCGATCTAAACCTCTTGCCTTCTCATTTTTCAACTTCTTCCCTGCCTCATTCATTTCATTTTCTGTAAAACTAATATTTCCATTACTACGTGTTTTTATGATTGTTATCATTGTGCCCTTCACAACTAATCTTTTCTATATCCATTACATACTTATTTAAGATTGACTCTAATTTTTCTCTAGAACTACACACTTTCTCCTCATTATTTAGTAATACTATTCCTCTCTCTCCTACATTCCTTCTTTTAATATAGTTCCAAAAATGTTTACCTCCATCTCTTCCAATTTTATTAATATCTTCCAATAATTTACTATTTAATTTTATTCTCTCTATATAATTATCTATTTCAGCCAACTTCTTTTTGTTTAAATAGTTTTTCCATTTAATATTAACATATTTTTCACTTTCTCTGTTCTTAGTAGCACATTTATATTCTCTGCATGTTTTTTCCTCTCTTTTGCACTTTTATTAACTCTCACTTTTCTATTACTTTTATTCTTCTGAATACTCTCATCTAAAACAAATTTGCAACTTTTTTTCTTTAACCACACCAATCCTTCATTCCAATAAACTCTTCCATAACTTCTAGTTTTATTTTACATATTTCTTATTCTTATCATTCATTTTCCATTCATATCTTTCACTATCCTTTTTACTTTTATTATTAATTTCCATTATATTACTAATCATTATGATCACTTTACATACTCTCTCTTTATTATCAAAAAACTTTAATTTTTTGTACTTTATTCATTTCCTATTTATCTACTAATATATAATCTATTGTGTGAAATATATTACTTCTAGACCATGTGTATTGCCCCTCAAAAATATTCGATAAATTTCCAATGTTCACATTTGCTCTCTGACAAAAAAGTTTAGAAGCTGCCCATTCTCGTTATCCAAGTGACCAATTCCTTTAATATGCCCACTCATATTCCTTATAATCATAATTTTCTTTTCTTTTTAAAACATTGTATATCCTTAAATAGGCATTCATGTATGTTATTATTTCACTCCATTATAGTTTGACTATCTCTATTGGCCATATATATTATAGCCCCTTCTATTCTTGTCTTTCTAACTTTATCTCAAACTACAAATGTTCTTGATACTTTACAGTATTCAAATTTTTTTTATATCACTCCTATACCACTATCTCTTTTTTCTTTTTTTTTATTTATATCCTACCATACCAAATTTTTCTGTGTATGTTCTTCTCTTAGATGTGTTTCCACTACTGCTAATACCTCAAGTCCTTCATTTTTAACTGCTTTATTTAATTCCAACCACTTTTCTAATCTCTTTTGACTTTTTCTTCTTTATTATATTTGTAGTTAGTTTGTTTATTATTAGTTTTACTGACCCAATCCCTCTCTGCATCTACATTTATATCTAGATAAGCTACTCTTTGTTTACTTCTTACATCCCATTCATTCTTGATCTTCTTTTTGCTAATACTATAATTTAAAACACTCCCCCTTTATAAGTTTCCTAAAATATAATCATTTCTCACCACCAAAACACAAATATTTCTACTTCCCTGTTTGTTTACCTTATCTGTAACATCCTAATTCTAGCTCCAAGCAAACATACTCTTACATATCTATTTCTGTTTTCCCTTGAAATTACTTCTCCACATCCTCTAATCAATGAGTTTCCTATCAGGGCTGTATGATAGCTTATTTTTCCTAATTCATCTGTAACATTTTCTTCAACCTTTTGAACTTTCTTACCTATTTCTTCCTTATTGTTTCTATTCATTAATTCCTTGACGCTTACACTTCATATCTAACACTTTTAATTTTACTTCTAAATCTTTTACCTCTTTCTCTAAGATTGCTTTATTCTTTGACTAGCTATCTCCATTGCACTACTTATTTTGTTATCTATATCTCTTGTCACTCTACTAAACATATACTCCATTCCATCATTCTTATCTACATTTTCCTCAATTTCCCCTGACTTTCTCTTTAAACTATCTACATTTAGAAACCATTTTCTGCAACTCTTTTATCACATTTATACATGATTTCCACAACAATACATCTTTTATATTCTTCCTAGTTTTATTTAAGCACTTCAGATGGAAAACCTTATCATATATTGTACATGCTATCAAAGCATGCATAGTTTCCTTCTGACCATCATATATACATTGTGGTATACACATGCAGGTCATAATTCTTTATTTTTCCAATTCCCCTACTCTATATTTAAATTTATGATTTTTCTACCACTCTACAAACCTCTTTATACAATTTTTTTTTTATAATGGCAAATGAGAAACGTGCTCTCCTAAAATTCACACCTCAACATTATCTCTCTTTTTTAAAATGAATCACTCTCTCACTTAAATTAAAAAGTTTTTGATTAGTAAATCTCCTAAAATCCAACTAATGTTATGTATATCTTAGTTTTTAAGGCCTCGTTAAAATAAACACAATATATTGTAACGAGCACAGACGTTCGTTACATTGTTTTTTTTTTTATATTTATTAAACAGGAAAGTAAATTAAAAAGTTCGCATTTAAAAATTTTCTTTAAGAATTAAAAATTGAAACTAAATATCATCTTAAACTCATATATATTAAATCGCACAGATAAAAAAAATTATTAAAATAAAACTGTATTAAAAATAGAAAAGGTATTTTAAAAACAAAAACTTAAAAAGATTTAGAGATAAAAATATATCTTTAATCTTGAAAAACACAGAAATTAATCAGAAATGGAAATGATTGTTAATTAGTTAAATGTAAACCAGCCTTGGGCATCTAAATGTAAAAACATCGGTCAGATAGGAAAACAATAGAAACAAATAGCCAATGAAAGAAATCCATCGGGAAATCGAACCTCAGCGAAAGGATCATCACATCGATGACATAATGCCAAGTCAATCCTTCGAATACGTATAAAAGGAAAATTTGGAAATTATTAATTAGTGACTGGATTATGATTATTACGATGTGACAGATAGGTGTTAGTGCAGAGGTGCGGGAGAAGCGATTGAAGAGACGCACGATTCAATCACTTCAGTTTTGCCAAAGAAAGAAAGAGAAATGAACTATCATTTTCTACATTGAGGACCAACTAAACTAAAAAACCTCCGAATAAATAAATAAACAACGGCTAAATGGATACCAACCTTTTTAGGATGGCGTGGAAATTCACGTTCATGGCAAGCAACGGATAAAGATGAACTGTTTTAAACCGTAAGAACTTTATAAATAATGAACATTAAATTAAAATTTTCTATATTTAAATGATTGCAATATGATCCTATCTGACCAAACTAAATTCTTTATTAATAGTGTTATTTGATGTATTTTTTATTTATTTGTGTAATATCATTTCCATTTATTTAATTTTGTTCTTTAAGTTTATTTATGATTTCTGTTTTCCGATAAATTAAAATAAATCAATGTTAAACTTAAGTCGGGCATGAATGGCTGTATAGATTTGTAAAGTTATATTAGGGGAGGGTAATCTTAGGTTATTTGGTTCGTGGTTAAATTGGGTCAATGGATTGGATATATTGGTGTGATTAGTAGATGTAATATTGATTCGCTACGGGCAGAATCGCTTCATACGCCGCACACTTCCGTTTGCCTATGGAAGAAATTATAAGTCGGATACCGCAGTTCCTTTCTATGGAGTTTTTTGTTTTATTGCTCTTCTTTGCAGATAGATGTAATATTCCTATCTCATGAGAAGCAATTTCTTCTCTTAACTTTTTGTGCTGCCGTATTTTATTACATTGAATACATCGATATATCAGATGAATTGATGCCAGTTTGACTACGAATTTTAACCTAAGGTTAAATAGGGATAGAATGTTTATTTTCAAAAGCAAATTTATGTGGTCTATTCATACTCGACCCTAAATAGAAATGCATTAAATTTAAGTTGTTTATAGACGCTTGCATGGATTGTTTATTGGTTAACTATGTTTTGCATTTCCATATTTGATCAAAATATATAGACATTCGATAAATAATGATACCTTACGGTGAGTATCAAAAATGTATTTATTCGGATGTCTTTTAAGTTATTGGTGACAATGCAAGTATCTTATGGTGAATACTATTGGGTTACGTATAAATTTCCCTCCGCAATTGTCAGTAATCAATAATTTTGTATTTTGATCGTTTATGTTTACTTTGAAATGTGTTTAACCGTGTAATCTATGTAACCGATCTATAGCAACATATTAAAACAAGCTTTTATAATCCCATCTGTGCGAACTTAATTAAAATGTAAACTGATAATATAATAGAAATTAAAATGTAAATTAAAATCTAAGGTAAAGTTAAAAATAATGTTAAATTTTGAAATGTAAAACTGATACTAAAACAATTTTAAATCTTATATATATATGTGCGTAAATAAATTTTTGTATGTTAATTACTGGCAGTGGCTTATTTTATTCTTTTTTTTATATATACTCTTAGATTATCTTATTAAATCTCTGCTATTCCACTGAGCTAGTGACATGGGCTAACGACCGGAATCAAAATTTAAAAAAAAAAAAAAAATTTTTTTTTTTTGACTGACGTATCTGCCTACTTTATAAATTTTTCTAGGTTCAAATGCCTAGATGGCGCCCTGTAGTGCAGTTTACGTTAAGTCGCCGTCTCCGGATCGTTACAATATATTGTAATGTTTTTCATGTTTTAATAGATTCTGGTATGCCTTCTTTTACTCACGTAAATTTAGTGAAAGTTAAACTATGGATATGAAATATATCTGATTACTATTTCTAAACTTAGCTATATTTCCTGATTAACTGGCCTACCAATTATTTCAACTTACGCTATCGATGGAATCAGCTTTTTATTTCTTTTTATAAGGGCAGCAGGATTCATATAAGAATCCACTGAAATCTGTCACATCACGCCTCGAAAATTAAAAAGGAAAATGATTTTTAAAAAATCTGGGTCATAGTTTACCATAACTAAGATTATTTTCCAGATATTATTCCTGGGACATAATTAATAAATATTGGCAAAAGATAAGTTATATGTTCAAATTCTAATAAATTAAAATAAATAACTAAAATTAATAACGTACAAACGAAAGTGATCTTAAAGGTAAATATTTTATTATGTTATTAAAATACTTAATGAATTGTTACCATTATTTAGAAAGAATCATATTTGTTAGTTCAGAGTAATCATTTTATATAATTAATACAGTCCATCTCTTTCAGTTCTATCTTAAACAATCCATGGATTAAAATGTCCTAATTTGGGAATGTCTCTATCGGATTATATCACACGTTTATATTAAGAATTGTTTGCAAACTCAATTTAGTCATTATTGGGGTATGAATAGCTAAGCTTACCAGTAAGTTTGTGTAGATTTATGGAATCCCAAGCTCTTAGAAATTTCATCTTCAATTATTGGTCCGTTCTATAGCTGGAGAAAAAAGTATGGTTGTGTTGATCCTTTCATTGCTAAAAGTGTATTCACAAGGTTCTATTTTTATGCTTGCATGTGCAGAAGTATATTATTGCCACAAGTTATGCTCGCAGAAACCCCCAACTCTAAGACATGTACTCAGAAGGTAATGAAAAGACTGAGATCGAAGTTGTCCTCTTCTTTTTATACCTTGATCCAGTTTTTGAAACTTCTGCACATGTTATTATTATCATGGCACTTAAGTTTATAATCTTGTACATTCTTTAGTAGCTTTAGGTTACAAGGTCTTTTTTTTTTTGACATAATTCCGCCATCTTTAATTAGCTTCCAAAATGTTTTATTGATTGTAATCTTTTACTTTGAAATTCCTTTCCAATTTTGAATTACAGATAAATAATTTAAAACAAAAAGAATCAACTCTCATCGTAAGTTAAAAAAAAACTAAATTACACAAACTAAAAAAAAAAGTTTAAAATGCATGAATTTAAAATATCTTTAAATTTACTTGTCTGAAAGTTTGTAATGATGATATATTATAAGATGTGACATGTTGGACTGTTTCCACCATTTATGAGTGAATGTTGAATGTATAGAAAATTTTAAACTTTATTTAAACTTTCCAAATAAAAACAACATGTTATTAATAACACACAAATAGACAATATAGGTTAGTAATTACACAACGTTTCAAGTAGTATTATTCTCCATTCTTCTTCAGGTGTTGCTGGCCTATATGCACAGTGACAGTATTCACTTAGAAGTTGGTAGAGTGTTTGCCTTAAATTTGATATTCAAGAATCTAAAGGTGCGAGTTCAACTTCTAAGTGAATATTGTCACTGTGCATATAGGCCATCAACACCTAAAGAAGAGTGGAGAATAATACTACTCGAAACATTGTGTAATTACTAAACTGCATTGTCTATTTGTGTGTTATTACTAACAAGTTGTTTGTATTTGGAAAGTTTAAAATTTTCTATACATTCAACATTCACTCATAAATGATGGAAATAGTCCAACATATCACATCTTATAATATACCATCATTACAAACCTTCAGACAAATACTTTTAAATTTACTTTTTCTTTATTTAAGCTTTTAAATATTTTAAATGCCAATATCTTTAGACCTTCTATTTATAGACAGTACAATATATATATATTATAATTAAAATATCGGAGTCTTGAATAATTCTCCAAAATTAGCAATATTTTTCCTCAATCCTTCCAAATCCAATTAAATCTATCTCTCTTCACTCCAATTCTCTTTTCTCATCCACTTTCTAAATAAATATTCCCCAGCAACAGAAATTTTTATCAAGATGTTATTAAAATAAATAAAACTTTAACTTATCTTGCGGAGCAAAAATTAGCCATGTCAACACATTTGCAATGTCAGCTAAGAAAGCAAATTCTCCATACAGTAATGCCACCCAGTGCAAGCCTTAGTAATCAATGGATACATGAAAGTTTGTGCATGAAATCCCCATTGAGTGCCTACTCATCCAACATCCCCAGACTAGTTTTTAGCTCACTGATAAAAGCCACAAGGTAGAAAACTAGTCTGGGGATATTGAATGAATAGGCATTAAGATTGGAAATTTTATGCACAAACCTTTCTACATCCATTGAGTATTAAGGCTTGCACTGGGTTTCACTACTGCATGGTGATTATGTGAAAAATATTGTAATTTCTAGAGTTCAAATTTATTTATAAAGCAATCATTAAGCAAACACAAATATATAGAAAATTTCACTTAATGTGTAACTTAATTTATTGCAAATCAAAAAAACTCTTTTCAGAAATAAATTCATGTTAATCAAATACAAAATGAATATAAAATATTTTAATGCACTAACTGGAAATTACTAATTTTTAAAAAAATTATCATTCTTATTGCTACAATAACTGCTGTAAAGAAGATGAAAATGTTTGAACAATTCCGTTTGTTTATAATTTACTTAACAAAAGCAATAATTACTGTAAAGTTTATCATATTTTTGCATAATAGCATAATTATTTGAAAAGTTTATATATCATTTGCCTTAAAGATAAATAGTATTTATCATAATTACCCATTGGATCTCCTTAATTCTCCTCATCACCATCATTATTACTGTTCATTTAGAAACATACTAAGTGACTGTTAACTGCATCACATAAATTATATCAATAGTTAATAAATCATGGTAATTTGAAAATTATATTAAACAAAATTAGGGTTGGGAGTTCCAGAAAAATAGCATGATAGCTGAACTTATGATTATTTGACAAAAAAATTTTATATGTGGAAATGTATTTATAATAAGCACATTCTAATTTCCCATATGAACAATGTTAATAATAATTAACTGCTAATGTAGTTTGCAAAACTGTAGTATTTACTTTTATATTTATTTTCACAATATATAAATATTAATATTTTGCTACAACATACTAGATTTCCAACTAGAAGATCTTTCCATTGACTCATTGTAAATCAAAAGATTTCGCGAGTATTAATGTGTAATAAGAAATGTGGACTTAATCAGTGAAGTATTGAATAGCTTCAGGTTCTCAGATCTAACCACTTCAGCTTCACCTATTTAAATAGAACGTAGGTTGAAGTAAAGAAGGGGGTTCCCCTCTTTTCTTCCAAAGTGTAAGCCTGTGGTTAAGACCTGTAGAGGTCCCTACTATCACATTTTTACACGCATATTCTTGAGGTGGCAGCCTTAGTAAATATTACATATATGTACTGTATTTATAAATTTAAAAATATGGATTAAAGAAATATCTCTCCCTCGTTATATTTTTTTTTAAAAAAGACAAGTTGTTTCAGAGGCTATACTACTCTTAAAACTAACTTTTTTAATAAAATGAAGTCTATTTTTTAATATTAATTTTCATATGATAAATAATGAAAATTAACAATCTTTTTCAAGACTTATATATTTATAAATTAAAAATGGCTTTACACTTTTTGTTCTAGATATGTTAATCAATTTTTTAATGTTTTAAATTTAGACAAAAGTTTTTTGCTAGTTTTTTATCTCATGATAAATATTAAATGTTGTTTTGGAATATCATCATCATCATTTTTAATCACCAATCCACTTCAATATGAAGATCTTTCCAAGTTTAATTCAATGTATCTAATTTCTAGTCCCTTTTCTTCACTTCACAACAGCACACTTTCATATTTTGTCCATCATCTTACATGTGATCGCTTTTTAGGTCTTTTACAATCTTTTGGAATCCAATTCTCTCTTAGACCTGAAGTTTATTTTAATTCAATAAATTTGTGTTAAATTTTTTTTTGCATTTATGCTTTTTATAATCGCTAATTTTTATTATTATATTAATTAGTCTTAATAGTAGTCTCAGTTTGTCATATGATCAACCAATGAACATCACATGACCACCTCCTCTTATGCTTGTATATAACTGTTGTTAAAACAGGCAAAACTCACTATATATATATATTGCCACACACAGCTAGCTAGAGTAAGCAATGGATGCCAGAAGGCTTGTGCATAAAATCCCCATCTAGTGCCTCACTGACGAAGGCCATAAGCCACAAACTAGTCTGGGGATATTAGATGAGTAGGCACTAGATGGGGATTTTATGCACAAGCCTTCTGGCATCCATTGATTACTTTAGCTTGCTGTGTGTGGCAATATATATAGTGAATTTTGCCTGTTTTGTCATATGATACCTACATTTCATTAAATTATAATATTTAACCTGTAAATTCAGAATTTTCTTTAATTTAGATGTTAATTATGTCATAGTACAACTATAAAAATGTACAAAGATTACATTATGCTTAATGTGATAGTATTAAAAATGGCATCATATTTTCAAATCTTTCATACATTTTTATTTGAATTTATACATTGTGAAAGAATTTAGTTTGTGAATTTTTATTTCAGATTCTTCATGAAGTAACAAAATATTTCATTACATGGTGATTAGTAAGGATTTCCTGTACAGTATATACTGTATCTATCTAAATCAGTGATAAATATATGAAAAAGATAGAGGAGTGCATGGAAATAATTAAGAATAAAATATTTTAGGATATCATAACAGACAGAATTTGGATATGTTGATTCATTACTAGATTTCATTACATATAATAAGTAATTTTTAATAGACAAAACATTTTACATGAATTAGAAGATTTACATTTTGTAAATTCAATCAATTTATAGACTGCTCATCTACTTTAGTGCAACCAGATTAACAATAAATCCGAATAAGTTAAATCATTCTGAATCATGTATACATAAAATCTATCTAACTAAACATTTGTAATAAATATAATTAAATATATGATAGCTAGAATTAAAATATCACATACATGTTCTTCATGAGTGGATATTTGCATACATTACCAATATCTATAGATCCAATTCCATCATTCTATATGAAGCATCTAAGCAATGCTGATAGATATTTTGTGCCAATGATTATCACTAGATCAAAGACTCTGATTTGGCTGAAATTAAACCCATGCTTAAAATTTTTAATATTTATCTGTTAAATAATAATTAAGCAGTTTTACATATTAAAAACATAATTTTACTATAACTCTAAATTAACAAATATATTCTAAACTATAATATATTTTATATTTACTTTTCTCTTCATCTATTCCTTTTTTCTCTTGAATAGTTATTATTTTTTCTAATATATTTATTTTTAAATATCCATTATTATATATAGAATAAAAGAAATCTTGGCTTATTTATAAACTAATTCTACTATTAATCAAATTTACAGAATTTAGAATTAAATATCAAAATGTATTTCAAAATAATTCTAAGTTTAGAAATTTTCTTTTTCTAAATCCTTAAATTGAATGCTTGAAATTGAATTATTGTATGAATGACTTTATATGTGGGTATAAAACAATTATTTATTTTACTGTTGATATTTAGTTATCACACAGAATTGCATTCACGTATTTTGTATACAATGGTATGAAGAGTATATAAAAATTGGATATAAAATTGGCATTTTATAAATATTAACAAATAATTGATATAATATTGAACTATTCCTACTAAACATCACATGATCACCATCTCTTATACTAGCACATAAATGTTATTAAACGAGGCAAAACTCTCCATACAGTAGTGCCAACTTGTGCCAATTACAGTAATCAATGGATGCCAGAAGGTGAATAGGCACTAGATAGGGATTTTATGCCCATGGCTTCTGGCATCCATTGATTACTCTGGTTGGCACAGGGTGGCGCTACTGTATGGAGAGTTTTGCCTTGTTTTTTCCTACTAACTTCAAAAATGTCTAATAGGACAAATATTAATTTTGATACTTCAGGATTAGTGCTGCTATGATGTTATTGTTCAGCCATAATTAATCTAACTTTGTGAATTATTTTAGCACTTTAGTTTTTCATAATAATTTTTCTGCCCACGTTTGCGATGGCAGAATGTCATACCTTTGGGGGAGGATGTTTGTGACAGCAGAATAACATTGTTGTGACTATTTAATACAATTCTAAAAGTTAGAATAATTATGGCAAATGATTACATCATGGCAATGAATCCCAAAGTACCTCATTTTTTATCCATTTTTTTTTTTTCAAATATTTATTAAATAAGTACTATGTTTACAATGAGAATTATGAATACGTGATAAATCAAAAGGGGGGGGTAGAATTACAAACCTAAAGAAGGCTATAAAAAGTGTACCTGAGGATAAATAAATATATTATAGTAATATTGTGGGTAAGAGATAAACCTGTATACCTAGACTACTGCGAACACCCAAGTAGGCCATTAAACTCACCCATCTTACACTGATAAATTATCTCATAATACCAAGAATCATTTAGTCATTCTAGAGATCAGTTAAATCATAGCTGGAAATGTCTCTGCAACAATGGATGCTTAGATATTGAATGCTAAATCTGATATGCTAAGTTTATTAATATCCAAATTGATAACATAAAAATCTGACCTTTAATTATTAAAGAACCATTTTCAGTGATGTCTTAGATTGAAGAAACAATGAGTTTTACTAGTAATCAATCTTTCAATGTAATCAGTTTCCATGTTTCCTCAAACATTACTTTTGGAGCTAGGAGCTTGTCATGGTTTCTACATTTTATAATTTTATTCAGAAAAAAATTTTCATCTTGAATTGCACTGGGATTGAAGACTATTTTACAATGAGTAGACCAGATTGCATAACTGATGAATAATGAAAGCCTAATAATTGGGATGAATCTTGTCCTAATAACATCCTTAAGAGAGGTAACAAGGTAAAAATTCACTTTGAGGTTATCAACGATAATCCTTGTAGACCTCCAGAGTTCAGGGCATGAGTGAACCAGATAGTCAAAAGTTTACCATCATGAGTCTGGCAGAGGGAACAGATAGGGTCAATTTTGTTGATGCCTCGCCTATAGAAAAGAAACCAATTAGTGCTAATGGCATTCAAATTTATCTTAATAGTGATTTTTTTATCCATTTTGTTCTTTTTTTTTAAAGAAAGGAAATTGTTTAAAATATATTTAAAAATATATCGGTATCAGTATTCATGATGTTTAAAATTTCTCAATGATTTCATAGTTCAATATTCAATAATCAAAATATTCATACCTGAACTACACTAGAATAACAATGTTCCATATAATAAATATTACAAAATAGAATTAGATATAAAAAGGGAATTCCTTAATAAATTAGTATTACTGTTAGCTGATTATTACTTTGTGGCAATTATTTTCTTTCAAAATAATAACTAATTCAGTAAATTAAAAGATAACTGTTTCATGCCAATGTGATAAAAAGTCTAATATATTAAAATAAAATAGGATAACTTTTTACCTCAAATAAACAAATCTACATTACACAAATATATACTGCATAAATGTATGAAAATCCCAAATCATTTAAAATTTTTCAAAACATTTCCAAGATCTATTAAATAACGAAAGAGAAAACAATATATTTAACATTGTCATTAATCATATGAACATTTTGAAATATATAATTATTTAAATGCAAAATGGTGCTATTAA
Organism: Epiperipatus broadwayi; assembly: GCA_028023455.1. Taxonomy (NCBI): domain Eukaryota; kingdom Metazoa; phylum Onychophora; class Udeonychophora; order Euonychophora; family Peripatidae; genus Epiperipatus; species Epiperipatus broadwayi. The sequence continues at coordinate 2,413,043 of JAQFVV010012449.1, forward strand.
TTTATAACAATTTAAAGTTTAAATTTAAGATATTATTATCAGAATAATGAAACAAAAACATTGAAAATTGCATATGCAATTCAAATAAACCAAAAAAATTTCTTTATTTTGATTCTATATTTTTAGCAGAAATTTTTATTTCAGGTGATTCTAACAAAATGTAAACATTGCAAGCAAAAGAGGAATTTCTAAAAATTTAGCAAGCTATTTATTTCTCATGTGTCATAGCTGTGGCCGGGAAGCGAACCCGCTAACCTGGGACAACTGCTTGTAAAATAGCTGTGCTGACCTCTCGTCCACCAACGGTTGACGATATTTATTTATTTTCAATGTTAAATAGCTTATTTTAAAAATTTCAGGATAAATAACTTGATATTAAACTTTCAGTTTTTATTGTGACTTTTCAATAGAAGATATTATGTATAAGCAATGAAAGACTATAATAATGAATGTTCCTCACATTTTAACTAAAGTTTTTGGACTAGCTCTCTAAATGTTGTTTGGTCAGGAAGATTGATGGTATCAATTTAGAATATGCTCTTTGTTATTTTGGTTTCTAAGGGGAGCACCAAAAAGACTGCTGAGACAACAAAGCACTAAAGAATGTCATCTAACAACCCCCTTGATACAAAGTATTCCAGTTATTTTGTTTAATAGAATTTAAAAATTACAATTTAAAAAAAAACCCATAACTGCCATAGAAATAAGCTTAATCACATGACTAAAATCCAAATAATTATTATAATCAAATATCAAAAATATTAGTAATTAGGAAATAACAAAAAAATTAATGAATCATGTGATCAAAAAAAATCAAAATCAAAAAAGAATATTTAGCAAGTAATAGTAATTAAAAAATAAGAAAAATTAGTATAAAAAAATTAAAAACAATACTAAAGTATTTTATTTTTAAAATATGGTATTATCAAAATATTTTGCAAATTTTAGTAATTAGAAAATGACCCAAAAATAGTATAATCACATGACCAAAAACAAAAATTCAAATAATTCAAAATCAAATATCAAAAATATTAGTAAATAGTAAATGTCAAAAAAAATTATTATAATATATATTTAAAACAATATTAAAGTATTCTATTTTTAAAATAGCATATCAAATGAATGGTAGTAAAATAAATTACTAAATCAAGGTTTTAAAAAAATACTAGCACAATCAATGAAGCACAAACTACCAAATATTAATATTTGACAAAATAAATATTGCTTATATAAAAAGCATTAAAATTACTTCTACAATTAAATGAACATAGTTAAAAAATTACTAAACTAACCTACAAAAGAATAAAATACATTTTTATGGCAGCAAAATAGAATTTGATATTTTATCAAAACTATTTTGTTAAATGGTATGAAAATAGATATGTTACCAATAATCATTAAATATTAAAATAAAAATATTACAGATATTTTCTTAAGTATAAAAAATAATCTTTTGCAAATTTTACTAATTAGGAAATAACCAAAAAATTGTATAATCGCATGACCAAAAACATAAAACAAATAACTCAATATCAAATATCAAAAATATTAGTAATTAGGAAATATCTAGGAAAAGTACCATAATAAAAACTTTAAAAACCATCCCAAAGTAATTTATTTTTTAAATAACTTCTCAAAATATGTTACTAAACAAGGTTAAAAAGAATACTAACACAATCAATGAAACACATATTATCAAAAAATAATATTTGACAAAATAAATACTTGCTTATGTGGAAAAACATATTAAAATTACTTTTACAAATCATTGAACATAGTTAAAAATTTACTAGACCTATGAAAGAATAAAATATTTGTTATAGTGGTTGACTAGAATATGATATTTCATCAAAACTATTTTGTTTAATGGTATGTAAATATATATGTTACCTGTAATTTTTAAATTCAAAACATTGTGGATATTTTCTTAAGTGCAAAAAAAAAAAATCAAGAACTTTTGCAGAACAAAAAAAAAAAAAATGCAAGGTGTACAAAATTTTCAAAAACACTAGTTTAGCAAATAATACTTTTTCAAAAAAAAAAAAAAGACAAATTAAAGGCACATAAGCCAAGTTTAATAAATATTTTTAGCATAATCTTTATTGATTTGATATGTGGTTACATAGTTTATATTAGTTTAGGTGTGTGGTATCTATTGCATATATACATATATTTTAGTTTGTACTAAGAGAGTTAATATTGTATATCTATATACATGTATTTGTTATTTATATCAGATCAAAAATAATTATATATAAGTAGTGGAGAATTAATTAGAATATGAGCTTTGCTATTAATTTAATTTAAGTTTTATGAGTTAGTGTTTAGTTTTAAAAACAATAAAAATTATATATTAATATTTTTGACCCACCCCCCGAATAATTTACTAGCATCTATTAAAAATCGTAAGTCACGTGTAATAAATAACTTATAAAAAACATAATTACAAAATATTTTAAAACATTTTTTAATTATCTTAAAGTATGTAAAGTTATGTCCTGCTGCAAAACACGTGAAGAATAGTAAAATGGAGACAAAAAATCAAAAGAATCATCTAGACATTGGCAAGGAGTTCACCTTTGATCTAAATAATGTCAGTTGAGGAACAAAAATAAAGTTTCAATCAAACTCTTTATAATAAGACATTAAAAAAAATTTAAATTGTAGAAAAATAACATTATTCATCTATTTAACTAGTAAATCGGCCACATATTCATTTAATTACTAGCTACCTATCTCTCTTTATCTACCTCTTCACTTATTTATCAATTTAGATTTTACTTGTCTCTCTGTTTATCTATCTATTTATTTTTTACCTATCTCTTTACTTGTTTATCTACATATCTTTATAAATAACATATCTCTACCTATTTATCTATTTACTGTCTCTCTATCTGTTTATCTATATCTTTCCATTTATCTTTTCTACCTATCAATACATTTATGCATCCAATAATCCATTTAACTATCTAACCACCCACCCATTTTTTATTTATTTATCTGTCTACCCCCTATCTATCTGCCGCTATCTTGATTTATTTATCTATCTCTTTATCGATCTTTCTATCTATTTAACTGTCTATCTGGTTTTCTGTCTATTCATTTATGCATCCAGTAATTTATTTAATTATCTAGCCAATCCCCCATTTATTATATAACTATTTAACTATCTACCAACCTAATTACCTAAATCTCCTTCTAACTGCATGTTTTTCTATCTATCTATCTATCTATCTAACCACCTTTGTCTATGTCTATTTATCTGATTTTTATTTATCAATTTATTTATACCTCCAACCACCCATTTAACTAGGTAACCACTCATCCATTTATCTGTCTATGAGTTTATCTATTTGTTTACCTATCTATTTATTTATCTATCCAATCATCCAATTCCAAATAGGTAGCCAGTTAAGTGGATAGATAGGTATATAGATAGACAAATAGATATATAATAGATGAATGAACGGGTGGATGACTAAATTGTTAAATAGATGGATTGTTAGATGGATAAATAGATACCTATAAAAGCAGATATAGATAGAGATAGATAGATAGATAGATAGATAGATAGATAGATAGATAGATAGATAGATAGATAGATAGATAGATAGATAGATAGATAGATAGATAGATAGATAGATAGATAGATAGATAGATAGATAGATAGATAGATAGATAGATAGATAGATAGATAGATAGATAGATAGATAGATAGATAGATAGATAGATAGATAGATAGATAGTGTGACAGTCAGATGATGTATGTTGATTTAACCCAGTTCGAATACTAGGCGAAAGTACCTCAAGGCCAACCATACGCGAGATATTAAATCAAGAATACTATGACCTCTGCCCTATTCGTCTAGTCTCGAAGCTATTATGAACCGAACAACACTATCTGAGCCACACATAAATTATTTTTCAACCGGCCACAAAGCTTAGCAACAGCGGAAGAGACATGGACGGGAAATCCTAAGGAGCTAAAATAGTTAAATGTGCAAAAGTACTAAGAAATATGTGTTTTGCGTTATGCGTGCCTGGATCATTGAAAAGTAAAATAAAGCATTTATAACAAATTTAGCAAAAGTCAAGCTTGTTAGTTAAATAATAGATCTTTAATTAATGACTTTAAAATAGGAATAATGATTTAATGGCCTCCGCTATTCCCCTAAATTACTGAAACAAACTAATTAGACAATCAAAACAGATTAATAGGTTTGCGGTCTAAATCTTTTCTTCCCAATTTTATTAAAAATTGTCAACTCGATCTTCTCGATAAAGTACGATAAAAAAAAGAATCTTTCGCAAAGCATTTCTAATTGCTTTGCGCTAAAAACAGTGTTTAAAAATTATTTAAAACGTATATAGCTAAATCAGATATACGTGATAAGCTAATGGCGGACAAAAGAGGCGTTATCAAAGAGATCAAGTTGGCACACAAAAGAAACTGACTCGTATTTAATTAACAAACATAAATAAAATTGGAAAGAGATTTTAAATGAACAAAAATTAACTATTAAACTTAACCGCAATGGAATACTAAATATTTACACTGGTTAGTAAGGAAGAATAGCGAAGGGAAAAAGGTTAAATATAGATAGATGATCACACAATATATATATAATTAAGACTCGTCTAATAAAAATGGTTACATAGCAAATACATATCAATTCAATGAAGCAATTAAAAAAAATATGAACAAAAGGTAGCATAAGAAATAGTTCAATAGAGGAGATACGATTACCGTCCTTTTTCCTTGGTCATGTTCCCTACGGCGTTCGTGGCTTGATCCGACCGTCGAGATGTAGTTGTCCGGACAATGAAAATATGTAGTATGGTTTCACGAAAAGTTCTCCAGACATGGCACAGAGTTCAGATGACTATTGAGTGGATATTAAGGCATTTTGAATGGTATTCCGGAACCTCGGCGATAGGCAAAGCTATTTATTTGCCTAGCCGAGCATAGTAGAATCTATCAAACTTATATGATTTTTAGCTTGAGCAGGTTCAAACTTCTTCATGATTTGTAGACAACAGTTGTAGACTTTTGGGAATAAAATCACGAACAAAATCTGACAGAGTTCTCCTAAGAGAAATCTGAATGCACCTTGCAATAGCAAAATCTGAATCAATCTTGCAATAGCAAACTCTGAAAGAATCACCTTCACAAGGAAAATCAGAATCAACTGAATCCTTCAAAAGGAAAAATCTGAATAATCAATCTTTTGTTCTCCCTTCTATTTATACCCTCTCTGTCAGCTACCTTCTATTGTTTGTATGATCTGAGATCTTGATAAGCCTCCCCATGCTCCTTTGTTTCAAAGCAACACTTTCTAAAAATAACTTTAACTTTTTTTACTCTAACTTTCTTACTTCAAAGTTTGAATTCTCTTAATTAAAAAGAAAGAAAGAGAAGGCCATCTTTAATTACACTTGAATGGCTCACTAATTAAAACTATACATTCTTTTAGAAAATGTTGGCAGGCTTATCTCAAAATCAAATCATACTAAATATTTTAACAAAATTTTAACAACAATATATTATTATTTTTTTATAGTAGAATAAGCATTTTATTTCAGCAGAATTTTGCATTAACTCATATATATACGCTAGATGTATATATATGTTTGACTAATAGGTTAAGCAATTTTTATTAATAGAATGAAATTTATTTAAAACAAAATATTTAAATGTAAAACACATTTGATAAGCATAATTATTTTTAACTCTAATGCAAAACCCTGCTGATATTGAACTATAAACTTAATTCAGGTCTACAATACTAATTAAGTTTATAGGAAGATGTGAAGCATGGATTGGACTTCAGATCCATTGCTTCAATAGATAGATAGATAGATAGATAGATAGATAGATAGATAGATAGATAGATAGATAGATAGATAGATAGATAGATAGATAGATAGATAGATAGATAGATAGATAGATAGATAGATAGATAGATAGATAGATAGATAGATAGATAGATAGATAGATAGATAGATAGATAGATAGATAGATAGATAGATAGATAGATAGATAGATAGATAGATAGATAGATAGATAGATAGATAGATAGATAGATAGATAGATAGATAGATAGATAGATAGATAGATAGATAGATAGATAGATAGATAGATAGATAGATAGATAGATAGATAGATAGATAGATAGATAGATAGATAGATAGATAGATAGATAGATAGATAGATAGATAGATAGATAGATAGATAGATAGATAGATAGATAGATAGATAGATAGATAGATAGATAGATAGATAGATAGATAGATAGATAGATAGATAGATAGATAGATAGATAGATAGATAGATAGATAGATAGATAGATAGATAGATAGATAGATAGATAGATAGATAGATAGATAGATAGATAGATAGATAGATAGATAGATAGATAGATAGATAGATAGATAGATAGATAGATAGATAGATAGATAGATAGATAGACAGACAGACAGACAGACAGACAGACAGACAGACAGACAGACAGACAGACAGACAGACAGACAGACAGACAGACAGACAGACAGACAGACAGGGACAGACAGACAGACAGACAGACAGACAGACAGACAGACAGACAGACAGACAGACAGACAGAGCAGACAGACAGACAGACAGACAGACAGACAGACAGACAGACAGACAGACAGACAGACAGACAGACAGACAGACAGACAGACAGACAGACAGACAGACAGACAGACAGACAGACAGACAGACAGACAGACAGATAGATAGACGTAGAAAGAAATAGACATGTAGATAGATATTTATGTAGATATGTAGATGGATAGATAATTAAATAGATAAGGGATGAGTGTATAGTTTAATGGATGATTGAATGCTTAAATAAAGAGACAGGTAGAAAAATAGATAGATTAACATAATAAGAGACAGATAGGTAGGTAGACCGATAAATAGATAAGGAATGAGTGAGAGTTTAGATAGCTAAATGGATTTTTAGATACAAAAAATAATTGATAATCAGCTAGAAAAATAAATAGATATATAGATAAACATATAAAGTGATAGGTAGGTAGATAGATAAACAGATAGAAGTAAATCGATAAATAAATAGACAAATAAAAGATAGATAGGTGTGTATATAAACAATAAAGAGATGGTAAAATATAGATAAATAGATAAACATAGACATGTAAAAGCTACATCGATAAATAAGTATATAGTATATAGATAGAGACAGATAAATAGTAATTGAATGAATGTGTGGGCAATTAGCTAATTAAATAGATAAATGGTGTTATTTTTTCACTTAATTTTTTTTAACGTCTTAATATAAAGAATTTGTTTCCCAACTGACATTATTTAGGTCAAAGATGAACCCTTTGCCAATGTCTAAATAATCCCTTTGAATTTTTTTTATCTCTATTTTACTATTCTGCTTGCACCTAATTTACAGTGCGACATAACTTTGCATGCTTTGAGATAATTTTAAAATGTTTTAAAATATTTTGTATGCATGATTTAACTTCTTTAATAGATGCTTGTAATTTGGTTTTTTTTATTATTATCAAATACTAATGTATTGTTTTGAAATTATTTTTTTAAACATGTGTAATAAGTTCTTACAATTTTAAAACTAAACACTAACTCATAATTAATTCTTTTTTAATCTGACATAAATAACAAATATATATGTATATAGATATGCAATATTAATTCCCTTAATCCAAACTAAAATATATATGTGCGTGTAATAGGTACCTAAACTAATACAAACTATGTGACCACGTACTTCATCAATAAAGATTATATTAAAAGTATTTATTATATGCGGCTTATATGTCCTTTGTTTATTTTTTTGATTAAATATTATTTGCTATAAACTCTTGTTTTTGAAATTTTCTACCCCTGCATCTTTTTTGTCCTGCAAAAGTTCTTGATTTTTTTTTTTTATATACTTAAGAAAATAACTAATATTTTGATTTCAATATTTAACAATTACGGGTAACTTATCTATTTACCTACTATTTAACAAAATAGTTTTGATGAAGTAGGAAATTCTACTCTTATCATCATACGCACATTTAATTCTTTTGTAGGTTAATTCAGAAATTTTTAAACCATGTTCTCTAATTGTAGAAGTAATTTTAATATGTTTTTCTACATAAGTAATTATTTATTTTGTCAAATATTAATATTTTCTAATTTGTGTTTCATTGATTGTGCTAATATTTTTTTTAATCTTGGTTTAATAATTTATTTTGCTGCTGCATATTCAATAAGCTATTTTAAAAATAGCATACATTAATACTGTTTTATTTTTTTCATTATGCTAATTTTTGAGGCACTTCCTAATTATTATTATTTTTTATATTTGATTTTGAGTTATTTGACTTTTTATTATCACATGATTGTGTTATTATTATTATTATTATTTTGGTCATTTCCTAATTACTAAAATTTGCAAAATATTGTTTTTTAATATGTCATATTTTAAAAGTAAAATACTTTAGTATTGTTTTTGTTTTGTTTTTTAATTTTTCTTGTTATTTCCTAATTACTAATACTTGCTAATTTTTTAATATATATATATTGATTACTTAATTCGCTAATTTCTTTTGTCATTTTCTAATTACTAATATTTTTGGTATTTGATTTTGAGAATTTAGTGCTGGATCTTGGTCATTATGAAAGTTGTGGATTTTTTTTTTAAATTACAAATTTTAAAATTTATTAAACAAAATAAATGGAACACATTGTATCATGGAGGATATTATCTGACATCCTTTATCACTTGGTTGTATTAGTGGTAGTTTTGGAGCTCCCTTTAAAAACCAAACTGATGTAGAGTGCATTCTAAATAGATACCAAATAGCATTTCTAAAATTATCAACTATCTTTTCAAACCCTTCCATAATTAATCTAAGAAAATCATTTTATTTCCTCAAATAATAAGATGCATGAACACTCATGCATATATAAATTACACTTATTTATTGTAATTAATTTAATGTTGATTAACAAATACTATTTCATGCAATAAATGTATTCTTTCTCTATAAGAAAAATGTCAAGCATTGGTGGTCGAGAGGTCAGCAACAGCTGCTTTACAAGCAGATGTCCCAGGTTAGCGGGTTCGCTTCCCGGCTGATGCTCTGACACATGAGGGGAAAAAAAAGAAATATTTTAAATCATTGTAAGAAATGAAACTTATTTAATAGATAAGACAACTCTTTTATAAAGATTAATTATGTAGTATAAAATCTTAATTAAAACAGAAAAAGCTCTCCATATAGTAGTTATGAGCAAGCATAAGAAATGGTGATCATGTGATAGTATAAAATCTATTTAAACTATTAAACAATTTTGCTTATTCCTCTCTCTTATACCTATCTATTTTTCTGTTATAACATGCTTTGCTGGATTTGAATAAAGATTAATATTCTTTTTATTTATCACCATCATCATTTTCAAAAATCCTCAATACATTGTAGGATGAAGATCTCTCCAAGTTTAATCCAGTTTCTTAAGTCCATAGTTTCTCATCTTCATATCAAGCCAGAAAATTTCCTTATTACATTTCATTCATCTCTCACAAGGTTTCTTTCTAGATCTTTTATAATTATTTGGAATCTGATTTAAAACTTGATTTGTTTCACTATTATTATCTCTTTTAATAATATTTCAGGTATTTTGGTCTCAATTCTTTCATAGATGTTATTGATGCTGTTTCCATCACCCATGCATTTTGTTTTCAATTTTTTCTTATTACTTTTCCATGCTTTGTTGAGTTGTTGAAGTCTCTGTATTGTATTTTTATGCAGGCTTACATTATTATTAATAGAAAAAAAAAATGAAATAGAATACAGAAAGTATATATATATATAAACAACACTGTATCTATTACAAAATTAATTTCTGATTTATTTTTTTTGCAGAATATGGATCCTTTAGGAAAAAAAAATACATATAAAATGAGTGAAGAAACCTATTGATCAACTGTTACTACGTGTTTTGGAAAAATTGCAAATCCTCAAAAATTATGTATCCCAAATTATTAATATTTTATACCACATGAAGAAAATATAATAATAGAAAAAATCTTTATGTTTTTTTCTTTTTACAGAAAAAAAGCTTTAGATTTATAAGGTAAATGTTTATATAATTTATAACATTAAAAAGTAATAATAAAATAATGACTTTATTTTTAGAAGTTTATAAAAGTTCAAGCATTGAAAATGGTAAAGCTGGATATGATCTTTGGATCTAAAAGCTCCATTACCTGCCACTCTACACTGAAGCAAACCATAAATGGCCCATCTACTTTCAGCAGATTAAAAGAATTGAAGTTTTTTTTTTTTTTTTAAAGAATTTTTTTATCAACTAAAATCTTATTCATAGAGTAATTTTATTCTATTGTGTTACTACAATACACAAATTATATTTCTAAATAATCATTTTAACAAACTTGTAAACAATATAAAAAATAATGAGTGGTGCTAATAGCTCTAACAAGCTTTATTGATAAACATCACAAGAGAAAGCATTTAAAAATCTCTATCTAGAAATTATTCCCAATCCTCAGACCAGTTTCATGCTTTGGCAATCCTTAGTGAAGCTCTAAAGTAATTTCAGATACTAAATCTAAAAATACCAACTCAAAGCCAGTATTTATCTCATTATTTTTTATTTACAAGCTTATAAAATTAGGTCATATTATGTATAGCTTTATTTTATTTTGTAAACAATATCTACTTTCTTACATTAATGTCAATTTATTGGTCAAATAAAAAAATAGTCTTTCAAATAAAAACTCAGATGTAATTCAAAATTTGTAAATAAATCATGGCTATTAAAAATGTAATGTTAAGAATGTATAATCTTATTCACTGACCAACTGTCAGATTTTTAGCTAAAATGATTTTTTTAAAAAAAGCATATATAATATATATTGTTGAATTGTTATATATGTTTTGGAAAAATTGCAAACCTTCAAAAACCCAGGCAGAAAATGTTCATATTAACAATATTTTACTTGGAAATATAGAAATATCATTTATAAAATATTTTTTATAGTCATTACATTATTTGTTTGACTTTTGCTATCTTCTGCTGCTCTCAACTATTTTTAATATCATGATGTGCTTGCTATCTTCTACATAAAAAAACATACATTTGCCAGGATTTTTTAAAATTTTTTTAGAACTGTATCTTTCACCACTTAAGAACTATACCACTTCCCCCATTTACTTTTAGGATAGGCACATTTTTTGCACTCTCTTGATATAAGGATAGTAATGTTTGTCCTAAGCTTATCTCTCTCTGCCATTTATCAATTCTTTGGACAATTTCTGCTTCTTTACTTTCCTAGTGATATTTTTGCTTCTTGAATCATATGTTTGGCAAGTCTATTGCTTTCTGTTTGGAACAGTGGTGCAAGCATAAGGTAAAGAACTGGATTGATGTGATTGTAGTCTACTATTCAACACTATTATTTTTGAAAATCCTTGAGTTTCCCATATCTCACTTAGGACTTCAATTGTGATAAACATTTGAATTGATGGAACATTCATTATTCCAGCTATTTTTAATATATATCTGCTATAATTAAAAAATATTTTGCCACATCACAGAACTGCATGCTCCATGGTTTTGGCCCCTGGCTAATTAATTACTGGCTTTTTATTAGGCATTTTCTGCTTTGTTTAACATTTTCAGCCATTTTGAATTCTTGATTGGTTATCTTCATCCTTGTTGGGCCACTACAAACTTGAACTAGTAAGCATTTTTTGTGAAAACCACACCAATATATTTATTTTTTGAAATTACTATTTTCTTATGATGCAATTATTGTGTATGAATAACTCATAATAATTAATCCAGATGGTATTACTTGGGTAGCTTGTTTCTTAATCCATGCTTTCCTTATTCACTGTATTAATTTTTGATATCCTGGTTCTTTACCTGTCCATGTCTTCATATTTTTTATTTTTTTTTTATAAATTATGCCATTGCAATTTATAGTAATAGTCATCCTAATTTTTTTCTTCCTCATCTGAGTTTTTGTTGACATAATAATCAGTTTAATGTGCCTACATGGAAAGTGTTTTGACTTGGCTTGCATTTCAAATTGAAATTTATAGATATATAACCCATTAAATCAATAAGTCATTTCAGGGAATATTTTCTGAGACAAGTCTGCATCAATCACCAAGATCTCTCTAATAATTGTCTGTGTTTTATCACAACAGTAATTTTTTATCTGCAGATGGAATTTGTAAAATAATGCCTGCAATTATTCCCATGACATTTTTGTCAGTTTGATTATAGTTGCATTCAGCATTGTTAAATGTACAAAATGCAAGGGGCTAGAGACTTTATTGACTCATTTTACTTGTTGTAATCCTGTACTGCTTTGATTCTAAAGGGCAAAGCATCACAGATAAATACAAAATTTAGTCACAGTGAAGATGCCTTAAGCTGAAACATGAGCAATAATACTCTTTACCCTCTTAAATATCACCTCTCACTTCCAGATTGCTCCTTTTATTGATAATCTATGCAAAGATGATACTAATTCTATTTCATTGTGGATATAATCTTTCAGAATTTTTGAAGTTTTTTTGACATTTGATGAGTTTTTTTTACTTCTATCACTCACTTCAATTTATTCTTTTCAAGATGAGTCTTTATCACATGGAATTAAATTCTCTATGCTTTCTGGTTGATTTTTTTATAAGTTATGCATAGTTTGCTCATTTTGGGCATAGTTTCTGCAGACTCCTTAATGATTTTGCAGCCAAATCATCAAAATGCAGTACCTTTTTCCAGATTATTAGCTGCCCATTTGTTTATGATATACTGAAATATAGATGGAACAACCAATACCTCAAATGTTAGCCTTTTTACCTTGAACAACTATTTGTGGTTTATAAAAATCTACATGTAGCCTGACTATCTAGTCTACCATGCAATAATACATTTTTAGATAATGTTAAAGTATTTTTCTTTCTACCAGTGATGTCATGACTCCTGTGATTAATAGTACATCTATAATTTCATACATGTAGATATCACCTTTTTTATTATTAAAACAATAAGTTTATCAGTGTGAAATGAAAATTACCTATTTTTGCAGCTGATTGATTGTACTTTTTATTGACCATAAATTGATCATGTTCACATTTAAAACAACCTTACCTCTTTATTAAAAACATTAGGAAATTTCCTAATCCATTTATCTCCTCAAATCAATTTCTGGTTAGAATGTTGCTTTGATTATGACTTAAAAAAATTATAGAAGTCTTCTTTTTATTTTTCTTGATTGATATCTATTATTGCCTCATGAGAAAAAAGTATTTTATTGTCTTAAAAATTGCTAATGGATTTTTTATATGGATCTCCTCTTTTTATTGTTTTTTTTTTTAAACAATCAAAACTGATTTTAGGTTCAATTCTATTTTTGTTTAAACAATCATTGATTTTATTTCTCATTTATCTTGCTTCTCCTAGTTTTTATAAGACTTTTAATGGTACTTTTTTAGTGCGTGATCTCCACCATTTTGAATTTCAAAAACAACCAAAAATATCGTATGATACATCTAAGTGATAAAAAAAGTACATGAAAATGCAAAAAATTTAGAACTTAGGTCACGTGACATGGAAAAACCTGCCAAAATATCTCAGTAAAAAAAAAGATCAAAACATGAAAATTTTATTTTCCTTTTTTATTGATATTATAGTCACATGACCAGAGTTCTAAATTTTTCATGTTTTGGCCTTTTTTTTTTACTGTAAGACATTTTGGCAGGTTTTTCCAAATCACACGACCCAAGTCCTAAATTGTCATATCTGACCCTGACTTCAGAAGTGAACTATTCCAGATTCCTTGCCTGATTGGCTAGCACCCAGTTGCTATCCAAAGGGATTAAAACCTTCATTGGGGTTCACGCACCAAATCCGTGTGTTTCCAGTAAGGTAGGGGATCTGCCTTTAAATAGTCAGCCTTTTGGAGGCAAGGCAGAGAGCAATTACTTCTGTTAACATGAACGACAGAACGTGCTCTCCATTAAACCTTCTGCCATCAGCAAAGGTATTTATCTAGTCATTACGGAGATGACCACGAAGTGAGGCAAGTCCACCTACAGACTGGAAACCTCTATGACTGAATTAGAGCCGACTCGAGGCAAGCTAACTACATAGCTGGGAGAGTCTTCTTACGATGCAGACTAATCATTAGCTGCAAGCGAGTTCCATACTTCGCACAACTATCTCAGCATTGAAGCATATCAACTGTATTTGTACATTTGTTTAAATAACATGTGTATATCTTTGTACTAATAAATTATACATATTAATTGCTGAGTAGTTGTTCTTTTGTATCTGCTGGTTTGGTAATGAACCTGCAAGCCTAACCAAACACAACAAAATTTTTTGCATTTTCGTGTACTTTTTTATTGCTTAGATTTGTCAGATGATATTTTTGGTTGTTTTTGAAATTTCAAAATGGTGTACATCACGTACTAAAAGAGCACCCTTTTAACTTTGTTTAGAGTTCTTAGGCTTAATTGGCCATAGCTTTTTTTTTTACAAACTTGCTCAGTGATGTGTTCAATTTTAACACAAAATCTCTAAGATTATTTTCTCAATTTGCAGAGTTATAAATGCCCTCAATAAAAATAAATTATATTAAAGATATTTATAGGATGGCCCTTTTTTTCTTTCTGCTGTATCTGGAATTTGTAGTTTTTTGTTCTGCAATTGGGCACAAAAATCATCTACCATTTTGGCATATTTGCTTAGTTAGTTACTGAACTGAATGTTGTGTTTTTATTCATGAGCAGTTAAAATTATTAATTATGGTTTTTCTAGTGCACATAAATCTATCACACAAAGCTTCCTCCAGGAATGACCCAAACATTTGCACAATGTGATGCTTTTACAATTTGGCTGCAAATTTTGGTGTATTTTCAAGATCATACTAACTTCTTGATATCATTGAAAAATAGTGATGGGAGGGGGGGATACCATTAGTACATTTTTTATGTCATCATATGGCATACATAAACAACTTTAGTTCTCTCCTATTTGCCTTGACAGGAAGCAGATCTCCTGTAGATTGATATTAAATCTCTAGTGAGCCATCTTGACTATTTTTATTTCAATTTTTTAATTATAATGATAGTGGTATACAATGGGTAAACTTTTTCTAAGAAAAAATAATCACCTTGTCGACAATTGTGTTCAACTCAATAAGAGAGTAGTTAACATAACAATTGTTTTTATTTGTGTATGAATATATGCATATACACAAGACAGATTGTCTTCATGGTTACCGTGAATGCAAAATTAAAAGATTTAGTTTCATGTACATGGCATATATAGTTGAACAAAATTTAGCATTAATAACAATATGAGTGGTAGGTACCCTTATATATTATAAAATGTACATATTATGTAAGAAAAGGGTGGAATTACTGCCTGAATAATGGGTACCCTCTTTTAAACCTAGCACATATATATTATTTGTCCAGCATCAGATGTGCATTGTGAGAAAAAATAGGCAATAGACTGTTAATGAAAGTGATGTAAGAATAAACTCAAATAGTAGGTTAGATCTTTTTCACACTGTTCAAAAGATCTTATCCAGAAAATTACACCCTAGCTAAGCTTCTAATGGCTGATTACTATAATAACCTTTTGTCAAAGGCTTGAGAGGTTATTTTATAGCCTGATAACTTAATTTAGATGTTTAATTATTTTCTCTTACCTTTTGATTATTTCTTAAGCAATATTTTAGAATCTATAATACTTTTAGGAAAATTTCTCCAGTTCAGATCACATTTAGGCATTCAAAGCTCGAAGATATTTCTGTTGAAGAATTTGTTTTATTGTGCTTTTAAAGCCATTAAATTGAGAAGACATAAAGTGATAAGGAAATTTTCAAAGATTAGTTATTCAGGATCGATATATCTAGGGATAGATATATCTAAAGCAAGTCTGAAATTATTTCAACTACGCATAAATATTTGTTATAATTTGTATGATTAAATGACCTATGGGAAAATCTCTGAACTGATGTTCATGTCTTAATTAGATGTCAAAAAATAAAATAAAGATTGATCTTCATGTTATTAATAACATTAGATGTTCTAGAAGCTTCAACCAACTTCCTGGAGGCCACCTCTATGAAGTAGTACTGTCATTACGAAGAATACTGACGCAAATTGAATGTATTATAAATTATGTGAAGTAAAATATTCTATTGCAGAAAGATAAATGTTTTATTTAACTTGTTTTGAAAACTAAATATATATGTATGTATGCATTTTAAAAAGATGAATAAATAAAGATTAAAAGCTTCGGAGTTAAAAATAATCACATTTAAACTTTAATGTTAAAATAATCTTAAGATTGTTGCTAGGGTAACAGTGTATAATTTAATTAGATGCTGCTATTTAAAAATTAAAATTCAAAGCACAAGTTGAGAGACTGAGAAAGAAAAAAGTGAAATCCATTTTTTTTTCATTATGAATAATTAGCTATCTCTGTTGATTTTTTTTTTTTTTAATGAACTACAGAAACTCGAGTTCTCTTTGTAAGAACTATTACTGCAATCGCTTTTATTTATTTTTTGCATAAGCTTATAGATATAAATCTTTCAATTTAAATTCCATGCTGTATCAACATTATAAATCGGAACTTAAACAATTGGAACTAATTGAAGCAATTAAAACACAGTTATATATATATATTTCATATGGAAAAGAAAATTTGTAATTTAAAACTCCCGAATTAAAACGAAGCATTGATTGCTCTTACATTTTTTAAACAAAAGGTCATTCACAGATATGAAACCGTCCTCCCAGATCTTTTTTTTTTTGTATTTAAAATTACACACACACACACACACACACACACACAAGACATTACATTTCTTTATAATACAGCCGAAGTAATATAAAACGCACCATCAGTTATTTAATTATCCATTTTTACATGTTCACGTATATATATATTTTCTTTAAGAGCATTATTTGATCTAGAATAAACAACTAAAGTGCTAAAGATGATCAAATGGCATTGCTTATGTTTAGTTTCTCACCGTGACGCTGGAATAAACAACTAAATTACTAATGATGTGTTTGGGTTTAGTTCCTCACTTATCACCTAAATGTCTAATCTTGCACTTGGAATGGAAAGTTATCAAGATAACTTGATACTTGTTACTAATGAAAGCCTTCAAGTCGATATTCTACCCGGTTTGAAATAATGTTATTGATGTCTCCAATATTATTCTGCAGTCCTCTTTCCTAGTATTAGTATTATGGCATTGTATATGTTATCTGCCCAAAAAGATGGGCATAATTATAAGCTAATAAAGCATCATAACCAGATGATAATTCTTGTTTACCATCAGTTGTAAGTGATCAAATAGCTTCTAATATTTTGACATTTCCAATTTAGAATTACACCATAAACTGAGCTCTTAACTTGAAAATATACATTGATGTAGAAATCATATATAAGCATCACTTTCAATGATAATTGGTATACTAATTATAATCAAGTTTAGCTAATCTATAGCTTCTCTTCTTCACTTCATTCCAACATATTTCATTATTGAATCCATTCATCTCACTTATGGTCTTTTCCTAAGTTTTTCATAATCTCCCCATTTTAAGGCTTCACTTGTCCTTTTGTTATCATTTCTTTTGACATTATGCCTAACTCAGCTCCAGTTGTTTTGTAATTCTTTCAATGATGTTAATGATATCTATTTGTTCTCTCACCAATATATCAAGTTTCTATCTATTTTTGTTATTCCCAGCACATTACTTTTTACATTCTATTGACAAGTTTGAATTCTCTGTATTTCTGTTCTGCTAATTCAAGTTTTAGGTTCATATGTGGAAGCTAATAAAATATATCTATTAAAAATATTCATTTTCAAACACATATGTATATATTATTTGCTATTGTTATTTTTGTCAAAAGCACCACCTTCAAGTTTAATTCTATGATTATTTTATCCATTATGTTTCCACCTCTATTAATAATATGACCAAAATATTTGTTTAATTTCTTAAAACGAATGATTATCAATTTTTAGATTCCTCTTGTGAGAAAAACTAATGATAATTATTTTAGTGTTTTAGTATTTATATCATAGACATACATTTTTGCTTTCATTCAATTTCTCTTACAAAATTTTCTGAAGCATTATATACAAAAATAATCCATTATTAGCAAAATCTAGATGATTTAAATAATCTCCATTTATTTTTATTTTCTTATTTTTCCATTTTAGCTAACAAACTATTTACTATCAAACTGCTACAAAATGTTTTAGAGATATGGAATCACTCTATCATACATTCTGATCAATGTTAAACTGTTTAGTGATACCATATAATTTAATTACTGTCACTGCAATTTGAATAAATATTCTGCTCTATATCTTGGTCATCCAAAGCTTTAATCACTTAAAAATGCTTAGAGAATTAAGTGCCCTTTTATAATTTGCAAGTCCAAAACATTATAGAAACTCATAAGCTATCGGTTCTTTCAAACATTTCTCTTAATACTTGGAATGTAATCACTGTGCTAAAAACACCTTTAAACCCAGGTTTGTTCTTTTGATTGATTTAAATCCAAAGTTTAATATATTTAATTTGTAATTGTCTTGATGAAAATCCAGTATAGAACTAATAGAGGATTGCTAGATACACAAATTTTAATGTCTTAAATTTTCAAATATGAATGAATTTTGTCGATCATCTGATTTATCTTTATCATTTAAACAATTTGCATGTAGTTTTCCTAACTTTTATTTTATTTTTTATTAACTGCTTCTTTTAAAATATTAATAATAATTTTGTCATTTTCTGAAGTTTTTCTCTTTTTTTCATAAATTTAATGGTCTAACCGTTCATTCAAAATGCTTGGTAATACCAAAAATGTTGTAATTGTAGATTTTTTAAAAATCTTTATTACAATATAATTTTTTGTAGAATTCTTCTGATCATTTTATAATATTGTCTCTTTTTAAAATCATTTCTATTTTTTCTTTTTATTGCTGAAACAATTTTCCTTTAATTAATATCAAGATGTTTTATATGTGAGATTATTTTTTTCTATAGCTTTTCAATTCAGTTATATTATCTTATATCATTTTACACCTTTTTTTCATATCATTTTGTAGTATTTAATTATTTTTAATTGATCATTTTTAAACATTTTCATATTTTTTATTTTATTGTCTTGTCTCAGTTGAAAATTTACTGAGAAATTTCTGCTTTTTTTGCATTAATTATCTATATCACAATTCTGGGGCAGATGCATTAGCTATCTTTTTATTATTCAAGTCTGACCATATTCAAAGGTTGTTAACATTTGAAGTAAATTTAAATTTATTGAGCTGTTTGTTAAAAATTTTCATCTCATTAGCTTTGCATTAACAGGTATCTTATATATTATTAACCGATGATCACTAGAAATTTAAATATATATTAATAAAATTAGAATCTTAAAATGTATATGTATTTTTAGTCAAAATATAATCCAATTCTTCCGTATCTTCATTTGAATATCTCTATATTTACATTTTGCATTTTTCTCACAGAAAGAATTTGTAATATTATTTTTTTCACATAATCCACAACCCTGTGTCTTATTTTTATATTTTAACCAAATTTATTTACAGAACTTTCATCTATCAATCATTTTCTAATTTGAGCATTGAAGTTTTTCATAATAATTTTAAAATGTTATTTAATATGATTAGAAACATTTCTAAATTTAAAAAAAAATGTTTCCATCTTCTTCAAAAGAACTTATTGGACATAAATCTATTTAGTAATTTCTATTAATTTGAATAATTATTATTCCTAATAGCCATCAATCTCTATAATATAATTATTCCAATTTCTATTTTTAATAGAATTCCATTTCATATGTGCTTCCAATATTTGCTCAAATGTGTCAAATTTTTAAATAAATTGTCTCTTCATCTTTTCTCTTAACTTCACAAAGTTGTTTTTTTTAAAAGTGTCATAGCATTGGCCGGGATGCGAACCCGCAACCCGGGAAATTGCCTGCAAGTGCAAGGCAGTTGTGCTGACCTCTCGACCACCAATGCAAGACAAAGTTGAACAATGTTTAGACAGTTTTTAATATTTAATGCCATTTTCTTCCATTTGAAAAGGGAAAAAGAATTAGTAAATACATGTATTTAGAGATAATGAAATTATGAAAGAGATGTAAAAGATTTTTTTCTGAAAGCATGTGATAGTGGTATTTTAACTGTATTTATTTGTTGGACTATTTACATCACTTAATATTAAGTATTAAATGTCTTTAGAAAAATTTAACTTTATTTAAATTTCTAAATGATATTTAGCTTTTAGTAATAGCATACAGATTAGTATATGCACAATGTTTCGAGATATATTATTCTCTTCTCTTCATCATATAGTGCTAAACTGACCAGTATTAGTATTAGCATGAGAATTAAACCTGAACCTTTAGATTATTGAGTATTGAATTTTTAAGATAAAGCTCTAACCAATTTAGCCATCCTGTCAAAGGCAACAGACAGTATAAATTTCATACATTTATCTATGATATTCTTTCTGATTTCTTTACTTCTTCCTAAAAGCAAAGTTGATTGGTGGTTTCTAGACATTATGTATGGTCACACTAGGTTGACTTATGGCATTATTTGTCATAGACATGTGATCAGTTTCTTTAAATTTTTTTCTTTGTACTTTTTACTCACTATCCAATAGTTTTGCATTTTCCCAATTGAACATATGTTCATTGGTACATACATGAGCTGCTTCCCTAGACACATCTGTTTTCTCTCTTCCAATCATCACTTTGTGCTCTTTGATGGGGTGATTAATCTCCATGGAGAATTTAAAGATGGAATAAAAAAAAGAAAAACTAGGAAAATATGAAATTAGAGAAAATATTGGAAAATCTGAAAGAGGTTATCAAATTCATGGATAGAACTTTATTTTTTGATTGAAAATGATGACCCTTTTTATAATATCACTTGAAAAGATCTTTAGTGATAATCTTACCAATGAATAAAGAGAAGCTGCAATTTATCCACTAATTTGTAACTAAGAGATAAGTCATATATTATAATTTTTCATCAATTTATTTAAGATATATAATAAATCACTAAAAAACACCAATTGGCATACCACTCATTGTATACAGACTTCATAGATTCTAACCAATTGTAAGTCTTTCATTTCAGCAGAAGTTACTAATAGAAGCTATTAGATCTGAAAGTTTTAAATATGCCATCACATGAACACATTTTTTTAATGCTTACACAAGGCGCTTCACTGATAAACATCTTATGTTTAGAAACTATTCTGGGAATATTGGATGGGAAGGCATTGGATAGGAATTATAATACACAACTTTCTAACATCTAATAATTACTACAGTAATAATGCTACAGTTTTAAACATCATAAGATTTTGAAAGTAATACAAATTAAATATAAACTAGTACAAGCTTAATAAAAATTACATTAAAGATAACTATAAAAGATGAAAAAATGATGAAAAATTTTAATCAAATGACTGTAAAGAGATCGCTATAAAATTCATAATTAATAGATTGATTGAAATGACTTTGAAATTTTATTAATCAAGAAGTGCATAATAAAAGATAATATTCATTATTCATAATAAAAAAAGGTTTGGATATAATAAACTTATAAAAATGTATATAAAAATAAGAAATTGTGTAAAAATCACAATCCAAAGTACATCTTTAACAATAGAAATTTTATTAACTAATGAGAACTAACAACATAATTAAATGTATAATTATTACATTTAAATAAAAACAATTGTGTTATCTCTCTTTTTAGTTTAATAAATCTAGCAATAAAAAGTCCAAAAAATGATAAGAAACTTTAGATATTTAATTAGCAAAGTATGATAAATATTTAAAATTTTGTCAAGTGTTGGTGGCCTAATGGTTAGCACAGCTGCCTTCCAAGCAGCTAGCCCGGTTCGCTTCCCATTAACGCATTTGATATAAAAAATATAAAAAATAAAAATTTTGAACATGTCAAATGAGAATAAATTCTTAGATTAAAATAAATAATATATTCAATTTCAATATGATTAATTATTATTTACATTAGCTGAAATTAATCCAGAGACATTATTTGAATAATAAATTAATAGGCACACTGTAGTATCAATTAGTTAACAGTTGGTTCACTTTCTGAAGATACACATACAAACTCAATCTTCCTGTGACTTAAGTGCAATACATATATAAATTACAATCATTGCTCATTCTTACATTTTTGTCAAGCGTTGTTAGCCGAGAGGTCATTGCAGCTGCCTTGCAAGCAAGTAGTTGGTTGCAGACTGGCCACACATGGAAAAAGAAAAAAATATATAGAATTGTAAATATTGGGAAAAAATAACTAATGGATCCTAAAAAAATATTGACACAGATCTCTTAAATTAGACCAAATAACATGCAACTTCTTAAATGCTACTTATCATTATTTTATATTTATTGATTTACATTCCTGAAAGATGATCATTGTAAAAAATATTTATTAAAATAAGGCATTTAAAAGATAAATGGGTGAAATTTAAGTCAATAAGTAGAGAACTATGGTAGATGCTATTGGGGGAACAATGCTATTAAAACAGGCAACTCTCTATATGTATTGCCACTCAGTGCAAGCCAGAGTAATCAGTGGATGTCAGATGGCCTGTACATAAAATCCCCATCTAGTGCCTACTCATCCAATATCTGCAGACTAGTTTCTGGCTTGTGGCCTTCGTCAGTGAGATATGGTGATCATATGGTGTGTATTGGGGGGACAATGGTTGGCTTGGGCTAAGTCAAAAGACCTGGTTGGATTAAAATAGATATTTGGAATTGTTAGTATGGTATTTTTCAATGTTTACAGTATGCATGTATTTAAAATATAAAAGTGAACATTGGTTGTAATTTCTAAAAATCCAAAATCATGATAAATGTGCTTTGGATGCACTACTAAAAAATGGAGATTATCATGCACTGTAAAACAGAAATATATTTAAACTTTTTTAATTTTAATGTATATATATATAAGATTTAAAAAAATGTAATTTCTAATTTAATAAAAAATATTTTAAAATCATTTACATATTTAATGAAAAGCAATTGTGAATAAGTTTTTCCAAAAATTAGTGTTTGTAAATCTAAATTTGTACAACATATACATATAAAAGAATAATATTATCATTACCAAATGATAATTTTTCCAATAACATATTCTTGTGAAATAAACATAAGTCTGACTAAGGTATCACAAACAAGAGACCTCTATTTGTGCCACTTTATTCAACTTATGTTTGTTTCAAAGAGTGTGCTGTTGGAAAAAAAGTGGTGTTTGATGATAGCATTATTTTAGATTTAAATTTCTGCTAGTAATAAACATCTGGATTTATATAAAAGAATATATATGAATACATAAAATACATTACTACATATTTTACTACTGAAAACATTAACCAACTAATAAAAATTTTTATATGTATTACTTCTTGAAACATTTAATTTGATAAATATAATATTTTTTATATAAACTTATTAATATGTAGTTGCTAAATAAGTTTTGATTTGATAAGAATAGAATTTTACAGGAGTACTACTTAGGCCTATAAAAATATATTCTTTTTTAATTCAACTATTACCAATTTTCTTCTTTTCTGAGCCAACTTAATATCTGGTATTTAATGAATATATTCACAGAAAATATATATTTTTTTAATATTCAGTTTTATTACTGCCTATCATACTTTCAATATATTCAATATATCATATTCATGGCATATACTAGTGTGATTACAAGTTCTTTATGTCAGTGTTTAATTATTATCTAATAGTTATTCAACATATTCAATTTTAAATTTAGATTTATTCAAATTGTCCATTTCTTTGATATGGGTATAGTTGTTTTTTTTCTATTGATATGAAAAATGGTCATGTGGTTCTTTGACTTTCTGCTTTCTGTCTCTTCTCTATCATTCTCCATGCACACTATTTCTGCTTTTATTAGCTCAAATCTGTGGCTGGTCTGTAAATATTGACACATGTTCTTTATCTTTGAGAGATCTATTATATAATAATCTAAGTTGGGCAAATCTTGTTGACAGATTGGCCCTTGACTTCTCATAATATTCAGCATTGAGACTGGTTGTTTTTTTTTTAAATTTTATTTAAATTTTTAAAAAAAAACATTTAAAGTCACAATAACTTATTTAACAAAGAAATAGAAATTTAGTAATTTAATAAATAATTATCAGCATGAACTTATATTAAAAATAAATATCATTATTTAAAATATTTATCTAAGAATCATATTATTTGTACTATTAATATTTATAATTCATAAAAGTTAAAGTACCTAAGACTCACAAAATTTCTACATAAGCAATGACTCAACAGAATTTATAACAATTGTTTATTATTTACTGCCTTTTATGGGTTAGTTTAAAGGTGGAATAACAGACTCTGGATACCATTGTGCCTCCTTTATCACTTCCAAAGATTATATTTCTTATGAGCTACCTGACAAAAAACCTTTTAATTATTTTATTATTTATTCATCATTTGTGTGATCACAATATTATTATATTTATTTTTTGCAATGTTTTTTTTATCATGAGCTTACTACAGATCACACATTTTCACTATCCAATGTGAGAACAATATATTCCTGTGTCCCATTATCAAAAAAATGGAACATCTTTACATCTGAGCTTAATTTACATATTTGACCACATTAACATAAAGGCATATTTTTAACTGCGCATTCTTATTTAGTACTCTGATTCTGGCAGCGATCTGCAAAGCTGGCTCCATGCATTTAAGACTTTCTTATAGTTTGATTTACCTTTTCAGATTAACTTGAACATTACAAGTTGTTTAAAATTACATAAATGTATAAAAAAAGTATATACTATTTAGAATTAAACAAGGAATGAATAAAAAAAAGCAATGATTGAGAATAAAAGGTCATTTACATTCATATTTAATAAATCAGAACCAGGTGAAGTAAATGGCTGGAAAATTGTAGGGGAAAAATATTTTTATTCTGGAAATAAAATTTAATATAATATTTTTTAATTTAAAAGACTATGTCATAAGTGTTTATTCATTGTCAAGTTTTTAAGGTATAATAGCAGTAGTTGAACTAATCATTATCATTATGATTTTTTTTAATTTTCAGTATTTTTTTTACTCTTGCATCTGTAATTTGAAATGGTATTGTTAAAATTCGATCTTTGCAAAATTTCTCCATCTCAAAAAGCATAACAAGACTTCTTATTTATCACATGACCACCATTTCTTATGCTTGTGTATAACTGTTATTAAAACAGGCAAAACTCACTATACATATTGTCACACACAGCAAGCTAGAGTAATCAATGGATGCCAAAAGGCTTGTGCATAAAATCCCCATCTAGTGCCTACTCATCCAATATCCCCAGACTAGTTTCTGGCTTGTGGCCTTTGTCAGTGAGTAGTCTGGGGATATTGGATGAGTAGGCACTAGATGGGGATTTTATGCACAAGCCTTCTGGCATCCATTGATTACTCTAGCTTGCTGCGTGTGGCAATACGTATAGTGAGTTTTGCCTGTTTTAACTTCTTATTTATCTTAGTTAAGGTATTTAACACCTTAAAAACACATTTGCTTGAAGAAGAAAAATGTGAAATATATTTTTTCCTACTTTTTTAATTATTACCAAATTGCGAAAATCATTTTTGATTAACTCAAATGTAATAACGTTGATAAAATTAATTTCTTTCATTTTCTAGCCGAGATATATATATATAATATTTACTGTGCATTAATCATGCAAATTTATTGTTCCTACAATGTAATGATTAGCATTGATTTCTGAAGATTTGAATACAGGAATTACTCATATTACTTTGTTCTGTTATTCTTATACATCTCTATATCAATCCTATCTACTCTGGCCATCACTGCAACCTAGATTTTCTAAAATTTTACACTCTACCAAAATTAATAATAAAAAAATCGGCCAACCACATGTATTGAAGTTTGGTCAATTTTTTTTTTCTTTTCTTAATTTTGGTAGAGTGAAAAAGTTTTAAAAATCTTTTACATGGTGCAGAAAAATTTAATATTGTTTCTATTAATTTATTTATCATGGCATTGTTAAATTATTTGCTTAAACTTGTATATATATCTATTTAGTATAAAGACAAGCATACTTACTCATGTTTTTAAAATAAATAAAAAAACAACAACAATATATGTATTATATATGTTTGTCATATTCAGAGAGAAATCATGCACATTAATTATATATTATTTTATACATAGTCATAACTTATTTCACCATCATCATTTTCAATCATTATCACTCCATTGCAGGATGAAGGTTTCTCCATGTTCAATTCATCTCTTCTGATTTCTAACCTCTCTTCTCCAGATCATCTCAGCACACTTCCTTATTTTATCCATCTCACATCTTAATTTATTTACGTAAGTATTTATATTTAAAATAAGAGTACAAATAAAGAATTTGCCTTTATTAATCATTATTATTAGTAAGCTCAATGAATATAATAAATAAATAAAAAGTAGCGAAAAAGAATTTACAAAAATGAAAATGATTGAACCAATTAAGAAAAAAAACAGATTGGAATCCACATTTCTGGTAGTTTAATAAGGAATAAAAATGTGTTCGCATAACTACACAAATCCATTATCAAAGTGGGATGATTGATGACGTGAGAGGTTCATAATAACTGGATCTTATACTTATCTATGAGATTAGGAAGCGCAAAATTTAAAAAAAAAATGGAGAGAGAACAAAGAAAAGAAACCTAAAACTTATGTTAAGTGTGGTGGAATAAACTTTTATATTTTCCAGATAAAAATTTTACTATTCCTTTGCTCTTTAGTTACTTAGTTTTACATCTAATTTTTTTTTTTTTTTTGAATACACACTGCAACAAATACTATCCCCATTAAAACTTAGATTAATTAGTTGTATTTTATTTTTCTGATGATATTATACTTGTGTGTGTGTAGTCTAAAATTTAGTATTAAAATTTTGATATTAATGATATTATTAAAAAAATTAATATAAATTTATCTAATGATAAATAAATACTAGTACAATAACTTATGTAAATTCTTTGATTAACTAATAATTCCCTAAGCCTCACATGATTACCACTTTATATACTTACTCATGTTGTTAATAAAAGCACCAAACTGCAAGTGCAAATCTTCATAATCAATGGATGCAAGAAGTTTGTGCATAAAAACTTGGGGAGAGAGGAATCTGTTGCTGAATTGCATGACGTAAGCTGGAGTCATTGGTTTTATATAAAAAATGAAACTATATTGATTAAAATATAATTTAAAAACTTACAAAAAAATCATAACACATTATTTTTAGTTATAGCAAATAGCTTGTAGCTTAATGTGCTGTTTTAGAAATAGCGTTTCTACAGAAGTTATTGCTATATCATTTAATCGATTTTAGAGTTCACAAATAATTTTAATATTTTCAATTTTTTTAAAAAGTTACTTTTAACTGTTGTTACATTTACTGGTAACTAACGTTAGTAAAACTCACTGATGTATGACAATAATTTTCAATTGGAAGAGAATATATATATATAAGGAATATAAAAAAGAAGAAATATGAAAATATTTAAAAATAATCCACAAAAGAAAATTGAATATCTTGGAATATGTAATAAATTTTAAGAAAATAGCTACGATAATTCTAACATAAACATTTTAAAAGAAGAGGTGAGACATGCAGTTAAGTCTATGAAAAAATAAGTTCTAGGATATAATAGAATTATTATTGATATCTTAAAAGAAACAAAGAAATAAAAAAATTGTTTGACAAAACTATATACCAAAACTTTACATGATAAAGATATGCTAAATGATTGGAAAATTGCAATAGTATTAACCTTAAGAAAAGTGATTTAAAAAGATATTACAAGCTAATGATCTATTAGTCTTCTATCAGTTCTATACATAATCTTTACTAAGATAATTGCAACTTGTGTTCAGCAAACTTTGGACTCAATCCAATCAAAAGAACAACTATATTTAAGTGATTCTAGCATTGTGAATTACATTCAGATTGAATGCAGTTATTTTTAAAAAAGAATGAGTATAAGCTGTCCTTATACTCTGCATTTATAGCTTATGAAAAGATTTTTTCATAGTGATTAATGTTTTGGACCATCAAGGTGCAGATAATGACATATTTTGAAGAATATTTATCAAAATAGAACAACTCTGATTAGATGACATATTGATACTAAGAAGATTAACATAGATCAGGTTATACCATAATTTGATATTATATCTTTTAAACTTAAATAGGCAAAATTCTCCATACAGTAGTGTCTCTCAGTGCAAGCCAGAGTAATCAGTGGATGCCAGAAACAGTGATCATGTGATCTTTTAAACTTTTTATAGCAATTTTTTTGTGAATTAAAATCGGAAACTAAGGAATAAAATATATGGATCTTATTTGAAGCCTCTAGATTTTGTAAACAATATGTTTACGTTTTGTAAATAATGTTTCAGAATTTTAAGAAATGTTGCAAAATTTATCAGATGAAAGCGAAAAAATATAAATAAAAAAATTGTAGAAAGATTAAAGAAATGTTCAATGGACTTCTTAGAAGAAAATAAATATTGATACTCATGAATTAAAAGAAGTTAATAATAACAAAACCTTTGCTCAGATAATGAATGAAATTAATCATAGAATTAAAGTTGGCTGGCGTAATTTTTTTTATAGAAATAATTTAATATTAAAAGAAATATGGTTATATTTTTGAAAGGAAGACTGTTAATAGAGATGTTTTATTAGTTTGTACATAAAGATCTGAGGCTTGAATATTGAACAGAAAAACAATACAGAGTCTTTAGATCTATCAACAAAATATGGAGATATATATGTTGTGGAATGATGGAAAAAAATCAAAGGTAAAATACTGTATATGAGTAAATGAGCCAATAGTTACTATTGGCATTATTAAAAAAAATTAAAAGACTGGATTGAGCTGAAATGGACATATTTCAAAAAAAAAAAAATAAATAAATGGATAGTTGAAATCTTAAATTGTAAGTCCAAAAAAAAGCTACCTATGAAATGATTGGTTGAAATAAGAAAATTTGTTTGCATGACATGAAGACAGATTATGGATATAAAAAAAAGGCTTAAACTTGGAGAGACCTTCATCTTGCAGTGGATTGATTATGGTTAAAAATGATGATCATTATTAATTTTATTATAAAATTATTCATAATTATTTAACTTAATTATACCTCTTTTTTTTTCATATGTCAAATGCAGTGACCAGAAAGTGAATCCGAGCCGGCTACTTGGAAGGCAGCTATGCTAACCACTAGGCCACCAATGCTTATTCCTCTTTTTTAATCTATTTTACTTATAATTAAGTTAATTAAAAATAATTAACCTTCACAAATCTATTTGTAGATATCCAGACATCTTTTTTAACATGGTTTTGAGTTGTAACCAGAAATGTGCTGCTTGTTCCATTTTGTTTACTCTATGGAATAATATTATCTTAATAATCATCACTGTTTAATCTGCACTTCATCAAGATCATATTTTATTTATAAAAGTACTCACATATGCTTTCGTTTTTATTTTAGTTGATAGATATCAGATCTAACAAAGCGATAAAAGAGCTCATTTTCTGCTTGCCAAAACAAAGTTTTATTTTAATTCAAAAGCTTATTTTTGCATTGCAAATACATTTTTATTTATTTCAGTTATATTTTCATTAAGAAAAATAAAAGTTATTCTATTGTTATATATACTAATACTTTTTTAAAAAAATATTAAAACATCACATGTACAGCCAACATTATAAATGGAAGACTCAAATATATATATTTCTCATTAGAAATTTAAAATAAAATAAAATAAAATTATTTTATTTTTTCAAATAAATGTGCTAATCATTTAAAACATTGATTATTATAGAAAATAATACAATTTTTTTAAAAAATTGAATTTGGCCTGAAGGCCACATTTACACAGAATTAATATTTTATTCACCTCATCATAATTACATTTAATCTATCAAAGAAAGAGTTAATTAATGCAACAAATTTGTAATGTAAAATGTTTAAATATAAAAAAAAATTATTTTCACTTCAAATTGTATTTCTTTTGCACATAGTATTGTATCTTGATTATTTAAAACTTTAAAAAACTTACAAAAACAACTTTAGAAATATAGAACAATAAAGAAACAAAAGTATTTAAAAATCATTTAAATTAAAAATATATAAGTCACTAGGAAATTTCCCGTTAACTTTCATTCTTTTTTTTCATTCTTTTATTTAAAAAAGCAAAATAAATCAACATTTTGTTTACGTTCACAAATCTATTTATAGATATCCTGAAAAAATTCTCTGTTGAAACTAAAACTTAGTAAATATACTTTTAACTTAAAACATCTCACTATAAAAGAAATTATTTCAATTTAATGTTTATTTGCAACCATAGACCATCTTTTCTGTCTCCGAGCTGCACAGGTCCAATGAACACAATTTTAAACTGCAGTAATATTTTTTAATTTTATCTTTTTTTTTTTTTTTAACAGAAACTTCATTCATATTATCACTCGTAAATTTCAGTATAGTGAGATTATCTGAGAAATAATTTGTTTCCTAGCTGTGATAAAGACAAACAGATTCTCTGAATTCTTTTGATTACATTTCTATTAACACATATTTGTTCCAATAGAAGGCTAGTTAAGAAAATTTAAGAGTGAGTGAAAGATTGTTTAATTAAAGAATAGAACAATTTTTGATTAGAAATAAGTAGACGGGGATGGGGGAGTATTCTTTCCGTTAAAAATGTTTGCAAATCTTTTTTTTTTTTCAAAATATTTTATTTAATTATTTTTGTGCTATTAATTTAATAATATTATAAGTGCTAATTTTTGCACACATTATCCCATTTCTATCCACGAGGCAGTTATCTTTGGGATATGTCATGAATGCACGTGAACAGTTAAATTATTACTCATATATAGGATATTATAATTCCATTCAAAATATCTTCTAATATATATTTACATTAACTTTCCGTGTGACATTTTTGCAATTTTATGTTCATAATAAGTATAACGATTGATATCATTTTCTGAATTCAATAAAACTAATGCAATAGTCTCTCTGTATCCATTGCATTTATTATAAGTTTTCCTATGAATATATGATACTTTGTGTATAATAGCAACTTCTATATAATATGCATGTTAGCATACACACACAAGCATCTATGATACAATTTGAATTTTAAAAAATGTATTCTTAAATAGAGCAAAAATAATTACAAAAAATATAGGATTGTGCACTTATGAAAAGATGAAACATAAATAAATTGAAAGAAGAAAGTAACTGGTTGAAGGGACAAAATGATGAGTGTCTGATGGAACTATAAGTCATATCAGTGTTCATATAAGTAGGCACATTCATAATATTTAGAAATTCATATTTATAAATTTTTAATTTTTTCAACTGAGGATGGTGTGCCCATATTATCTGGAAAAACTATTTTTTTGTTTTTATAATATTTTTTTCTTTTACTATTTAAATAAATAAGTTATTAATATAACAAATATTTTTTTTGCTACTGCTTCTTGCCAATTATGAAACTTAAAATTAACATTTTTAAAATTTTATTTTATGTAAATACTCAGTTTTTATAATAACAACAATATATATATATTTAGCAAACTCTTTGATATAATAAAGTCATTAATCATATTTATGTTTATTTATTCAAAATATATATAAATAGTAATTAAATTAAATAAACACCAGTAGTAACTTTTTGCATAAACATTTCAATTGAGGGGGAGAGGGAGATTTTTTGTAAACATACTTTCTCTCTTTGTTTGTGCATATATATATATATAAATCTAATTAATTTAAACCTTCCAACTACATATCTATGACTTAGATTTAAATCCAAATAAAACTTAAAATTACTTCTCTGATATTTAATGATTTTCAAGTAATATTGTGAATTTTTTTCTTCAAGTAATCAGCTCATAGTCCTTCAAGTTAGCGATCCAATTATTGGTCAGTAAATGGATATCTATCTATTAGTAGAAAACCTTGCATATGGTAAGGGTTTTTTTTTTAAAAAAAAAACTCTTTCTCTAAACCCTTTCTCTACAGAGAACTATTGAAGAAGCCATAGTTCTACTTAACTATTTGGATCTGTTTTATTTTTATCTACTGTAAAAACAAATAAATCTTTGAAGAAACCAGAGAACCTGGTTGATATTGAATCTTTTATTTTATTTCTTTATATATATTTCGAAAAATAAAGCAAGAAGCAACAAAATTATATATATTAATAAAAACTATCTGATATTCATATCTGATTGTAAAAACTTGAAAAACACATATACATACAATTGAGTCTGTATTGCAATATGTCAATTCTAATTAAACAATATATTTAAGATAGGTCTAAAATACCTGCTGTAAAAAAACTATCTCAAATCTAATTACAATTCAGTAGAGCATGGGAGAAAGCATATGTTCAGTATATATAATTTTCACATATTGAAATTTATATGTTAATTTAAAGTTTTGAAGAATATACAAAATTATTTTCCAAGGCATTTAATATATATATATATAAAAAAATGCAGCTCTTGGTAACTTCATAACAGACCTCTATTACTTTCTGACAGGATGTCTTGACTTTGAACTCATATTATCAAGATTTAGCCACATAATACCTAAATCTAATTGCAATATTATTTAGCATAATTTTTCCAAAAGAAAACAAAAAAATATTGTGTAAATGGGTTCTAAGTACAATTTACAATAAATGATAAAAATTATATCAAATGGTAGAAATTGATGTCTGAATTGAAAAATTATAAGAAAATTTTTGTAAAATTATTAGCAAAACACCAAGTATACAAATGTTCAATAAATATGTGTTTAAATTTTAGGCTGAACACTGTAATCAATAAACATAGTTTTAAAAACAATTTATCACAGTATTTTAATTTCGTCATTGAGATATTCATAATGTCAAATCCATCATATTTAACAAAGTTAATGTAATGTTTTTTGAAGAAGAAGAATTGATATAAATAATATTTGTTGAAGTTAACCTGAAATTTGAATCAAGTCATGTGAGTCTGTACATTTCAGTAGTGGTCAGTAAATGAGGTATTTAGTTAAGCACAGCTAGAGAAAAGAGGCCCCTATAAATTTTGTTTGTCAAATGAGTAGGAAAGTGTTGTACTCTTGTGGATGCTAAGTTTATATTTACTTTTTTTAAATCGCAAATAAATGATAGCATGCAATTTCTTGTTATTTGGTTATGACAGTCATTCCTAAAAGATTTTTGAAAAAATTAATAAACCTAGATGATATGTGCATAAAATCTAAAATCTGTAAAACATTAATAGAACTATCAAACTTACTATTTTTATTTTTAATAATGCTTAAAAATAAATGTCCTTGAGGAATAAAAATATGCTCAAAAATATATCTAAGGTTAATATTTTTTTTAAATTAGATTATATTAATAAGTTTTTCAAGTTATGTATACACACATTATAACTCTCTCACTAGAAATTCAAATAGTCTAAATGGCAGACAGCAAGATAAAGGCTTTTTCCAATGAAATGTTAATGAAACATAACCAACTAGTTTACTGTTGACTGGTGAAATTTCATTTTTGTTTCATTTTAGCAAGAAAATATTTAGCAAGTAAATTCCAAGAAAATAGCTGAGTTAGCTCATTGTAAAAAACCCCAAACTTTGTTCTAAACTCTGTTATCTAATTTTTTTTAAAAGAAAAAAAAATTCTACTTAGATATCACTAGAGATGATAAGTGGATTTGTAATTATCACAACAAGAGACTTTTTATTCAATTTATACAAATGCATATCCAGGCTTTTGAAATGAATTTAATTAAAGACACTTTAAATGCTAGATTAGAAATAAGTATAACATTTTAAAAACAATATTAAAAATAAAAATTATTATTAGTAAGATTAGAACATATATATCCATGATAACTTCATAAGTCAACAACAAAGTTTATATTGATTCCTATATTATTTACATCTCGTTGTGGACTAGACAGTTATGAACACTATAATTCAATGCACTCGTAATGAAATGAGATGAAAATGAATGGATATTATGATCTTCTAATAAGACACATCAAGGAAACCCTGAACAATAATATAAATAGTCCATATTTCTAAAATAACTTTATTAAAACAAATAATATATGTTTACAAATGATACTATATGCATAATTAATAATTACCTGATAATATCATGGTAAAAAAGAACAAAACTTAATAAATTAATACATGATATTTTGGTCATCAAGGACTTTATCTAGAAAGCTGTAAAAGTTTCCAAGTTTCCTCATATAAAAATTTTGTAGGTAAGATTCTGTCTCTGTCTTTAAGTTTTTTAAGAGTTTGTAGAAAATAAGAATCAACATCTGGAAATGGCCGAGTAAATTGTTTCTTACATCTGGCCAACCAAACAGAGAATGTCAAGAAAATCGACAGTCTGATGATTGGGATGTCTCCAGAATGCAATCCTTAATTGAAATAATCTTGTAGAAGTCCACTTTAGAGTTCTGATAGATAAACATTTTAATATTCCTAAGTCCAGTGCAGGAGTAGATTATGTGGTCAGACGTTTCATCTTGTCTGCAACAGTTAGAGCATAATGGATCAATCTCACTGATTTGTCTCCTACAGCTCAGGAACCAGTTTGTAGACATAGCATAAAGATTGACTTTAACTAGGTAGTCCAAAAACTTTGGCTCCAATGCCCAAAATTTAAAAAGGACTACAAGTTTGTGATTGGATAAGCCAAAGTCCATATGTTTTACTGAACACACACAAAAGCAAATCAGACTCAGGATAAAAATAAAATTACTTATAGTTTATTAATTTTACTTTATTCCATAAATATTTATAGAATATTCTGAGAAGTTAAAATTGTAAAATATCTATTGCACATTACAATGATGAGAATATTTATTTATACATAGATCTCATTCACCCTAATTATAATTTTGAGTTTACATTTAAATTATCTTAACAAGCTTATTAAAGTTTATAGATATAATAAAGACCTCCACACTTCCCCATTCTTTTCAAATTCATATAAATAAAGATATAATAAAAAACAAATGACAAATGAACATTTGTCTTTTATTTTATCTTTATTTATATAAAATTTGAAAAGAATGGGGAAGTGTGGAGGTGTTTATTATATCTATAAAGATATTACATACTGGACAGAGAAAGGTGAATAATTCCGTGTGTGTAAATTTTAAAAAATCAGATATATTAATCTTTAACTGAAGTTTAAAGTTTATATCTGTGCTAAAGATAATCTTTAGTTTCGAAAATGATTAGTAATAATCATTATTGTATTTATCTGAAATGGATGATGTCAAAGTTGTGAGTGGAGGGAGTTTGACAATGGTAAATGAAAATGTAACAATTTATTAAAGTTTATGTTGTAGGTCTGAATACTGTGATGTTAGAATACATTGAATTAAAGTCACCAAGCTACTATTGACCATAGAATTCTTCAATCTTTTCCCTCCACCCTTGACTATGATAATGTTTAGACATTGGGCTCACACAATCTCATTATAATTCTGAATTTGCATTTTAATGTTTATAATAGGCTTATTAACATTTATGATATAAATCTGAATATTGTGAATTTAGAATGAATTATTTAAAGGCATAACGTTACCATTATTGATCATGGAATTCTAAAATATCTCCAACATCATCATCACCATGAGAATATTTACATACAAGTCTCATTCATCTTAATTGTAATCCTGAATTTGCGTTTTAATTTTTATAATGATTTTATAAAAGTTTATATTAAATGATTTCTAAAAAAGATGGAAAGAAAAAGTTTACCAAGACATTTTATATCTTGTTAGAGATGAGCATTATAGATATATTTTACTATTATTTATATATAATTAGATACCAACCAGTAACCACCTAAATATTCACAGTAAAGATAGTAATCAATATTTCTAACTGCTGTCAAGGCAACCTTCTCACCTTTTTAATAGCAAGAATGGAAATCCACTCTTACTAATGGTCCATTGAATATATATGGACACTTAAAGATTGCAACTTGACTACAGAGTATGAAATATTGACACAATGAAGTTTAAATAAACCTCTTTAAACATGAAATAAACATATATATGTGTGTGTGTGTTTATAAGCTAACTGATGTTGCCATATATATACCATTGTTGCTCTTTTCTTTTTTAATTAATTCAGTGTGAATTTCAGAACATTGTCCACAATATTATCCTAGATGATTTAAATACAATACAATCTGATTTAACCAACCAGGAACTGTATCAACTTTTACTTCTAAGGAGGGAACAGTCCAAGAATGAAATACCTCAACAGCTCTAATTAAAAATCGAATTTTCCCTTGAAAGGGAAGAATTAATCAATTATTAACATCAAGAAGACTAAACTCTCTATTTTCTAAATCATTAGTTCCAATTATACATGAATCAAACTCAACATTAATAAAATCACTATATTCAGACCTCCAATATCATTGATGACTTACTATTTTAATAGTTAAAAATGGATCAGAAACCTCATCTAACATATATGATAAATATAATGAAGGAAAAGCAATAAATACTAAAATAAAAACAGATAAAGCTATCCGAATTATCTCAACCTCCTTTCAATAAAAACTGCATTAAATTTTTATTTAAAATTAAACTAATTATTCTATATACAATTAAAATAGTAATTAAAATTAAAACTAATAATGAATTATCATGAAAAAATTAACTGCTCTATTAAAGGAGTTCATCTTGTCACATTAATTATTTAATATTCTTAATTCATTATATATGTAAGATCAAAAGAAGGAATCTCATGATCTCACTCTAAAAATCTAACTATATGATTTCCTTATATAATCAATTGCTTCCCAACTAATCTATCCCAAACAATAAAAACAATACACTAACTAAAAAAATTATTCTTCCAATTGAAGAAACAATATTTCACAACATATAGACATCAGAATATCTCTTACAAGGGTTACTTAAATGTATCCCAAATAAAGTTTCATTGACAAAAAAGTAATATATAATTTATAATTTGTTAATTTGACATAAACAGAAGATAAATCATATTGTTACAATGAACAGATCTCCTTTTAACAATGGAAAGTTTCAGTTGGAGGCTGAAATGATGGTTGTGCCCACATCCCTCACTGTCAGATTCTCATTTCCATAAAATTTCATATTATTAGATAAAAGATGTTATTTATACATCAATAGCAATATTTTCCAATTGTTTGTAAAATTGAATTTTATATTTTGATAAAAACAAAAATATAAAATTAATCTTTAGTTCTACATTAAAATAGAAACAAATCTATTATTCCTTTCTAATTTGTATAGTAATAATATATGCTTCTTATCATAGAGTTTGATCTTTCAAAAAAAAAAAACAACAATGTGGTAATGTGTAAATAAACACAAATTTTAGCTCCCCCCCCCCCACCACCACATAAGTATTCAAATTTAAAACAGGGATAATCATGAGTGCAGTAATAAGATCAGAATCCACAGGAGTACATCATTTACCTAATTAATAATAGAGACATCATTGTATTATAATTATTTTTTATTTTTATAGTTTGTGTATCAACATTCATTAACTCAAGGTATTTATTTACCCAATAGCTAGGTATTCATTAGTCATCCTTTATTAATTAGTTATCTGAACTGCCTATACCTATTTACTCTTATCCTCAATGCAATACCTGTTTATGACATGAAAAAATGTAAAAATTCACTCATCTCAACTTGAATTCCAGATTATAGGCATGATAGGCAAGTGTACCAACTTCAATGCCACAAAAAAATTTAAATCAATTTGTATCACTCTTTTCATATCACAGTAGTTAATCTCCAAAACTTATGCAGACATTTTATTAATTTCTTTTTATATCATCAGTTTCTAAAAAAATATCATTAAAAACAGTTTTATAATATCTATGTCACAGGGAATCTATGAGAAAATATTTTGTCTTACCATCCATTAAAAAAAAAAAGTCTACATAAATTAAATATGGAGATCTGTTTGTTGAAGAATTCCTGATCTAGAAAATTTCACACACTTACTGCTGAGTGAAGTGGTCTGTCATCTTGCTGAATAAACTTTTTTTGTGGGGGGGGGGGGATGGAATCAAATCATGTGCAAATTTCAAGAGATATAAAATCAAAAAAGATTCCATAATAATATATAACAAGTAATACTTCATGCTAAATAAAGCAACTCAAGGAAAATTTCAGTGTTATCATAGATATATTGAACTGAAAACAAAATTCATATTAACTTTATTAAAAGTTAAATGTTTATAAAAATGTGTGAATGTATGCATACATGTAGTTGTACATGAATCTTAGCACAATCCACATGAAAGATTTTGGCATAAAAATGGCAACAAGTTTTATCAGTTACAATGTTTTTAATGCAATCTGAGATAAATCTTCTTAGATTGGAGAACTACAAACCACTGCAGGCAGCATTTTACAGATGTTAGTGATGAAATACACATCTCTATAAAAAGACTTCAGTCAATCAAGTTTGGTAAAGTATGCCTAAACTCTTATTGATTGATATAATTTAGTAAATATCATATATACGTCAAAAAATGTCATAGCATCTGATTCAGTTGTTCATACCAACTATATTTTACAACAATAGTTATCTTTGATGCATAAGTCTTGGCTATTCAGATATAAGTGGCTAAAAAAATTACACGGAAAATATGTAGCACTTATCAAGAGGAAAAATAGCGAACAAGAGAAAAAAAATAGCCAAACACAACAAACAAATTTTAGCAGTGACTTGAAAGCATTTCACTAATGAGCATGTATAAGACATTATTGATCTATATTGCTAGATGTCAGTGATAGGCTGTTATATGTTGAAAGCGATAAGATTTAAATATTCTTTGTTACCATAACTGTTAGGAATCAGGAACATTGCATTTTACCCAAATATTTCATTGAAAAATTAAATTATTTCATTGAAAATATCTGGTCACATGTAAGAAATGGGGAAAATAATAAATCATGACTTTAAATTGATATAATTGCCATGTAGTAGTATTCAAACAATTTATTTAATAACTTTATCTTAAGTGCATGTTTGGGTAGATTTATTGTAAAATAATTGAAAAAAAAAAGTGCAACTGTTTCTTTTAAAAGTTTATCCAATTGAATATTATATGGAAAAAGATGATTCATGCAATATGAATATATATATACCCTATCGGCAATATTTTAGATTGGATATTGTATAAATATCAAATAAGAACAGATCTAGAAAAATATAAAGGACAGATAGATGTACATGAAGAAACTCAAAACCATGGAAAGTCATAAGATGAAATTAAAAAGAGGCAGAAGATAATGCAATATGAAGAGCATCTATTATAGTTTAGATGCCACGTGAAAAATTAAACAAAATCTATTTTTTTGATTGATATTTTTCAGAATAAAATTTCTAATTTACTTTTTGTTTCATGACTAATAATGTGTTGAGTTGAGATAATGTCAGAAAACAATTTATTGTAGTAGTAGTAGTAGTAATTAAAAAAAATGGTGAAAATGAAAAATTGTTACTTTTTTTTTAAACAAGGATCATGTGATGTTTAAGGATTTTTAACATCAACAGTTGCATAGGTCAACACAGACTCCTAATGATATGATTTCCCCCAAAATAATCGCATTCAGTTGACGCCCAACTACAACATCATATAATTAAGATAATAAAATAATAGATTTCTTATGAAGGTATAAACGAAAAGATGAAACAAGATAAATTTCAGCATATAATGGAAATATAATCAAATATAATGATAAATCATGGATTTAGTATTTAAGAACGTCACCTACATCACTAGTGGGGAAGATTGCGTCATATTATTATATATAGACAGCATTTTATCTTCAACGAATAATAATTAGGCATTCCTTCTATATACTATTTAGGTTGGTCAAGTATTTGAAATATATATATAAACTTGTTTATGGTTTGAAAACAATTTTCGAAATTCAAACAGTTCACTGAATTCAAATCCCAGATTGTAACATGGTAAGCAAATGTACAAATCATTTTACCACAAGATCTGTTTGTGAATATATTACGATTTAAATATTTATATTTTTCTTCATGTGCACTCTGGAATGCAAAAAAATACAGAACATGTCTTTATAACATTCATCTTCATTTTCTATATACAATTTTTAAAATCAATTGGGGATTGTGATAGAAAATTGTTTCCTCCCTTCTGAACATTTCCTGATGATTCTATTACTTACGTCCGTAGCTGATCTCCATGTGAACAATTTTTGCTCTGCATGATTTAATATAGCGATAGTTGTCGGATTCTAGAGCTCAAAGTCCATGGAACGAGCTCCAGCAATCACTTCCGGTGCTCAGACTTCTTATGAACTCGCAAGCATTAAATCACTCGATTACATTGCGTGGGTGCGTTACTATATATATTGTATAATAGCGTAATACTTCGCCTAGTTGTAATTTTATGCAGCGGCTTCTTTTAAATATGCAAACATTTTTATTTATTTACAAATATTTGAAAGACTAAATAATCTTCTAAATACATATTTGACTTCTTAATGTCTTTATCTAGAATTTTTTATATTATTATTTTTACATTAAAATCATTTTTATCCCAATGATACAAAGCTTTGTTATCTTTTCTTTTTTTTTAATGAGGAAAGAAAAAAACTCAAAATGTTGAAACAATTCAGCTATTGTGAGAATAAGTCATAACATAATTCATTTTAAATTAAATTATCAGAATATATTAACTAACATGGTATTATTAAAAAGTTATTTGGAATCAGATACCACGATATTTAACAAGTAATATTAACCATTATGGAAAGGAAGTGGCAGTTGTAGTAGCCAAGTAATCACATATGGTTAAGATTTCTTTTGCACTTAATTAATTAGATTTGAATTCTCTTTTTTATATAGTCTTTTATAAAGTAAAGAATCATTTTTATATACTTAATACTATCGTATAAATTTGCTCTACACATTGCTGTATATATATTTCATATAGATATCAATTATTCAAAAATTAAAAAGCGATATGTGTACATATATTTATAATGGGTTAATTGTACTTTATAAAACGGTATTAAAATAAGCAAACAGTTTATACTTTGTAGCTAATTATGAATCAAAATATATAAAATGCGCTAACACGCACAAGCACACAAAGCTAAAAACAAATAAAGAATATATATTATTATTTTTTATTTTAATATCTATTCCATTAAATGGCTAAGCACTTTCAAGGGTCAAAGCCCTCATAATTATAGCCGTATTACAAACTACACTAAATTGACTCGAAGTGATGCAAATTTAATGAAATGATTACGCATTCCATTTCTTGGATATTTTGTAGCAAGAGTCTTTTCTATTGATGGCGTCGCCATCTCTAGATATAGAGAAAGCTTCTTTTATCTTTCTTTTAAGATCGGGCTGCTCTCTGCACACCACCACTGGATTTCCCGGTTGGCAATTGTGCCCAGCTGAAGTGCGATGCTGCCCAAAAACTGAACTATGAGCAGTGTCCACCAAAGCTCTATTATAAGAATAAATGTGTTGAGAGTCTAGTGGACAGAGAGGCCCTAGTCTCACCATAATACAATGATCTACAAAATTTTTCAGGGCAGGCAATATTATAGACCACTTGAGATGTCAGCGAGGGTGGTAGGCAGTCCTTGGTATTATTAATTAGTTTGTTGGAGTTAGGAGGTGTGTGAAAACATAACTGGTATTTATTATTGAAAATATTATAAAAACATTTATGCATATTAGGCAGGTAAGGAGTAGGAATCTTTGCTTGTCAATATTAGTGACTTGATCATTTATTTTAGCAAAAAACTGTTTTATCTTCCTGTGGACTAAATTCATATCAAAACCAACTTTTATTAGGCCATCCCTATATGATGTGATGTTAGCTTTTTTTATCTGCCTCAAATTTACACAGGTGCATATTTCTATACAAAAATGAGGTTAAGCCAGAGAGTTTGTGGTTAGTTGGTGAATTGAAGAGAGGGTGGGAATGTCCTCTAATATCAAGGGGTTTGATTAGAATCTTATAATTAAGATGTGTGTGTTCTCACTGCATATGTAGGTCTAGGTATTTAACTTGTTTATGGGCATTTTCATTCTCCATGTTAAACGTAAGACCTGTCATGTTTTAAAATAAATTACATAAAGAGTCTGGAAAGTGACAGCAATCTACCAACAGCAGTGATTCAAATTTTATTGCTTGATTATAGAATCTTATTATCTAGTAACTGATATATGGTTCTCAATTTAGTGACTTTCAATTAGGGCTGACCAAGAGAAGAATGCAATAGTGTGTTATCTCTAGATCTTAACTGGGAGTG
Source organism: Epiperipatus broadwayi (assembly GCA_028023455.1). Taxonomy (NCBI): domain Eukaryota; kingdom Metazoa; phylum Onychophora; class Udeonychophora; order Euonychophora; family Peripatidae; genus Epiperipatus; species Epiperipatus broadwayi. The sequence continues at coordinate 2,455,668 of JAQFVV010012449.1, forward strand.
AGACATTCAAAAATAAAACACATATTTTAGCTGTTACTTTAAAAAAAAAATTGCATTACAAAACTCGTTAAGAAACAAAAATATCTAATTTTAAAGAGATGATTGGAAAAAAGATAAATTAAAAATATGGAGAAGAATGCTACAGGATGAAGCAAAGATATATATTTATGCTTGTCACAATTCTTTTTATGAAGCAGGTGAAAATAACTAGGCAAATGATACTACAACTAAATAATAAGATTTAATCACAGTTCCCCTACTACTTTCTACATCCATAACACATTTTATTCTAATACCTCATTATTTATAGCTAATTTACACATTTGAATAAGTAACCATTGAAATTTTAAATTGTTCAAATACACTTACAATTTTTGTTAAAAATGTTTAAAATAAGTTACTGCACATATTCTCCATTTTCTATTTATAGTTGATGGCTCTACTTTTAATACAGCACTCCAAAAAATAATTTAGTAACCCTGGAAATCATTTGAATTTATCATAATGATGTCTGCTACTAATCTTTGATGAATACTTGCAATTGAGTACTTGATGAATATATTCAGTATGATGATTTATTGTTGTAGCAATAACTTTAACATTAGAAGCTAATACTATTTTGTATCAATTAATAAAAAGTACAAATAAACATCACATGATCACCATTTCTTATGCTTGCATATAATTGTTATTAAACAGGCAAAACTCACTATACGTATTGCCACTCACTGCAAGCTAGAGTAATCAATGGATGCCAAAAGGCTTGTGCATAAAATCTCTATCTAGTGTCTACTCATCCAATATCCCCAGACTAGTTTCTGGCTTGTCATTCATTGATTACTCTAGCTTGCAGTGAGTGGCAATATGTATAGTGAGTTTTGCCTGTTTAATAACAGTTTTAAGCAAGCATAAGAAATGGTGATCATGTGATGTTTTTTGGCTTAAAACCAATCCTGCCTAATAGGATAGTGGTGGCTATGGTTATTAAAGAACCAAAGACACCAAAATGTATAGGTACTGAACTGAGTTCAGACCTATATGGCAATATAAGCTAATGAGCTTGGATTGAAAATATTAAAGTGTTTTCAATTTAAGACTCATAGTTTTATAGTTAAGTAAAGATAAAAGGTGGCTACTGGAAGGTTGCATTAGATCCTAAGATCTAGGTGCAGTGCTCTCAGATGCAAGGTTCCTCACTGATGAAGGCCACAAGCCAGAAACTAGTTTGGGGATATTGGATGAGTAGGCACTAGATGGGGATTTTATACACAAGCCTTCTGGTATCCATTGATTATTCTAGCTTGCAGTCAGTGGTAATATGTATAGTGAGTTTTGCTTGTTTAAAAAGTACAAATGTTTATTTTTGTGTGATTCTATATACTACCTATATCATAGTAACTTTTTCCTGTTTTTTTTTAAAGATTAATGTGGCAAATGATGCATATGAAATTAACTTCATGACTTCATGAGAACATGAAGGATAACATATATTATTTGCACTGTGATGTTTTAAATTAAAATAATTGTTTTAAAATAAATAAGGGACAGAAAATCTTGTTATAAATAAGCTGATAGTAACCTATATGTGAATTCACAATCAATTATATAAGAAATGAATTTGTAATTAAATGACATGGCAGGCAGTCATTATTGCTTAATTGTTATATATTGAAGTGAAAAGGTCACTTATATAATAATTAAATCGGTTATAGTATCTTACTAAACTATTGATTTGACTGTTTTAATACTTAAGGTTTTGAATTCAAATCAATTTAATGATGAAAGGAGATCATTAAAGTTTATGTGTAGTGTAATTATAAATAATGAATTGCAATGATAGAAAACAGTTACTGGTATCGATCAGATTTCATTACTTGGTTGTAATATTCTATTACTCCAATCTAATTTCAGCCATTACATTTCATACATATATAATATACTTATCTACTTCTATAAGATTCAAACTGTTAAAAATTGAGCCATGAAAAGAGATTAATGATGATGTCATTGTCAATATAGTCTCCATTGAAATTATATAACAATTTTAAAAATTCAAGTTTCAAATAATTATAATAGTTGTGAATTAAAGAAAGGTATTAAATTCCTTTTATCACACATTCATAATATTAACTATCCAAAATAAGAAATGACTAAATTTAATAAACCTTACAAATTCCTACTGTTATTTGATTTAGAACAGCTATCATAGTGAGAATTGTAATTAATTTCCTTTCATTTTAATTAAAATTCTATTGCATAATCATTGTACGTATATTGATCTAATATTATGAAAAAAATTACACAATTTTATTATCTTTTTATATGTCTTGAAAGAGTATTTGCTTTATTTATTTTAATACATAGGGTATGTGAGCACAGAATTTCACACGCCCCACTATTCTTCACACTATCTCATAACATTGATACATTTGAACACATATATGTTCGAAAGATAATTAATCACCAATATACGTATTTCATGCTAAACCAGCAATCACCAGTTGGTCCAGATTACCATCTCTACACATATTTGCTATAAGTGCTCAAATATATATTAAGATAGCCAATCCTCATACTTTAATGGACAGGCTTCAACCTACTCCACACTCCAACTCTTTAACCATCCATCCAATTGAAAATATGATGATGAAATGCTCAAAGGCCACCCTGAGGCTGAGATTCTTGTCACACCCATGTTGACCCAAGATTAATCTGAACCCTCATATACAAGACATAATCCATTTAATGCATATACAAGGGATTTAATGGCTTACTATTTCACCAATTGTAAAATTCACATTTACATTCTTGCCCTGTTTCTTTAAAACCATAGCAACTCTTTCAATATAATAGTGCCATCTAGTGCAAGCCATAATAATCAACAGATGTTAGAAGATCAGCTTGTGTAAGCATAAGAAAAGAATGATCATGTGATGTATTTCCTTGTTATATATTATATAAGCAATCATGTTACAAACATCTGCCTAAATAATAGCTCTAAGATTTATTTGTTAATATTTAATTTTTAAATGCTAACCTTAGAAAAATAATTAGGCTAATTATGGATAATCTGATTACTTAATAAAATACAGTATCATGTAGCTATAATTTTGTAATGTTGAGAAATAATTGTTATAAAAGATACTGTTTTCATATTCATAGTCAAATAAGACTATGGATACTATAGTATCTCTTATTACACCAAATACTTTATCAAATTAATATTTAGGTTGGTAAAGTAATATTAGGATATATATTTTGTTTCCTATGATGAATGTTTGATAAAACTTCACTCAACTAGGATATTATTTACAAGTTGAATTTTCCTAGCTGTCACTATTTTAACTCAATCCTTCTGTGATTCTTTGGATCTCTTTGTTGAATTCTGGAGCTTCTAAAATAAACCCCGTTATCAGAATTTTTATAGGAAAAAGAATAGGAATTTCCAAAGATAACTTTTTCATTTTTTTTGGAGGGAGGATACAAAACTGATTTGAAGAATTCATTTGACTGCATGTCTCAATTTGAATATATACTTCAGATATTTTCATGTGTCAAGGAAATATTAACAAAGTGTAATCATAAGTGTTCATTTAATCTACAATTATGCATATTCTTTATTTTCACTTATTCTGCTTACAGATAATATTGGTATTTTTATAAATTGGTTTTATGTCTGTAATCTATAAAAATTTCATTTACTTTGATATTCAGCATCATTTTAATGCAGATTGTTTATTGTATAAAAGTTTTTATAGAACTTTTCATTTTACTGTGGGTGTGATAATACTATAAAATTATGTATAATTTGTTAATATTTTTAAAAATTAATTTTATTTTTACTAATTATTAAATTTTATTTATATATAGACCAGGGGTGGGCAATTGTTTTGGCTTGGGCTCACAGAGGTTGTTGGAGGGTCACATTGGGGCCACATTGTGGAAGCAAAGGTTAGTGGAGGGCCGCACCTTTTCTTCAAGACACAATAAACACACTGATTTATTCCCTGTGTTATCAAAGAAATATTTGTTTGTCCATTCTTCATTAAACATACGACATTCATCATCGATTTTACATTTTTTCGGAGGGTTCATGGGTTTCACTAAAGTTGGAAATGTATATATTTGCTAATGCAAAGATGAAATTGAAATTAACCAGATCAACTAGAAAAGCACTGCACATTGTATTTACACTGTGCATGTGTATTGACATGGCCATTCTAATGGAAAATGTGAGATGAATCTTTGTCACACATGAGAAGGAACTCTCAGTTCAAGGCAGACTTTTCTGATTATCTTGGTGGACCGCATAAAAACTCTTAGCGGGCTGCTATTTGCCCACCCCTGATATAGACTATTTCAAAACTGCAAATATTTTTTTGTATTATTCATTAACTAATTTTTTACTATTTCTATTGCATTTTGATTTTTTTTTTTTTAATCCGTACATAAATTTATATAGAGTGATAATGATGAGTGTAGGATCTCATGGATAGTGTAACACATCTAGCTGTTATGACCTGGGACTTAAATTTAAGCAGGGTGAAACTAGGAGATTTTTTATATTCCACTCAAACTTATGACTTTTTTTCAGGTATTTCATCCACAAAAACGTCTTGCATTGGTGGCTGAAAGGTCAGCGTAACTGCCTTGCACTTGCAGGCAGTTGCCTGGGTTGCGGGTTCGCATCCCGGCCAATGCTATGACACTTTAAAAAAAAAAGTAAACTAGCAATGCATTTAATATTGTTTAATAAATGAGTTTCTAGTTAATATTTATTGAAATAAAAACAATGATGAAATACCACTTATAAATCCTATCACAGCAATTGGAAAGCCTGTTGAAGAATTGTTTCTCCTTCATCATTTATCTAAGAGGATATAATATATGCCTTGGCTCTGCAGTGATTTATTTAAAATCTGTTTTACCCTAATTTATTATATGGCAGTGAAGATTACATACTGAATAAGTAATCAAATACTTATCCTTGAGGAAAATGTAAAGAGATCAAGCACCACTGGAGTTTAACATTTTACCACTGCTACAAATCATTCTTGAAGAAGAGGAGCAGAAAGAGTATTGATGGTTTTAAACTATAGTTATAGTAAAGAGTTGTGAGAGTAGTATGATCAAGATAATCCCTAAAAGTAAAATGGACAATGCCCTGAAAAGTCAATGATTAAAAAAAAGGAGTGTCAGTGTCAGGATGGATGCATTCAGCCATTACACTAATAAAAACGCTTTTGAACATATGAAAGCAAATGAATTATTAGATTGCTATGAAGAAATGCATTTTAAATGGTTACCAGAAGTCGAATTGGTTGTGTTAAATAATAATAGTCAAATTATTTTACCTAATAAACTTTATCTTCACAATGACTATTATTTATTTATGTTAAAAGTTTTAGAGTTAAAAAATAGTATGGAAGCAACACTTAAATGTTGTGTCGATGATAGATTTAAAAATTGAGAGTAAAATATCAAATTTTAGAAAGGTTTCGCTTCCCAACGGATGCTTAGACACACAAAATAATAATAATAATAATAATAATAACCTATATTACTTTTTAAAAGTCATTAATTTCTTTCATGTTCTACATATAAATATTATCAACACAGAGATATAAACTTTAATACTTTTTAAATTATGATGATAAAATTTAAAAAGAAGTTATAGAATTTAAAAAGAAGTTATAGAAGGATGACAAAAATAGATAGAAAGAGTGCTCACATCATAAGACATCTATGTAATTGTAGAAGTATGATTTGCAGTCTCTGAGGATATTTGTAATACCAGAATGTGTAATTGCGATTACAAAATCCCAGAATTGCCTTTCATTTTAGTATTGAGTAGTAGAAAGAATTAAAGATTTATAAATCAATTTCCAGCTGAGGAAAATAAAAAAAAGGAAAAATCCATTAGGTCATTTGAGAGGAAATGTACTTTCAGCTAATTCCTTTGGCATTCAAGTATTATATAACATTCAGGAACATCAGACCATACAGTTATATAATGTAACTATTCCAGAGTTAAGAAATTAATATATTATATGTAACAATTTTAAGGATCAGATTAAAAAGCTAAGTCAGCAGTTACCACTAGCAGTGATATTTTTTTTTTATTGTTCATATTAATTAATACATCTATTAATATAAAAACTTTATAGTAAGCAAATTACTTTCTAAAGATCACTTTAAAGTACATATAGCATCATAAGCAGTTGATGAGACAGTGATCCAAGAGTAAATATTTCTTGAATTAATTCTAATTGGAGAAATGAGGAAAAAATAGTTTGGCAACTTCTATGGATTTATCATATCTTAGCATGCAATTTTAATATGTAATAAAATTTGATAATTCAAACAAATGATCATATGATAAATAAAATAACTTAAAAATATTTTCATGAGTATGCCAAATTTTCACATAAAATGCTAAAAGAGTAAGAAATTTTGAAAAATGAGAATTATTAAACTGGTCAGGTGACTAAAACTTATAAATATATCTATCTTATAGGTAGTTTTCTCTTTCATTGCTCGCTATCTAGAGGAAACTGCACAAAGTCTGAATTTAAATTTAGCTATTTTGACATCGTGAACTATGGTGACAAAGAAGAACTAAACCAAACAAGCATTTGCTCTGTATGGCAAATCTATCTCTGCACTATATAAATGAAAAATCAAAACATCTGAAAATATTCATCATCTTGGAATGCATGAATGAAATGAAACTTAAAGTTTTATTGAAACAGAAAATTTTAAACTACTTCGGAATGTCATTTTTTGTTTAAGTTATTTTGAAGCACTAAGACTTCATCTAACTTAAAAGTTTTCCAATAAATTCCTATACATTGGATATTCATTATTAAACTAGATTTTAAAACGAATGGATTTTCTCTTCGTAAATATATTTTTTTTTTAAAAAAAATGCTATAATTAATATATATCACCTATCAGATTCATAATTACTCACTCCACACCTAAAGAAATGAAAAACAACTTACTGTGATTTTCTTGAATATTTTAAAAAGCTCACTATTAATGGATTGTCAATTTTTAAATAGTTGACATTTCGTTACAATTTACTCTTCCATAAGAATTAAGTTTTGCTCTGTTCGTTGGATTTTATAATTAAAACACTTAAGGATTTAATTACATAATTAGGTAATTAAAAAAAAAAACACTTAAGGATTTTAATCATTTAAAAAACATTTGAAAAGATTTCATCAGAATAGAATATTGGAATTTTTAAAAAGACTTTAAGTGGACTTTAAGTTATAGGGATATCTGTTTATTTATCATTATAGATAATTGTTTTGGGTTAAATAAAAGTTCTCTAAGAAGAATGATAAATTAAATGAATATACAGGTAGTATATTTAAATTATATTATTATAATTTAGTCTTTATAGCTTAGGTATATAAGAATGTATTAAGTGCATTTTGGAGACCAGTTGTTAACTAATTAATAGTAATTAATTATTATCCACAATTAAAAATAATATTTGATATGTTTCATATATTTTATTGATCTCAAGTCCAGTCTATGCTGTTGTAATGAAATTCTATAAGGTATCTGAAGCATACATGCAAAATGAGTATATTTATAAGAATTGCCCATTGTTTATAAATATAAGCTTGTTAAGGTTCATATAAAAAATATTTTATATAAAGAATTATGTTTATGGAAATAGGAATTCCAGAAATAATACTATACTTTAGAAGAGAAAAACTCCCAATAACACGTTTTATAGTCTTTTATTTATAAATGTTCGCTTAGATAAACATTTTGGGTACTGCTAACTGTACCCATGAGGAATGTATTGTAGTAGGGTAAATGTTTTCAATATTTTAAGAAAAATGAAGTTTATATCAGCCAAATACCTACAGGAAACCAAATTAAACTATTTTGCTTAAAGATCAGAAAAAATACTATTTCTCTTTGTTATTAATGATTATTAAGACTTAAAGTTTTTTTATCTTTTCCTAAACAACCTTCTTTAATAATATATTTGTCCCATATCATGTAAAACTACATTGTGCAGTTTATTTCCTAGGAAAATAGGGATCAAGCTTTCCTAATTAAAACATCATGAGAAATTACTTATCGATAATGCTGATACATTATTATTATTACTTTTGTTTTATTTATATATATTTATTATTATTGTTAATAAATTATTTTTTATATTTCGTTAAATTATCTGGTCTTTGTTTTATATTATTTTAATATTCTTTATCTCCCTAATAGATAAATATGGTCACATGATTTTAATATTATTATGTATTTATTTAAAGGTACACTATTTTATTAGTACTGTTACTTATGTTTATTGCTAATACTTGTAACCAATCTAAACATTAATGCTTAGTTATTTAAGATACATATTAAATACAATAAAATACCCTTTGTTATTTAGTCATATCAATAATAAAGATTTATAAGTAAAGATTAATATTTTAAATCCTGAGATAACTTTAGATTAGATTAATGTCATATGAAAACTTGTAACATATATATATATACGCTAGCCAAACACTAATATTATTAGACTTATTTAATTTTATTTACAAATACCCAGTTATACTAGAGTTTATCATAGTACTGAGATATTATTATTATTATTTATTATTAATACACATTTATAGTGTTTTTTAGATATTGTAAATAATAGATCGACAGTAATGAATCTCATTATAGTGACTATCAGGTTAATACAAAGTTGAGCTAACATTTTTTTGTTAGCTACAACATATATATCTATGAATGTTATTACAATTAGTAATATCAATTACACCTTGGACACAATTTTTTAGGTTTCTGGAAGAATGCCTGAAGGTTTATGAAAGCTTGCTTGCTAGATTATGTCAAGTACTTTGGCTTTGTTGAAATTTTGTGTTCATGGAGAACCATAGCTTCTCTCTGAAGCTTACAAACTGATATTCTGCTAAATTAGAGTTTTCATTCTTTTCTGCTATTTGCACTAATCTGGAAGTTGCTCATTTAGGCAACTTCAGTTGATGATGGCTTTTGACTTATGACCCTATGGCAACAGTCAACTCTCACACTCTTAGACAATCAGTGATTATTTACTCCATTTCTTTCACTAGCTTCCTCTCTGTTTGTAAAATAGTTTTTTCCCACTTTGTAGATTCTCCTTGTTTCCTTCAAACAATTAAAAAAAATCACATATTTATAGGATCTGGTCCTATTAAAATAGCATTTATCATTACTGATCTTATTTTTTTGACTAGTTGGAAAACCATATCTCTGATTAGGAATGGACAGCTGGCTAGTTATAGTTTCTAATTGGGTAGACAATGTATTATAGTTAATTGCACATTTCCCTTAAGGTAAGATAGGTTTAGTTTATTATTATTATTGCTGGTTGGAAGGTAAATTGCTTTACTAATTAAGCTTATGTTAACAGTGATTACTTGTCAGTTATCTGCTAACAATCACTCCTTAAGACTTAATATATTTGTCAAGTTTTAATAAATATGTATTTTAAAATGATTGATAACCATTTTATTTATATTCAAATCTTTTTTATTAGAGGAAAAAATATTACCAATGCTTTAATCAATGCGATTTTTTTAAAGATATTATCAGAGAAATATAATCTTAACTCAATAGCATATATACACTTGAATTCAATTTTAATTTCTATTGATTTAACTGTTTATAAATTGTGAGTGTTATAAAAATGACTTATAATAAAATTTATTTTAAATGGTTCTATACATAAAGGGTCACAGTGATTTAAAGTCAACATGGGCATGACAATAATTTTGAAATCAACATGGGATTTGGGTATTCCATGATCAGTTTTTCAATAGATGGGTGGATGAAGAATTGGAAGGTGGAGTAGATTGAAGCCTATCCATTAAAGTTTGAAGATTTACTATCTTAATATAAACCAAGGACTGATTGTGTATATATGTGAGAGGTGATGATTGGATAAACTGATGAATGCCAGTGTAACACAAAATACATATATTGATAATCATTTATCTTTTTCATATGTGTGTGATCATGTGTATTGGTTGTATGAGATAGAGTGGATAGCTGAAGGAAGTATGAAAGTCTGTTTAAATCCCTTATAATTACAGTTAAACTTCAAGTATATAAATTATGCTTGAATTTCAAATATTACAATAAGTCTTAAGTATATTAATGATTAAAAAAATTTCTATGTGATGTAATTTGAATATAAATATTGAACATTTAGTGAACTTTAAATAATTCAAATTACAATGCTTTATTTTCAGTTTTATTTAAATAAGTTAAAAATTAATCCTGAAAAATTTCACAAAGCAAACTGATTAATTCCTTCAAATTCATCTTTAAAGTGTTTTAAGTGTGATTTTTAATGAATACTAATGGCAGTTTAAGATGCATTATTTGTTTACATAATCTTACTTTTGGTATGAATGTTTTTTAAAACCTTTGTTTAAATGTGAAAGCAATCCATCAGGAGATAAAGAATTTAATAAATAATATATTTTGTCTCATTCTACAACTATAAATTATTATATGCCTGCAAGATATAATAAATTTATTTTTTTAGGCTATATTGAATACCTTTCACATTATTATAATTATATTGGCATTAAGTGTGTAATGTATATTAATGCATAGAGTGCTCTAATATTACTCTTTCTACATAATTATTATTTTATAGTTAGAAATAATATTATCTTCACACTTGAATCTATTAGTAACTTAAATGTGAAAGTTTGAATTATTTGGTTGGTTCAAATGTTTGGTTCACATTAATTATTATTTCTGTTTTTTGGATTATCCAAGAATCACTATTATAAAATAATCCATATTGAAATATAGCATGTATTCTATCTAAATTTGGGTAAATATATCCACTGGATGCCATCTTATAAGAGAAATCAGTGGAAAAAACAATCCATAAGAAATGAAATGCATGTGTTATTGAATTTTTCTTCATAATTTGTATTGAAACGAATTTATGTTGAGAAGCTTATTAAATCAAAGTGTTACAGTAAAAAAAAAAAAAATCCAAAAGTAATCCATATATAGCAATAACTGTATCAAATAAAACCATAAAAATACTTTATGTTTAAAACATTAAAAGTAAAAAAATGCATTGATACTTAAAAATATTAAAAAATCTGTATTCATTTTGAAATTAGTAATAATCAATTATTTGTTAGTTTTATTGTTCCACTATAATAAATCACTTGAAACTTATGACTAGACATGTTTTATGATTTTAAATCCAAAAACAAATGCAAAAAACATCTTGATGTAAAACCCTTAATGTTTTATTGTCATTTTTAAAATAAGATATTTCTTAATTCTTATTTTAATAGTGAATAAAATAATTCACCATTATCTTAAAAATATTTTTAAGAATCTGTTCTTCCTTTTGAAAATAGTAATAATCAAATAAGTATTAATTTTGTTGTCATAATATTATAAAGCACACTTCCTAGACTTACTATTATCATTAAAATTGGGGTGGATTATTTTTTAATATTTTTTTGAAATAAAGAAATGCATCCATTTTATTTATTATTTTGTCTTTTTTTTTAAAAAATATTTTTTATGGATTAGTTTTTTCATTAATTTCTCCTATGTTGCATTATCTGGTGGTCAGACTATTGCAAATCAAGTAGAATATACACTATAATAACACTAATATACTTTCATATAAAAACTTAATAATGGCAAATACCAATTAATAACATTAATTAAAATATTATTTACAGTAAGTGTATTAAAAAACTATTCACTATCTATTTTACAAAAGCATATTGGTATGAAATTAGTAGAACTATAGATCTGGATAGTTGAATTATTAATACCAAAGTATACTTTGAAAATAGAATTGTAACAAGGAGTAAAGTTATAATATCATGCTCATCAAAGTTTAATGTAAAACTTTAAATATTTTTTTTATTATCCCAAAATAGTTATTTTAATTCCTGATTTTCATTTAAAAACTGTCATAAAATAAAGAGGGAAAAAAATTTAGTTTTTTCTGAAGGTTTATTATGATGGGGTTCTAGTTGTATTTTTATATTGGACTACTGTATTTCCATCAATTAATATGCGTATTGTGTTATTTCTTTTTTATATGGGAATGAGATAGTGTGTGAATCTCATAATATAAGACAACTACTCAAAGAGATACCTCAAAATATTAAATGCTGTAACAATTTTTTGCTATGGAGTGGTGTAAAGTAAAACTATCACTGATGGTGATTTCCAGTGTTTTGTTGTAATGATCCCAATGCCTTTTACCAAGCAATTAAAAATTTGTTAGAAAGTAAATTATTTAGCATACAAATAATATACATATATATTGTATATCCAAATATATATATATAGGAATTGAACAAAACAACAGAAACACAAGCATGCTACTACTATAATTTTGACATCAAGTAACTAAGGAATGGAAATTGATACCAGTGTAGTATTTTTTTCTTTTACAGATGGAATTTTATGAAAGTGATAAAAAAGTGCACTGACAAAAAGATGGTAGATCTTTGAGAATAATTGACAGATGTATTTCAGAATAACATTGGTGACTAAATAGATGATATGTGAAGATTATACTGATTTTATAAGCCTTCTAGAATCAATTGTGATTAAAAATCAATGCATACTGAGAGAGAACAATAGGTAAAATGAAATATTCTAGCCATAAAACTACACCCCACATTAAGTTTGTAGTGCTTGTTGAAAAACCATATATTGAGATAAAAATTGTTTACATTGGATGTTCATGAGTGATAATGTCTGCATATGAATTGTTACATTTACACATGTGTGTAATTGTGCTTATATATGAATGTCTATGTGCATACCTAAATTTATATATACAAATGTGTGCTTATTTTGTGCATTATGTAAATTTAATCTGCCTATAATTCAATTTTAATAAGATAAGATGAAATAATAAATATGATACGAGATGTTACAATGTACTTACTACGCGTGGAGCGAAATTTGAAACAATTGCTTCTAATTTTTACAGTCACTGATAAGCAAACCATATGGAATAAATGTGAAGATGTATTATATTTTGTTTGCAGATGTTGTAAGATATACATATGTGCTACATCCTACATTTGTTTATATAAAATATATAGAAACTATTAATCAGAGAAATGAAATTGAAAAGATCTTTGTCCTGCAACGAAATGATAATTGAAAATAATGATCATATATACACACGCATTTGGCATACAGTATAGTAAGTTAGATTATTCAATAGACTTCACAATTAATACCATATAATTTTAATTACATATATATCTTCACTTTTATAATTAATTGATATTAGTGTACGTAAAACTTATATACCTTCATTTTTTAATTTTTAATGTAAAGAAGAAAAAAATATTGAATATTGAAAATTGTTATTCTTTGCATATATATTTTTAAAAAATGCACGTAAAAATTATGGAAAATAAAGGCGTCAGATAAGGAGAAAATCCCCACTTACAATAAAATATGTACTAAAAAAACAATCCTATTAAGATTGAAAAAAATCCTGAATTCAACTTTTTGTCTGATTATATATTGTATTGTATTGCAACTCGTATTATGTGATTGGTTAACGTTGTTAAGATTTTTAGACCACCTGTGTAATTAACATTTATTTATTCTGCCAAAAGTGAACTTGTAGGGAGAAACTTGATCAAGGTAGACTGAATCACAGACAACAAAGACAGTTTTCTTTAAGTTGAAAAAAAAAATCATATTCTAAGCCTTTTGTTTAATTGCACAATTAAATCCATGAATACTCAGCTTTCTGAAAATGAGTATTTGTATCAAAAATTCAATAATGTATTTTGCCTACTCTCTCTCTCTCACGCACACACAAACCACTATAAATATCGTTTGCACAATAAATACTGCTTTTTTAAAAAATATAGGCATGTACTCATACAAACACAATTTTCAAAAAGGAGTTTTAAAAAAATAAAATCTAAAAAATGTTGGAAGGAATTGTCAATAGCAGGTGCACAAAATCTATGAGGTTAACTGGGCAGAAAAAGTGTGGAAAATAAAAAAATTATGTAATCAAATGATTTATTACTCTGGTGTTCACAAGAAGTTTAAGTATTCAAAATGACAAAAGCTAACACCAGAGTCTCCCACTCTACCATCCATTACATAACCCGTAGGGAATTGTACTAAATTACAGTGAATTATAAGTAAAAAAAAATGCTATATTCTAGTATTATTCTAAACTATTTATCTCTTAATGGGTGTGCAATATGCATATAACGTATATAATTTGAAAAGCAATAACATTAAATTACATTATATCATGTTAAAAAACTCAATGTCTGCCCATCCTTACATATGTATTAAATGGATTATGTCCTGTACATGTGGGTTTCAGATTGACCTTAGGTCAACATGGTGTGACAAGAATCTCGGCCTTAGGGTGGCCTTCGAGCATTCCATCATCAGATTTCAATTGGATGGACGGTTGAAGAGTTGGAGTGAGTAGTAGATTGGAGCCTGTCCATTAAAGTATAAAGATTGTCTATCTTAATATATATCTGAGCACTTATAGTATATATGTGTGGGAGATGATAATCTGGACCAACTGATGATTGCTGGTTAGCATGAAATATGTATATTGGTGATTATTTATCTTTTCAGCATATATGTGCTTGAGGGTATCAGTGTTATTAGATAGAGTGGAGAGTGATAGGTCATCTGAAAGTCTGTGCTCATATACCCTATATTACATATATAGACACAGGTATATAATAAGCCTGTGTTTCAGTTATTATATCATGTTAAAAAACTCAATGTATAAATGTTATAATATTATAATGTAACTCAAAACATTAAATAATTCCAATTTGGATGCGATTCTAAAAAAGAGGTAAAAAATTATAATATGTAAAAAAAAGTCTAAAAAATGGTAACTCAAATGTTAAAGATCTCTTCAAAATCATTTTCAGTAGTATTTATAATGAATAAAACTGTTATGTTCTACTCCTACTTTGGTACTTGCAAATGCTATCAAGCAACTAACTGCATGGCTTTTCTAATATGTGAGGCAAAGAGTTGACTACATCAGGTATTGAAATAATGGCAAATTAAACAATGTTCTAAAAAATAATTAGCAAAAAAATATCCAAATAAAATAAATATTTTGGGTGGTTTTTCCTGCCTCTTTCTTTTTTTTAAATAAAAATAGCTCACTTTTCAATTATTTTTTTTGAGTAATTTTTGAATAAAGCAAAAATATGTTAAACAGAATTGTAAATAAAAAATTAAAAAAATTGTTTATTTTTTGAATCTTAACTATTAAATAAATCTCAGGTAGTCTCAATATGCTGAAATTCATAAATGATATTATGAACAAGATTTCTGAATATTGTTAAAAGATAAAACTAAAAAACATTTTTGCTGCCATTAACTAATGTAATTACGCCTGCACAACTTTGAGGCAGAAAAAATTATCTAGGCTGCAAGTAATTGCAAATGGAAAACATTTTGAATAGAAAACAATATTTCTTTCATATTTAAAAATTTTAAATTAAAATATATTTGTTAAGTTTTAATTTAAACAAGAATTGTGAAAATAAATCAACTCAACAATCTATTTTGCTTTTTTTAAAAAATGAAAAAATGAAAGTTTATAGGGAATTTCCTCATGACTTTTATTCTTCTGATGGAAAAATTTAATATTTGATATTTCACTGAAGGATTGTTTTCATATTGTGTTTATTTTTAACTACTTTTTATTATTATTATTATTATTATTATTATTATTATTATTATTATTATTATTATTATTATTATTATTATTATTATTATTATTATTATTATTATTATTATTATTATTATTATTATTATTATTATTATTATTATTATTATTATTATTATTATTGTTATTATTATTATTATTGTTGTTGTTGTTGTTGTTGTTGTTATATTATTATTAAAATTTATTATTAGTATTCTATATTTCTGAAAATTTTTGTTGGTAAGTATATAAAATTGCAATGTTTTAAATAATTATAGAATATCATTTGCAGGTAAAATAAACATTAAAAAGAAAGTAATTTATTTCATATTCAACTGTATTAACTTTTACAGGATACCTCATCACCTATCATATCCAAATAGAATCAAGTGAATATCTTGTTAAACAATACACCATACTTCATACTTATTTTTACAATTAAACTTTTTTCTATATATTATATTAGTAATTTGAATTTTTTTTTTATGTAATATTTTTCAACTGATTATACATAAAAAATAATGATCTGACATTTAAAAAATATGAAAATCAATGTCTAAGTAAAGTTTTTACCTAACAATGGAGCACACTGCCATTAGATATAATTTACCAATTCAAAAAGTTAAAAGAAATATTAAATATTAGAATTTTATTTAAAAAATCATATATTTGTTGTGTATTCAAAATGCAAGGACTCTGAATACCAACAAATGAAACAATAGATGATAATAGTGAAAAGTTATTGATACACATACAACACAATATATATAGTTTACTTTTGGTTCACTTCCCATGATGCACTTCACAGCTGGCTGTTTTCTAGACAGTTTTTTCTGGCCTCGGTTTCCCAAACTCTTTGGCCTTGTTCAGCTGCAGCTCACAAACATGTTGGCTTCACAATAGAGCACTGCATTGTCACTTAAGCTTCTTTCAGCTACTGTCATTTAAATCTCGCTGCAACCGTTCACTCAGTAAATTCACTGGAAATAGAACAATGCATTCTGTTGCTCAAACTATTTATAATCCCCTCATTTTAATCTCTAGTAATCCAAGGTTCATTCTTGATGTTATCAGTCTTGATTTCCTCTTTGCATTTATAATTTGTATTGTATTAAGAAATATTTGTAATTAGCAACTATTTCTTGGCATTTATTGAATGCAATGTTCTTATTGCAAATACATAACTTTAATCACTAATTAAATCCTTAACAGTTAGCGACCTAAAATATATTTCTCTAATATATTTTTTCTGGAGTACAAAACTTATACTTAAATTTTCAGAAACATATTTATACAAAATACAACAATATTTAAAATTACCTATCATCAAAAAAAAAAATTCTAAAAATTAAGAAATTATATATTGCTATTAAAATTTTAAAAAATATTTTATTTATCATTTTCACAAAAGCATTTTTTTAGTCAGTAGAGGCTGTTTCCGGTTTCTGTAATGAACTTGCTAAGAGCTATCTTTTAAAAATAAAATGTTTCCAAAGACAATTCCCTAGTAGTGTTGTAGTTTTTGGTTTAATAATAAGTATTTTACAAATAGATTGCATTATAATCATTAACAATTGCTGAAAATCACATTTTTCATTTATTTATCCCTATGCTAAAACAATCTAAAACATCAGCCAATCACAAATCTCATTTCTAAGCCACCTCCTTCATAGATTTGCCCTAACAATAGACAGTACTGTGAATCGTACATATAGGTCAGTATAATAATGACATTTTAAAGTTTTTTTAAAAAATTAATTCATGGAAAAAACAACTGTTATAGATATGATTTAAGATAACATAGTTTAGTAGCAATCACAGCACCATTGTAATGCCTAAAGATTCAAACTCAGAGCATAGACTCCACAACTTGGTCCTGAATACATTAAATTAAAAATATATTTGCTACATTTAAAATTTTTTAATTAAAATAAATACTTGTTTCAGGATATCTATAATAGATTTGTGAAGGTAAATTGAATTTTTATTAACTTAATCATAAGTATAATAAAAGAAGAAATAAATTAATAATAATTATGAATATTTCTAAAGAGTATAAGACCGATGATCATTGCCATTATTTTCATACTTCATCAATTCAGTGCAGGATAAAAGTATCTTTAAATTTATAATCCATAGCCTCACTTCTCCACATTTATATCAATAAATTGCTTTATTTCAAGTATCCATTCCATATATAGTAATTTTGTAGATAAACAGGCAACAACTCTTCATATAGTAGTGCCACCTTTGCTAACCAGAGTAATCAATGGATGCCAGAAGGCTTGTGCATAAAATCCCTATCTAGTGCCTACTCATCCAATGCCCCCAGACTAGTTTTTGGTTTATGGTCTTCATCAGTGAGGAGCCTTGGATCTGAGAGCACTGCACCTAGATCTTAGGATCTAATGCAATCTCCAGCAGCCACCTTTTATCTCTACTTCACTACAAAACTATGAGAATGAAATTGAAAACACAAATAATATTTTCAATCTAAGCTTAATAGCTTATATAGTCATATGGGTCTGAACTCAATTCATCAGCCATACTAGCATGAGATGGTGATCATGTGATGTTTAGTAGTAATTTTGTAGATCTTTTACAATCTCTTGGAGACCATTTTAAGTGTTTAACTATTCATCTATTATCACTTTTACTAGTAATATTAATAGCTGAACTTCTTTTCAGCTCCTTACTATAATCAATAATATCAGTAATAGGTATTTATTTTTCACTTACATATTTCACTTTTGATTTTTTTACTATTCCCAACATCCTTTCAAGCTTTGTTGGCTGATCTGAAAACTTTGTTTAAATATCTAAGTCTCAAGTCCTTATATAAGAATTACTAAAACACATCTATTTATAATCTTCCTTTTCAAATGCATAGCTACATTTCATTTTAATATTAAATTATTTTTACTAAAGTCAATCGGTCCAAGTTTAATTCTATGACTAATTTCATCCATTATATTTTCATTTTGTATTAATAATTGATTAAGTTATTTATAGTTGTTATCTTTTAATTCATATATATAATTCTTTAATTTCTTCCCAGAAAATACATTAAAATTTAATTTTTTAATATTTACCTTTATTTCTACTTTTTTACTTTTGTCTGATAACTCTTGCGGCATTTGCTGAAACTCTGAAGCATTATTTGCCCAAACACACACACACTGTTTGCAAAATCTAGACAATATAAATAAAGACCACCTATTTTCATGTTTTAAGCTTCTCATTTTGATTCATAAAACATATAAAATTGCTGTAAAATATTTTGAAGATATGGAATCACAGCAGCTCCTACCCTTATCAGTTTTCATCTTAGGGTCATCAATATAATTTAATTTCTGCTATAGCATTTTGATAATGACTCATCAGAATATAACAATAGTTTGTATCTATATCTTGATAATCCAAAGTTTTAATTAATATAGAAATGATTTTTTTTATGTACCACAAATACAAAGCTCAATGATGGATACTCATACTCAGGGTTTCTTTGTATTGAAGCAATCGATGTCTAATCATCATCGATGCTTCATGTTTCACCACCTACACTAACCTCCTAGGGGTCCGCAATTCAGACCTTGCTATAAATATATGCTATTCCCCTTAATGATTAGAGAAATTAATAAAATTAAAACTATTTAGTAAAGTAAAACAGTAGTGTGTGTGATGCGTATATATATATATATGAATGAAGCAATAATGTTATTAATGTTTATTGCTGACAACTAAACATTTTCTTTATATAATTGTAAATTTTTTTGTTATATCTATATGTATTTTGATTTAAAGTATTTAATTAAACTATTGGAATGTAACAACAAAGAAAAATGGGGAAGGCTTGAAATACTGAAATTATCTTTATCTCTAGTCAGATCGTTGTCTATAATTAAAATTTATAAATCTTAATTAAGATCGAAAACAAATCATTTATCAGTTGTTTTCAAATCTTTCAAAGCAGCTAAAATGGTATTTCGAGCCTTATCTGTTGAAAATATTTTGCTAATTAAATGTTGTTTTTAAAGGGATTACAGAGATAGGGTTGGTATATGAAATTGCATTCTGGGTGGTATTAAAATGTTATAAAAGGAACCACAGAACAAAGGAAGTCAGTTTTTAGTTACTTTCAGTTTTTAGTTGAGTTCAGAGGAGTTTTTAGTCAGTTGAGTTTAATTACTTTTAAGAAGCCAACACAAGTTCTGCGTGATGAAGCGTGAGTAGAGGAATCTTTTCACCTTTTTCTTCTCCTCTCGAAGGACTATCTACCAGCCATCAAAATTTCATCTGACCGGCCATATGAGATGACAAAGAATTGCCAATCTGCCTGCCTGCCGCTATGCTGATATCTTAGGTAAAATCATGTAATTTAGAGCTGCCTTAATACGAACATTCACGGGTGATTTATAATTTGTAGCTAAATTAATTCATAGATCCATTTATGATGTTTTGCTAGTTTTGCTCATAAACTCTCTCTCTATAATCCTTTATTAATACTTATGTAATTCTAAATATACATTGCTTTCACGCTTAATTTATGTTTATATAACTTTATGCGGCTCAATTAAATGTATACAACTTATTTTGTTTAATATATATATTATTTTCTCTAATATGTCGGTATCAATCAATCTCACGACTTTAATTAAATTCATTAGTAAAATTATATTCATTTGTTTATTTAAAATAGAAATCGTTCACTAGGTTGGTTGTATACCTAAAAGTATTTTATTGTGGATGCTTATTTTATTTTGTTGTTTAGTTGCCTTTATAAAAGATTGCGACACCTAATATAAAATTCTACCTTTTCTTACCATCGCCTGGAGGGCTAATTCTTTAATTAATACGTATATGGGAATCGAATTTAAATATAAATTTTATTAGCTTAATAATATAAATAAAAGTTATTATTCATTATGATTTGTTAAATGACTCAGAATTGAAAAACAGATTATTGCGCAAGAGATTAGACAATTTCCAAGTTCTAAAATAATATTATATGAAAATTATGTTATAAAATTATATTCATGTCCAATAACGTTGCTGGCATACATTTCCTTTATTCTGATATTTTATCTTTTCCATTTCTCGACTGTTTTGTCTATAGGGACGAGCCTGAAGCTCCCGTCCTACTTTTCAAAATCGTTCGCAATCAGAGATAATACTTCCTGTGGAACGTAAAGTTTATGAGGTTTATGTGCTGCTAATGACAGCATATCCAGATCTGAGCTCTCAAACTCAGCCTCTCCTTTCGATATCGCTCCACCAGAATGCGCGGACATATCCAGTCTAAGTTCATTTCAAATATTCTTTTAAAATGATAAAATATCCACAATTGCCATGAGGCCGTATTTCATTATTGTATGCTAGTACTGTTACTCTGCCGTCCGCCTAATTTTAGTAAGTTGCAATAATGTGTTAAAGATAATGATTCATTTCGTAAAAATACATTTAGTTCATTGAGTTAAGCTGCTTTCTTTTAAAAACCGTTATCGATTCCCATAGACGTAAATCTAATTTATATTAATGATTGCATAACTTACTCTCGTAAATAAAGCGCATTGTTTGTTTCTTATTTCTAAAAGACGTCTTTGCCAAACAATGCGAATAAAAGTATAAATAATGGTTCTCCTAAGAAATACATGATTGAAATCATATATTTTGCCCATTATCAAATAAATCATTTACTGTTAAAACTGTCACGATCTTTTATATTTATTTTCGGCATCCACGATGTTTCGTAGCAAAAGTTTTTTTGAATTAGCTTATCAACTCCGCACCAGTTATAAAACACTATAAAATTGTATCTGTAAAATTATATTTATTAAATGAGTGATAGAGGGGATTTTATACAACAAATTCCCAAGTCTTGTAAATAAATAATATTGTCCCAAGCGTGAAACTAGTTGGTAAAATATACATACGTTTCCTTAATCTTTTGTATATATATATATGCGTTTGTTTAATATTTATTAAAATATATATATATAATTTCATGTAAATCCTGGTTTGTTGTTTTGAATTATTATTTTCTAGTTAATATTTAGAACTATTTTCTTTAGCTAATAGCTTAGCATTAGTGAATAAATAACTATAATAAATGTAATTCCTGGGCTACTCTGACCTCGATCATCATCATCAGTCTGATCTTATGCTCTACCGCTTTGCTTCTGGGCACGGATTTAAAATAATTTTACTGTGTCATCAGGATTGTTGTTCATTGGGTCAGAGTTGAATGGGAAATGGGTTTTGTTCAGACCTGTGTATCTCGAGCATGATCGGATTCGAGGTACTTTTGCTTAGGATTTGAATCTTGTTAAGTGAGCATACTATTTTGACTGGTACAGTGGATTTTTTTTTCTGGGCTTGGCTGCCCAAGTGGGGCTTCGATATAAACACCCACATACCCTGAGTACTGAATTCTGTTTATATGTATGTTTTAAAAAAAAGGTTGTAAGAGATCATTGATGATAGATATGTATATTTCCTTCCTACCTGAGTTTGTTTTCTGATTTTATATATATAAAATGTGAAAATTTTAGATAAAAACCAATGTCCATGTGTTGCAACCATAAATGTAAATGGTTTTTGTTGTATCTGGTTTTGCACCTGTAGAAAAATATTGTATTCTATGTTTACAGCCACAAGTGTAAAAATCTTGTTTTAAAAAAGGAAAAGAATTTTGATACCCATGTGTTACAACCATAAGTGAATTTTTTTTCTATATCTGGTTTTATAGACATATAAAATGTGTTTCTTATCTTATATACATGAAAATAAAAATGTTTTGCAAGTAAAACACATGTATTTCACCCATAAGTGATTTTTTTCTGTATCTGGTTTTATAAACATATAAAATGTGTTTCTTATGCGAAAATAAAAATGTTTTGCAAATAAAACCCATGTACTTCAGTCATAAGTTATAAACCTTGATTGTAACAAGGTGCACTTCATGTTTCATTCATTTTCTGTGCATTATATATGTAATAGAGTTTATAATGTGTAACAAATACTTATTTATATTTACTAGTTGAGTAGCCCAGATGTATTTGGAATTGTTTTTTGTTATATCCTGTTGGCTGGCACCATATAAATGTGCCAACAGTAATATAATAAACTACGTGTCAAAATGAGTTCAAACCAGGATGTTAGGGGTTGAGAGAGAGTTTAATTATATTTCCACTGTTTTTCTATGTATAATTGTCATGAGCAGAACATTATATTGTAGAAACAAATCACTAATCATTTTTTTTTGTAAGAGTCTATTATAGGTGCAGAAAAACAACCAAAAGTCAAGCAGCAAGGCAGTTTGAATTCCAATAGATCATACACATACATGTTATGATCAAATATTTTTTCCTGTTATCAGCAGCAGTCAGCAGCAACAAAAAAATGGCAAAATGAAGACAGTTGAAGAGAGGAGGGAGAGAGGTGTATATCCTGTATAAAATAAAAGAAGAAAGAAACAAGCCTTATTTTTCAAATAATTAGAAGTGATAATATGTTTAAAATAAAATAAAAAGAAGAAAGAAATGAGCCTTATTTTTCAAATAATTAGAAGTGACAAGAAGCTTAAAATCAAAATATTAAAATATATTTCACAGAGACATTTAAAATTGACTATCTTTCAAAAGAAAAAAAAAAGTGAATTGTGAAGAAACCATAGGAGCAATGACGCCAGAGGAAGAAAAGCAGATCTTGCAACTCATGCAAGAGATGATGAAACAAAATCAAGACCGAGCAGAACAAATGATGAAACATGAAAGAGATGCAGAATTTATGGAAATGATGAAGGAGTTTAGAAGAGATCTTGATGAAGTTAAAAGAAAC
Source organism: Epiperipatus broadwayi (assembly GCA_028023455.1). Lineage (NCBI taxonomy): Eukaryota > Metazoa > Onychophora > Udeonychophora > Euonychophora > Peripatidae > Epiperipatus > Epiperipatus broadwayi. Next base: position 2,479,270 of record JAQFVV010012449.1, read on the forward strand.
TAAAATCAAATATTGATCTTACTATCACTCAGGACACACAAGCTGATGGTTTCAAAGATTATCTATTCCCAAGCAAAGAGAGACTATTGATCTAACCAAAGATAAGATAGTCTGTGTTAAAACAATTTTGGAAAACACAGTAATGGAAGACATGAAAGTAGTGAATGAAATTGAAGATACTACAAAGAAGCAGAATGCTAACCAAATAAAAAATCTGATGAACCAAACAAGAGAACTGGAAAGATTTGAAGATGGTTCTACCTTCGGATCAAAGGATATTGATGCTGAAACCAAAGATAAGACAGTTTTCATGGAAGCACTTTTAAAAGACAGTGGAGCAGAGGACACAGAACCTCAACCAACTAAAATAAGGTTGGAACCTCATGAGATTATGTTAGTGAATACAAATGCCAACTCTACTCAACAAAAATGTAAAGAAGTAGATTTGACAGAGATTACTCATAGTCAAAGTTTTACTCTAGCAGATTTAGCTAAGGATGAAGAAAGTACTGAGGAAATGGTGGTTTCAAATCTACTGCAAGCCAGTCCATCTCAAAGTGATGATACCAGTTTACCACCCTCTAATGGAGTGGCTGTATCGATGATGAAAAATATCAATAGAACAATACATACTGTTTTGGATGAATCTTCTGAAATCATAATTAATAATTCTGAGTTATATTTTCATAATAATTATAAAGATGTTCTGTGGAAAAGTGATGATGAAGGATTAATGAAGACAGCAAAGTTAAAGTTTAGAAATGATGCTGAATGGCCTCCTGATATGAAAATGAAGAAAGTGGACAGATCTTTAGTTGTGTACAATACTGCCCATTTTAATAAATCCCATAATTATTTATTTATGAAATATGATCAGAACAAAATTGATGAGGAGCTGAACTCATTAAACAGAAATGATAAACTTTGTTTTAAAGCATGGACATTGTTGGAAAAAAATAGTTTCATAAAAGATGGAGAAAAACTTCTCAATTTCCAAAGTGAATTTGTTATAATGGATGCCATTAGATCACAGAAAGTTAGAGAAATTCTTTTAAAGCAAGATACTTTTAATAATGAACAATATAATAATATACCAAAGCACAATATTGTGACTGCTTTTGATATTTTTGTAAGATATCTAGAAAGACATACATATAACCCTTATATACCTCCAGATCCAGGAAAATATTATTGAAAAAAAAAAAAAAACTAAGAAGCAGCAGCCATGGATAAACAACGTTGAAGACAATGAGAAAAGAAATGGAAAAGTTGAAGACTATGAAAAATGCAAATGGACATTCTCACGTTTGAATCCCTACACCAAATCTAAAATAATAATAAGTTGCAACAAAGAAAATGAATGAATGAAAGAGTTTCATTTCCATATTTAAAAGGGTTGTTTTTCTCACCAAAATGATAGTAGACTCCAACTAAGGTATTTTTTTTATTGATTTTTTTTTATCATTTTAAGTGGGAAAGAATGAAGCAATCGATGTCTAATCATCATCGATGCTTCATGTTTCACCATCTATACTAACCTCCTAGGGGTCCACAATTCAGACCTTGCTATAAATATATGCTATTCACCCACACACTGTATGCCTAATGATTAGAGAAATTAATAAAATTAAAACTATTTAGTAAAGTAAAACAGTAGTGTGCGTGATGCGTATATATATGAATGAAGCAATAATGTTATTAATGTTTATTGCTGACAACTAAACATTTTCTTTATATAATTGTAATTTTTTTGTTATATCTATATGTATTTTAATTTAAAGTATTTAATTAAACTATTGGAATGTAACAACAAAGAAAAATGGGAAAGGCTTGAAATATCTCTAGTCAGATCGTTGTCTATAATTAAAATTTATAAATCTTAATTAAGATCAAAAACAAATCGTTTATCAGTTGTTTTCAAATCTTTCAAAACAGCTAACTGTTGAAAATATTTTGCTAATTAAATGTTGTTTTTAAAAGGATTATAGAGATAGGATTGGTATATGAAATTGCATTCTGGGTGGTATTAAAATGTTATAAAAGGAACCACTGAACAAAGGAAGTCAGTTTTTAGTTACTTTCAGTTTTTAGTTGAGTTCAGAGGAGTTTTTAGTCAGTTGAGTTTAATTACTTTTAAGAAGCCAATACAAGTTCTGCGTGATGAAGTGTGAGTAGAGGAATCTTTTTACCTTTTTCTTCTCCTCTTGAAGGACTGTCTACCAGCCATTAAAATTCCATCTGATCGGCCATATGAGATGATGAAGAATTGTCAACCTGCCTGCCTGCCACTATGCTGATATATTAGGTAAAATCATGTAATTTAGAGCTGCCTTAATACCAACATTCACAGGTGATTTGTAATTCGTAGCTAAATTAATTCATAGACCCATTTATGATGTTTTGCTAGTTTTGCTCGTAAACTCTCTCTCTATAATCCTTTATTTATACTTATTCTAAATATACATTGCTTTCACGCTTAATTTATGTTTATATAACTTTATGCGGCTCAATTAAATGTATACAACTTATTTTGTTTAATAGATATATTATTTTCTCTAATATGTCGGTATCATCAATCTCGTGACTTTAATTAAATTCATTAGTAAAATTATATTCATTTGTTTATTTAAAATAGAAATCGCTCACTAGGTTGGTTGGATACCTAAAAGTATTTTATTGTGGATGCTTATTTTATTTTGTTGTTTAGTTGCCTTTACAAAAGATTGTGACACATAATATAAAATTCTACCTTTTTTTACCATCGCCTGGAAGGCTAATTCTTTAATTAATATGTATATGGGAATCAAATTCAAATATAAATTTTATTAGCTTAGTAATATAAATAAAAGTTATTATTCATTATGATTTGTTAAATGACTCAGAATTGAAAAACAGATTATTGTGCAAGAGATTAGACAATTTCCAAGTTCTAAAATAATATTATATGAAAATTATGTTATAAAATTATATTCATGTCCAATAACATTGCTGGCATACATTTCCTTTATTCTAATATTTTATCTTTTCCATTTCTCCGTTGTCTTGTCATTAGGGATGAGCCTGAAGCTCCCGTCCTACTTTTCAAAATCGTTTGTAATCAAGGATAATACTTTCTGTGGAACATAAAATATGAGGTTTATGTACTGCGAATGACAGCATATCCAGATCTGAGCTCTCAAACTCAGCCTCTTCTTTCGATATTGCTCCACTAGAATGCGCGGATATATCCAGTCTAAGTTCATTTCAAATATTCTTTTAAAATGATAAAATATCCACAATAACCATGAGGTCTGCCGTCTGCCTAACTTTAGTAAGTCACAATAATGTGTCAAAGATAATGATTCATTTCGTAAAAATACATTTAGTTCATTGAGTTAAGCTGCTTCCTTTTAAAAACCATTATCGATTCCCATAGATGTAAATCTAATTTACATTAATGATTGCATAGTTTACTCTCGTAAATAAAGCGCATTGTTTGTTTCTTATTTCTAAAAGACGTCTTTTCCAAACAATGCGAATAAAAGTATAAATAATGGTTCTCCTAAGAAATACATGATTGAAATCATATATTTTGCCCGTTATCAAATAAATCATTTACTGTTAAAACTGTCACAATCTTTTATATTTATTTTCGGCATCCACAATGCTCCGTAGCAAAAGTTTTTTTGAATTAGCTTATCAACTCCGCACCAGTTATAAAACACTATAAAATTGTATCTGTAAAATTGTATTTATTAAATGAGTGATAGAGGGGATTTTATACAACAAATTCCCAAGTCTTGTAAATAAATAATATTGTCCCAAGCGTGAAACTAGTTGGTAAAATATACATATGTTTCCTTAATCTTTTGTAATATATATATGCATTTTCTACATTTATTAAATATATATATAATTTCATGTAAATCCTGGTTTGTTGTTTTGAGTTATTATTTTCTAGTTAATATTTAGAACTATTTTCTTTAGCTAATACCTTAGCATTAGTGAATAAATAACTACAATAAATGTAATTCCTGGGCTACTCCGACTCGATCATCATCATCCGTCTGATCTTATGCTCTACTGCTTTGCTTCTGGGCATGGATTTAAAATAATTTTACTGTGTCATCAGGATTGTTGTTCAGAGATTCGAAGAATAGGCAAGTAGGTTAGAATTCAGTATTGCTCCAGACCTGTGTATCTCGAGCATGATTGGATTCGAGGTACTTTTGCTTAGGATTTGAATCTTGTTAAGTGAGCATACTATTTTGACCGGAACAGTATATCTTCACTCAGTATGTGGATCCGATTGTGTTGTGCTGAAATCATTTTCAAATCCAGTTTTTTATTTGTTTGAATTCAAAGAAGTTGCATTTATCTTGATAAAGATCTTGTGAGAAGTGATAGAAGGCAGATAGGTCTGCAATTTCTAATATTTTTTATCAGTTCTACTGCATTGTACCAATTGTCAAGCACATTTTTGTTATATAAACGTTGGTATATATAATCTTTTGATAACAATTTTTCTAATTTTTCATCTGTTTCTTTTAAAATATCAATAATAATTTCATTATTTCGTGGAGCCTTTTTTTAAATATATTTAATTATGTCTCAGCTCTTCATTTAAAATGCTTGGCAACTCAAAAAATGTTATAACTATAGAATTGATTTTTTATTCTTTATTTCTGCATAATTATTTGTGAAATTTTTTCAACAGAACATAATGTCATCCTTCTTTTTACTAATAATTCCACCTTCTGATTATTGAAATAACTTTCCTACCCATAACAAAACGTTTTATATATGTATTTTTTCATATATCAAATGCGTTGACCAGGTAACGAATCCGGGCCAGCTACTTGGAAGGCAGTTATGCTAACTTCTAGCCACCAACGCTTGACAACGTTTTATATTTTTGAGGCTTATATTCTTTTCTACAGCTTTCATTGCTAATTCGCGGCTATATTCTTTTTCTTACACATTTTACAAAATTCCAAATATTATTTTTTTCTCAATAGATTAAAAGCTAATATTTTATTTTTTTATTTCCTTTATACACTCTGTTGTTGGGGGCCAGACAGAGGCAGTTTCTCTAAACTGAAAAATGTTAAATATTATTCACATTTGCACATTTTATTTTTTCTGCAGAAAAAATTAAAGTCAGCTTACTTTTTTTTTTTGTAATGGCAAGGATACAAATAGCTGGCCTTTCTTAGAGTAGGAAAAAAAAACCTAGACACCGGCTCTGAATACTTTTTTATTTATGGCTGAATCAATCATTAATATCCACTTTTTAAAAAATAATTTGTATGTGTGTATTTTATGTATTATATCTTTGAAACATTTTTTAAAAAAGAGGACAATCTGTCTTGCATTGGTGGTCGAGAGGTCAGCGCGACTGCCTTGCACTTGCAGGCAGTTGCCCAGGTTGCGTGTTCGCGTCCCGGCCGATGCTATAATCCTTAAAAAAAGAGGACAATGAAGATATAAAAGACATTTTATTTTTTATTTTCCTATTTATTCTGCCCATCATACTTTTTATTTTTTTGCTAAGATTTTTCTTTAAAAATAATTATTTCCATACCCTTAATACTAAATATGATGTTCGTCATAATAGTTTTTTTAAGGGTGTGACCCCACTTATGTTAATCTTCAATAAAGATTGTCTATTTCAACTTTAAAAAATTATTTTAAATGTCTTTAATTTAAATTCTTAAACTGATACCTACATTAGATGGGAAAAGTTAAAAAAATTATAAAGCAATAGCTTATTGTCATTTAAATGAAGACATACATATAATTTGTTAATCATCCAGATAATCCCCCCCCTATAACACGATTGATAGATTACTAAATAATGCTGTGTTAAGAGACTTCCTCTTATACAAAACAAAGAACTAGTTCAAAATCAGGTTAGGTTCTAAAGTTAAAAAAAATTATACTATTTGCATTTTGTAACTAAGAGATATCTGTTTAATTGATCAAAAGTATTACATATTATTATTACATAATGTTTTCTTCATCATCCCTACTAATCACCATTATATCGACAGAGATGGTGTGTGCTCTTAAAAACTCTTGTCACATCCTTGTTACATGGGAATTTCCCTAATTGTCAATACTTGTTGTACAAATGCTGTGTAATAGAGGGGAGATTTTACAACTCTTGAAATGTGTTAAGAAGAAAGTTTTGCAGGAATGCAGTGTTATAGGGTTGCCCCCCCCCCCTTAATTCTTGAACCATGTTTGAGTGAAATCATGTAGAAAGGAGATAGGGTTACCTGTATTTCTGTAATTGGATAAAAAAAAAATCATTTAAAAAGATTTTTTTTAAAAAAACAAGTCTACATTGAGATATTCATTCATTTAGTGAAGAACTTTTTGATATTCTGAATGTTATAATATTAATATTAAAATGCTTTTCTATAACAGTTATATTGCAATTAAGTTTTTATTTTTATTATAAAATTAATGCAGTTTTTTTTTTTTTGTCTAAGAATCAAATTAGACCTAAATAAGAATATATATCTTACATACAAATTATCCTACAACTTTAATCACAAATAAATTTACATAAAAATTTGAATTAACCAGTTGAACAAATTTACACAGAACAAATGCTAAAGTTTTCATTTATTAGGAAAGACATTTCTTAATGTGAGCACTATTTGACACATGCAAAACATCCCAATTCTCATATATTTAATGCTGTAGACGGGCATCACTTTCTTTAATTGCAACTCTAATTCTTTGCTTCAAGTCATTGAAATAATTTAAGGATTAATGCCTTAATAATTTCATCAAATGTTCTCATGCTCCCACGTCCCATTTTTACATTTAATGCATTATTTTTTATTATTGGAATTGTTAGTGGACTTACTAATATTCTGATATAACATATTTGAAACAAAGATCAAAACTGTAAAGAAAATTTACATCTATAGTATATTAGAATCAATTTATAATGCTTGATTATCATTGGCCATTATTTTCACCCCATTATTATAATTTATTCAAATATGTTTAGATCTATGTCATAAGCAATGATACTTTTACACTTTACCATGCATACACACCAACACATGTCCATTCACATATATAAAATCATTTTGATAGAAAATCTTAATGTTTAAAAGAAATATATCTATATGCTTAAAAAGAGTAGTATTTAATAAAAGCTTTTTATTTTCAATTAATAATTGAAAACTTAAATACTTAATAAAGACTGCAGATCATAGAGAAAAGCATAAAAAGTTGTAAAATGGAACTTTCAAGAAAAAACAAAGACAAAATATGTAAGTGAAAAAATAAATAGGTATAACTGATATCACTGGGTGATTTAGTGGTATTATGATGGATATAAGAGCTAAAACCCTTGGATCTAAACTCAGTCTGCTACTTTAGTATTCAAACTTTATATGATTTCCCACATAATAACCATTTAATTATTAGAAAAAACTAAATTGAAATAAAGAAATGACAATAGATGGACAAATGAATTCATAAGCTAAATCCCAAATAACTGTATAATATGTAGAAATAAGTCAATGTATGATTAATGTATGAGATTTTAGAAACTGAATTAAATTCAGGAAGACCTTCAACCTGTACTGGATTGATAATGATTAAAAATGATATTGATGAATATTAATTAAGAAACTTTCATATAATATTCTAAAACTAATATTAAATCTAATAATTGGTTCAGTACATAACAAATATAAATTCATTTACAAATTCTTCAGATATAGTCAATTTCTGGATAGGATTTAAATTATCTAAGTTCCAAAAACTTGTATTAAATTGCATTTATTGGGACAATTTTAGGTTTAATAACAGTTATATATTCTACACACATACATGCCAAAGTAAAAAAAATTATATTTTCTAAGCACTAACTCACATATATTTTTAAAAATAATAATTTAATATCACTACAATATTAATATTGTATTTGATTTTCCATTCCATGCTTTGGTTTTAATCTTATTGAATTTTTTTTTCCTTTAATGTAAAAATGATTTGATTGTGTTTTACTTAAGTTTAATATAAACTAACATTTTTTTAAAATTGCAAAAAATTTGCATGCATAAACTATGCATGCTAAACTGTAACTTTAATTAAAATCATGATGAAAATGTTTGCAAATTTTAAAAATGTATTTGATTAGTTTTAAAAATTAAAGAAATAATAAAAGTAATTCAAGAAGATGGCAATAATATAGACAATATGGCACCTCTAACATATAAATACTAAAATATGGATATGAATGTTCATATTATATATACAATGCATATAAGTTCACTCTTTTTCCATATGTGTATAATCTGCTCAAATATATATCTCAGAATATATTTTATTGGTTTAAAGGGTTCCAAGTTTTTAATTATCCATATATACTACAATTTATTTAGTAATACATGCTCTTCTTATTTCAATTGTCTTCTTAAAATAATTCTTATTCTGCAGATTATTTATTTAAAAAAACTGCAAGATAAGCAGTTTTCAACAAATTAATAATAATAATGGTAATAAGCAAACTAATTGTTTTAAATCAAAATATATAAAATGCGCTAACACGCACAAGCAAAGCTAAAAAACAATAAAGAAAAGTATATATTATTTTATTTTAATATATATATATATATTTAATCAAATGGCTAAGCGCTTTCAAGGGTCAAAGCCCTCACATTAATAGCTGTTTTGTAAAAATATAAGAAATTGATTAGGAGCGATGTAAATTTATGCAAATAAAATGATTACGCATTCCATTTCTTGGATATTTTGTAGCAAGAGTCTTTTCTATTTATGGAGTTGTCATCTCTAGAGATAAAGTAAACCTCTTTTATCTTCCTTTTAAGATTGTGTCACTCTCTGCAAACCACTACTGGATTTCCAGGTTGGCAATCGTGACCAGCTGAAGTGTGATGCAGTTTTTGCACAGCACCACACTTCAGCTGGTCATGATTGCCAACCTGGAAATCCAGTAGTGGTTTGCAGAGAGCGACATGATCTTAAAAGGAAGATAAAAAAGGCTTACTTTATCTCTAGAGATGGCGACACCATAAATAGAAAAGACTCTTGCTACAAAATATCCAAGAAATGGAATGCGTAATCATTTCATTTGCATAAATTTACATCACTCCTAATCAATTTCTTATATTTTTACAAAACAGCTATGAATATGAGGGCTTTGACCCTTGAAAGTGCTTAGCCACTTGATTAAATATATATATTAAAATAATGGTAATAATAAAAATTAAAAAAAAACCCTCTTTAGCTTCTTAATGATGTAAAAAACTTATGACGTTTATGAAGTGTATGTAATAAATAGTTAAACATATTTATTGGCATGGAATTGTGCAATATAAGGCATAGTTTAATTAAAGATGATGAACCACCAAACTGATGCGTTGAAAGATTGTCAGAATGAAGACTTATCAATAATGATGATTATCATTAATCCATTACCTAATTGATTCAACCTGAATTTGGACAGAGTAGCTTCTAAATATGTACTTTGTATGGTGATGAATTTTTATGGTGGAAGTGAGGTTTTTGGCAAATATTTTTAATACATTCAAATCTTATTTATTTTCTACATAAAGATATGTAAATTTGCCTAATATATTAACCATATCCATTTTATTTTATAGTATACATATGTATTAATAATAACACTTTTACATATTTATATTATCACCATAGCTAATTATGAGGTCATCTTCAAGCTGACTCAATATAAGGCATTTGGATCAATTCATCAAACAAATATATTTTTAGTCTTTTTATTTTTCTGTTGGTATTAATCAAGAACCTTATTGTTCACTACCAACTCATTCTTCCTACTGAGACATAATTTTTACATTTTCATCTTCAATGACAATTTTTATGATAGATTTTCACATTAACCATTTCTATTTTAAAAAATAAAATAGAAACACATACAAATAATCTGTATTGTTAATTTTCTTAATATTTCTGGGGGAAAAAAGCAACATTTGTTTTAAAATTATATGATGTATGATTTAGTGAAGGAATTTAATAACAGATGTTGCAAATTTCCAGAACTAAAAAAAAAAGTTCAACCATAAAACAAAACATTTTTTGATTAAATACCATAAAAACATGATTATTTTGTGATTTTTATAATTCAGATTTTTTTTCCTTACTACAGTTTTCTGAACATCTGCTTCCCATTCATAAATTCTTATAGTTGGCAGTCACATGTTTTGAAGAAAAAAGTTTGTATTTACTTTATTCTATTACTGATTCAGATGTGTAAATTATTGTACTAATCCATATGTTTTAAGCAAGATGTTTCTAGTTAAATTATGATGTAAAGTTAAATGTTTAGATATCTTTATAAAACTACCTATATTAGTAGCTTCATTACCAGCACACACTTCATGTCAGTTTTAAATTAAAATTACTTACAGTTTATTTTACTTGATTCCTATTAAATACGAATAATTATATTTTTATAAATCTGAAAAATTAAAAAAAAAATTTCTATATAGTTCTCATTAGTTGCTATTTTTATTTGTATTATTTGTACCCTCCTTATAGAAATTGCAAAGAATTCGATTTAAGGAGATGATGGTGTTTCCTCATCACTCTGTACTGTTACAATACATATTAAACAATTTAGATGAAAAGTCAATTTCTCCTAAGTAGTTCAGCTTAGTAGTAAGAATAGTACTGCTGGTAAAAACTTTTGGAAATACTACATCAGCAGGAAGCACAAATAAATGGATATTTGATCACATTAAATCTGAATTAATATTTAGAAATCAAATGATTAAAGTAAAATAGCTCTATTTTGTTTACATTATTATACAATATAATTAACAGTAGCAAATTATCCATACAGTAGTGCCAGGATAAGTCTTAGTAATCAATGAATGCAGGAAGGTTTATGCATAAAATCCCCATCCAGTGCCTAATCATCCAATATCCTGACTAGTTTCTAGCTTGTGGCTTTCATCACTGAGCTTTTAGAGCATGGCACCCATTGATTACTAAGGCTTACACTGGGTGGCACTACTGTATGAAGAGTTTGCTATTATTACTAACAACTTGTATAAGCATAGGAAATGGCAATCATGTGCTGTTTTGTTGGTTTATACAATATAATTAATTAGAAAAATGTACATAGATCACAGAAAGGTTAGCAGAAAAATATAATGAAGACAACTAGCATTTAGGTGTATAGTGAATATAAACAGATAATAGAGGATTCTGGGGAAATGCTAATCATATGATCACCATAAGCTGATATGAATGATAGCATCTAATATTAATAAAATATATTTTTAAGATGGAGGAATTATAAAAGATGTGTATTGAGCACTGTAGAGAATATTAGAAAGAGAGGGGGGGGAGCAAATTGATAACCTTAATAAAAAGATTGCTGTTAGTATTTGAAGAGAACAAACCACCACAAAGGATTTAAAAAAATAGCCCACTTTTTTGTATTGGACTTGCCTTTTAACTAATAACCAAAAAAAAACAAAAAAAAAAAAACAATTTAGATATTCTTTTAATTTACAACTTAATAAATTCTGTTTGTAAAAATGATTTAAATAGAACAATTTTATTATAAATAAATATTTAAAAAAATGATTGACTTGTAAACTTCATAGGTATTTTTATATGATTCTCACTATCATAATGAAGTTAGTAATATCTTTAATTATTATACATCACATATGTATGTTAAGCTTATGAATTTTATATAAATTAATTATAAGAGGAAAAGGCAAAAATAATAATGAAAATAAAATGCACACATAGAAATTGCCTATGCCTCAAATAACCATAATTAACAATGTAATTATTTCTATTAGTCTCATTCGTTCATAGTTAAACTTATATTTGATTACTGAAAATTGGATTTTATGTAGATGGATTTATATATGAACAGTGGTTTGTTCAATACTTAATAGTTTGCATACGATCACATCCATACAAAAGAATACATTACTATCAGTTTAATGAGTTAGGGATCGATCTCAGAATGAGCCATTCCTATATAAATTGTAGTTGTATTAAATTAGGTTTAGGACCAAAAGGCCATTCTGTGTAAATATTGTGTAGAAGATTTATTAAGTTAAGGTTGGAATCAAAAGAGCATCCCTTTATAGTTAATATTATATAAGCAGTTATATTTAGGAATAGAATTTAAAAAAGATCATTCTTTATGATTATTATAATAAAGATAGTGATGATGTCTATCCCAAACAGAACACATGTTCCTGGCTGCAGATAACAAATATGTTTTTTTAATAATTACAAATATTTAATAGTTAAATTGCAATTGAAATAGTTCTTATATTTGGTTATAGTTATAATAAGATAATTATGTATAAAAAAACTTGTAAGAGTATTTCAAAATAATGTAAAACATTTTTTTTGTGTGTTACCTCTGAGCTGATGTTCCAGAAATAGCATGCTGATTGCATATTCTAAAAGCTTTATGCAGTTTTTCAAGAGAGTGTTTGTTTACTGTTTGCAATATTTCCCACATAAATTGCTGTCTTCCAATATCAATTCAAATAATTTCTAGACTGAATTTTTTTAGTAGGAAAAAGAAGGCTCAGAAAATTTATTTGAATATGTTATTTTTTTTCTTTCTATCAACTTCTACTCTTTTTTTGGTTTATTGAATACAAAATACAGGAAAAGATTGACAATGAACATCAATTCATTGTATTTGTAACTCATTTTTGTCATCTTTCTGATGTCATATGATTTTAAATAGATTATAATAATATTTAATAGCATCAACCTTTCTTTGAAAACAAATTTTTATTTTTTATCAGAATCCAAGTTCTTTTAATGTAAAAAAGTTGAATACCATATGTCAGCTTATAATATCACATGATAGCTTATAAACATGAATTGATTAGGCTACATTTATAACAATAATAAAATTTAGAAGATTGTAACAAGATGATTTCAATTTTAATTAATGATGAAAAATATGTGTAGTGCATATACAATTGTCAAATGACTTCTTTTTTATGTACTGCCATAAAAATATTTAATCTGTATATTGATATGAATAACTATTGTTTATAAAAATAATATAAGTTGTTAGAATATGTTAAAAGTATGATAGGTCTTTCATTATTAATTTATCTGCAAGATATCTAATCTATTGATAGATTATCTACACTTGAATGAATTTGTGTTTACATTTCTACTATGGTTTTATACATATAGACAAATTACACATTCTGCATATCATTTATGATAATGAATATGTTGAACAGAAAACTGCAATCCAGAATAATTTGAAAAGTCTTTTCTCTTACTAAAAATATGTTTGATATTGTTCAGTATTATTATTCTCTTTATTAATATACAATGTCAAAGAAATATTGGTACTTACGTATAATTCCTTCTTCACTCCCTTTGCTAAAAGCTTGTCAGATGTTTTTTGTTTACATTTTCAAGGGTGTTGGAAGTATTTGTTCATAATATAATCATAAATCATCCATATACCTTATCATTGTTTCATAATGCTTAATAAGAAAGATTAGTTATTGGTCGAGTTGATTGATCTTTTGATAGTAAAATTGTTTTGCATATGAAGAATAATTTGCATACATTAGCAAACATCAGCAACACTACAATGTTTCTAATTCTTCAGCTATGAATATGATATTAAAAGATCTCGAAAGCACTAAGGCTGATATTTAACTATGATTTTTCTAACTTCATCAATAGTGTTTGAAGCGCAGTATAATTGCTATACTTCTTGAAGTATTTGTTCGTTTTTTCTCAAAATTACTTTATCACACATGTTACTTGTTAATTTTTAAAAATATTAACAAATTGAATTTAAATTAATGTTAAGCTTAAATAATTAATAATTTTTTTTTTATAAATGCTATTCAGAACATTTAATTAATTATTTTGTGTAGGTATACCACAATGTACAAATGTTAATGCATTGCCACCAATTGCAGTGATTTTTTTGTGTTTACTATAGCATTTTTAGTCAAGCTTTTGTTTAATTATTTTTCCTAACATTTTAGGAAAATGATATAAAATTTGGAATGATAACATGATAAAAGAATATTAATAATGGGATGATGTTTTCAGGTAGTAAATGAGCTTCAGGAATTGGGAATTCTAATCCCAGTTATCTAAATTGTTAATTAAGTAAATAAATAAACAATAATGTTAGGATTTTTCTTGAAAATGCCATTTTAAAATTATATTTATTCATTTTTTATAACTCTCTTATTTTTGGTTAATCTTTGTTTATTAATCTTCTATTTTTTTCAAGTATTTGTTATTTTTTTTCTTTTTTTCATGTGTCAAAGTATTGGCAGGGAAGCGAATCCATGAACCTGGGACAACTGCTTGTAAGGCAGCTGTGCTGACCACTCGACCACTAATGCTTGATGTACCTTGATAAAATAGATGGTTCCAAATAAAGAATTCATTACATATTTGAAAATATCAATTGCTATAAAGATTTGCATAAAAATGATTTCTATACACTATTAAACATCACATCACTGGGAAATAAAATCACTTACTAGCAAGTTCCGTGTGTCTTGAATTATATAGCTCTTTTCATGAGGAGTTCAGAATGACTCAAATAAAACTACACTTTAACCCAGAATTTTAAAATGAAAATAATTGCAAATAAAAATTAAGCACAGACTTAATATTTATGGCAAGACAGATAAAACTGATAAGCAGAAACAATTAAAATAAATATGGGTTTCTTAAAAATTTATATAAACATATAGTATGGTTATTATTTCATAATTTCCAAATTCATTCTAAAACAAACACAAATCCAGTATTTAAAAGTAATATTATTCCAAAAAATGAATTTAATCATAATACCAAGTACATAACATACAACGTTCTAATGCAATGTTAACATTTTGATGGATCATTGCCAAAATGTATAGAGTGATATTTTATTGATTTGATTTCATAATCTGATAACTACAATAATGTAAAAATCTAGTTTATTTTATACAAAAGTGAGATTAACTGAAGTTCTATACATTTTGAGTTACATCATAAAAAAAAATTATATATTTTTTTTTTTGACTGATTCAATTGTAATTGAACATATTGTTTTAATGATCAAAGTTACAGTTCAAAGATGACAAAGTAATTTTGTTTTCAAACGGGATAATACTATCATCTCCCCATTATGAAATCTGCAGAACATGTATGTATACTTGATTTAATATTTGCTAGGAGGATAAAGAGAAGCACCTTTTACAATGACCATATCATTCATCAGATTTAAAACTCAGCAACAACTTCTTAAGGTGCTACATTAAGGTATGTTATATTTGTTTATCATACTATGTTCCAGCTCAGGCTGGATGAACTTTGGAAATTAATGTAGACTTTTTTTTGTCAAAAAAGCAGACTTAAGAGTTTTTATGTTCAAGTAGCCATCAAATCATGATCAATAAATAAATGTATAGATATTATTAACTATTTTATCTTTCTTATTGCATTGCCAAATTCATATAATATTAATATCATTTATGCACTTTATTACTTTTTACAATGCTTTTTATAATCCACTATTGATGTTTTTGATTGCTCCAGCAATCTTTTTTAGAACTTCTACTTATATTTGCATGGAGCATATAAGAAACATCAAGAATTTAATAGACTATATTAAAGAGAAGAAAAGTAAGAGCTAAGATTTGAAAATATAAATAGAAGTTCTGAAGAAGATTGCTGGAGCAATCGAAACTATCAATAGTGGGTTGTGAAAAGTAACAAAGAACATAAATGATATTATATTATAAACTAGTAAACAAATTTCTTATATTACTATGATTGATAATTGTGTTTGGGTGAGAATTGCAAAAATTCAATGTGTAATATATGCCCATCATTACTAATGTGGAGATGTTATATCTAGTTGATGAACCTTGACTTATTTTTATCTTTTACAATTGATAAAGCCCCAAGTTATGTGTACAAAATTAATACACATATATAGTAATCACACAAAATCTTTTTTCACAGAACTTTGTCAATAAGTTTACTATTATTCCCAATACAATCAGCAAACTTATAGTGGGATAAGCATGGTTTATTTTATATGGATCAGGTTTTCTTAATCTTTGTGACAAGAATGCTAATAAAATTCTGCATTATTTGGCTTGTGATCTGAATACAAATCGAAAAACTTTGTAATGATTTCTCTTTGACTTCAATTTTCTATAAGCAGAGTTATTTCAATTGTTTTTCTTGCTCAGAAACAGGATGGATTTAAAATCTATAGAAATATATACATTAATGCTGTGATGATGATTAATAGTAGTATATCTTATATAAAGTTTAAATACTTTTGAGAAATTTTCAAAATTATTATAAACTAATAAAAAAAATAGCATAAATGGTCACACATATAATATCAAATGTAAATCATCTTTTATATATGACTATGTGTATGTATATAAGTAGATAAACAGTCTAAAAAAAACGATGAAGAGAGGATTAGTAAATTGAAGCTAGTTATGATCTTTCTTTGCATGAACTTATAAAAAGTTTTCTCTCTTGAAAGACTACAATACTTGCATCCAAATTCTTTCTATAAGCTATCAATTGTCTGCGAAAAGCTATTGTTAAAATTCTTCACTCTTCAGTACTTTTAACATGATAATAAACACATTACAAAGTCTAATTCCAATATTCCAACATTCAGTTAGATTACACACTTTTATATGTAGAATCCACAATAAAAATATGCAAATCTTCATTGCTCTGCTTTAATGTATGATAATTGGAGAGATTATCCGAAATAATTAGATGGTTAGTTGATTTGGATACCTAAAAAAAAAAACTTATACAATCTATATAGGACAGTGATATAAAATGCTCCCAACTATGCATTATTTTAATGCATTTGACTACAGTAAATTTTCCCCCCAAAACACGTTAAGGCAATCAAATAATAAAATACTACCAACAGGTGAGCTTATCATTAATCCAAGTGTCTTATGAGGTCTACTAGAATGGTAGATTTTCAGTCACTGAAGCTTAAGGTCCTCATATCGATTCTAGTTTTGGCTTTCAAACTTTTTATGAACACCAGAGCAATAAAGCTATTCTACTATTTATTTTATAACTGAAACACACAGGTTTATTATATACCTGTGTCTATATATGTAATATATAGGGTATATGAGCACAGACTTTCACATGACCCACCACTCTCCACACTATCTCATATCACTGATACATTTGAACACATATATGTTGAAAAGGGCATTAGCCAGCGTTGGCTTTTTACCTCTGAGTTTAAGATCAAGAAACACCATGGTCTTTCTTCTCAGTGCCTGATAAGGCAGAATGAATGTTTGTGTAAATGCTAAATATTTTTCCAATACATATATACAATTATGACAGACAAAAATTAAGCACAGCCCTTATTCCCAGGAGTCTGTAAAGTCACCAACCAAGGCAGCGATTGGTGGCCAAAGGCGGAAGGTGCTAAGAATCCCCTGATTGCAGACCCAGGTTGCCATTTGATGACGACTTTTTATTTAGGTACTTACAACTGCAGATCACTTTCAAGTGAAGGAAGATTGCAAGAATTAGAAGAAGAACTGTCTTATATTAAATGGGACATTATTGGACTTTGTGAAGTTAGAAGAAAAGGAGAAGAAACAATTGATTTAAAAAGTGGACATATACTCTATTATAAAGGCACACATATTGGAAATACAAGTGGAGTAGGATTCATTATAAATAAAAAGTGGAAGAACAATATTGTGCAGATTGATGGTGTATCGGACAGAGTGGCAAGATTAGTTATACAACTTAATAGCAGATACCAAATGCAGATAATTCAGGTTTATGCCCCAACAAGTTCTCATAGTGATGAAGTAGTAGAAGATTTTTATATGGATGTACAAAAGGCTTTTGATCAGAGTAAACAACATTTTAAAATTGTTATGGGAGACTTTAATGCTAGAATTGGTAGACAAATGAAAGATGAAATTGCTGTAGGTAATTTTGGTTATGGTAATAGAAATGAGAGAGGACATAGACTTGTGGAGTTTGCAGAAAAAGAAAAACTTTATATTATGAATTCATTTTTTGAGAAAAATGTTAAAAGGAAATGGACATGGAAGCATCCAAATAAAGGTACAGCAGAATTGGATTATATTTTGACTAACAGAAAATACATATTTCAAGATTGTAATGTTCTTAATAAATTTAACACAGGAAGTGATCATCGATTAGTAAGGTGTAAGTTACGTGTTAATGTAAAACTAGAGAGACAAAAATTATTAAGAAAAACAA
The DNA here is from genome assembly GCA_028023455.1 of Epiperipatus broadwayi. NCBI lineage: Eukaryota > Metazoa > Onychophora > Udeonychophora > Euonychophora > Peripatidae > Epiperipatus > Epiperipatus broadwayi. The sequence goes on from JAQFVV010012449.1 coordinate 2,497,564, forward strand.
TATTTACAGTTGATATTCCTAATCTTCAGAAACATTCTAATGAATTTAAATTAGAACTTACAAATAGGTTTCAAGTGTTAGGAGATTTTGAACATGATTCAGATTTGAATGAAATTAATATGAAAATAACTGATACACTTTTAAAAACTGCAACAAACATAGCTGGTAGAAAAAAGCAGCAATTGACTAATAAAATTTCTACTGAGACTAGAGAATTTATGAAGAAAAGAAGGAATATGAAGATATACAAAAATGATGTATTAAAAAGAATTGAATATCTCGAATTTTGTAAAATGGTACGGAAAAGAGTTGAAAATGATATAAGAAAGTATAACTGTGAAATAGCAAGAAAAGCTGTAGAAGAAAATAAAAGTCTCAAAAATGTTAAACAACATTTTGGTATATCTGCAATAAGAAAAAAAGATGGAATTATTGCTAAAAAGAGAGATGACATCATGAAATTGGTAGAAGATTTTTATCAAGAATTATATAGTAATAAAGAACAAGTACCTCCTATATCTATTACATCTTCCGAATTGCCCAGAATTTTAAATGAAGAAGTAAGACATGCAATTAAGTGTATGAAGAAAGGAAAGGCTCCAGGAAATGCTGGAATTATAATTGATATATTAAAAGAAGCAGGTGAAGAAATAGAAACAATTTTAGCAAAGTTATATACCAAATGTCTAAATGATAAAGATGTACCGGAAGATTGGAAGAATGCAGTAATAATATTAATATTTAAAAAAGGTGATAAAGAAGATATTAGAAATTACAGACCTATCAGCCTTTTATCAGTTTTATATAAAATTTTTACCAAAATAATTACAACTCGTCTACAGAGAACTTTGGATTTCCACCAACCAAGAGAACAAGCTGGATTTAAAAGTGGTTTTAGTACAATAGATCATATCCAGGTATTGAGAGAAGTCATAGAAAGGACAAATGAATATGAGTTGTCATTATGTTTTGGATTTGTAGATTATGAAAAGGCATTCGATTCTATACACATTTCTTCAGTGATTAAAGCATTGGATCATCAAGGTATAGATCCAGGATATTGTCATATTTTAAAGAATATTTATAAAAATGCAGCAGCAACAATTAGATTACATAATGATACTGGAAAAGTCAGTATTGAGAAAGGTGTAAGACAAGGTGACTCCATATCTCCAAAACTCTTTACAGCAGTGCTGCAAGAAGTATTTTGTGGATTAAAATGGGAAACTAAAGGAGTGAAAGTAAATGGAGAGTACTTAAGTCATTTAGATTTTGCAGATGATGTAGTTGTTTTTGCAAATAATGCTTCAGAGCTGCAGGAAATGTTGCAGGAGTTAGCAGATGGAAGTAGAAAAGTAGGACTAAAGATAAATATTAAAAAGACTAAAGTAATGTTTAATCGATTTGCTCAAAATATGAAAATAAAGATTGATTATGAAGAATTAGAAGAAGTTAACAGTTACAAATACCTTGGTCAGATTATTAATACAGATGGAAACATAATGGAGGAAATTAATCATAGAATTAAACTTGTTTGGAGTGCTTTTGGTAGAAATAACTTGATACTAAAAGGAAATATGCCTATGTGTTTGAAAAGAATGGTTTTTAACAAATGTGTTTTACCAGTTCTTACTTATGGATCTGAGACTTGGACACTTAATAGAAGAGCAATTCAGAGACTTCAGACCACTCAAAGGAGAATGGAGAGATGTATGTTGGGAGTATCAAAAAGAGATCGAAAATGCAATGTATGGGTAAGACAACAAACAGGTGTTATTGACCTTATTGAAAAAATTAAAAGATTGAAATGGAGTTGGACTGGACACATTGCTAGAAGAGATGATAATAGATGGACAATTGAAATTTTAAACTGGATTCCAAGAGATTGTAAAAGACCCAGAAAGAGACCACACGTGAGATGGATGGATGAAATAAGAAAATGTGCAGGGGTGTTGTGGAGAAGAGAAGCTAAAGATCGGAGAAGATGGATTAAACTTGGAGAGACCTTCATCCTGCAGTGGATTGATAATGGTTGATGATGATGATGATGATGATATGTTGAAAAGATAAATAATCACCAATATACGTATTTCATGCTAAACCAGCAATCATCAGTTGGTCCAGATTACCATTACTATATAGACACAGGTATATAATAAGCTTGTGTGTTTCAATTATTACATAGTAGAGATGTCTGCCCATCCCTTGTATATATATTAAAGAGATTATGTCCTGTACATGAAGAGTCAGATTGACCTTAGGTCAACATGGGTGTGAGAAGAATCTTGGCCTCGGGGTGGCCTTCGAGCATGCCATCATCAGAGTTTCAATTGGATGGACGGTTGAAGAGTTGAAGTGTGGAGTAGACTGAAGCCTGTCCATTAAAGTATGAGGTTTGGCTATCTTAATATATATCTGAGCACTTTTAGCATATATGTGTAGAGTTGGTAATCTGGACCAACTAATGATTGCTGGTTTAGCATAAAATACGGCCATTGGTGATTATTTATCTTTTCAACATATATGTGTTCAAGTGTATCAGTGTTATGAGATAGTGTGGAGAGTGGTGGGTCATGTGAAAGTCTGTGCTCATGAACACCCTATATATTATTTATTTTATATTAATCGTAGTTATTTATTATGACTACTTTTTTAAAACAATTTATTCTAGCAGTTAAATATTTAGAACTTCATTATATTTTGTACTACAACAGAAAAAAATATCTAGTTTCTTTAAAATATTTTATAGCAGAGTTTATGTGATCATATGATTGTTAGTTTATTAGATGGTATTATACGATTTCAGCAATCACGTGATATAAAAACTATTTTGAAAATTTAAGTTTCTAAATAAACACTGTCATTATGGTAACATAAAATTATATTTTCTTTAATGGTTTACTTTTATTATTTTATTTGGTCACACTGGCTTTACTTTAGATATCAAACTTTATTTTATGACACATCTTTTTTATTGTCTATTGCAAGTTTTATTATCACTTCCTTCTTTTTATAGAAATTATTATTTTATTTCATGCCCAATTATCTTTACATTAAAGTCATTTATTTTTTATTCTCATTATTTTAAATCTTTTATCGTTTAAGAATCATTTTTATGTGGTATTATAATAGCATTTTGAAGTTTTAATTATTATAAATAAACTTCGCAGAAAAGAACAACCCCTCCATTTTTTTTTTAATTATAAAAAAAAAAAAGGAGGGAGAAAATTTCAATACTTATTAAATTTTTAATACGGTATTTTTTTCGTTTAATTCAAGGTTAGGAAAAGTCATGTTAACAATAAGTTTTCTTATTTTAATTCAACATGACCAGATTAAAAAAAAACTTCCCCTATTGTTTATTAGTTTCTAAACGCTAATATTAATAAAATTACATTTCAAGTAATTACAAAATTTTGCTTACCCTGTATGACAATAATATCTGTGCCATTTGAATCCAAGATTGTGCGAATATACCGAAATTTACAAATATTAATCACTCTGTATATATATTAACATGCATATATAGGTACAATACAGATATTTTAACATATATACATACCTTTATATTAGAATACAAGTATAATTTATCCACCTGGAATTTAGATATAATTGTAGGGGATTTGAACACAGATTTCCAAGCTCTCTTTACCTATCCATTCTATGTCATACAACAAGAAATTTGGGCATTCCATTATGATATTTTCAATGGTATGGATGACTGAAGATTTGGAGGGTGAAATTCAAGATTTGCTATCTTAATATAAACCAATTACTGATTATATATATGTGTGTGTGTGGGAGATGATGAGCTAGATGAACCGATTAGTGCTGATGAATCATGGAATAGATATATTGGAGATAATTTATCTTTTTCACATTTGTGGTCATATGTATTGGTTGTATGCAATAGAGTGGATACTAATCCCCTACAATTACATACCTTTATATAAATTGCAAAAAATGGTCATTATCTGTAAAATCTCCTTATTATGATTTTGCATTGATTGTACAAATAATCTTTACTAAGGCTGTAAACCTCAAGAATATGTGCGTGAAAATGCGAAGGTAGAGACCTCTACATGTCTTAACCACAAGCTTACGCTTTGCCAATACAGTGGTTAGAATATCAGATTCTGGGGTTTAAGGCCCTCGAATTGCTTCTAGTTCTGGCACTTCTTGTGCTCAAACTTCTTATGAACTCCTGAGCAATAAAGCTATTTGATGATTATTATTACCATATTACTGTATTCTTTTTTACTTTAACAAACAACAATTAATGTTTCAGCCAAACCCACTAGCCATATTCAGAAGGTAAAATAAAAAGAAATTGCAAAGATAACTTAAAAATGAAGATAATAAACAATAATTATATAACAAAATGTAAAAATATTATTTTTAAACATTAAAATATTTAAATCCATTCATTAACCTATATTGTAATGATTAGAGAATGAAACCACCATTATGAGCATATTTCTCTAAAAAATGAACAACCAACAAGTAAAATCATTATAGTAATATAGTTATTAACACATAAACACTAATAATTCAACAACTAAAAGGATAGTTTACTTCTCACATTAGTAGAAACAACGTTACACTAAATTAAACTGATAAGTGAGATAAGTGTTCACTATACGCTCAACAAATTATAAAACCATATATCAATTTTTAGAATTGTTCACAAATATAATTATATGAGACTCTACTAATTGTTTTACTATAAAGACTTCACATCTAGTTTATATGTATTTCATTAACACATATAATCCTATTGATGGCATTATTATTATTTAAATCTGTATTAATACTCTAGTGTATTATGTAAACATGACTGCACATTATATCACTTTGTTCATATAAATCTAAATAAGAATGAGATCCCAAGACAGAGTTTATATATAATAATCTAGTATGCATAAAAAATTTTTTTTTATATGTCAATGCGTTGATCAGTAAATGAACCTCGGCCAGCTTACTCAAAAAGCAGTTATGTTAACCGCTAGGCTATCAACACTTGACTAGTATGCACAATGTTGTGGGCTATTATTATAAAATATCTTGTCATATTATATGTATTGTTTGCAATAATAGTAATTTTATTATCCACAGTAATATTATAACCTATTATTCTATCATTTATTTAGTTCTCTATAAAGTGGCAAATATAAGAGATGCATGCAAAATACATTGATGTAAATCATAACATCTAAAACATAATTAGGCAGATGCAATTGGGATTCTGGTCAACATTAATTAAGTCATAGCAATGATATATTTCTCTCAATAAATTAGTCTACAATTCAAAAGCACACATAAATATATATCCACTTAAAATATTAAATAAATACACACTAATATGTAACAAACTAATCATTGTGCACCAGGATTTTTACTGCAATCTATGAAATATCAAAATATAAATAAACAATGTGCATGCACATAAACATAATTATTTTCAATATAAAAGCAAGAAGGCACTTTCGTAAGCATGCATACCATTATTTCAATATAAATAAGCAGAAATTCCACAACTGCATTTATATATTTGAGAAAGAACAATATACTCACCCTTGAACTTATTTCAGATTTTAATAATGTTAATATATAAACATTTGTTATTAATATTGATTATATATAAAATATATTATACACATTTTATGCTAAACATCTCCAAAAATAATCAACAAATCAATCCATGCATTGAAATTAATTAAATTGCATTGTCGTTTTATAATAAGTTTCCATAAAGTTATATCAAGCTTTTAATTCTTATTCAATGTTTGCTGCAATCAGAAATTTAGAAAAAAACATTCAAATGAATATATGAAGAAGTAAACTTGAGATGAATAGCTATATTATTTGTTTCAATATGAAAACAAACTGGTTATAGTCTTTTCATTATGATAATGAAAAAGTTTGTCTTTTATGATAATTTTATAAGACAATTTTTAAATTATTGTCACTGTTTTTTTTATAGGCATAATATTTTTACAGAAATTTATCACTCTATATCTGAGCTTGACATAAGTAGATTAACTATTTTTAGTAACAATAATTAGTATTAATAGCTAATTAAAAGTTAGTTAAAATATACCAGAGATAGTCTTATAGCAAAATTCAGAATTTAACTGTTATATAGCAATGAAATAACATACTTTTCCTTACATCACTTCTTTTTTCTTTTGGCTTCTTTGAAAATTATTAGAGTTTTTAAGCATTTTTGCTTTTGGGAAAAAATATTGCATGGATAACTTGCTAGTTCTTTACTCTATCATGAAGATGATAAAAAATAAAACTAAACTTTAACATTGATTTTAAAAAAATAGTCAAATAAAAACCAAACAATTTACTTCAAAACTAAAATAAAGTTAAGATTTAAACTGCAGATTTTAAGTAGAATGTCATTTTGGTTTTTAGAATATATAGTAGGGTGTGTTGCTCTTTTTCCATACCCATGAACCAAGGTCTTTACTGCATTTCCTTTTTATCAAACCAATAATTTACAGGTCTATATTATATTTAAATTACTAATACATTATTGATTTTTTAATTGATGTGACCTTGAACTCTGTACTTTAAATCCAGATGATTTAATCACATGACTAACTAAATAGTAAATGAACTTGTTAATTAATGATTTTTATGAACTCTAAATAATTATCAAATCAATTACTTAATAAAATTATTAACCTATTTTCAAATTAAACATTCTTTTTATTCAAATACTCTTTTTTTATTCTTTCTCTTGTATTATGTAAAAACTTTTTAACATTAGACATTAATTGAATATATCCATTTTAAAATACACTTATTACTTTTAATAAATCTTTTTAACTTTCAATATTTTACATGCATGCTCAGAAACACTCACACACAGGTAATTAAATATAGCCATTTTTAATACAATAAAATAAGTTGTTGACTGATATTTAAGACTAGTTTAAAAATTAATACTAACCTCAGTGTTATACTTATCATTTTTAAACTCTAATTTTAAATATTCTCATATAAATTGATATTTAATAAATCATAACTATTACTCTAAAATTATTTATTTTAAAATTTAAAAATCCTAACAAAGTTAACTAATCATTCAGATAACATAGAACAACTTTATCTATTGCACACTCACAGGGTTAAATATATGGTTGCAATATATACGACATAACTCATGCCTATTTATTAGTGTTATGAATTATTTCATTCTTAAAATGTATAGTTTTTATTATTATATTCAAATAGCTTATTTTCCCTATGCTTTGCCCTGCTTATTCCCAAAAAGTAGATATTTGTGCTGTGCTACATCTCTGTATCTCTGCCTGCTGTAAAAATATGAATGATCATCATCAGGTGAAATGATTATATCATTTCAGTATATATGTATCTATAAACAAATAATCAAAATATATAAATACACAAAGGCATATATTT